>JAQJVK010000001.1:80352857-81090357 GCA_035578135.1 Flexamia atlantica | reverse complement strand
TTTAAACTTTTAAATTCAACAATGAGGATTTTCAAAACAAATGTTCAACTCCGGACATATACTGGTGAAATAATAAATCCAAAAGGAGTTGTGTTTGTTGATGTCCAATAAAAAGACCAAAAATTTGTTGGAAAACTGTACATAGTGAACAAGTGCGTAGACTCTATATTCGGAAGAGAATGGATCAGAGAAATTCAACTTGATCCAGCCGACATACATAAATTATCCTCAAGTAACGCAAAGGAAAATATACCAGAACTGGATGACCTGATGATTCGTTACAAAGACATATTCAAAGAAGGAATTGGACGAATTCCAAATGAAAAGGGTCATTTGAATTTAAAAGACAACAATCAACCAATATACATTAAACCAAGACACTTATCATATGCATTAAAGGAAAGAGCGGAGAAAGAACTTAAACGACTGGAAAACCTGGGTATAATCACAAAAGTCGAATCATCAGATTGGGGGATAGTACCAGTCGTCAAACCAAATGGTTCAGTTAGAATTTGCGCTGATTATAAGGTGACTCTGAATAAAGTAATCAAGGACGAACACTACCCTATTCCCAGGATCGATGATATACTGTCAAAGATGCACAGTAGGAAGATATTTTGCACTCTCTATATCAGTAATGCATATTTACACTTGGAGATGGATGAAGATAGTGCTATTATGCAAACTATTAGTACTCATAAGGGGTTAATTAAGGTGAATAGGTTGATGTTTGGGGTAAAAGTTGCACCTTTGGTGTGGCAACGATTTATGGACAAAACATTACACAATTTGGAACGTGGACAGTGTTTCTTCGTAGACATAATTGTACAAGGATCTGACAGGGAACAGCTTCTTTGCCGACTTGAACAAGTGTTTGAACGACTTAAGATGAATGGTTTGAGACTAAATAGAGAAAAGTGCAAGTTCTTCCAGTCCAAAATTGAATACTTAGGTCATGTGATCGATAGTAAAGGACTACACAAGTCAGATAGCAAGATTCAGAGTATTTTAAAATGCAAAAGTCCAGAAAATGTATCAGAACTCCGAACCTTTCTAGGCCTAGCAAACTATTACAACAAGTTTATAAAGAATTTGCCTACACTACTACATCCTTTGAATCAGCTACTAAGAAAAGGAAACTCATTTAACTGGAATCAACTTTGTGAAAAAAGTTTTCAGAAAATCAAGGAAATTATCACAAGTGACAATGTTTTGGTGCACTTTGATCCTTCTTTGCCACTGGTTTTGGCTACTGGTGAAGACCAGTAGGCGTGGGAGCCGTTTTATCTCACCGATTCAGCGATGGAATTGACAGACCAATTGCATTCGCTTCTCTGTCTTTAACAAAAGCTGAACAGAGATATTCTCAAATCGATAAGGAAGCCTTAGGAATATATTGGGGTCTGAAGAAGTTCTTTCCATTTTGTTATGGGCTCAAATTTACATTGATTACAGATCACAGACCGTTAGTATCAATTTTTAATCCAACAAAGACTTTACCAACAATTTCAGCAACGCGTATATTTAATGATGCCCACTTTCTCTCCGGGTTCGACTATGACATAGAATACCGGCAGACTACTCATCATTGCAATGCTGATTATCTCTCACGGTTCCCTAGTGAAGTGACTCAAGAAAATGTTGTGGATGACCTCTGCACGTACCAATAAACCAACTGGAAACACTTAATATCAGCAGCACCATAGTGGCTAGGGAGAGTCTTAAAGATTCCATTTTAGGCCCAATCTTACAGGCCTTAAAATCGGGAAAATCTGTTGAACAATATGGTTTTCATGATAACGAGCTATCTATTCAAGATGACTGTGTGATGAGGGGCTGGAGGGTTATAATACCAATTTCTCTCAGAGACCATATACTTCGAGAACTTCACGTGGCTCACTTAGGAGAGATAAAAATGAAGGCTTTGGCTCGCAGTTTTTGTTGGTGGAAAAGCATGGACAAGGATATTGAAAAGATGGTTGCTGAATGTCGGAAATGCATTGAAAAACGTAACGACCCAAGAAAGACTGTCCATCCATGGGAACAACCTTCTAATCCATGGGAGCGGGTGCACGTTGATTTCTTTGGACCAACAGATGGTCAACAGTACCTCATATTAGTGGATACTTTCAGTAAATGGGTGGAAATAATACAGACAAGAACAACGACAAGTACGTGAACAATCCAAGAACTACGCAGAGTATTTTCAACCTTTGGTTTTCCTCACGTCTTGGTTTCCAATAACGGAAGACAGTTTGTTTCTACAGAATTTGAAAACTTCATGAATGAATGTGAAATTATTCATATAACATCTGCACCATACCACCCTAGTTCAAATGGTCAGGCTGAGAGATATGTACAAACTGTCAAGAAAGCGTTGAGATCTATGGAAGGAGAAAAGGGGACTTTACAAAATAAAATACAAAAACTTCTCATGCAACTGAGACAAGCGCCAAATGCCACAGGAACTTCTGCATACCACCTAATGTTTAGAAAAAAAATCAGAACAAACCTCTTCATAATTGTTCCAAAATTAGAAACAGAGAAATATCAGGAAAAGGGACTTCAAATCGGAATCAAGAGGATTTTCAAGGTTGGAGATAAAGTACAGGCTCGTGAATATATAAATGGATCAACAAAGTGGTACTTGGGCCAAATAACTGGAAAACATGGACATGGAACGTACAAAGTTCATCTAGATGATGGGCGTATTTAAAAAAAAATATGTTGACCAGCTAATACGGTGTAAAGTACCCTCAACACAGTAAATAGGGGAGGAGATGTTAACATATGATTTATTTATATCATGTGTTTCATTTGACATTAACTTTTGTAAACAGAATTGTTTTTGTTTATATGTAGAAATGGAAATATAGAAATACAATTTCTAGATCTTTTAATTATAATCTGTATTTTCATTTGTGAATTCATCAATAATCTATATTTGGTTGCAAATGTATCCTTCATGGTCTAAATAAAAAACTCGCTCAGTCGGTTGATTTAAGTCAGCTTCTGTTTGATCCCTTTTTCGAAGGTTCTCCATTCTTTTTCTGTTTTGATTGTTTTCTTTCATCAGCTTATGCCTCTGTCTCCCTCTTTGTTTGAATCTGTTGCGAAAAATCTTTCTCCTTCTCTGACATTTTTAAGCTGTGTCATGGCTGGTTCAGGTTTTCTTGATACTGCTATGACTTTTCTTGTCATACCCTTGGACAGTGGCGTACCCAGGGTCAGTGTCAGGGGGGGCTCGCTACCCCAGGAGAGGGGATTTCTTCACAAGCTAGAGAATTGGTCCTGGGCCATTGGAACAGCTGTTTCGATTGGGGGGCAAATTTTTCTAATGCCTTCCACCCTATAGCCTAATTATTTCAACCCCCAAATCTTAAGAAAAAAAATTTGAGTTCATTGATTTATAACCAATTTGAATTGTAATATACCTCTAAGGTTGGTTTTTTGGTTGTCCGAGGTTATTTTTTGTTGTAAGGTATCTCTAAGGAAGGGTCTCCGACTCAAAGGAAATTTATTGATTCAAAGTGTATTTTTAGGTTACAATTTTGAGAGAAATCAAGTGGATCACATTTGAGTCTGTGATCTTAAAAGTGAATAAAAATAGAATATTTTTATGGTACAACAGATGCACAGACGTTTATTTAATGCAGCTGTATATTACGTTACAACTAACTCCAGTCACCGACTTTTGACAGATCAATAGGCCACAAAATGTCATGACGTAGATCCGTAGTTCAGATGCAGACGCCTCCAACTCCAGTTCAGCCGATCAGATGGCTGGATTCAACCCCATCGGCAAAACTGATACTGAAATAAAAATCTTACCAACCGCGATACATTTATAATTTCAAAATCTGACCTTGTAATTTCTGACCTCGATTGATCCTATGGTTTTGAAATACAATGAAAGTTTTCCTAGTCGTGATGTAGACTCGAGATATTGTTATGCGATTCGACCAGGAGAATTGTATTAAATCCGGTTTTCCATAAAAAAAGTATTGTCGCGGTACCTCCCGTATAGATTCTAATCTCAAACAAGCAACAATTCATATGGCAAGTGGCTTGTGACACGAAAAAAATGTCCAACCTGTTCAGGCGACGAATGCGACACTGAGCGACGTCAGAATTCCGCTCGCTTCTTGGGAAGGACAAAGCCACTGCCACCAAAATTACCAGACGACAAATAAATGCTACTGGAAAACCAAACGTTGCCGCTCACCGCCCGCCGTTCATATTGTACTTGAGGCCTTGGAGATATTTGACGGGCGCACAATGACCGAGCAATTTCCTAACAATGCCATGTGCTCGAGAAATTTTCCAGTCCCATAAAAAACACTTCTTTACGATTTTTTGCAATTTTTCATATGTTTGGGGGGGCTTGAGCCCCCTGAGCCCCCCCTGGGTATACGCCTGCCCTTGGACACGATTCTCTTTCTTCCTCTGTTTCAATTCTTTATGCAGTCTGTTATCTTTGCAATGATATATGGGATAGCAAAAATTTTCTTGTACTCTTAAGGCATTTTCTCATCTTGTTTTAACTGTCTTTATAATTGAAGACCAAAAAAATATGTAACTCTACATTTTATTGTAATTTACATTCTTAATAACATAACCAACAGTAATGATTTACAAAATAATGAAAAAGTTA
Organism: Flexamia atlantica; assembly: GCA_035578135.1. NCBI lineage: Eukaryota > Metazoa > Arthropoda > Insecta > Hemiptera > Cicadellidae > Flexamia > Flexamia atlantica. The sequence continues at coordinate 81,085,703 of JAQJVK010000001.1, read as the reverse complement.
ATAAAAACTATTTGCTATATTACCCGTTGTGCAAAAATAATTATTGTAGGTGCTGCATATTCTGTTGGTTACCATTGTAACTATCACAAATTAAGCCATATGTTTTATATAAACAAATAAAACACAAAGCACCTTCAAAATCCTTGACATGGGTACCTTTTGGACTTCCCTGTTTCTAAACCCTAAAAGACATCGAAGCCCAACCACCATAGTGCACATCATGAGATTCCATGCTTAATTTGACATCAAGATCAAGGGTCTTCAACATTTAGTTTTGGCTGTAGCATGAAATATACCAACACACAACTCTCTTGTATGTGTTATATCCTATTACTTTAAATGAGCAATTCTTGTATATAAATCCTATCTCGAAAACGGCTCTAACGATTTTGATAAAATTTTGCATGCAGGTGAAGTTTTTATTTTTAAGTTCAACTTCATGGTTGAATTTTCTGTAGAAACGCAAATTTTTTTAGAAAAATTAAATTTAAAGTTTAAACTTGGGGTCATATGAGTTGCCGTGATGGTTACAGAGCGAGATGAATAGAATAAAACCTATGAATAGAATTTTTTTATACTCATCTTGGTTACAGAGTGACAAGGAAAGTAAACAAAAGAATTACCCAGCTGTTCATAAACAAGCATTTTGTAACTTAGCACGTTGCAGGCATCGATCGATGTATGTGGAACAGAACTTAGATAATACAATGAGTACAGACGTACAGATTGTTCATGGAGTATTCAAATACTACCCTCATCTAAAAACTTCAAACAGGCAAACAACTGAGTTTTAGGTTAATTAGAAATAACGCCAAAAAAACATGTAGTTGTTTACATGAAGGGGCTTTGATGCTTTAGATTTACCAAATTTATATCAGTCTAATTTGTTTTAAAGTTTGCAAGTACGATTTATGTAATAGAGATAGACAAATTCTCGAAAATCTAAAAGAATAACGTTGACTTCACTTTATGAGGTCAAGGTTCATCCAAAGAGATCATAAAAGAAAACCCTTCAAACCAAGATTATCTATCGTCGCCAAGTGAAAAAAAACCAACATTGCACTATTCAACTCAATACACTTCAGTTTAATGCATTTGCTACAAAATTTGGATTCTCGGAAAATTTATTTTCTGTTATTTGTGAAGTAATATCAAATATATGATATTTTTATTTTTAATTTGTTTTCTTTGCGGGGAACCATATTAACTTACATGTTTGGAAATGTTGCAGTCTTCCCCGAGCGAAGCTCGGTCCCCAGATATTATTGTTTATTTTTAATTGTTCCTTGATTTTTTAACACACTGTGTTTTTTATTTTGTTTGATCAAATTTTTGCGACCTAACCTTTTCTTTATTTGTTCATTTATTCATTTATTTACTTACATGCATTATATCAGGTTTAACTTCCAAGTAACTTATTCAGATACATCACACAATCTGTCAGTTATAAGAACTAGCCTTCTATAAATCATTCGTTTAATTTATGTTACATTAATCCTTCAGTGTTAAATAAGTTATCAAGCTAAAAATTTATATATTTTGGTTTAATTTGAATAAAATATGTATTAAACTTCATAAGTTTATGCACTTTTAGACAGATATAAGTTGAAATGTGGAATTGTTGGAGTTAAAATGGATTATACCAATTTTTTCAATGTTTCAATGGATTATACCCAGTCATCAATGTTTGGAAGCAACAAACTATTTTACCTCTTAAGCTGGCCCTCACATTGACCTTTTCTGGGATTTTTATAGACTATTTTATATAAATATTTTTTGTTCAATATACTTAAAAATTTCAGAATCTCTTTTTAAATTTTATTTTTTAGCTTTTCAATGTCACGGTTACTTGAAAAAAAACTCATAATTATATTTCACATCCCTTATCAATAGTGACCATCACACTTGAAGATAGATTTCAGTTTTTTTCTCAGGGCTCATATATTTTTTTACCAGTAAGCAAGGAGCGAGCCAGATGGCAATGAGTTACTGCAAACCAACTCTATACTCTGTAATCTCCCACACTTTCCGGGTGGCTAATAGCGGTAATCAAGCATCATTTGGACTCAGAGGTTCTCTTAATACCTTAATATTCTCATTTTCCCTGTATTGACCTTCACATAGCCGGATTGCTGATGTTATCTGCAAGAGACTACTATATCATTCCTTTAATTCATTAGAATGAATTAGGACTTAATAATTTTGGGAATTAGGAATTTCAGAATCAATTAAAAAAAAGAATGAAAAGTTAAATAACTTTCTAAATCTAACTGGTTTTATTGATAACTGCAAGTTTTCTTTACCATACCGAAACTTTGCTCAGAAACGGTATGTTTACGTAATGACTGGCATAAATTAATTCTTCACAACTCTTCCCTAATTCTTCACAACTCTTCCCCAATGACAAGCAAAATTGCTTTGTTCTTTTGTCTATTCTCTTAGTTTGAAATTTTTCCCATCATTATAGTTCAATGCCCATCAGAGGTAGATTAAGTGTTGTTGTTTATTTATATGCAGATTATAATATTCATTAGTTTTTTATTATTTTAAAACCAATTAAAGGAAAAAGATATATTAGGATTTTTTCTTACTGCAGTAAACACTTAATTTAGCAGTTCAGGACTTTGGAAGTTCCAGTTTAGCAAGTGCTGGATTACTGAGCACTGTCTAAAAATAGCCGCTACGTCATAATAATAGCGGAGATACTACTGAAATAGAGTATCAAAAGAAAAAAATAATAAATTGGTGATTGTATTTCGAAACTTTTATAAATTTGAAAGCTAATACATTAATGTTGGCCTCATCTTAGCGTTGTGCCGCCCCCAGGCTGAATAAAGCTTGCTGCCCCCCCCTCACCCCTACCAGCATAGGCATAATTCAGGGGGGGCAAGGTGGGCACTTGCCTCCCCCCAATAGTTTCACATTATAATTTATTAAATAAACCAGAGTGGTTTAGTTAATTTGTGGCTGGAAATCCCTTGGTCACATTGTCGTGGTCTGTGATTATCTCGATTGTTTTGTCACAATCATCTTTCGGCCATTTGACGGCTGTTAAAGCTCTCTATAATTGTCTTATTTTTTATCTTGGCAGTTTCGTAGCTGTGGGTCTTTCAGTTATATTGTGAACGTCAAATCCCTGTAAATACTTTTGCAGGGGATTCCCGTATTTTTTGTTGGAAATACGAGAAAATTCGGGGAAAAGAAAAAGTTTAACCTTTGATCAGTTTGTTGGGCTTTTGATACTTGTGATAAAATGAAACGCAAATCTCTTGATCGAATCGCAACAAACAAAATTTCGATAATATCGCAGGTGGCAAATCGTTCAGTTGGATTGCCGCTTGCTCGTTTTGTGGCAGGCAAATCTCTGAAGAGCACTGTTGCCGAAAAATCTCTGTCGCATTGCGACCGTCAAGCCTGTCTTGAGCTTGATGACAGCTTGATGAGCGACATGATCAAATATAATTAGACCTGGTTGGATTTACAGGATCAAACCGTATCAGACCTGATAAGACCTAATGAGGTCTAACCATGTCTAACCGGACCAGGTCAGATTTCAATGGTTTTTAATCAGATTTGACATGTTCCTGTACAGATCAATTGAAAATTTACCTGACCGAAAATTGTCAATTGAATTGAATTAACTTGACTGGAAATTTTTATGGGGGTCTTTTTGTGGTCTTCACGTATCTTGGTCTTATTATGGCCAGAAAATCGCTTACTCACTTAGCGGACGGAAAATTGTAGATCGCTTGGTAGAATTGCGGCTGACAAGTCCCTTGTTTTTATCTTTTTTTTTATTTTTTGCGCCCATCAGATTTATTGGCCATATCTTCATAAAAAAATCAGTTGTTTATAAAGTATAAAGTGGCAGGCAGTCATATTTTTTGGTGGTTTAGCAGCCAACAAGCCTCTTGCTCTTTCCAAGGTTGTCATATCTATATAGGTCACATTGCGCCCTGAAAATCTGTCGTTTATACCGCGGCTGGCAAATCTGTTGGTCATATTGCGGTTGGAAAGCCACTTGCTCTTTAGTGGCCGTTTCATCTTTCAGTCGCGTCATGGCTGTCAAATTGCAGTCGTTTATACCACAGCCATCAAATTTCTTGATCATATTTCGGCTGGGAAATCGCTCAGTGTTGCCAAAAAATCTCTTGGTTGCATTGCAACCACCAATCTTGAACGGTCGTCAAATGTCTTGGTGATGTCCAACCACGTTAAATATCTCAGCTGTATTGCTTCTGGTAATTCTCTTGGACATTTTGTGGCCGACTTTTGGCAAAGCTTTTTTGAAAATTCAGCATCTAACATATTTTTAAGGGAAGGAGGGGTGAAAATTGATCCATAGAGCAGAGGTTTGACAATCTTGCCTCCCAATCAAACTGCTGAAATACGCCAATGCGTTTTTCCAATCCTGTTGCAACTTGAAGCCTTCTAAGGTTTTTGCATAGCTTGCCTAGAAACTGAACAGGTTACATTTGGTGATGGAATATGCTGCAGGGTGCGTACACGGTTGCCTGATGTCTTTAAAACTAGTCAGAGATGATTTAAATACTATCCATATAATATTACTATGTTTTCTTGATTCAAGATATTTTTGGAAGCAGGAATGCAATAGTTAAAATACATTTGTCTGTTTACGAGTGAAGAAAATTGAAATTTTCTGTCCCAAATACGGGGTTTTATAAAGTAGGGAACCGATGAAAGAGAAATACCACATTTTGCCGCCCCCAAAAATCTGCTGCCCTAGGCTAAAGCCTACTTAGCCTATTTAGAAAATTGGCACTAATGTGCCAAATCATCCATCTGATAGTGGGTAATTATTATGTGTTTTTTGCCTTCTTTGATATCAGTAATGATGGAAAAAGTTAAAAACAACGCTACGAACAATGCCGATCGTGCACAAACTTTATGGACAATGCATGAACTCAGCTGATCAAGCATGTACATAAGCTCATCTCCTAAATATCCTGAAAAATAAACCCTAATACTTGATAGCATTTTATTGAGTGTTCCAGATGTTCAGATTCCAGATTTGCGGGCTTTTACTGTAAATTAATAATAGTATGCATTGGAATCAATTTTGAAATGGTTTCTAAAACATACTGGCCAACTCCTGTTCATTAATAATTTTTTCGGCCAGAGCAGTAATGTGTGCCTATAGGTTTTTCAACTTATCTGTTGCTACTATCTTTTGGAAAACATGTAATTGAATTAAGAAGACGAAAGTAGAACCTTGTCTCTAAATTTTAAAAGACTTTAAGCATTTTAATGACTATTCATAAAAAAAATCTTGTTTGAATTCAATGAAGGTCCAAATAGCACCATATCCATTTTTCAGCAGTGAAATACTAATGTCAGCCTCGTTATGTTTGGTAGATTTACTTCATTTATCCATTCATCAATTAAATGCAGAAGCAGAAGAGTTTCAACTGCAGCCTTAATTGTTACTTGACATGGCTATGGTATCCATAATTTAGCTTAATGGTACCTTTAAAAATACTTTTTCACTACGAAAGGAGTAATTGGTCTTTTGAAACCATCAACTTGTTCTCAAACTATCTTACTTGATTTTTTGTGTTTGCTAGTGGAGGACAGCAGCGAAGAGTGTCCCTCGCCGCAGTTCTGCTCCATGAACCCGAGTTATTGATTTTGGACGAGCCGACTGTTGGAGTGGATCCACTGTTGCGTCAAAGGTAACTAAGTTGTAGGTGATACTAATTAGGTTGAAATCAGAAAAAGACAGGTAAAAGTTATACAAACTTTACTTGTACCATTCTACTTAGAATTGATTTTCTGGAAAAAAGTTGAAAGCAAAAAAAAACTAATGTCAAAATAGTTTATGCTAATGTGAAAATATTTGAAGTCCCTTGCTAGTCACTTTGCTCGCTGGAGCGAGGGGCGTAGAGTGCCCACATTTCATGTGTGGGTAAGAGCTAATTCAAACTCGTTTCCAGAATAGAAAAAAATTTGAAAATGAAAATATATAAACCTTTTTGGGCATTTTTGTTCAGAATGCAAAATGAAGTTGTGCTAGTTGAAGAAACATGAAGAAATGCTAGTTGTCACACCAGCATAAAGAACAAGAACTAACTCATGCTCCATGTCGAAATATCTATCCTTAATAATAATAATAATAATAATAATAATAATGCCTTTATTAAACAAGCGTTTCTCTGGTACATTAATGTTTTTTAATGAAATACATCAAATACATTTAAAATGTTCGGTATTTAATGATATTTCACAATTTAAACAATTCAGTTTGTTAAAAATGGACTGTACGATAAATGAACTTTGTTACCTTGCTATATATGGTTTTATGCTTGTCTTCACTATGCTTGTCCTTTCTCCTCTTCAGATAATTCATTTTATTGATAATTTAGGGGCCCCTTTTTGGTCTTGTAGCATACTGACAATTTGAGTTAATTAAAATAATTGCTGTTTGAATCTTGAGGAAGCTAATACTGTAGCTGATAAAATGCTTGCTGACTTCTTGAAAACTTGTATGAAAAGAGAAAGAGGGATACACACACGTGCTCCTATTGGTTGATATGTTAAGCTGCTTGCATTTACATGTCTGCAACTAAAATTAAATTAACTAAAATTCCTTGCTTATACCATCTTGGTACTATATGACATTAAATTATTTTTCTTGTTTAAGTTTTTACAATTAATTTTTTGACGATACCTGTTGTCATATTAAAATAAAATATAAAATAACTAAAAATCACATGACATCTCGGCCCCCTTGAACTCCTAGGTTCAACAAACTTGGTAAAAAATCAAACATAATCCGCTAAGTTCAAGTCAATGACTTCAAAAATAAAACATAATTTAATGACATTGTGGGGGACACTTAAACTAACCCAATATGGCTATCCTCTTTTATTGTCGATCTCTAAGAGGAGTAATGAAAAAATTTAGAATAACCCTTAACCTATCTCCGCATGATTTCAGCATCTGGGACCATCTGGTTAGTATCACAAGAGGAGGAACCACCACAGTGATCATCACCACTCATTATATTGATGAGACCAGACAAGCAGGGCTGGTGAGTTTTTACTCTGTGACATTTTTACTCTACTCATAAATATGTTCCAAGAATATGTTTCGTTTGATTAGAAAATGTAATTTTCTTCACTATTAATTATATCTCTTAATTTAATATGTACTCTTGATTGCAAGTAGCATGAAAAAAGTGAAAGAAATCTGACACACTTCCAGCATTTTTCCATCCCCCAATACTTTTATTGTTTATAATTCTCAAAACAATAATTAAAATGTTAAATTTTGAACTAAATCGTAAGAGCCATTTTAGGAAAAATTTTGATTTTAAAAAAATTTGCCCTTTTGAAGATATTGATATTTAGTGACTTCATATTTATATTATCAGAATAGGTTAGTATATAAACCTATCAGCTTGTTCTTAATGAGGGAGGTCATAATTTTTTTAATATTCTCCATAATCACAACAATAGACAAGACACGGACACGGGACAGTGGTGTGTCCTGTAGTAATCCAGCTGCTTGGAAGTAACGAGTAGGAATAGTTATAGGTGATGGCTTATGGATGCAGTGCTTCCTAGAGGGGATTAATGTCCAAACTGGTGATACTGTACATTCAAACATAAGACCATCATCCTCATACTTAGACCACTTCATAAGTGAAATTGGCGAAATTTTGGTTTGGATCCTACATTAAACTGTAGGTCAAGATCAAGGGTCTACGACCTGTAGGTTTGGCTGTAGCACTAAATATACCAACACACAACTCTCTTTATATATATATATATATATATATATATATATATATATATATATGTAAATTGATTGATTACAATACATTACATCTTTTAACACTTAAATCCGTATAACTTTTGTACCTGCATTTCTGTAGAAATGCGGGTAGTATAATTTTATTTGGCATCTTTAACTCTGCAACCAAAGTCATATTAATTGACACCGTTCAATCCATTTCCAAAAAAAGTGTTTTGTTATTTTTGATTTTAAATGATAAGCTACCCTTAAAGACAATAAACTTTAAAAAATCCTGAAATAATTGGAGTTTAGTACCTATATACCTAATTGGTTTTTCTCTAACTTTGTTTTCATCCACACTCTTTATTCTGACACTGACACATGGTAAAATTTGACATCCTCAGAGACGAATATGCCAATGAATGAAGAAGCACGACTTCAAATATGAGGTCAGTTCATTTATCTGCATCATTCAAAAGTTGTAAAATGCAATGAACAATGTATACATCCCCTGTTATGATTCCACAAACGACGAATCTCATTGTAAAATACTATGTTATCACTTTTGAGAGTATTCAGTTTGTGTAACAGCTGTTAACTTTTGCTATAGTTAATTGTCTTATAATTGCAATTAAAAATAACCTGAAAGTAATGAATTAAACTAATTAACCTGGATTCAAGGAGAATTAAGATGAGTATTTTCAACTAACAACTCAAATTGAAAACTGCAATGAAAACAACACTTTCTCCATGTACTCTGTATAGGCAAGAGAAAGTAAGAGAAAAATAAATTTCCCAGTTGTTGGAAAAAGAAGTTTATGAAAATTTGATGATTAATTAGAGCTTTTGGCCCCTTTATTTGTGGTTAAAGCCGTTTTATTTTGATAGAAGAGATTACTAATGAGCATTTGATTTCAAATTTAATACTGTCATGTCTTTGGCAAATCCTGCCAATCACTCACTATTGGTAACCAATGATTACACAAACGTTAACAAGGTCAGGTCTTATGGGCAAATTCTGATAGGTTTTTTAGTACCACTGGTTTGAATAATAAAGAGAGATAGACAAACACTGTTTTCATTCTGTCTCTCTCCTGAGCATGGCTCATCAATGTTAATTGTTGTGAGAAAGAGATGGAGATAGTTGAGAGGGGAGGGTAATAACCAATCACAGAACCTTCCAGCGTCGTGCCAGATCACTATTGGCTGAGGCAAATTTGTTGCTTTTGGTTTTTTTATTTAACAGTTTCAAGTCAGCTGTCGTTTACGTTACAGAGCTATGATATTCCTTAAATCTAATACTTTGTAACTGTTATTAATAACAGGTCCAGCGAGACTGAGAATTAAACAACAGATAAATGAATCGCAGCTGTTTCAGCAAAATAATGCGAGCAACAGTGCGTGGACCTGTCATACTACTAGTGTCTAGGTTATGTTGTAGTTATTGTAAAATGTCCATTTTATAATCGACCATAGTTTTATTCTACAATAATTAAATTGAACATGTTAAAAGTAAGAAATAAAAACATGGCAGTGGACAGAGGTTCAGCCAACAGGGGAAGATTGTTTATCCCTACTCCCCCGCCTCAACGTGTCTTGTTTGACACAGCTTTATTTGCTTGTGACAAGCGGTGCAGAGAACTTGCCTTACTAGTGCTATTAGTGGCTATTTATTTCCAGGGCCGCCGACAGACATTTTGAGGCCTGGGGCAAAGTTTGGGAGTGAGGCCCCTCAATACAAAAAATCGTAATAATAAAAAATACCTTTGTCTGTCAGATTTGTAAAATCTGCTGATTACAAACTTTTTGATCTAAAATTGTTGAATATCTTAATTTGTTCAATACAAAACAACTACATCATAGGTCTGTAGAGTAGGATTCACCCAAGTTGGCCAAAGCATGTACTATTCATCTCATCAAAAATTTTAATACAAGTCATATTAAAAACATTGTTGGCTACATATGGTGTATGTTTACATTTTCTCAGAACTGTCAAATCGCCACGTTGCATTTGTTTACAATGTTTTTTATAGGTTATAGAATGTTTACAATATCGCCTATTTCTAGAATTTTATATTTTAATTCAACTTTTGCTGTCAAGTTTAATTTGATTCTATTTCTTGATTTACATGTTTATTTTTTCCTGGCCAATTTTAAAAGGTTTTGACCGCAATATGAAACAATCTCTCTTTTCAGATGCTGACTTGCAGCAAGTAGTACTGGCTATTAAAAAACTCGCCTATTTCCCTTTGTAAATAGTATTTCATAAGAAAATTTAAGACTATTAATCATCCGCATCCTTGACACACCCATTCCCTTTTAATACATTCTTAATTTGGAAAAGCCCCTCAAAAATATTTTAAGCTGCGCAAGAGAACTTCCAGTTGCAATATTGCATCGGAACTTTCCCTTTATTGCAAGTGCTATACTAAAACAGATGTTCGTTGACAATGTTTTCAGCACAGCTGGATTTATGGTTAAATTCGTAAGAAGATAATAATTTGTTTACTTTCGTTTTGGCCAACTTATAGGTGACTCCTACTCTACTAAACTTTTGATTTATGAATTTTAAAAATTCAGAACATTAAACAGCTGGTAAACATTACTCAGAAACAGTAAAAGCTGGTAAAATCCTTTTTAATAAGGCTACTGAATAACACAGAACTTAGGATTAAAAGCACTAGGCTAAAAAATGTATGTTTCTAATAAGCCTGTACCTGGGGGTAAAAAGGATTTAAGAAACAGTTTTAAGTTATTATACAAATATTCACAGACTACCTAACTACTATAAACTACTTTACTTGTTTTCCTTCGTTTTCCAACTCCCATAATGCCTGTGGTGCGTGTGACGTCACCAGGACACCATTTTACTGGTTGTATCCTAGCCCTAGCATGGCCCCCTTGGTCCTTTGGTAAAAGTATAGCTTAAGTCGAAGATGTAGTTATAACTACTCTCTGACTGGCCAAGATACTTTATTGTGCCAGCTTGAGGCTACAGACGAGCACATTCTTTCGGTCAGCTGAAGGCATCATGAGCTGCTTAAATTTTTGTATGAGGAAATTCTGAATTTCTTTGGACTTTGGTTCATACCACAGATAAACAAATACATTCGTTTATCTGTGTTCATACGTAGCTGAACTCAAACTCAGAGGAGAAACGAAGCTGAAGTTTTTAATCATTGGAAATAATTAATGTCACGTCTTGAGTCGTAAATGTTATTGTTATTACTATTATTCTTTTGTAAAATATACACCATTTAGTTAAAGCTAGGAATCCTTTTCCTTGGTCCATCGTAGGCCTGTTGAAAAAAAGTTTTGTGATGAATTTAGGGTGTAAACGATTGGTATTGGACGATTGCTGAGCTTGTTACGGATTTAGTTAATGTGAGGTCTGGTGCAGGCCTATTACCTCGGGGGGGGGCCCAGACGCTTTGGTCGAAAACCAAATGAAATTGTATCAAAATAAGAAAAATGAACAGTTAGGTAATTTTAATTATATGCGTTTTTTAAGTACTAAGTTTTTTATATATCTTCTAATACATTTAATTTTGGTCTCCTTGTTTTAAAAACTCTAATATTTAATAATCGTCAAAAATATTCTCAGCTCAAAATGTGGCCCCTTTCGTTTTGTGGCCCGGGGCAATCTGCCCCCTTTGCCCCCCCTCTCGGCGGCCCTGTTTATTTCTATTTTCCCAGGGCCGAATTTACCATGTGGGCGCCTCTAGGCCAAATATTTTCCCCGGCGCCCTTAGGTTTTGAGTGTGGTAGTCCGTAAATATTTCGTAAAGAATAATGTTATGTTGCTTGTCAGGAAATCAAATATAGGCTACCTAATTTTTACAATTCTAAAAAGATCCCCGGGCTCCGGAAATTTTCCACCAAAGCACACTTTTTTCTCTGTGAACATTTTGAAAACGATCCACGGGTGCAGCAAACGCCGACAGCACACCTTATTTGCCCTTACTTTGAACAATTTGAAAAGGCTACACCGGCGCCGGCAAACGCCCGCGCCCGCTACCAAATCGACAATTTTACACGTTGAACCATTTCAAAAGGCTTTCCGAGCGTGGGTAAACACTGCCAAAGCACATGTTTACCACTTTGAATTGTTTAAAATGGTTCTAAGAGCACTGGCAAACGCCATTAAACGTATGTTTTGCACGTTGAAAATTTGTAAATGGCTCCCCGGACGCTGGCAAACTCCGTCAAAAAACACGTTTGTCATTTTGAACCATTTAAAAGGGCTCCACGAGCGCCGCTACGGACGTTACACCACACCAGCTTTGCCGGCGCCCTTTTCTTGTTGGTGATTGGTTGGTTGGTGTAGTGGTTATAGTGCCCGCCTATAAACTTGTAAGTAGCCGGATCGATCCCGAGAAAAGTTAGTAGCTCTTTGAAGGGTTGTTTCTGGAGCCAGCTGCCATTGGTTGTTGGGCTATTAATTAACAATCCTGTCTAAGGAACATGCCAACCTTAGTCAGTAACAAGGCTACAAGATCGCACCACTATCATCACGATCATCACACTCATCCTTCACTCATATTCAGGGTAACGTCCTCAATGAGGTACCTGTCTTATTAAAGTGATTAAGTGATTAAGTGATCTAATTCCTCCGCATATTTTACACAGGTTTTGCGCCAGCCTTTGGTTGTTATGCCTCAGTATTCTTTTAATTTTATTTTTTGCTTGGAAGTGCACCCTCAGGCAGCTTGCGTCTCTAATCCCGGGCCTACTGGACCTATTGTAAAATACAGCACTGCCCTTTCCCCTTCCATCGTAAAGTGGTAACATGATAAAAGCTATAAACAAATATTTGTAATCCACGAAATCCTGTTTAATTCCTACAGATAATTTTACAGATAAAGGTGATAAAACTCATATGAGGTTTGCAGTTTGAGGTAGGTATCCAATACAGTTATGGGATGGGCCCGTGACGATCCCGGCAAGCCAAAAATAGAGAGAGAAGGGCCGATGAGAAAGATACATTCACGCTCGCCCTTCTCCGAGCCCAAAATAGTAAGCTAGTACTTTTCAAAAGTGATTTATACAGCAGCCACATACTCCATAAACGCTAAAAATAATTATTAAAAGGTGAAAAAATAAATTAAAAATTAATCTTTCATATAGTAAGTAAAAAAGGCTGGAGTTGTTTGCTTTTGAGATTGTAATCAGTTGGTCTAAATAACAAGCCATAACAATGTTGCACAGCTGACTTAAAGATAAATAATAGAAAAGAAACTGTTGCAACTGTAATCGGTGAAGACTCAGTTTAAGTTATAAACAAGTATCGGAAACCACAGTTGTTTTACGGCTGTTAACAAACTATACCAAATAATTAAACTCAAATGCATTTAACTTTTCGCAGCACTGTACCATCACACCCAAGATGAATAGAACAATTTTTGTTCTACTCATCTTGCACCACGCCGTGTTGGGGTTTTTATTGACCGATTTTCTTAACGGGACCACTTTTTGAGATACTGTGCGAGAGAGATGGAGAATCTTGTGAGGGGAAGTGATAACCAATCACAGTCCCTAGTGGTGACATGCTCGATCACGATTGGCTGAAGCAAATATGTTTTTTTGTTGTTTTTTTTTTAATTTAACAGTTTCGTGTCATCTGTTACTACGTCACTTTGATACATTAATCCCTGAACCTAATACTTTGTAACTTGTATTAGTAACGAATATTTGTTCGATATTTGTATTAGTAACGAATATTTGTTTTCATATCGTCGGGAGAAGAATAAAATGGTTTTCAAAATAAAACAGCTGTTGATAGCTTTTAAAATTAAGGCTATCTGCAAAAAAAGAAATATCTATAGCCGAATACAAATAATGTTATAAAAATGGATTATTTACACGATTATGCTGCTTGAGGCCTTGAAAGAGCGCTTAGGAACGATTCATGATGAAAATTTGTTTAATCAATGAAAAGAGGTTTTTTTCAAAAACTTTTAATCGGTGTTTAACAACCAAATAGGCTCTACATCTGGTATCATAACCATGTGTGTTTTTAGTACATCCTAACTTCTGATATTTTACATATAATAATCTAATAATTGGTTCATATTCGCATTACCTAATTTGTTCACTAATAAACCTAGTCCAGGCAGATACCTAACGTTCAATTTTAACTTGTTCGTTGTGAATGTTTTCTAGGCCTAGTAAACACGCAGTGCCAAGTTTAATTGTGAGTAATCTTTACATTTTTGTTCTTCACCACTACAAAAATGGAAAAATGTACCATGCACACTCTATGATTGTTAAGCTAAACGTTAAAAAATCGGTTAACATGAAAAAATACGCCCTTAAAATCTGCTATTTCATATAGTATGCACGACAAAAAAGCCTTTCTGTACTCGTAATTTCCTTTTCATCCTCGGATCTAAATAAGAAACCCAAAACCCAACAATTCTTCACAGCTGTCTTTTGAATAATAGTGAAAAGAAACTGTTGCAACTGCAACCGGTAAATGAACAGTTAACATTAAAACATGTTTCTAAATAGCAGTTGCATACGAAAAAGTAATAGTTCCTCTAATCCGTTCCGTAGTTTGAAGGGGAAAGAGGAATGACGGGAGGGGTTTACCTCCCCTACATGCGCGGAAATTTTCTGCGCATGGACTCGTTAAGAAAATTCAAGAATATCTATATGTATTTTTAATGCTAGCAAAAAAAACTGGTAAGGTACGGTATAAGAAGGTGGGCTTTTCAAAGAGGAATTTTATATTTCATAGTGCGAAAACATTGTGCCATTGAGTGCAGTCAGTTTCAAGCACTACAGTTATACACCCAAAAATTATGGTTGTTTATCATGCAGTGATTTCCAGTAACAGCCATTTGCGTAATAAGTTGAAAATGTTAATTTTTCACTGTTTAATTTTATTTCTTATAAGTAAGAATGAATCGGTCATTCAAGGCCTAAGAATCCTCAACTAAAAAAATCCTCCTTGTCCCGAACCCCTAGTTCCAGAATACTGCCTGAGTTGTTTAGGTGGTTTGAAAACTCACAGGGGGCCTGAAAAATAAGTTTGCGGGGGGGGGCCTGAAAAAATTTGTCACATCATTGAACACACAGATGACAATTTTCAATCAATCACAATGTTTGTTATCAGTGTTAGCAAAACCATATTTTAATAAACTCTTAACCATCAGCAAAACACCTATCCTAAGATTTCATACGTTTTAGAACTGTCTTTTGATCAGTTGCACTCCATCTTGTTGTCTGTTCAGATCGGGCTGATGCGAGGCGGGCGGTTCCTAGCGGAGGAGTCGCCGGCCGACCTCCTCCAGAAGCACAACTGCGACTCACTGGAGAACGTGTTCCTCAAGCTGTCCATCATCCAGAACAAGGGCAAGCGAAGACGCAGCAGCATTCTCATGGAAGTCACGGCAGCGGCCACAGCTGCCATGCCGGTCAGTCCTAGGAAACATTGTGTTTAGGCAAGACAAAATCCAGTTGTGACAAATTCTCCTTCTATTACTGTATCCCTTTTTGACTTTTTGTTGTGCAAAATGGATTCCCTCAACTGAAAAAATGGACAATGAGTTTCAGTCTTAAGAGAGTGTTCTAGAGAAGTAAAATTTTGTGTTTTTACTGCTTCTAACAAAAAACATATTTCCAAATTATATTCCTTCTTAAGTAGTTACCAAAATTGCTGATTTATAGCTAAATTAAAGAACTTGTGGGATCCATCAACAGAGTTTTCAGACCAAACAATTAACACGTTTTATTTTTAAATCGGGGTTGTTGGGATTAAATATTTGAAAAAAATTAAAAAGAAATTTTTACTTAAACGAGATCTTGATTAGTTAAACAAGAACCATATCATTAGTTTATTATAAATTCTCTTTATGTTTAGAGTTTTAATGTCGTGCTCCTCAAGAAATTGTGAGATTACAAATTATAATTTTACAAAATGCTAGATTATTAGTGAGGTAGGATAGCTATTTTTTTTAGTGGAATATTTAGGTTTCTGGCTACCACCATAAAACTTTGCATAATCCATGATCATGCATTTTGGATCAAAATTCAGCCCAGACCCCAAAAATTAGTCATCTGATTTTCAAAATGGCGGCTGAAAATGGTTGAAAGAGAAAAAATATAATATTTAGACCATGGGCCGCCAATATGGAATCCTCCCCCCTGTGGGAATTATCGACCATATTTTTTTTTGTTGCTACTGACATGTACTTTAAGGTTTTGCTTGTTTGCGGGGGCGAACCCAGGTGGGGGATAAAGGGGATACATCCCCCCCCGAAACTTTGGAGAACAAAATTTTGGACGTTAAGACAACCATTTTCGGGTACCGCGACACGACTACAATTTTTGTCTACCGCGACGAGAAGACAATTTTCGTCTACCGCGTCGCGAAGACGATTTTCGTCTACCGCGACGCGACTACGATTTTTTTCTACCGCGATGCGTAGACGATTTTCGTTTACCGCGACACGGAGACAATTTTCCCCCACCATGCCAAGAAGACGATTTTTGCCTACCGCGACGCGAAGACGATTTTTGTCTACCGCGACGCGAAGACGATTTTTGCCTACCGCAACGTCAAGACGATTTTGGCAACTGCGACTTGACAACGATATTTGTCTACCGCGACAACCATGTTCGTCTACCAAGGTGTCTACCGATATATTCTCGTCTGGCGATGTCCATATTCGTCCATATTTCCCTACTCGTTTATTACGACGACAATATTTTATCTCTCACAGCGATATCCATCTACTGCGACGACGATTTTCGTCCTCTGCGATGTGACAACGATATGTGTCTACCGCGACAATGATATTTGTCTTCCATATTCGTCTAACGCGACGCAATACTCGTCTACCGTGGCGTCTCCAACAACGGCGATATTCTGCGACGACTATAATCGCTTACTGTGACAGTGATATTTGTCTACCGCGACGACGATATTTGTCTACCCTGACGTCCATATTCCTCTACCACATACTCCCACCTTGTTTACCTCGACAATATTTTATCTACCGCGGCGATGACCCTCGTCTACCGTGACAACGATATCCTTTACCGCGACGACTATTTTCGTCCACTGCTATGTGACAACGATATTTGTCAACTCACTGCGTTTTTACGTGCATTTTTTTTTAAATATTGACCCAAGACCCAACCCCTATCATTGTTGGGTGGCTAATCCTTTATTTAGACAGGATAATGATTTTCGGCCGCCATCTTAGATCTTCCATATTGGATATAAACTTTATTTTTTTTATGTAAAGATGATGTTATGACAAATCATTATGAACTAGATTTTTATGCTGATTACAATGCCGAAATCGGTTTTTGAAACTATGCATTCGTTAAAAAGATATGTACGCTTAAAAATTTATCCCTATACATTTCTTATGGACGTTTCGTATTTTCAATATATTTTTGGGAATATATTTTTTTCCTGCTATCTCTCATTATATTAAAGATATGTAGTTCGTTTTGGTCATAAAATACTCAGGGAAATACCGGCTTTAATTTGAGATACAAATTACCAACATCGGACAAGTGACAGATGAGCTATAAGGCTCAATATAACTTAAAAATCTATTTTTCAGAAATAATGTTTTTTTAGTCAAGTAATATAAAGTAAGTTATCTCCAGTTCTAAATAAGGAATTAAATTCATTTTGGTCTTAAAACACTCAGTAAATTATCAGCTCTCATGTAAGCTGACTCTCAATAAGATGAGACTAAAGATTATGTGACTTTATGAGCTTTCACTCAACATAAATTTGTTTTAATTACATAATTTTACATTTCTTGAAGGATTTCTCTAGTTTTAAATAATACTAAAAAATCGTAAAGGTCTTAATTGACTTAGTAGATTATTGGCTTTCATTTGAGTTATAAATTATTTTAATAGATTGAGTTTCAGGTGAGATGTGGTTCTAAAACCCATTAAAAATTAATAATTTCAGAAACTTTCGTTTATATAAAGACTTATATCCCCAGATTCAGGAAAGGTCGGGAGTTCTGAACATTTTTAAAAGACTCAGTAAAATATCAGCTTTTGTTTGAGACCATGATAATTTTATTCAAACTAGTTCGGAGTGAGTTACAATCCACTATTAAGCGTTAAAATAAAAAATAACTATATGTCGTAATGAGCCTTAAAATTCGTTTAAAGCTTAACCGATTTTACGTATCAATACAGTGGCGTAGGCACGGGGGGAGGATAAGGGGGATATATCCCCCCTTTGGCCCTACAGTATGTAAAAAAAATTAATTATACTCAAAAAAATTAAAGTTAGGCTACGACCTTTAAACTAGGAAGTAATTCTTTTACCGCAATGAGAAATAAAAAATCTTTGAAAAAATATATAAATAAAGTTATTATTTATTTAGTAGTTGAAAAACTGCCAAAAATTTTATCTTTGAGGTATTGCGCGCCAAACGAACGCGGCAGGATCAGTGACAAGAGGCTTAAAAATACAACACAGTATTTTGGAATATTAGTGGTAGCGGCGAATGCGTTACTGAAATTAAACTGTTAATGTAACAGAATCAAAGCAAAATTTCGCATTTTCTGTTCCTTAGTCACTGATGGTCCCCGATGTGTAAATACCCTGTTATGAAAGACAGACGACAAATCAGTCTGAGAACGCAACTGAAAACGTGCCATTCACAGCCGAATTGGTTTTAGATTAAAATTCGCCGCCTATAATATTACATCTTACAGAAAAATTATAATGTTGTTCATTTTGTCCTGAATGTTTTTAGTCCTATATACCAGAAAAACGTTATTTTGAACAATTATTTATATTTATCAAAATGAGTGAACCTGTAGGCTATACAGGCCTACATTATTTCTCGTTGGAACTGAAGTAGCCAATAAAAATACTAGATTACTAGATTCATCCACTAACTATATTCCCTCTAACGGTCAACACCGGAACTAACGCATCTGATCTCACTTTGACGTTTAGGATGCGTTTATAACTCGGTCAGTTGGTTCTGTGACCTTGCGTAATTCGCTGCGACGCGACGCGACGTGACTACAATATGTTGTGATGTTGAAACAATGCAAACTGACGGGGTTTTTCGCTCCAAAACGAAAAAGAGAGAGAGAAGGTGATACTAGTGGCGTGAAAAAACCATGAGATTTATTTGTTGTAACTATGCTGAAACAATATTTCAGTGATCAGTGCTAACAGAGAATGGAGTGAAGTGGACTGATGCAGATTCCTGTATTCATTTGTTATCTAGTGATTTTATTATAAAATGGAATAAAAAGTAATTTCTTCAAGCCTAAGTAAACTAAATGACAGATGGTATTTTTAATAAAAGCACCAAAACTACGTGAAAGCAACAAAATTATGAGAATGAAGTAAAAATTTATACATACAAAAAAGAATAAAGCAAATGTAAGATCATTATGACATCAAACCACAAACCACTCCCCCTGTGTTCAGCTCGTTCTTTTGGAGAACAAGCCAATGCCCGCTTCCGGTATGCGCGCGGCGACCACATGTCTGCATCAATTATTCCGCATAATATGAGTTCCACTGTGCCTCTAGATTGCATAAAAAGCTAGTTTTAGAGTTATAATTTTCAACAATTTTCTGGGGGGTGCCCCCAGACCCCCCTCCTTCAGGGGGTTATTCCGTACCCCCCAGACCCCCCGGTTATATCCCCCCCTTGACCAAAGTCTATCTACGCCACTGTATCAATATTTTAAATAAAAGCCGATATATCACTGCATACTTTAAGACCAAAATGAACTAAATAACTTTTTTAGAACCAGAGAGATATACATACTTGATTAAAAACAAATTTCAGAACAATTGATATTTTAATTTCATTGAGCCTTACAGCTCATCTGTCACTTGTCCGATGTTGATAATTGATATCTCAGATTGAAGCCAGTATTTCACTGAGTATTTTAAGACCAAAACGAACTAGGACATAACTTTAATATAATGAGAGATAGCTGGAAAATAATCCCAAAATTATATTGAAAATATGAAACGTCCATAAGAAATGTATAGGGATAAATTTTTTTTATTTTGCATACCTTTTAAACGAATGAATATTTTCAAAAACGGATTTCAGCATTGTAATTAGCGTAAAAATCTAGTTCATAATGATGTGTCACAACTTCATCTTTACATTAAAAAAAATACAATTGATACTCAAATACAGCGGATCTTAGATGGTGGCCAAAAATCATTATCCTGTCTAAATAAAGGATTAGCCACCCAACAATGATAGGCATTGGTCTTGAGTCAATATCTCAAAAAAATGCACGTAAAAATGCAGTGAGGTGACTTTTTCAAAAATGATCCAATGTTATTTATTTTTCAACTATTTCTCGATGATACTTTTTGTTTTTTCTGGGTTATGCTGTAATTTTAACGTCACAAACTAGCAAGACCTTAAAGTAAATATCAGTAGCAACAAAAAAATATGTGTCGAAAATTCCCACAGGGGTGGGAGGGTTCCATATTGGCAGCCCTTGGTCTAAATATTTAAATTTTTTTCTCTTACAACCATTTTCAGCTGCCATTTTGAAAATCAGATGTCTAATGTTTGGGGTCAGGGCTGAATTTTGTTCCAAAATGCATGATCATAGATTATGAAAAGTTTTATGGTGGTAGCCGGAAACCTAATATTTTTATTCTAACCTACCTCACTATATTGTTCTTTATAAAGTATAAAGACTTTTAAGATAGAAAATTATGCCACACTATTATTTGAAACTGATTCCTTGAACTGGACATTGTGAGATAGTTATTGAAAAAGCACACACTTGAAACCATCAATATATTGTTTCTTCTTTTAGGATATAGAAGCAGGCCATGTTAATGAAGCGTTTGACAACAGCTCTGAAATCAGTGGAGAGTTTGGAGACAATGTCAGTCTTTCATCAAGAATTCCTGTAGCAATTGATGTAAGTTTAATAATATTTAGGATGCACAGAATTTTGTTTCTAAAGACCTCGAGGTTTAAGTACTAAAGTAAATATCAAAATGAATGAAATGATTGATTAAACTATAAATACAGGGTTATTACAAATGATGTTCCTGATTTTGATTATAAATATTACTGGGTAAATTTGTTTTAAGACTATTTCAGTTGGTACCATTGGAAAGAAAAACTCAAAATGTTTTATTTACATTGGTTTGGGAGCGTACCAGCTATTTGTTAAGTCAATTTTTGTAAGTGTTGTGTAATGGCTGAATTTGAAGACAGGAAAGCTTTTTGTATGTTGGGTTATCACATTAATCAATCAGTTATTAGTGTGCAACGACACTTTGGGACCAGGTTTAATGAAGATCCTCCTATAAACATTTTTATTTTATTCTGCAATTGGATGGTGCACCTCCACATTACCACTTAGATAGTGCTGAACTGAACAATTTGCTGCCTGAGAGGTGGATCAGGCGCGCTGGTCCGAATGATGACGCCCTCCTGAACTGGCCTCCAAGATCTCCGGACATAACCCCCTGTGATTTTTTTTCTTGTGGGGATTCATCAAAGATAAGGTGTAAAAACCACCGCTACCAGAGAGCATACCTGAAATCCAGCAACGGATTATCAGTACCATTGAAACAATCGATCAAGACACTCTGATCAAAGTATGGCAAGAGCTTGAGTACAGGATTGACATCTGTCGTGTCACAAGAGGTTCGCATTTCGAACATTATAGTTCTGAGCAACTGTGACAAAAATTTTTGACTTTTTCTTACATTTTAACAATTTGATTTAGGGATACAAAGTCAAACCATACTTCCCGATGAGCTAGAGACTTGAAATTTGGTACGTATATTCCTTGGAGGGTCAAACCACAGGAAAAATTATCGAAACCCGCCATTTTTTATTTTAACCTCCTCAAATTTTTTTTTAAAAATAGCTAAAAAACTTGTTTAAGGAAACGTTATTTTGAGCTCTAGTGGCCGAACGGATGCTACTATCGAAAAACGGACTGCACCTTGTGCCACGGACTTTTCACGATCTACAACTTTGGTCCTGTGATTTTTTGCCCTATCTCGTCTCCTTCACCCTTAGATAGCTCTAGAACTTTGAATTTCCAAAGGTCTTTGCTAGGTTTTACACGTCCAATTGACTTAATATTTTAAGCAAAGAGCTGAAATTCGGCACACATCATCTATGCAGCATACATTTTACAAATCACGAATAATCTAACTATTTCTTTATAATTTAATACCTATAGAGTTAAAAAATCTGTGAAATTTGCCGATTTTCTCGAAGTTCATCATTCCGTGTCGCCTTCATATACTACCAAGAGCACTGAAAATTTGCAAACAGTATATATGTGACTTCCAGTTGAGATAGGAACCTGAAAATTTCCATGCACATTCCTCATTGGTTAAAACCGTGGGTAAAATTATCAAAAATCGCAATTTAAAATATTAACCCCCTCAAAAAGTTATCAATAAACACCCAAAAAAGCTGTCCTAAAAACTGTTATTTTGAGCTCTAAAGGCCGAACGGATGGTCCGAACGAAAAACGGACTGCACCAAGTGCCACGGATTTTTCACGATCTACAACTTTGGTCCTGTGACTTTTTGCCCTATCTCGTCTCCTTCAGCCTTAGATAGCTCTAGAAACTTTAATTATCGAAAATCTTCCCAAGGTTTTCAAGCTCCAATGGACTTAATATTGTACGTAGAAGGCTGAAATTTGGCATACATCATCGTTACAGTATATATGTTACAAATCAATAATAAAATAACCAGTTCCTAATGTTTAAAAGCATATAAAGTTCAAAAATTTTCGAAATTTGCCAAATCTCAGCGATTTTCTCAAGGTATTTCATTCAGTGTCACCTTTATGTACTACCTAGATCCCTGAATATTTTCAGGACAGTTTATGTATGATTTAGGTATAGCTAGGAACCTGAATTTTGGCATGCACTTTCCTCCAGTTTAAAATTTATACATGATAGCAATATACTAGATTATAGTTTTTATCGTAAACCAATCAGTATTTAAGTACGTGAAACGCTTAAAAGACTAGCGCCCGCAGTTATTGAGATTTCTGTTGTTATACACAGCTGTACTGCTTAAAGTTTTTTATTTATTAAGGCACTACCCTACTCAATACGCCATTGCCATTTAACAGTAGTGTAGTTAGTGTTTTTACAAAAAGTTAGCTATCAAACTTCCGCTGAGGCAATCAAATGATATACTAATATGAGTATTTAACGAAATACAAAACTACATGACTGAAGTAATCATATTACTCATTATAAATAAAGTGGCTGAACGGATGGTCCTATCAAAAAACGGACTGCACCATGTGCCACGGATTTTTCACGATCTACAACTTTGGTCCTGTGACTTTTTGCCGTATCTGGTATCCTTCACCCTCAGATAGCTCTAAAACCTTCGATTTTCGAAGGTTTCGCTAGGTTTTCCAGCTCCAATTGACTTAATATTATACTTAGAGGGCTGAAATTTGGCACACATCATGTATACAGCCTGTATGCTACAAATAAGCAATAATATAACTGATTCTTAACAATATTCTCGAGGCATTTCATTCCGTGTCGCCTTCATACACTACCTACACCCCTTATGACTTCCGGTTGAGCTAGGAATATGAAATTTAGCTTGTATTTTCCTCATTGCTTTAAACCGACGGTTATATTTTTTTATCACAATTTTAAATTATAACCCTCTCAAAAATGATAACAGACCATCAAAAAAATTTTTCATCTTGTCTCTTTCACCCTTAGATAGCTCTGTAACTATCAATTTTCGAATATTTCCCCCAGATTTTTCCGCTTCAGTTGCCTTGATATTAAACATACATGGCTTAAAATTGGTACTCATCTTGTCTACAACATATATGTTACAAATCACCAATGGAGGATAAAATACAGGAAAAATTACCAAATCTCGCCATTTTTTATTTAAACTCCCCCCAAAACATATGAAAAAATCGCTAAAAAAGTCCTTTTTAGACATGTCATATTGAGCTCTACTGGCCTAACCGATGGTCCTATCGAGAAACGGGCAGCACCAGGAGTCACTGATTTTTTACGATCTTCAACTTTGGTCCTATGAGTTTTCCCCTATCTCGCCTCCTTCACCCTAAAGTAGCTCTTGAAATCCACAGATTTACCCGAGGTTTTACAGCTTTAATTGTATATAATTTAAACGTTACAGGGCTGAAATTTGGTGTGGTGCACATCATCTTTAGGTCACATATGTATCAACAAGTTCTGAATTTGAAAATGCAAATACAATTTTAAAATATTTTAAATTTGCCTTTTTAATACAACCCGCTAGACATTTTCTTCATTGTTGCTGTTTGTGCAGCTTTCGTAACTGCTATATTGAGCTCTAGTGGCCGAACCGATGGTCTTATCGAGAAACGGGTAGCATTAGGAGTCACTGACTTTTTACGATCTACAAATTTGGTCCTATGACTTTTTACCCTATCTCGCCTCCTTCATCCTTAAATATAACAAATACCTTCTTATTTTCATTTCATATATTGAGCTCTAGTGGCCGAACCGATGGTCCTATCGAGAAACGGACAGCACCAGGAGTCACTGATTTTTTACGATCTACAACTTGTCCTATGACTTTTTCCCCTATCTCGCCTCCTTCAACCTTAAGTAGCTCTAGAAAGTTGAATTTCCACACATTTACCCGAGGTTTTCCAGCTTTAATTGCCTAAATCATATATTGAGCTCTAGTGGCCGAACCGATGGTCCTACCAAGAAACGGGCAGCACCAGGAGTCACTGATTTTTTACGATCTACAACTTTGGTCCTATGACTTCTTCCCCTATCCCGCCTCCTTCACCCTTAAGTAGTGAAGTGGATTAAGCATTTTCAAAACTTAGATATTGTTACTTCCAAACAAATAATTTTGCCTTACCCATGACCCCACTTATCCACTGTTTACTATCAAATAATTAACCAAACCCATCCCCGCCACCAACTACCTAATGCTGCACACCACCAAAGATACCATGAGCTGGGAATCTGAACCTAACCAGTAAAATTAATTATGTATTGTGTCTTTTCAATATCAAAAACCCTGACCTTTTAGCATAATCAAAGGCCATTCGTCAATTTTACCCCTTTTCAACCCCTCAGAAGTCCTCATAAGTTAAACTTCCATTGCACTTGACTTGTATTTTTCATAAATATTTTTTATCGTTTAGAGATCCATTTTTTCGTTTTCCTCACCTGGCCTCACCAACAAAATTAACCCCCCCCCACCAAAACACCCCCCTCATCCCACCACCAACTATCCCCTTTAACACTACCACAAATTTCTTGTACAGCGGCATTGTAAACAGATTAATTTCATTAGTCCTGTAAATTTCATCATCTACCCTCTGGTTTCACCTCATTTTTATATAATTATTTCTTACCACTCAACCAAAAACACCCCAACCACCAACTATCTCCTTGATTACCACCAAAGATACCTTGTTCTCAGGGTTTGTAAACAGTTTGATACAGATCTGTACGTTGACTTCAATATGCAAATCCCCCCTCTCCCGAGAGCCTCCCAAAGGGGGCATGGGGGCGGAGCCCCCAGCGAGCCGTAAGGCGAGTCTAATATATATACAGCCGGATGTGTAACTCATCTATAGATACAAATTCTAAAGTACTTCCAGATAAGCTAGAGACTTGAAATTTGGCACGGATATTCCTTTGGTGGTCAAACCCCTGGGAAAATTATCAAAACGAAACATTTCCACCCCCGACCCCCCCAAAGGGGGGAAAAAGGCGGAAAAAATTGAAGTTCGAAAAAAGTACTTTTCGTTTTTGAGCTATAGCGGCTAAACCGGAGGTCCTATTGAAAAACGGACTGCACCACGTGTCACGGATTTTTCATGATCTACAACTTTGGTCCTGTGACTTTTTGTCCTATCTCGTCTCCTTCACCCTTAGATTGAACTAGATTTTTCAATTTTCATAGATCTTACCTGGGTTTTCCGGCAATAGTTGACTTGGTATACTACGTAGGCTCGTATAAATTTTCGGGAATATTTATTGGGTGGTCATACTAAATATACAACCTTCATAACAAACAATTTCAACCCCCTCACCCCCTAAAAGGGGGTGAAATGGGGGAGAACTTGAATTTCGATAAAAGTACTGTTTGATTTTTGCCTCTGGCGAATAAAATAAAGGTTCTGTTCAAAAACTAAGGCTATTTCCTTAGTTGAAATGAAATTTCCTACAATTTTGGTTATTATGTATTTTGCCTTATCTCACCTCCTTCACTCCCAAAATGACCTCTAAATTTAGAATTCTTATAAATTTGTCAGTTTATTTTGGGGTTTGATGATTTATTTTATACTTCTTTTTAGCTTATAGACCTCAAAATGCACAATGAGATAGTAAGTTTGATCCTTTAGGGTTATCAGGGGACATTCGCAGAATTCACCCCTTTTCAACCCCTAAAATAGCCCTCAGAATTTAAACTTTCGTTGAATTTTTCACATTTCCTCTAGGTTTTCAGCTCCAGATGAATTAATGTTATACGTAGAGGGCTGAAATTTGGCATTCATAATCTCTACAGCATATATGTTACAAATCAGGAATAATATAACTAGTTCATAATATAAAATAGCATATAAACTTAAAAAAAACTTCAAAATTCGCCAAATGTCAGCGATTTTCTCGAGGTATTTCATCCCGGTTCAAACTAAAATTCCCGATTAGCTAGAAACTTTAAATGTGACATGAATGTTTCTTGGATGGTCAATATATAGGAAAAATTATAAAAAAACGCCATTTTTTATTTTAACCTCAAAAAAATTACAAAAAATCACTTACTAGCTATGTTATAAATCAGCAATAATAAAACTTTTTCTTTTTTAATTTTTGTTTAATAAAGGCTGTTATGTGGCTTAATTTAGTTGATGTTTAGTCGAATAATGGCCTAAATTTCCCAATTCGTTCATTTATGTGACATCAAACATGCATGCTCATTTCTCACGTTAATGATGTGGAAAAACTTTAATATGTTGATTTGTAAGTTTAATTAGATTTAATTTGATTATTAGAATTGAACTCTTATAAATCTTACTAATTCAAAAGGGAGGAAGAGGAAATACCCAACACTAGCCTGATCGGACCATCGGATGGTGGGGTTAGGATGGGATGTATAAACCCGTCAAAAATGGGTTTTAGGGATCTTTTACATAGAAAATGAAAATTATCAGAATCTGGGTTGGACCATTGGATTTATATTGAAAAAAAACAACAATTTGTTACTGTGAATAATTATTCTCTGTCCAGTAATTTATATACTTATGGAGAAAATTGGTTTTTGTAACTTGAATATTTACATTTCCATGTCAGCGAACCTGCATACTCATTTCCCATATTATATTGTTATGGAGAAAATTGGTTTTGACATTTGACTTTAGTCTTTTTATAAAAAGGTTTTTGTAAAATATATCAAAAATTGAAACCTATCTGATTTTTCCGAAATTTAATGAATCATTTCAGTAATAATTACCCCCCCCCCTACCATAAATTCCAGTAAAACTATTCACCCCAAAACTAGTAATAATTACTTTTGCTGAGCATTTGTAAACAGTTTATTCGTTTTTATACTTTCAATACAAACTCTCCGCTTTGGGGCGAAACCCTTTAAGGGGGCCTGGGGGCGGAGCCCCCAGCGAGCCGTAAGGCGAGTCTAATATATATACAGCCGGATGTGTAACTTAAGTATACAAATTCAAACCATACTTCCCGATGAGCTAGAGACTTGAAATTTGGCACGAATATTCCTTGGAGGGTCAAACCTCAGGGAAAATTATTGAAACTCGCAATTTTTTATTTTAACCCCCTCAAGAAAATTATTAAAAAATCGCTAAAAAAGCGTATTTTAAGGAAATGTTATTTTGAGCTATAGTGGACGAACGGATGGTCCTATCGAGAAACGGACTGCACCATGTGCCGCGGATTTTTCACGATCTACAACTTTGGTCCTGTGACTTTTTGCCGTATCTCGTCTCCTTCACCCTTAGATAGCTCTAGAAATTTAAATTTTCGAAGATCTTCCCTAGGGTTTTCAGATCCAATTCACTTAATATTATACGTAGAGGGCTGAAAATTGGCACGCATCATCTCCATAACATATATGTTACAAATCACCATTAATATAACTATTTCTTAATAATTAAATGCATATTAAGTTTTAAAATATTCGAAATTTGCCAAATGACAGTGATTTTCTCAAGGTATTTCATTCCGTGTCACGTTCTTATTCTACCTAGACTTCTGAAAATTTGCAAACAGTATATGTATTACTTCCGGTTGCACTAGAAACATGAAATTTAGCATGCACTTTTCTTATTGCTTAAAACTGAGTGTAAAAGTATCAAAACTACAAATATTAAATTTCAACCCCTTCAAAAATGTATCAATAAATCGGTGAAAAAGCTTTTTAAAACTATTATTTTGACCTTTAGTGGCTGAACGGATGGTCCTATCTAAAAACGGACATCACCATGTGCCACGGAATTTACTCGATCTACAACTTTGGTCCTGTGACTTTTGCCGTATCTGGTCTCCTTCACCCTTAGATAGCTCTAGAACCTTAAATTTTCGAAGGTCTTTGTTAGGTTTACAGGTCCAATTGACTTGATATTAAACGTAAAGCGCTGAAATTCGGCACACATCATCTATATAGCCTATATGGTACGAACCACCAATAATTTAACTGTTTCTTGGTAGTTAAATGCCTACAGAGTTAAAAAAATCTTCGAAATTTGCCGAATGCCTGCGATTTTCTCGAGGTTTTTCATTCCGTGTCGCCTTCGTATTCACAAAATTTGCAAACAGTTTATAAATTACTTCCAGTTGACCTAGGAACCTGATATTTTTCATGTACTTTTCTCATTGATTAACGCCGGGGGTAAAATTATGCAAAAGCGCAATTTTAAGTTTTAACCCCCTCAAAAGATTTTTATTAAACCTTCAAAAATGATTTTCTATAAACTGTTATTTTGAGCTCTAAAGGCCGTACGGATGTTCCTATCAAAAAATGGACTGCACCAAGTGCCACGGATTTTAAACGATCTACAACTTTGGTCCTGTGATATTTTGCCCTATCTTAGCTGCTTCACCCCTAAAATTGCCTTGAAACACTTTTGCCTGGCCCCCTGGCATAACCAATCTTCTTTATCACTTAATTAATATCCTCCCCACCAATAAATGAAACAAATTAAGCATTTTTCAATTGTTTGGAGATTTTTTTTAAATAAATACTTTTGCCTCACGTCCTTAGCTCACCAACCCTCTCCCCTTTCAAATAATTAACTACCTATAACCAAAAACCCCTTACCGTCAACAACCCCTCCCCTTGAACAAACCCAAAAGAATTGTGCTAAGAATTAGTAAATAACCTGTAACTTTTGATGAAATACGTTTACCTCAACCAGAGCCCCATCAACCCTCACCAAAAAAATAGCCCCACCCCCTCCATCATAAATACCTCCACCGGCTACTTCCCTAACCAACTGACCCCCCAAACAATAAAGTTTGCTAGGATTTGTAAAAGGTTTATTCATGCACTGACTCTTCAATACTCACCTCCTTCAATTTTTCCTAACCTCCAAGTCTGCATCGCAAAAAGAAGAACAATTTAAAATTAAATTTCCAACAACTTTGGTAGATATGTAATTTACCCTACCTTACCTCCTTCGCCCTCAAAGTGGCCTACTCATTAGAAAAAACCTGATCTCTAGAAAACTTACAACCTTGGGAGTAAGGAGCTTAGAAAACAAATGGTTTGTTTGCTACCTAAAAGGGAGATCCCAAGTTGTAGATATCCAACATAATAAATTTGGCATCACTACCGCAGTAAGATTAGATACTAAACCAATCACAATGGGAGTCCCCAGGTATATGTGCTGGGACCTGCTCTGTTCATTTTGTTTTCTAACGACTTCCCGTCTCTATTTCAAAACTGCAATATCAGCAGCAAAATGTATGCAGACGATACAACTCTCTTCTTAACAAATTTTCCGCTAAGAGGAAACTCACTTCCCACTAACTACACTGCCCTAAAACAAGACCAAAGATACCTTGTTCTCAGGGTTTGTAAACAGTTTGATACAGGTCTGTACGTTGACTTCAATATGCAAATCCTTCAATGTGGAAAAACTGGAGCAGTAGCTCGAGTTAAGACGCGGCCGCCCGGGTTTTTCGCTCTCCAGTCTATTCAACCTGCGATTCTGGGAAAACTAGACGGGCTAGAAAAAAAGTTTAAATACAAAGTGTAAAGTTCATTTCATTATCTACAACTTTCGTGCAGACGAAACTTACCTGACCAAAATATAAAAGAGTAGTAGCCGACTAAATTTTTCAAGTCACAATTTATAACAATACGTTGAGTTAGTTTGACTTAATATTTTAAGCAAAGAGCTGAAATTCGGCACACATCATCTATGCAGCATACATTTTACAAATCACGAATAATCTAACTATTTCTTTATAATTTAATACCTATAGAGTTAAAAAATCTGTGAAATTTGCCGATTTTCTCGAAGTTCATCATTCCGTGTCGCCTTCATATACTACCAAGAGCACTGAAAATTTGCAAACAGTATATATGTGACTTCCAGTTGAGATAGGAACCTGAAAATTTTCATGCACTTTCCTCATTGGTTAAAACCGTGGGTAAAATTATCAAAAATCGCAATTTAAAATATTAACCCCCTCAAAAAGTTATCAATAAACACCCAAAAAAGCTGTCCTAAAAACTGTTATTTTGAGCTCTAAAGGCCGAACGGATGGTCCGAACGAAAAACGGACTGCACCAAGTGCCACGGATTTTTCACGATCTACAACTTTGGTCCTGTGACTTTTTGCCCTATCTCGTCTCCTTCAGCCTTAGATAGCTCTAGAAACTTTAATTATCGAAAATCTTCCCAAGGTTTTCAAGCTCCAATGGACTTAATATTGTACGTAGAAGGCTGAAATTTGGCATACATCATCGTTACAGTATATATGTTACAAATCAATAATAAAATAACCAGTTCCTAATGTTTAAAAGCATATAAAGTTCAAAAATTTTCGAAATTTGCCAAATCTCAGCGATTTTCTCAAGGTATTTCATTCAGTGTCACCTTTATGTACTACCTAGATCCCTGAATATTTTCAGGACAGTTTATGTATGATTTAGGTATAGCTAGGAACCTGAATTTTGGCATGCACTTTCCTCCAGTTTAAAATTTATACATGATAGCAATATACTAGATTATAGTTTTTATCGTAAACCAATCAGTATTTAAGTACGTGAAACGCTTAAAAGACTAGCGCCCGCAGTTATTGAGATTTCTGTTGTTATACACAGCTGTACTGCTTAAAGTTTTTTATTTATTAAGGCACTACCCTACTCAATACGCCATTGCCATTTAACAGTAGTGTAGTTAGTGTTTTTACAAAAAGTTAGCTATCAAACTTCCGCTGAGGCAATCAAATGATATACTAATATGAGTATTTAACGAAATACAAAACTACATGACTGAAGTAATCATATTACTCATTATAAATAAAGTGGCTGAACGGATGGTCCTATCAAAAAACGGACTGCACCATGTGCCACGGATTTTTCACGATCTACAACTTTGGTCCTGTGACTTTTTGCCGTATCTGGTATCCTTCACCCTCAGATAGCTCTAAAACCTTCGATTTTCGAAGGTTTCGCTAGGTTTTCCAGCTCCAATTGACTTAATATTATACTTAGAGGGCTGAAATTTGGCACACATCATGTATACAGCCTGTATGCTACAAATAAGCAATAATATAACTGATTCTTAACAATATTCTCGAGGCATTTCATTCCGTGTCGCCTTCATACACTACCTACACCCCTTATGACTTCCGGTTGAGCTAGGAATATGAAATTTAGCTTGTATTTTCCTCATTGCTTTAAACCGACGGTTATATTTTTTTTTTTCAACAATACGTTGAGTTAGTTGTTGTAAAAAATTATTCATAAGCCTTATTTGGAAAATATTTACACCATAAGATTTGTCAATTTATACAGATTGTAAATATATAAGGTTCCTCCCAAATATCTCACTTATGGACATGAAAAACAGCGATAGAAAAGCCACGCGTATCAGTCAGATAAGTAGCAGCCGCCAACAGCTGTGTATCGCCGCCACGTCACTACGAGTGGGAGGGAGGGGAGTTTGGGCACTGTCGGCTTTTAGCTGAGATGAAAGGAGTGGCGCAGCCCTTCTATTCTTTAGTCCTGCGCTTAGATATAGTTCTATTCTACGTTATCGTGAAAATGCAGTACGTTTTTGTCGACTTGAAATTTCTCCCATTTTTTTTATATTAGAACACCCGTTGAAACCAAATATTTGTATTATTTAAACTTAAACATTTTTAACGCATCTTTAAATATTGCCTTCATTCCGTGTATTGCAGTGTTTCAGTACCAGCAAGAACTATTATGTTTCTTATCAGTAAAAGAGTAACAATCTCTCTCTATTAATGCCCTATTAGTATAATGACGGGTGGTCAAAAAAATCTTCCAGACTGGTTTGTTTGTACTAATTAGTGATGGCAAATGCCTGAACAAAATCTATATCAAAACATTTAAAAAAACCGATCTTTTTATTGATATTTGTATTACTCAGTTAATTTTTAAGCGAATATTGTAGAGAACGACTTTATTTAATGCCATGTTTTCTAACAGAGGTGGTTATCGAAGCAAAAACTTTGCTCTTCAGGTAACTCAACGACCAAAACTCAAAGGGTGTTATGTTTGGAGACCAGTAGGGAATCCAATCCTGGGATCCCGCATCCCGGGTTCCCGGGATCCCGAGTTATTTTAGGGCTTATTCAATCCCGGGATTTTTCGGCTCAATCCCGGGATTTTTGGGATTATAAAATTACGTGTAAAATCAATATTTACAAGGATCTTAACAGTTAAAACAATGTTATAACTAAGAAAAACTAGTTACAGGTTATTTTGATCAAATAAAAATGGTTTTATGAGTTATTTGTCGTCTTATAGTATGTATAAAAATAGTTTCCAGTTAATATTTTCAAGCTTCTGAAAAAATACATAGAGAGTTTAACTTGTTTCTTATACAATGTAATGCAATTAATTTTCATTACGATGCTCTTATGATCATTTTTATCGTACTTCTAGTCTTTCTAATTACATCTTTCTAAGTTCTGATATTGTTCGGTCAAGTAACTATATTCATGTTTTGTATAAGACTTTCTTTAAATTATGTCTGAATAAATATTTTCTGGTTAGTTCACGGTTATACAGGACCATCCTGATAACGTGTTCCGTTTTCATTCTGATGTCTAATACTGTATTCAGTGTTCATGATAAGGCTGACTATGTCGTAAATCTTTTTACACTCTAAGTTTTTATATATAAAATCATGTTAACAACTCACAACTAAACGGAAAACTACTTTCTATATCGCGTTATATTACGATACCATGTATACATATGCAAATCAATACTTAATATTTATTTTTGTATCGGCAAATACTATGTTGGGTCAATCCCGGGATCAGTCCCGGGATCCCGGGATTAAAGTTTTTCAATCCCGAAATCCCGGGATTGAAAATATCGTCCAGGATTGGATTCCCTAGAGACCAGAAAGGCTCTTGTCTCTGGTCACTGCCAAACAAACATTGCTTAGAATTAACATAATAATTTTTTTGTATCCTGTTTCCGCCTGGAAATCCAAAATAGTTTAAACCACCAGCGTTACAGAAAATGGCATTAAATAAGGAATAGTTCACAGAAACACTCACGTCTCTAACCAACAACTAGCTGAGCTGTAACAAAATAAGACTTAACTAGTTATCCTATCGAAAAACAAAGATCAATAGTGTATTGGAATAAATTTTTCAACAATATCTGTTTTTATTTTTGGATATTTTGCCCTATCACTCCTCTTTCCCCCCTAACATGGGCCCTTAAAAATAGTTTTTTTTAATTTCCACTTTATTTTTTAGTTTTTTTTTCAATCTTGATTAAAAGTTTTGACATGACGAGGTCAGTTTTACCGTTCAGGTTTAGGCCCCATCAAAGGTCATTCGCCAATTAATTCCGTTTCAACCCCTAAATGAGTCCTAAAGTTGAACGTTCATCAAATTTGAACTTTCCTCGTGTTTTTTTCTAATATATTCTAAAATGATGGACCCAAGTTTTGACTTGGTATTACTCAGTGTCCCCGCCCACGTTTAAGCGAAGTCATTGGCCATTTCTCATCCCTTTCAATCCCTATACAACCAATAAATGAAGCAAATTAAACTATTTTCAAATGTTTGGCATTGTTATTTCTATACAAATACTTTTGCCTAACCCCCTGGCCCCCAACCCTCTTCCTCTTCAAATAATTAACCTTCCACAACCAACAGCTTCCACCACCAAACTAGTGGTCCTATCGAAAAACAATTATCAATATTGTATTTAAATTAGTTTTTCTACAATTTTGGTTCTTATTTTCGGATATTTTGCCCCATCTCAACGCCTTAACCCCTAAAACTGTGCCCTGAAATAAATTTGTTTCTAAATTTCAACTTTTTTTGTTTTTCTTTATTTGTGTGTTTATTTTTTATTTTGATTCAAAGTTTTGACATGGAGAGTCAGTTTTACCGCTCAGGTTTAGGCCTGTATCAATGGTCATTCGCCAATTTATTTCGTTTCAACCCCTAAAAGAGTCCTAAAGTTTAACTTTCATTAAATTTGATTTTTCCTCGTGGTTTTTTCTAATATATTCTTTAAATGAGAGACCCAAGTTTTGACTTGGGGTTACTCGGTGTCACCGCCCATGTTTAAGCGGAGTCTTTGGCCGTTTCTCACCCCTTTCAACCCCTACATACAACCCAAAAATTAAGCAAATTATACTATTTTCAAATGTTTGACATTGTTATTTCTAAACAAATACTTTTGCCTAGTCCCCTGGCCCCCGGACCCCCTCCCCGTTCAAATAATTAACCTTTCACAACCAACAACCCCCACCACCAAACATCCTCCCGAACACCAAAATACCTTGTGCCGAGAATTCGTATATAGTTTTATTAACTTCCCCTTGTTACTTTTACATCTAAACCCTCCTCACCCGAGGGATTTTTACCCCTCAGGTTTATCAGAGGTCATTCGCCGATTTTACCCCGTTTTACCTTTTAAAATGCTTGTCTTAAGTCGAACCTTTATATTTTGAAATTTTCTCTTGGTTGAAAAAATATTATTTAATTGAGAGACCCAATTTTTCAGAAGGGATTTGTTATTGTCACCTCCCATGATTAAGCCTAAGTTGTTTGTCATTTCTAAACGCTTTCGACCCCTAATCCCGCCAATAAAAGAAAAATCAAGTACTATTCAAAAGTTTGGCAATACTATTTTAAAACAACAATTTTGACTCAAACCTGGCCCGGCGTTATCAGAGGTCAGAGATTCATCAAAGGCTACTCGCCAACTTTACCCCATTTCAACTCCATGAAAAAGTTCTCTAACTCTAAACTTGCAATGAGTTTACTATTGCACTGGTGGTTTTTACCATGTTAAGATATCTTGAAGTAGGAATTTCAACCAAAACAATTAAATTAATTTGGTCTTGTGTCTATTCAAAATAAAAACCCCCTTCTTAGGGCCTCATAATGGGAAATCTGGGGGCGGAGTATTGTTCAACTGCGGGAGAACACAAACGGGGGCCTGGGGGCGGAGCTCCCAGCGAGCGAAGCGAGTATTATATATAAAACAAAAGTATCAGGATTTTTATATTTTAAAACTTCATGAAATGCTATTGCAAGAATTACTCCATGACTTGCCTTCTTTATACTAACAAAACAAATGAATTTTTATGGCCAAGTTATTATATACCATACTTGAAAACATTTATAATACTCTATTGCAATTTATTTCCTGTAAGCGTATTATTCTCTTAAAACCAAAAACTACCATATATAGTACAAAAAACATAACTATTTTGTGAGCTTTAATGAAATAATTTGATGATTGAATTTTCATTCTCTTTTCCCAGCCAGTAGACCCACTGCCCCCCGACGAAGAGGTGGATTGGTCGGTGACAGACCTCTGCTCCATATACAAAAGCAACCACATGAAAGCTCTCGTGTGGAAGAACGCTCTGTGGATGATACGGAATGTGGGGTAAGATAAGATATTATTATTTTAAAATAAAATAAAAACTTTTTTGTAACCCTATATTTTAGATCCCAATATAGATCTATTGGATCTCAACTAGCCTGATATACCCAATTTTTACATATAAAGGCAGCAAACCCATATACTTATTTCCCTTGTTGTTCTTATGGGTAGTAAAAAAATATACATACATCTCTTATTTCTTAACATAATATCTATTCTATATATTACTTATTTAATACGCTAGGGGTTTTTTTGTGATCATTACTCCTCCTAAAGTTCTGGGCCGATTTCAATAATTTAGGTGTCGTTTGAAAGATCTTGGCGTGAAGTTTTGCAGGAAATAAATTTTATGGAGGTCAGACTAAAGGGAAGAGCCCTAGACGCCCTTAATGTTTCATATTTGTCCATAAGATTTAACATGGGAATATAAATTTCAAACAAAGCAGCTGAGTGGAATATACAGTCTTTCAGCAAAGCCATATTATTAATGGAATTGAAACCAAAGAATACATATATTTAAGCAGACTTAAAACATTTATTTATGAGTGGATTTAGAAAACCATTTCAGTTCGGTTCAAGATTAAGACGGGATATATTTAGTCCTAGATACTGTATTACAGAAAGTTTTATTATAAGAATGTAAAACCTACAAAACAAAGTGTAATTTTTTTTGAAAACATATTAATTTTTCATTACCGGTACCTATTTAAAACAACCTTTTTGAAATCATGTGTGTTTCATAAACAAATTTGCAGTAGATTTTCAAATAACTATTTGCTTTGGTTTATTTATTTTATTATTATCCCAAGAAAAATTATTTTAACTAATAATCTATGTATGACAAAGACACCTTGCGAACTCGATTGGATATAGAATTTACTTGGAGGTGATGGTGAATGTTAATGTAAGTGTTTGTGGGTAATGATCTAAAAATGAAAATGTTATTTTTTCATGAAACTATTTTAATTTTGTTCAACTGTGAAGTGGTGACCATGAATGATGTAAACATGAAACAATATTTTCCATTTAATTATGTTCTGTTCTGTAGTTGTAGTAATGATGCCCCATAAACTTAATTTATCTATAACTTAACCTCACATTGTTTATGTAATGTTAAAGTTTTTTTTACTTATTCGTAACAACAATAATGCCACAAATTCGAAGAGTGTATTTATGCAGAACTTATGGGTATCATCGAAACTCCATTAAAACGGTGCGCGAACATAATCGTTTTGATATCAACATACTTTCGGACCCTTGGGTAAACAAATGTGTTTTTTGCAAGGCAAAAAATTTTAAGACTGAGTCAAATGTAAAAAATAACACTTCATATGAATTGAACCGTCACAAATGGAAGGTAATTTTGCAAAATTACACGTGACTCTTATTGAGAAGCAGGCTTTCACTCGATAGTCAGAAAACCAAATCTCAAAACTACTTAGAAATTTTAAAATAATTCAATTTACATTTAATTTGCTATCGTGTGCTCAAATCAGGGTCTCACCTCGATGAGTCTATTGGGTGGTCTATAAAATTTCATATATACATAAACATTTTTATCACAGAATAGTTACCTAAGAAAGCACTTTCAAAGAATGCATAAATGTAACAAAAACTATGAAACACATTTAGTGCTGGAAACTGGACTTTATTTAAATAAGGTAAACGTTTACATCCGTTCGTTTAGAACTTAAAAACAATGGCAGACATTAAAATTTCTCATCAGTCATGAGAGAATGATGTCTGTATAAATATCTTTGCAGACAAAAATTTGGATGAAAGACGAAAATATATTGCAATTGCCACAGACGTTGCTGCCATTTTCCTTGCAAGAGATGGACGACTTTCAGGAGAAAGAAATTTGGTTGTTTTGCTCGATTTTGAGCAACGGGTTTACTAGTATTGATAAAACTTGGTATATGGTTTTTATTTCAGGTCTGATGTACATTGAATTAAAAAAAACCAATTTTTACAAACCTGTGAAAGAAACCTACATACTCATTCCCAATATTATTCTTATGGAGTTTACAAAAACATGTCATAACTACGCTTGGCACGTTATAACTTGACTCTTGGGAACCCTTTACACCTGAAGCAGTTGGAGTGGAGTGAAAGTCATCAGGACAGCACAGCTGATACGATAATTTGTACTAGCCTGACGAGTAAGCTTTTTCCAACAGCTGTCAATATATATCTTAATTTTCATTTGTAAACAAAATACAATTGATGTGTATAAATTTGTTTTTTATATTGTTTGAAGGCTAAAATCATTGAGAATAAACAATATCTGACAGCTACAGCAATGGACTATGCCATGGTTCAAGATATAATGCGCGAAGTGTTGCAAAGTTGGATTGTAGGTCTGCTAAAATAGTAGTATCTGACCCTTCACATGCATTTGGCCCACAATAATAATACGGCTGCTGCTGGCTGTCAAATACCACAATAGTGTGCTGGGAGTGGAAATATCATAGTGTTGCTACATAAATCAATGCTTTGATGCAAAATCACTTTAAAACCTACGATGAATGTTCTTTAGGTACTTTGGTATTATACGGAGGCCACTATTTTTAGAGAGTGGTTTTTACTGGATACCAAAAACAACTGCATAATTGGAGAGAAAATACTTTAATTGACTCACAGTCCAAATTTGACATAATTATTATGAGCGGTCTTTATGTTCTGCCTCCCAGAAGACAGCGATGCTGGCGAGATAAAGCGTGACCGCCGCTAGCGGCAACACCCGATGGCCACCCTTATACAGTGCGCTGTGGCGGTTATGTTAGGTTAGGTTATCATATATATGTTAGTAGGACTTTCCTCGTTTCGTTGCAGATCAAATGATACCGGATGAGTCATACTTTCGCCCGCCAAATCCTGTAGGCAAGTGATGCACACACTCCGGTCAACAACCTGACCTATGACTACTTGGAGGTGATTTGGTGGATGAAGGTATGACTAATCTGGTATCCTTCGATTCTTAAAAAACGAGGAAAGTCCTACTAACATATTTATGATAACCTAACCTAACATAACCGCCGCCGTGCGCTGTATAAGGGTGGCCTCCTTATAATAACAAAGTACCGTTCTTTATAGCAATACATTCAGTGATAATAGTGTTTTTGAATTTTATGACTCTGGTAGACAGCACCCGGCCATGACACAAGTTCCAATCAGGTAAAGTTTTTCTCTTGTTGAATAAGGGCTGAAAAACATCTCTCTCAAAAACTCTGGCAGTGATTTAGGAGATATAATGGTTATGATTGCAAGGTTACCCTAAGAGCTGCAAAGAAATGAGGAATGCCTCTGATAAAGCTATGTTACCCATTGCAACGTTAAAAACAATTAATGTAAACCTTCCAGTAAATTGCTCCCTCCTGGCAAAAAGTTACTGGAAACAGACCTACCATGAAATATGCTACAAAAATATGATAAAAGTGAATAAAAAATAAGTACCTATCACTTATTTCAAAATTATGACTGCATTGATATGCAATTAAAATTTAAATAATAATTATTGATATTGGTTTTCAGAATAATGCTATTTATTATTGGACTGCCAGTTATGCAAATCATCCTCTTCTGCCTGTCTATTGGTAAAGATCCCAAAGGACTTCCACTAGCAATAGTCAACCACGAACTGAATAAAACCTTCCCGCAGTGTTCTCAGATCAGTTCCTTGGACTTTATCAGTTGTCAGTACTTAAGGCAACTGGAAAAGCGATCATTAAAACTGGTGAGTTTAATTTATAACTTATTATTGGTTATTGAACTATTGAAATTAATTGTTTTTTATTGTAAGACAAATTTTCATCTAACTGTAGCCTAATCAGCGTTTTTACTGTAACTACAGTAATTAAGGTAATAATACACTGGAAATAACTAACTGGATGGCTAGCTGAGTGGCATTGCTTTGTAATTTCATGATCCTGAAATCAAACTTTAAAAGTTTAATGAAGGTTTGATTGTAAACCTGCCTTGTTCATTGAACTATTAATATCCCGGACAAAAGAATCAGCTGGTTTTTGTCATCAACCAAACTAACGTGGGCTGCATCGCAAAATGAGTCCACTCAGCCTACACTCACGTCATTGTTTAATGTGTCCTGCTGTTGCGCTTCAAGGTGACTTAATGTTATGGCTTTAAAGGTATTTAAAAAATGTGGCTTTAACAATTTCTCATTTTTCATTAGAAATATTTTCATCCACAGCTTTAATAAGGCAATAATCTCAGTCACTTATGTTAAAGCCTTACAAACTATAGCGTTGTTTGTCTCGTTTCCTAGAAATATTTTGACAATTATGGGGATGCAGAGATGTCAGTGCATGACGGGAAGGCCTGGGGAGTCCTTGAATTCCCTGAAGATTACTCTTCAAGTCTCCGAATGAGGCTGGAGTCCACAACAAATGTCAACGACTCTACTGTGGATGGGAGTGAGATAATGGTTGGATTGGATATGTCAAGTAAGAAATTTAAGTACATGTTGCCTCATGTAAAAAGTGCATTCCCTTGTAAATTTTAAACACAATGTTGTCTCTTACATTTAATTAAGATGAAGATTGTGCAGAATAATATGTAACACCTTTGCCTTTGCATTTAAAAACTGGTTAAGGCAGGGATGCATGAATTAACAATAAAAAATGTCTTTAACATATTTCAATGATGATGCATGTAAGTATTTTAAAATCTATAAATAGTCCAGGAATTTTAGACATAAAAAAGTCAATTTTCCAAAAGTCCCCGGAAATCCCTGCTCCAGCCACCATCTTCAAAAAACAACTTCCAGTGCGTTTTTCTCAAAATATTTGTAATCAACACGAAACCCATAAGAGATATGAAAATGGGTGGTAAAAGGCCTTTTTGCATTCCTTTGCCCCCCATGGCAATGTTTTTACATCAAATTTTAGGTGTATTCCTTACGGCAGAAATATTAGAATTGCAACATTTTATATTAATAACATCAGCAGTTATTTTTAAAATTTATTGTACTTGATTATACTTATTTTACTGGAAATTTTACCCTCTACAAAAACACCTTGTACACATTTTTTGTATCGCTTATGGTTTTTATGTTGATTGAAAAATACAGACCAGAAATGTATTTTTTAATGGGGGATGGAGCACAGCAGGGATTTCTGGGACTTTTGGAATTTCAATTAGGGAGGTTTGCTTAACATTTGTGCGAAGTTCCAACTTGGTAAGGATTTGTTAGGTTGATTTTCCTGAAATTCTTGGACTAATAAATAGATGAATAAGTTTAACTTTGATCTATGCTGTTTTATTAAACTTTCAAAGAACTTAAAATGAGGTGTATAACTCAAGGCATGCTTGTAGAGTTTTGAGGCTTCCATATTGAGCTGTCTCCAGGGCATGCTACATAGCTAGGGGTGAATTGGTGAGCAACATGTTGACAATAGAGTTATGTGTTCATTAAAAGACATTTTTAGGCAGGGTATTTTTCTATATTTTTGTATCTATTGGGCACTACCCACATTCAGGTAAATGGCGTTATTCAATTTTTTGCGAAGACTGAAGATATCTGTGTCCAGTCCTTTTGTCACATTTAAAAGACGAAAACAAACACATACACAAACACAAAATACGCCACACACGGTTAGACGGTCGGCTCGGATTAACTAAAAAATCCAATGTAAATAATTTAGTTTTCCCAAGGACCCTCGATAACAGAAAACGTTTTTCCGGTTTTCCAAAACGTCGGGTATTCGTGTGTGGCCTATTTTGTGTTTGTGTATGTGTTGTTTTTGTCTTTTAAATGTGACAATTGGACTGGACACAGATATCTTCAGTCTTCGCAAAAATTGAATAACGCCATTTACCTGAAGGTGGATAGTGCGCAATAGATCCAAAAATTAGAGTTACGTCTCGGCAGGGGGGGGGGAATCGTCAATTACATGGAAGTGAGCAGAGCCATTTGATTTCGCTACTATTAATTAAACTCACAATTGATTTTCGAAACCAAATCAAAACAAAGAGTGGGTTAGTATTAAAAAATGTTTTGCTGTTTGAATAACAATCAATAAACAGGAGAAATGTTTTTGATTCAGCATATAACTCATGATTGACAAAAGAAATTCATAGTTCATCAATTGATTATCTGTTACTATTTCTTTCACCTCCTCTAAAATCCAAATTCATCTGGTTTTGTCTCTAAACATCCAAGTTTCTTTATGTTCCTCAATACTTATACAATTGTTTGCTCATGTACTCAATCCCAAAGTTTCGTTTAAGTTTGCTTGTATTTAGGGAGATACTTAATACGAGGTACAGTCAAAAAGTTGCCATAATGAATTGTTGTTGATTTTTAGTGTGATCGCCAGCGGGAAAATCACCTTGCAGTAGTTGGTTCAACTCCTGGGGAGGGCATAAACGCGAATCAGTGCTTGTTTACGAATATCATAGTCATCTCTAGTACAAGGCTGGGGTGCTAGTAAATGACAACATCGCGCCTAAGGGATCAGCTGATTTGTTTATCCATACTCTCTCATGGCATTATTTTTTGTTTGCTCTGCATTTTTTTTGGATTTGCTAAATATGCTTGGTCTGCTGAGATGAGGGTGTTTTATTCCTGCTTAAGGAACACTCTCTACTGTACATGCGAGCAGATTCAACGATATTGGGCATAAGCCTTTCCAGGGCAGTGGAACCCTTGGGGGCTTTGTCGGCGGGGCGCTGAATCTGCTCGCATGTACACCAAATTGAAATAGGGAGACCAAATTGAAATACCTCTTGCAGCAATTGAAATACTCCTGACACAGCAGACCTGCGGACTTAGCGGATTCCTAAAAACATCTTTCTGATTAATGATAGTTTATCTACACTTTATATTTGTCAAATACCACTGACCTATCATCGCACAGCCCAAACTACGTGACTTAGAACCTTGAAACTTTGCATTAGGCGCAAAGTTCCTTAATTCCTTTTTACATCATTATAAAAAATTCCTTTTACGGCGTAAGCATCCGCTATAAGAAACGATTTTTCAAATTCAAAATTTTAAGGGGTTTTTGGTGCGATCAAAGTTTTGAAAATTTCCTACATAAATGTAATGGATGATCTTTTGTTTAAATTTTCAATGTTCAATCAATCAAGCAGATTCAAACTTCATATGCGGATAAATTTTTACAGCTGATTTATAATTTAGTTTCTTTCATAATGGTTTTATGGTTGTTTTGTTGATTTTTTTAGGTGATACATATACTATATAAAAGTTAAATACGGTTTAGTTATTAAATTAAAGTCATCATTCAATTTTGTTCCTTATATATTTAATCATAAACTCAGAATGTGGCACTGTCTTCATTTAGGCATCGGGAATTATAGT
Source organism: Flexamia atlantica (assembly GCA_035578135.1). NCBI lineage: Eukaryota > Metazoa > Arthropoda > Insecta > Hemiptera > Cicadellidae > Flexamia > Flexamia atlantica. Next base: position 81,042,470 of record JAQJVK010000001.1, on the reverse strand, counting down.
TTTTATCGTGAGCAGTCATGGGCAACTCTTTCTTTCTTTATTTTTTTTCTTTTTAAAAAGAGGGTGGCGGCCTCTTTTTACCTTGCATTTGCCCCCCCCCCCCACCACAGGCCTGTGCGTGTAAGTTATCAAGCAATCCCAAGGAGTGAGCCGGTACAGTACAAGGATGAACAGTACTGCTAAAAGTATGCGGCATCATCGGGACTCAATCCTGCGACGCTGCCGCCACAGAACAGGGGCTGAGTGCGCTACCAACTGCGCCACCGACTCACTCAACTGCTAGTAATTTATATAATTATTTGGGATCTCTTTTTCTCAGGCTGTGTGCGATGCAAGAAAAAACTAAGCACACCTTTAGAAAAGTACTTTCCTGTAGATGTGCACAAGCCAACTATAATTTACTATAGTTTTTGAGAATTTTGGAAAAATGAATTTGAAATTGTAAGGAAATTAACATGGGCTTAATTTGTTCCCATATGTTGGTTACAGAATAATAACAAAATGTAAAAAAATGCAGTGTCACATGTCTTATTGAAAAAAATGAGTACAAACTGAACCCAAATATTTTGTGTTCAAATTTTGACAATAGTCCGTAGAATTAGCTCAAAAATAATTCACTTTTTGATACCACTTTGACATTTTTTTGGTGATTATACATGTAATATGAATCAAGAAATCACCGGGAGACACTCGATCACAGGTCAGGAACTCCCTGTTATGACGTCATCAAAATGGCCGCCAAAAAAAATGATATGGGTCTGTTTAATCAAATATTTCTCCATGATCATGTGTATAAACCCCATAAATATTTATTTTTCAGAAAGATAATTAAATTTTGAACAAAGAGTGTCACATCATTAAATAACGTCAGACTAGCCGTTTACGAGATAAAGCGACTCGAACTTAATTTTCTTCAATTTTCACCACTTGATATATCAAAGAAACGCTTAATTCTCCTTAAATATCCACAAAATCTCCATAAATGTATATATTTTCTTAAAGGCAATATAAATCTTAACAAAATTTGCAATGATATTAGTTTATCTCAGGCTAGCCGTTTCCAAGATATTTCGACTTGAATTCTTTTTGTAATTTTCACTACCCCATAACAAATTTCAAAGAATCACATATTTCTCCGTTATTACCCATAAAATCCCCATAAATATTGATATTTTTGGAAAGGTAATTAAATTTTAAACAAAATAAGTCATTTCATTAGTTTACCCTGAACTAGCCGTTTCAGAGGTATTTCGGCTTGTTTTATTTTATGTCTAATTTTAAAAATATTTAAAACTGAAGGTTAATGTGCACACGGTGTTCCTTAAGTGCATCACTTAACTTCATAATTTGGTTCTTTGGGTCAAAATGAAGAAAAAATTTCATGTTAACATAGGTCCTATCTCGCTTCGTTTGCCGTCTGTCGGTCTGTACGTTTTATTTACATAAAACAACGTAGCTTTGAAACGGCTTGAGACCTGGCTTGAATTTTTGTGTGGGTACTGAGACTATTACCATCTATTTAAATATAGGGAATAAAATTTCTTCTTTGTACCGATTCAAAATGGCGGTTGTTTATATTTTTCAAAGCCTAATATCTCAGAAACCTTACATTTAATCAACAATTGTTAAAGTATAAAAAAGGTGCAAAATTTAATTTTCTTTACGAAAATATATAATTTAATATGGTTTATTGTATGAATAACGGAAACAAATTTATATTTTATTTTGTTATTACACGAAAAAATGGCTAAAACATGTTAATTTTACTGTATTAATTTGTGACAATGAAAATTCAACCGTTATTCATTATAGAAACCCTGTAAATATGTATATTTCCAAAAAGAAAATTAAATTTCAAGCAAAATATACCATTACATCAGGCCTGTTTTTAACCCTCTTGGCGCTATGGGCACATCAAACTGGTGCGCCCTCCCCCCAAACATAAGGCCTTTTTTACAATAAGCGATCGGCTGCGGCATCGCGTTGCCGATCCCTGATGTTTTCCTTAAGTCACTGTCACCGGGTCACCATATGTGAACACGCACAATCGCCGCATTTAAAGTATTATTCATATTTTGTGGCAGGAGTGGGGAGGAGGGAAGGGCGAGTTAGCCAGTTGGCGATTGTGTAACAAATAGGCCTAACGTCGCGAGCAAGCGTGCGTCGTACCGTACGGCGCACTTGCGCCCTCGCAACAGTTACACGGTCAAACTCTCAGACAACGCCCCCACTCGTCTAGGTTTTACTTCTCTTAATGTTACTTTTGTGCAAGTACATTATTGTGCATACGTCAATAAATATACAAAGAGGCGGGTGGCTTGGTGGCAGTGTTGAGGAGGAGGAGAGGGCAAATTTACTCGAGGCGTCAAGGGCGCAAGCGCCCTCAGCAGTTCTGAGGTCGAACTCAGTTGACGTCACGCGCCGCTCGCGCAGCTCGTGTAGTTCATTTTTTTCTTCCGCCCTCTTTTCGCCCCTAAACCCTGGCGCCCCTGGGCACGTGCCCATTGTGCCCAGTAATGGAATCGGGTCTGCATTACATTGGTATATCTCAGGCTCAGCGTTAAGGAGATATTTCAAATAAAAACTTAATTTTTATTTCCTTTACACAATATTAAGCTTGATATCAAAGACACACTTTTATCTCTGTTATAACACATAAAAAACTAGATTCACAATTTCACTTGATCAACTCAATTACTACATCAATAAAACTCTATTTAAATCTTTGAAAACAAATCATTTTAACCGGTACACTGGCCCTCACATTCACACAGCAAAGTGTATTTTAGTCCCGATTTGGTACATCGACAGCGAGTGCACATTTGCTTGCAGTTGCATGCCATTAGTTCTTGTAATCAGGCCATCGTGATTTCACTGTTAGAGGACCAAAGAGGTTTTAAGCCATCTCCAACTTTTTCCCAACCCCATTTACAATAATGATCCAGAGGCTGGAAGTTTCTCTTCAGGCAGTTCATCCAGACAAAACACTGCAAAGAAGCTCTTTTAGTGTGCTGAAGTAGAGCGTTACTTGTTGGAGGAATATTCTCAATCGGTCTGTTGTGTTTCATAAACCCGATTCGCCTGGCTTCATTCACCGTCTATGGCGAACTTGACGGCTGATACATTATGTTGACAAATCTTTGTATGAGTAGAAATTCTTGTAGAGTGTCATCTTCTGAAATGATGGTTGGTATATTGGTATAGTGTGAAAATGCCTCATCTACATCTCTAAATGTCATCCATGCTTTCCATGACTTGGATTTGCCTATTCCGGCAAAACTAGACACAGTGTCAGCACCTGTGAAGGCAAGAAAAAACGGCAGCAAATCACATACATTCTCTCGAATCTTCCTCTGAAGCTCATGGATGGGAATGAATTGAAGACTTTTCCAGTCCCGTACTCAATCCATAATAATTCCTCTAACTTTGTTAATCTAGAGAATGTATAAATAGCAATCACCACAACATCGCTACCATTAGTTTTTATTGAGATGTTTGAGTGTGTTGAAAGCTCGGAAGCATGCCAAGCGTGCAGGAAGAGACGGCTGTCTGCTTCTTCATGTGACACGGTAGAGATGTGTTCGACATTACTTCCATCTGAGCTAATTACATTCTCTTTCAATGTTGTGAATATCTGTTTTCCTGCAGGTAATCTCATTTTCATAATGTTATCTGCAAAAAAAAATAGATCTTCTTTATTTCTGTCGTTGCTAAAAAACTGCTGAAGGACTTGGGAACTAGCCTATTACATTTGCCTGTGCATTTATTCTTGGACCACTGCCTCTCAACTCTCTTGCTTCACTTTTCAAACTTCCCTCGATGTACTGATCAAATACCAAATCAACTCTATTAACGAATTTCAGTCTCATTGATATGTACACTTGAAAAACATGTTCAAAGTATTGCTGGAACGTTAAAACTGATTTTGGTATTAACATATGCACCAATGCAGCACCATCTATAATAAGGGACGAAACGTTAGGTTGATCACTGGTGTTTCCCTCAAGTTCTCTGGCCGAATTGATGATGCAGGACACTATATTTTATTTTAACCAATTGACAGAGTATTACACACTTTACATAATGATAACAAGAAGAATATGCAAAACTTCTTGCTTGTTTTATGGTTCAACTCAATCTTACATAAAAAGCATCATATATTTTTGTGCGTTATTACAGAGATAAAAGTGTTTCTTTAATATCAAGCTTAATATTGTGTAGTGGAAATAAAAATTAAGTTTTTATTTGAAACATCTCCTTAACGCCGAGCCTGTGATATACCAATGTAATGGTATATTTTGTTTGAAATTTAATTGTCTTTTTGGAAATATACATATTTACAGGGTTTCTACGATGAATAACGGTTGAATTTTCATTTTCACAAATTTATACAGTAAAATTAACGTGTTTTTGCCATATTTTTGTGTACAAACAAAATAAAATATTAATTTGTTTCTGTTATTCATACAATAAACTATAAAAAGTTATAAATTTTTGGAAAAAAATTAAATTTTGCACCTCTTTTATACTGTAACAATTGTTGGTCAAATGTAAGGTTTCTGAGATATTAGGCTTTGAAAAATATAAACGACCTCCATTTTGAATCGGTACAAAGTAGAAATTTGATTCCCTATACTTAAATAGATGGTAATAGTCTCAGTACCCACACAAAAATTCAAGCCAATATCTCAAGCCGTTTCAAAGCTACGTTGTTTTATGTAAATAATACCCCCGTTGCAGCAGACCTGCATACTCAGCGAATTTCAAATGCAAAACAACAGATTTCAATCCAACATAGTGAGATTTGACATGTTTTGGTAAGCTCCATAAGAATAACCGGGGGAATGAGTATGCAGGTTTGCTGCTACAGGTATATAAAAACTGGGTGGTTTTAACTCAATATTTAGTAGATCTGAACTAGAAGAAGCTATTTACCTAGTTTTATCAAGATATGTTGAAAAATAACGGAGATATAGAATTTTACTTACTTCCCATAAGATTAACATTGGGACAACGTACTGTGTTTACCACTTTCTATAGCTCGGTAACTAATGGACATAGAGCAGTGATTCAAGATACTAAATTGTTTGTTTTTTTGAGCTGAATTCAATGGTGCCAACAAAAATTCGTTAAATTTTATTTTTCTATGTAAAAAACTCAAAAAACCCATTTTTGGGGGGGTTTAACCCCCTCTACGCCCCCTTCCGGTGATCCGATCGGGCTGGTTCACGAACTCGTCCGAGTGATTACCACTTTACACGTCTGTACCAATTTTCATTAAGATTGGACCATTTTTACGGCCGCTATCGTGCTAACAGACACATATATAGATAGATATATATATATATATAAAAATTCGAACGAATGGTGTTTTTTGCTTCTGGTGGCCCCAAAACGAAAAGTTATCATGGTCTTGGGCTTAGGCCTTACCATGAGACCTATGGTAATAGCTTCTTCCCTATAGGGGAAATTCGCTAAAACGTACAGACCGACAGACGGAAAACGAAGCGAGATAGGACCTATGTTAACATGGAATTTTTTCTTCATTTTGACCCAAAGAACCAAATTATGAAGTTAAGTGATGCACTTAAGGAACACCGTGTGCACATTAACCTTCAATTTTAAATATTTTTAAAATTAGACATAAAATAAAACAAGCCGAAATACCTCTGAAACGGCTAGTTCAGGGTAAACTAATGAAATGTATTATTTTGTTTAAAATTTAATTACCTTTTCAAATATATCAATATTTATGGGGATTTTATGGGTAATAACGGAGAAATATGTGATCTTTGAAATTTGTTATGGGGTAGTGAAAATTACAACAAGAATTCGAGTCGAAATATCTTGGAAACGGCTAGCCTGAGATAAACTAATGTCAGGCATATTTTGTTAAGATTTATATTGCCTTTCAGAAAATATATACATTTATGGGGATTTTGTGGGTATTTAAGGAGAATTAAGCGTTTCTTTGACATATCAAGTGGTGAAAATTGATGAAAATGAAGTTTGAGTCGCTTTATCTCGTAAATGGGTAGTCTGATGTTATTTAACGATATGGCACTTTCTATTCAAAATTTAATTATCTTTCTGAAAATATAAACATTTATGGGGTTATATGGGGTTAATACACTCGATCAAGGAGATATATGCGTTTAAACAGACCCATATCATTTTTCATGGCGGCCATTTTGATGACGTTATAACAGGGAGTTCCTGACCTGTGATCGATTGTCTCCCGGTGATTTCTTGATTCTTATTACATGCATAATCACCAAAAAAAATTTCAAAGTGGTATCAAAAAGTGAAATATTTTGCTGATTCTGGGAACTAATCCCACGGACTACAAGTAGTCAATCTCAAAAATACCATAATAATAACATAATAAAAAGTAAAACATGCTATAGCTTATATGACTAAAACTCTTAATTGATGTTATAGTACCAAACAAAATGTTAATATTATAAATCAGTCTGTCTCAGACTTTAAACTTTAATCCTGGATGTTGCAGATCAACAAATCGCCTACATGTTGAGAAGAGACTTGTATGCTGCTTACGAGAATATGGGCAAAGTTTATGCTGATCATATGGGACTTAATCCTGATCTCCTGAAAATTCCCATCAGAGTAAGTGTAAAAACTCCCTGGCACAAGAGCGTAGCAATATCACTGTTGCATTAAATATGTGTTCATCCAAAAATTCTGTGGTGCTTACTGATATGGAATGTGGATGATTTAACAAATTAAGTCTTATTATTTTACAAACTTATACAGTACACTCTCGATTATCCGAGCCCCGGTTATCCGAGACTCCAGGTTATCCGAGGCAGCTCTAAACTTAAATGTACGTTTTTATTTTCTTACTCAGCGTTATAAAAATACGTAAAACAAGTCTTTTTATAAAGTTCTTTTATTTGCAACTCGAAAGGACTTTCATTTGTCGTATTTATTGGTTAATACTACATCTAATAAAACATGTTGAAGTGGTCTTATTACAGCCCAACCTCAAAACACACGTAAACTCCGTATCATCCGAGGTTTGTGTAATCCGAGGTAGCCTCGGTTCCGAAGACCTCAGATAATCGGGAGGGTACTGTATACCTAATGTCATCCTAAACAAAACAGTAAAAAATTTTTTTTCTTTGTCAGTGCATGTATGTTTATAATTTTCAGGTAATGTAGAACGACAAAATGAATATAAATCAGGGGAATTGGGGAACTTTATTCAGTAATAATGTGACTGTTGGAAAAGGTGTTTGTTTACAACACTTCCTTCCCTTCACTATCACTCACAGCTAATCATTTCATTTTTTTTCATTTCTTACTCATTCCTTCCCGAGTACCAATCTTCCGACATCCTCGGTATCATTTTCCTTAATGTTTCCATCTGTCTTACTATCTCCTTTCATTCTCGGGTGGCTATTCCATAAATATTCTAATTTCTTAACTTAACTACCATCACTCGAATCTTCCTTCTCTCCCATCATCCTCCTTCTATCTCATTCCTTACTTAAAACTAAGTGGCCATTCGTTTTCCATTTCCAGCTAGTCGCCGGGGGACCCACAGCCAGGTCCACTGGGAAGGTAGTGTGTTTGGGGGGGGGGGAATGCATTTACGCACCGTCAGGTGGATCACGAGCCACCCGGTGTGTGGGGCTCCTTCTTCCTAAGACTACCCACTAAAAAAAAAAACCCCAGTCGATTTTCATCGTGGGTGTCTTAAGTTTAGGATCCATCCTGTCAGGCATTGTCACGTTCGAGGTCTTTGTCAGATCAGGTTGCTGGTCGTGCAGGTCATCTAGTTGTGTAGTTGTAAGTCGTGGCTGGGATGTTGTCAGGTCAGGTCTGGTTGCTGGTCGTCTTCTCTACCTTCCTCGCCTCAGGAAGATCTCCTTCCATGCTGCCATTAGTCTAGAGCAGGCCTCTGGGTGACAGAGTGCAGTTGCAAAGGACCATGGCTGGCTGAGTCCAAGTCGTTGAAGGTCATTCAGAAGCTGGGCTCTCAAATCTGCATGCTGGTCGCATTCCATGAGGGCATGTAGAGCTTCATCCCTCTCTCCGCAGTCTTCGCACTCTGGGGTGTCTCTTTTCTGGTGCTTGTGGAGGTAAACTCCAAACGCCCCATGGCCTGTCATTAGCTGAAGGTGGACATGATCCAAGTCCCTGAGGTGGACGAGCAACCCTCGCTCCTCCAGGTCAGGCAAGATGTCGAAGGTGTATCGTCCCGTTGTAGCCATCTCCCACTCCTCTTGCCAAGTGTCGTGGAACCTTTTTCGGATGTTTGGCTTCGACTCTTGTGTGAGTCCCTTCCGGGCTTTCCAGAGTTCAAGATCCATGTTCAACTTGAGATATATTGGCATATGGTGTGAGTTGTTGCACACAAGGCCTGGAGGGATGTGGTGCGATAAGCCCCGGTTAGATTGATTAGAACTTGTCTCTGTGCTTCATGAACTTTGGGGAGGATGTGCGTGAGATTTAACCTATATGACTCCATACTCGGAAGGCATATCCAATGATTGGGATAAATACTGTCTTATATAGAAAGAGCAGACGGCTGAGCTTGACTCCATATCTCAATTGGATGAGCCGGGTCACTTTGCCAATTAGGGCTTTTGCCTTTTGAGTTACTGCCTTGATATGGGGCATGAAAGTCATTCCCATATCCAAAATCTTGCCCAGATATGGGGCCTCACAGCTAATTAGCTTAATCTTTCAAAATTCTGTCTCACATGTATTCTTTTAGGGGTCTGCAGGTCCCCGAGTTTTTCGGGTCGGGTCGGGTCCGAGGCGGACCCGAGACATCGGGTCGGGCCAAAAAATAGTTCGGGCCAAAATCGGGTCGGGCCGCACCTGATGCGTTACTCCCGCCGTTTACCCGGCGATCAAATTTACGTGCGACTTACGTGTGTGCGATCGAATTTTACAGCCGATCGCAAGTTACGCTAAGCTGCTTCTGTCGTTTATCCGCAATCGACAGATTCTTGATTCTTTATCGCGGCCGCTCGCTAGTTTCATAAACAAACAGCATTATCTGTTCATTTGTGGTCAGCAAATAGGCACCACTGTTTTTATGGCCTATCACTAGTTTCGCGAAGTTGCATTTTGTTTATTTACGATCGGCAAATACACGTGATCGTTTTTCGCGGCCGACCGCGACTTTTGCAAGGCTACATTTGCCGATTATCGGCGATCGGCAAATACGCGTGACCGTATTTCGTGGCAGATCGTTAGTTTCGAAAACTACATCTGCTGTTCATCCGCGACCGACACTTACGCGCTTTCGTTTTTCGCAGCCGTCCACGAGTTTTTCATAAAAATAACCTCAACAGTATTTCATTAACTCATAGAAAAATGAATTTCGACAGTTATCTAGAAATACCACCTCTCAGAATTCGGAAATTGAAAACTTAAACCTATACGGTATTTAGCTCTGACCTTGCACATTTCAACTTCAAATTTGTATTCATAGTTTATATTGTTTATTGGAGTTATGGTCATTGTGATAAAGTGTGGCTTTGTAATGATAATAATCATTGATTTTTATGGCTCTCATAGGTTTTTGGCTGCATTTGTTCACATATTAGTTTTTTTATCTTAATTTCTTGTCATAGGTTAAAATTAAATAATGATATAATTTTAACCTTCAAAAAAATATTAGGCCTCGATAGATAGTGGTAATTTTCATCTATTAATTTTGTATTTAGTTTCTTGATTTAGCTTCTTTTTAGGTTCTAGTTAATTCATACGAAAGTAATTATTTAAATATTTTTGGCCCGACCTGATTTTGGCCCGAGACCCGAAAGCCGAAATTAAAGGCCCGGCCCGAACTTAAAAAGTCTGGCCGGCAGACCTCTAATTTTTTTATTACTTTAACTTTTAATTATTTTGTTATTAAGGCGGGTTGACATGGTACAATTAATCTCAGACCGAGTGAAATCAGAAGATCACTCTGACGCTATTCGGACCATGCAACAATGCATCCGAATAGCTCCTATGTAAACAACTCGCCCAGAGTTAGTCGGATGGTAAAATTTTCTTGGATGTGAATTTTTATTTCAAATGGATTTAACATTGGATACATTTAACAATTCAATCTGAGTGCACTAGCTAGCTCACAATCCTCCGATTAAACTCGGCCCGAGTAAACTCGGACCAAGTAAAAATCAAGCTCGGTCCAAGATTAATCGGACCATGTCAACCCACCTTAATAAAATGGTTACTCCTCTAATTCATATGTTAATAATATCAAATTCTTTAAATGACCCAAAAAGTGGGCCAAAGTAACCCCAGTTTTCAGTAACAGTTTTATGAAAAATATATTCTATGTTCATCAGAGGTAATTTATTTGCTGAATATATAATGGTTTGATTTATTTTAATTTTTTTCAGTTTAATCAGCCTGTTTATGGACCGCCAGTGCCAAATTTCACAGACTTTGCTGCTCCAGGAGTCATGTTAACGTGAGTACTATTTGATGTTCCACGTAATTTTTTTTAAGTAAATTTGAACTTAACACTGATTTATTTATCACATAGATAACGTCACAGTAAAGTAATGTGGGGTGGGGTAAGCAAATTCTACATATAGTCCAGTCATTTTAGAAGAAAAAATCCGGTTTTCAAAAAAATCGGGTAACCAATTGGGACTTTTTACCATAGGTTCCTTGATTTGTTACCTTTGAATCCCCATCACTTTTTCGAGAATAAAACTTGTGCTTAAGCCGCCATCTTGGAAAATGGCAGCCAAAATATAGTTTTTGAGCTATATCATGATTACGAATAAGTTTAGAAAACAACTTCTTCTACAAAAGTTGATTGGTTTGAAAAGACTATAACTTTTATATTTAGCATATTGTTGTACAGCAATTGATAAATACGCCATATTGGAAAATGGCTGCCAAAAAGTATTTTTTGGCTGGTGCAGCTTAATTATTAATCTTACTACAAAGGTTGCTGAAGAAAAGTTGCTAAGATTTTGATGATCTACAACTTTTATATATTTACTTTGTTATTGTAAATTCACAAATATAGGCGCCATCTTGGAAAAATGGTTGCTAATAATAGTTTTTTGACAGGGACTTTTTTAGTATTGAATTTACATCAGCAAACTAAATACAAAAGTTGTTTGGTTTGAAAAGACCTTTAACTTTTGTATTTAACATATTGTTGTACAACAATTATTAAAGTCACCATCTTAGAAAATGGTGGCCAAATATGTTTTTCTTGGAATTTTCATCTTGAAAATTTAAAAAACCCAAGTTTTAGTTGGCATCATTAGAATCAGCTTGAAAAATCAAACAATTTAGTTTTTTGAATCACCAATTTATTATCCACCAAGATACTGAAAATAGTAAACAGAGGGCGTTGTCCCCATGTTATCCTTATGGGAAAGTAAAATTCGATATCTTGCTCATTTCTTGGTTTAAATTAATACAACTTTATATGCGGCTTCTTTTAGTTGAGATATACTGGTTTATGGCTTAAAATAATTTATTTTTACATTTCCGTGGCAGCAAACCTGTGTGCTCATATACCATGTTACTCTTATGGGGAATATTTTACCATGCTTATTTATGAGTTTATGTTTCTATTATTTAAAGCTAGGCTTAATCTTATGTTGGAATTTGTATTTACACATGTTGAAGCATAATTTTAAATACTTATCATTAGTGTAGAGAGCACGAAATACGGCGGGCGGCAAAAACTGTAAACTCATAAAATTGTCTGCTAAACATCAGCTGAAATGACTGAAAGAAATGTTTTTGTTGAACTGTCAAAGCTTTGTTTACTTTTCTCAAGGTCTTTTACGTGTAAATTTGTGTTTACCTTACCATATGATGTTATATTTGATTAAGTAACCAAACAAACATTAAACAATAATTTCGCCAACAGCGCACTCACTCACCCGCCGTATTACCTGCTCGCGATTGTAGTAGAAGATGTTAAATAAGAAGGTGTTGATTTATTATTTACTTAATAAATTATCTCTATATATAAATTTACTAAAATATTCTCCATAAGAATAACATGGTACAGTATATGAGCACGCAGGTTTGCTGCCACGGAAATGTAAAAATAGATTATTTTAAGCCATAAATAAACCAGTATATTTGAACTAAAAGAAGCCGCATACAAAGTTGTATTAATTTAAACCAAGAAATGAGCGAGATATCGAATTTTACTTATTCCAATAAGGATAACATGAGGACAACGCCCTCTGTTTACTATTTTCAATATCTTGGTAACCAGTGGACATAAATTAGTGATTCAAAAAACTAAATCGTTTGATTTTTCAAGCTGATTCTAATGATGCCAACTAAAACTTGGGTTTTTTAAATTTTCAAGGTGAAAATCCAAGAAAAACATATTTGGCCACCATTTTCTAAGATTGCGGCTTTATTAATTGTTGTACAACAATATGTTAAATACAAAAGTTAAAGGTCTTTTCAAACCAAACAACTTTTGAATTTAGTTTGCTGATGTAAATTCAATACTAAAAAAGTCCCTGTCAAAAAACTATTATTAGCGACCATATTTCCAAGATGGCGCCTATTTTTGTGAATTTACATTAACAAAGTAATATAAAAGTTGTAGATCATCAAAATCTCAGCAACTTTTCTTCAGTAACCTTTGTAGTAAGATTAATAATTAAGCTGCACCGGCCAAAAAATACTTTTTCGCAGCCATTTTCCAATATGGCAGATTTATCAATTGTTGTACAATATGCTAAATATAAAAGTTATAGGTCTTTTCAAACCAATCAACTTTTGTAGAAGTTGTTTTCTAAACTTATTCGTAATCATTATATAGCTCAAAAACGATATTTTGGCTGCCATTTTCCAAGATGGCGGCTTGAGCACAAGTTTTATTCTCGAAAAAGTGATGGGGATTCAAAGGTAACAAATCAAGGAACCTATGGTTAAAAGTCCCAATTGGTTACCCGATTTTTTTGAAAACCAGATTTTTTCTTCTAAAATGACCGGACTAATATGACTAAAGTAAATAACAATTTGTAGTTAAAAAGAATTATAATTTACCATGCTTAGTTTAAAACATTTTAATTTGTTTTTAGAAGTTTTATTCTAGTATTTTCAAATATTAAAAGTTTATTTTTCAATATTAAATTTAATATCTATATTTTTATTGGCTTTAAATTCCCTTGCAAAAGCAGTATTTTTGAACAGCCAAGCTACACTAAAACAAACCAAACATCCAAGCTGCACATAATAATGAAGTGTAGTTTACTTTATGGACAAGAACGGTGAGTCATATTTACAATTCAATTCAAGTCACACCCTCTAAATGGGAATAAACTACTCAAAACCTTCTCAAAACATTTAGGAATGTAGCACAATAATAAGTCCAATCGGTTGCAGAGATATTAAAATTAGTGAGGGACCGTCGCTTAATTACTTAATGCTAAAATTAGCCTTTTCAAACCCTCTTCACCCTTTGTTACAGTGGCACTAACCCCCCTCAAATATCATGTAAAGCTGTACTGTCTCTCCCCCCCCCCAAGCAACAACTTACCTTATTCCTGCCTCTTACCACTGGCAAATTTGTTGAGTCATTCTTTATACCAACATGGATATTTGTATTTGTAACAGAGACATTGTTCAAATCTTGCTCCAATTTTTTCTTATAGGAAAAATAATAACTTCAGCATAAAAAAAAGTATTAACAAATTTAAGAAATTTATTTTTCATGTTTATTAGTTAAGGTAAGATACTCTGCATCAACCTCCTTTCAATCTTTTTCCATAACGTTGCGTGATTCTCCCCCCCTCCCACACCAACACGTAATATAAGGACGGGCCCTAAACATAGTACAGCAGTTCACACATTACATATCCGGCTATGGATACTATGTTACTAACCATATAATATGATATTTCAACATTATTGTTAAACATAATGTTTGACTAGCAGCAGGGCCGTTGAACAACAAAGTTATAAGAAAAGTTCTCCCTCTCCCCCGTGCCTTGCAATCCGATGACTCAGGAATAGTCATAGATATAGATATCAATTGCGCAAACTGTACTTGGTTCCTTCTAATTCAGGTGTACTGGAAATTAATTTAAAGCCACCCAATTTTTATTATGGCTATCCCTCATGTTAATCTTATCCTATACTCTTATATGAGCAATATGTTATCGTGTGTGCGTGCTTGCTTCTTTGCTTGTTTGCACAACAATCTCAAAAACAGCTCTGAGGATTTCCTTAAAAGTCTAGAAATAAGTAATTTATGACTCAGAAATGTGTCCTATGCAGATTACTTTACCAAAGACAATCTATTAACGTAACGAAATAAATTTTAAAGCTGTAAAATTTTATCACTGGCCTTATGAGTTGTCATGGTAGCAACAAAATTTAACAATGAAAGTGTAAACAAATAATCATAACAGCTGACTTAAGCTTTAATACCTTTAATACCTCTTACGGGCCACCATCCCGCCCAGGGTGTCCGTCTGCCTGTACCGTTGGGACACTGGAATTTTACACCCACGAATGAAACTAGTTTTAATTTTTGCAAAGCAGATTTTTTAGGCCTGTATAATTCGCTTGCAACTTGCACTTGGGAAAATGTTTATTTATGTAGCGACCCAGATCAAGCGCTAAATGAGTTTTATTCGAATTTTAATTCTTGCTTAAATAATAATGTCCCTATAAAACGTAATAATGTATACAAATATCCAAGGTGGTACAGCCCGGAGATAATTAATATGTTAAAGCTTAAAAATAATTGTCGGCGTAAATTTAAGAAAACTAAGTTACGTAGATATTTTGATGAATTTAGTGCGTACAGACGTAATATTAAAATCCTCATTCGGCGAGAATATGTTAAATTTGTTTCAAACGTAGAAATGAACATAAAAAGAGACCCGAAGAATTTCTGGAATTTTATTAGATGTAGAAAGACATCTAAAAAAAATAATGGGAGTAATAAATTTCAATGGGGAAATGATAAATTTCAAGATGGTGCGTCAGTGGCAGATGCGTTTGCTAGGTATTTTGGCTCTGTGTATGATGTCGGTAGTAGTGTTAGTTTTTCTGATATTAGCGATTCTTTGGTCATGTCAGGAGTCCAACTCCTTTCATTAAATAAAATTTTCCCTCATGAGGTTAAAACAGCTATTAAAAAGTTACCTTCGAAAAAATCCTTTGGTCCCGATCTAATTCCTACTTATATTTTTAAAGGTTGTTACGAGTTTCTTATAAATCCTCTCTGTCATATATATAATATTTGCTTGAAATCTGGTACATTCCCTGATCTTTGGAAGATTACAAGAATCGTACCATTGTTTAAGAAAGGAGACATGCGGGAGATTTCGAACTTCAGACCTGTCTCGATACTTTCGACACCAGCTAAAATCTTTGAAATAATTTTGCACCAAAACATCTTTCCACACATTAAGCAGTACATTTCAGAAAAACAACATGGTTTCTATCCTTCCCGATCAATTTCCACAAATCTTGGCAATTTTGTAAATTTTACATCCAGTGTTTTAGATTCTAAACGTCAAGTAGATACAATATATACGGATTTTTCTAAAGCTTTTGACAAAGTTGATCATCTTATTTTACTTCGTAAGTTGCACTATTATGGATTTTCTAACAATTTGGTCAGGTTTTTTATTTCATATCTCCATAACAGGCAACAGTATGTTTCTTTTGATGGTTTTAAATCAGAAAACTTTAGAGTTTGCTCAGGGGTTCCTCAAGGTAGCAATTTAGGTCCTTTAATGTTCAATATATTCATAAATGACTTGCCAAATCATCTTAGCAACGAGGTGTTAATGTATGCCGACGATTTGAAACTTTTTGCGATTGTTGATAGCCTAGATAATTGCTTATCTCTTCAAAATGACTTGAGGCTTTTGGATGTTTGGTGTGATTCGAATAGGTTAAAATTAAATCTCTCTAAATGTATGGTGATGTCCTTTCATCGTAAGAAAAATCTGATTTTATTCCAGTATACACTGAGTGGTGTTGGTTTGGAAAGAATACACGTGTTTAAGGATTTAGGTATTCTTGTTGAACCAAATTTATCCTTTAATCGTCATATTATATCTTCAGTAAATAAAGCTTATAGTATCTTGGGTTTTATCTCTCGAGTATCTCATTATTTTAACGATATAAATACTATCAAGTTGCTTTACATGTCTCTGGTTCGATCAAGACTGGAATTTGGTTCCATTATTTGGTCTCCCAATTCATTTTTGTACGTAAATATGATTGAAAAAGTGCAAAGATTTCTTAGAATCCTTTATTATAAGTTTGTTGGTATTCCTAATCATCCAATTTGGTTTATTAGGCATAAGGAAATGTTGGAAATGTTTGGGTTTCAATCGCTGGAGATAAGGAGGAAGGTAGCGTTGTTGTGTTATCTGCGTGATGTGGTGGCTGGGGACGTAGACGACCCTGTGACCTTGGCCGGAGTATCGTGGCTTGTGCCGCGGTACGGCGGTCGGGTTAGCCGGGCGATCTACCAGTCCTTTTATAGAACATCTGCTCATGCAAATTCACCCTTAAATGAGTCTGTCCGTCTGTACAATTCTTTGCATAACAATTTAGATTTTTCAATGAGTCGATCAAAATTCAAAAAATTGTGTCAGCAGCTTTTGAGCCAATAAATTTAATAATATTTGCAATTCTCTCTGCTCTTAAAGTTTGTCTTTTTTGTTCTCAACTTTTGATTTTATTTTTTTAATGAATGCATTGTAGATAAAGCTTATTTATTTTTTTTTAGTCCAAGGTTAAATATGTTAATACAAATATTTGGTCATGTTTTTCTCTAAAAAATATATCAAGCTCCCCCTATAATTGGGCAGATGTGCCTGTTGGGGAAGCCTTTGCAGGTCATAGGTTTTTATAATAGCATGCAAAATTTTATTTTGTTTTTACCAGTTGTTTTAAGTTATTTTATGTAAATGGAATTTAGTTTTGTTACATTATTTATAAAGTTGCATGTTATGTATTTTATTATGTATGTATACCTGCAATAAATCATTTATTTATTTATTTATTTATTTAAGACCGGGATGTAGCACTGGCTGCGTATTTTAACCGGAATACGAGTGAAGGTTGAGTTTAGGATGATTGTGGCGCAATCTTGTAGTCTTGTTACTGAAGGCCGACATGTTTGTTAGATAGGACTGTTAATTAATAGCCCAACAGCCAATGGCAACTAACAGACCTACATTTTAACGTGAGATCCGAACCACAATTTCGCCTGATTTACAATTTACGAACGTGGTCTAATTATGAGGATGTCTGATGAACAAGTACTCAATAGTGCGGACGTTAATCACCACTAGGGAACACCGAGCCCACAAGCCATTGCTCATTACTATTCGTAACTTAAGCTATCTAGGAAAATATGGCGTGCGGGGTAAAGATTGCATGGAGTAATAAATAGCGTATTTATAAATTATATCAAATATTTATATAGTTATTTGATGAACTGGTAAATATAAAATAATACCGAGCAAGGATCGGTCCACCAGGTACTGGAGGAAGTAAAAGAATGTCCCATCTCATTATTTTTGGTTGAAATATGTTTTTAAGAGTTTGAAATTTCCTGAGTATGCAGGTTTGCTTCATCTGAGATATTAATTTTGATCATAGACTCGTTATTTTATTCTGATCTAAACTTATCAAATTTTAGAAGATCGTTTTTTTTTGTTTAAGATTTTACTTTAATATTTTATATTATGTGGAGTAAAGTTTAATTCTTTGTTTCAGAATCATATTCTTCCTGGCTGTTGCTCTGACGTCTGGTGCGATGCTGATAGAACGCAACGAGGGCATCATGGAGCGAGGGCTGGTTTCAGGTACAGAGACAACTAGGAGGTTATGACTGACATTAAATAGCAAATCAACAATGGTACTTCAAAGTCTGTGTTTGTATGGTATAAAAATGTTTATTTACAGTATTTACATACAGTGGCGGTTCGTGCATAGGAGCACATGAGCATGTGAACCCCCTATGAAAAACCACAAATAACGTTATTTATTAAAATACTTCTATATAAACGCAGAATATCCCAAACAATTAAAAATGACAGTAATAAGCAACAACGAAGAGCGCGCGTCGCACTCGACGTTGTCACTAGAGCCAGTGAGGCGAGACTGAATTTGGAGCACAGCTACTATAGGCGTAGGACGAGTCCATTTGTGGCAGCAGCAGGGGAGGAACCATGATTGCATGGTGCCTTATGGAGCTTCCCTCGGAGCTGCTTCCTAGTGTGCCCATGTGCGTTTTAACGAGGCTTGACACTTGTTGTTTTTTGGTTCGGGTGATGTTAAAGTTTATTAATATAAATATTGTGTGATTAATGTTGTTTTTAGTGATAAATATGTTTATTTCAGTGATGTAGTTTGGTGTTTTATGATATATTCTGATTATCGAAATAAAACAATTGGCATAGCAGCCACAAGATAGCTGACCCTCTGCAAGATTATTTATTACACTCCTGACTAATGGTAATGACGTATTTAATTTATTGCAAATGTATTGTTTTTTGTGTCAAAACATAACTGGCTATGTAAAATTTTATTTTTGAGGTAGGAATTAATTACAAATTGTTTAAAGACTTACGTTACTATTTACATGAATAAAATTTGTGTCTACAATTATTTAAAACTTGCTAAAAAAACTTGTATTACACTTTTTAAACGAATAAAATTTACTAAAACTGGTAACGAAATATTTTAGTTCTACAGTATGAAATAGAAGGAGTCAGTTCTGTGTGGCCGCAGCCGCGTTTTCTTTCGCTAATCAAGGTATAGTCGTAATTCATCATAGGTTAATTGATTTTCATTTCATTTTTCATTTTATTTATTCAGTCATGTTACACCATATACAAAGGTAGGAATGCCTTAATGGTAGATGACTAAGTCTACTTAAATAATATGTAAATAACATGCTACATAAGTAATGTTAAATAATGCTACAAAATAAAATTCATACAATTGTCTGCTCTTAAAATTATGTTAAGCCAAGGAACTCATTGATACTATAAAACATGTTTTCAAATAAGTAATCATGCAATTTCTTTTTAAAATCATTTTAATATGAAATTTCTCTTATTTTAGAGGGAAGGTTATTGAAAAATCGGACACCTTGGTATGATGATTTTTAATTTCAAGGATTAATCAAGAAGAGCCAATGCTCTTCAATGCTCTCAATTGATGCTCCATTAATCAATGATGGAAGTTAATAATTGTAGGCCTCAGTTCACAGTTAGCTATTTAAAAAAACATTCAGTTTTCCGATTTATCGTTATAATATTAACTATCTCAGTATATTTCAGGATTACAGATTAATAATAAAATTGGTTTCAGTCATTAATTAATGTTCAACATTAACTGTGTAAGCCTCATTTGTATGTTTACTATGAATAATTCTCTTTTAAAATAAAATTAAGTTTATATTTTTATTTGCAAGATTAAAAATAAAAATTACAGTCAATAAAAAATATTAAAGATTTATCTAATGTTTAATTTTGGGTTGATAGCATATTAATGTGTAGTAGTAGCAAAATACGATTCATAATCGTCAAAGGAAGGGTGGTGCCTTATTAAATTTAATACTTTAAGCATTGCACTTGTGTTTAACAACAGGTATTCAAGAAATTTAGGCGCTGCGGTCTTTTAAGCATTTAACGTACTTAAATACCGATTAGTTTAAGCCAATAACTCTAGTCGAATACATTGATATCATGTATATATTTTTTAACTGTGAACCCCCAGTACATAAACTCACGAGCCGCCACTGTTTACATATTACGGCAATTCAATTTAGATTTGTTTTTTTGCATCTAATGAAATGTGAGTCTGTTGGCAGAGACACCATAATAACTATAATGAAAATAACTATAATTAAAATTGTAACAACAGAAAACTCACCATTTTCCGCACTGCTGAGCCAACAGACTCATAAAATAGGCTGAGTCAACAAACCGCTTAGGATAATACATAGGGCCCACATTGGCAGATTGCTGGCAAAACCTTCAACCAATTGCCAACCATGCTGACCTTTTCCCAACGTTGGGCTAACAGTGAGTGCTACATGGATAAGAGCTGAAATGCTGTTGGTTATCACAATGAGCCACTTAAAAAAAATATAACTATGATTATATAACTGATACCTGTAATATTTACACCATGTTACATTTTTTTGTAGACTTCTGTCAGAGACTTCTACCTCTTTTCCAGAACCCGACAGTTATATAGTAATGATTTTATGGTGAATGTGCACAGGTATAACAGGAGTGGAGATCTTGACAGCTCATGTCATAACCCAGTTCCTGGTGATGTTGGGCCAGTCTGTCATGGTCGTTGTGTTCGCTCTCTTTGTCTTTGACGTCACCAACCACGGAGATGTCTTTTTGGTCCTAGTCATGATCGTGCTCGATGGCATGTGTGGAATGAGCTATGGTAAGTTCAAGATCGAATGAAAGTGTTGTATTTTTTGAGTTTGTGCTTGACATTATGTAGAGTGCATTCAGGTTTAAAATAATGTAAAAAAATCCCAAAGGATTACTTTATTTTTTAATTAACATTTGTGTTAATTGAGTTAGAACTCCAGAATCCTGCATTTCATAATACTGTACTATAAGCCAGAGGACGTATGTAGAGGCTCTGTCCTAAGGACCTTGAAATAGCCCTCTAGTTATACTTAAACAATAAAGCTGGAATTTGGGAACAATAATTGTAAAATGTAAGGAAACAATATAAACTCACACCCTTACCAAAATTTTTCCAATATGTGACCCGCCAAGGGAAAAGGGACTTTAACTTCCATTTTTTCGAAATTGAGTTATTAGTATATCCTTAATCAGCATTAAACACCAAACAAACTGGTGAAAGAATTTTCAAGATATCTTAGAAAATGCCTAAGTTATAAAGGTTTGAATTTGAAATATTAAAAATATCAATTTTTGGAAATCGATGTCTAAGGTTAGGCAAATTTCTATCCTGATTTGTTTTGTTACTACTGACTTTATTGGTTTTGTTTTATATATCATTTTGTCAGAATTTTAAAGCAGAATATGAATCCACCATTGAATTTGTGTCAAGAAGTAATGAAAAAAAACACGTCTTAAAGATAAAATGTCTTGTGACGTGATAAAAACTAAAGTTAATTTTAACTTTATACTCAAATAAGAATTTATTATTAAAATATTGACAAAATATGACATTATATAACTGTCTTGAGCTTTTACTGTTTTATTTGTTGACCTTCTAGTACATTTTTCTTTGTTTTGAAACTTCACTTGGACCAGGAGCTATGTCGTTTTCTACTTCTTTTGGAAGATTCTGTATATTTTCTTGATATGATTCCTGGATTACGGCTTAGCAAGTCCTGCATTTATTCCTTATAGAACTAGCAAGTCCTGCATTTATTCCTCATAGAACTCTCGGATTTTCTTAACTTCAAAGCGTTGAAATAGCCTAGGGGAAGTCAAGGTCCTTGTTCTCCAGATTGCAAGGGTTTCGAAAGAAAATAATTTAACCATGTTAAAAGTTGAATTTAGGTGTAAGATGGTCCAAATATTGTTTGGAAACATATAAACATTAAGAAACAATAAAAATCAGAAAATGTGTTATTTTTACCCTATCCTCTAAAACTTGCTGTCCTGTAAAATTTTGACTGGGAAGATAAGGTCCCTTTTCCCTTGGTGGGTCACATATATGGTTCAATATGTTTATTGTTTTTAAGATTACAAAATCTGTTTTAAGTAGGGCCTAGAATATTTTTGCACCTTTAACTATTAAAGTTAGACTGAGCCAAAGTAAAATTTTGTTGGGTCGGGATAGGAATAATTGGGATTGCAGAGGACACAATAAACATGGTGTTCAGAAGAAATATTTGCAACACTTGAGGATTTAATTTTTATACCAAAAAAGTATGTAAAAATGTTTGTGTTAAAAAGGCAAAAGTACAGTAAAGTACAGTTATTTTAATTAGGGCCACTATACAAATAGACATTTTAAAACTTCTGTAGTTCCCACTGTCAATTTTGGGATATTTTTACAATTTTTACATGTAATTTTATTTACATAAAAAATATAATTAATAAAACATTAATTTAATTGAAAAATCCTTTATTTTACAGTGGTTCCAATTGAATATTACGCTACCGTACATCACTATAAAGTAAATTAAATTTTCCTTTGTCTGTCTGAGACAGCATCTGTTTTTTGCATACTCATATTTATGTCACACACTCTTAATTTAAAATTATACAAAAAATAAACATACCATTTACTTTACCATTTACCAAAACATTATTTACTTTGTGTTTTCCAGTGTTTCAATTAAACAGGGCTTGTAAAAGTTTTTTTTTGTTATTTTTTCACTCTTGGTTATTTTTTGTTATTTTTTTGGAATTTGGTTATTTTTGTTATTTTTTTGGGAATTTTGGTTATTTTTTTTTATTTTTTTCAACCTCAAGAACTGCTACACTATTCGCACACCTTGCTACACCCTGTTCACACTATTCGTCTGTCAGACGATCTCGTAGCAGCATCGCAGCAGACGAATCTCGTCATCCTACATTGCGTGAAAACTAAGTCTCGCCATCAAATCTAGGCTGATTTGTGATTAGTCTGTCGAGATTTTCTTTTTTACCAGGGTTAAGAATGTGTTATCTCCAATATAACGCCGGTTTTCTAATTTTCAGCAACATTTTTTGTTTACAAAAAGTTATTTTTGGTTATTTTTTTTCTTATTTTAGTTATTTTTTTTATTTTTTCAACCTCAAGAACTGTTACAAGCCCTGATTAAAGAACATAAAACAGTAATGCATTTAGCAAGGTAACATTTTTTATGCATGCAAATTTAGTTGGAAACACTGAATGCAGACATATAATCTAGAGCTTTTTGTTGCCCAATGTTTTATAAAATATTATCTTTGGCCAGTTTAAAGAGTTAAAAGAAAATTCTTTAATAAACATGATTATATCTAACCTACCAACTCACTACCTAAATCTCAACGCTGATATTTTATAGAAGGTATTTTTCTGATATTTGTACAGATAGGAAAAATTGAATATGCAACTCAAGTGCCAAAAGTGACTTTGCTACTCTCGAGAAACTATTCTACACTCGCCTCAGCTTGTGCGTAAACATTTCTCTTGAGTGCAGCAAAGTGGCACTTTGCACTCTTGTTACATAAAATCTTCATTCCCTTATTTTCTTACTTTTTCAATTGTTTTTATATATTTTTCGAGGTATCAAGCTTTGAGAACTAAAAATGGCCATACTTTTGAAATGATACAAAGTAGAAACTTGATACTCTACACAGATATTGGTCCAGTTGATCTTTACTTCTAAATTTTAAATTATGAATAAAAATTATCATAAAGTTATATTAAATTAAGTAAAACATATACCTATATGGATAAGAAACCTACTTATTTGTTTGCTTATTTTTTGTTGCTATAGCATCCTAAAGTATTGGAGTGTTTTTCCCAAATACCCTTGGCTTAAAAAACACATTTTGTTATTTATAGGTACCATATTGTAATGTGGACTGGTGTTTTCTTTTTATCATTATTCAACTGTATATTTTTCCCCAGGATTTGTGGTTTCTTGCATCACAGACAGCGAAAGGAATGCTACATACCTGGCTCTAGGCAGTTTCCTACCATTTGTCATGCTTTGTGGTAAGTGCATCTTAAGTCTTGAACATAATGTGTTTTTTTGGCATTCAAATAAACATACAGAAACTAATTTACTGTAGTGTTAAAAGATATATGGAGTGCCTCGCCTAAATTGAACCAAACTAACTGACAATGGCCTTTTTATGAAATACTCCCCTCCATTTTTATGCAGTTTTGAATCTGAAAAAAAAAATATTTTCCACTATGACAGGCAACTTTGTTGATTTTAGACTTACATGCAACAACCTTTGGGGTTGTTAACCCTTGAGCGGGCGCTTCACCGGTAAAACGGCAGCGGGCGCATGCGGAGTTTTACTCCGCAATACTGAATAGCACAAATTTAACCTATTTTACTTGTTTTATGACGAAATATAGTATTTTAATGATAATAGACGTCATTAGGAATCACATTTCATCGTCGATACAATTTTCAATCGTCGATGTTTAACTTAAAGGTTTAATTTTTCAATTGAACATAGTAAGTAATTTTCTAGTATAAAATATATATTAATTCTTATTTAATTTTTTGGACTTATTCTTTCACTTATTTTTTTCAAAAGCGATAGGAAAACTCCAACTAATTAAATAATAATTACAAATCCTTCGCTATTATGAATTTTTTTAATAGGTGTTTATTACGGGAAAGGGCACTCCGCAAACTGACACGGCAGATCTAAGTTGCAAATAATGAGGTACCAAAGGGGGGTTGGGGGGTATAAGTAGCTTTAGGAAATTCCTGGAAAGAGAGGTGTAAAGTATGGAGCCGGACACGACCGCCGACATCCATTATGTCTGTTTATTTTAACATAAAAAACACGTGCGGAGGAAAACTCCGCATGCGCCCGCTCGAGGGTTAAAATTATTAGTAATTTTTATATATATTTATCTCATGTAAACAAATAGCCAATAAGTATTAGAAAAGATTCCAAACGTGTCTTAAAATGAAGAGATTCCCCATAAATTGTTCTAAGAGTCAAAATTTCAAAATCAGAGATATTCAGTGAAAAAGGTTCTCTAGGACATGAGCTACTCCGTGGTGTATTTTGTTTTGAAGATATTTGAGTTGGTAGCCCTGATTTCGTGTGTCAAAGTTTGCGTGCTTCGCGGGACTGCGCGGACTTTCTGGGGAATAACGTTCTATTCGCCAAAAGATGGAATCCCCGCCGATCATTGCGCTGTCACCCAAGGACCAAAATCGTGTAAATAAAAATAAAATACGTTAAGTAAATATTGGAAAGTGGAAGGATAAGACCAGGAATGAATATAGAAAAGTTGGATTACCCTATATTTCAAAAACTAAAAAGCCAAGGCCTGGAAATTGCCCTCAAAAGAAGTGGGTGGAATAACTTTTTAAGCACCACATGTGGATAACTTTTAGCAAAATGACTTATCACGTTTTAGTAACAACATTACATTTTTGTACTTTTACATCAATAAAATTGTTTTATATTCAGTTCTATTTCAGGGAGTGAGGACTGGCGTTATCGATACCCCCAGTATACTAGATCACAGAGGGAAGTCAATTACGGATCACAAGTTAATTTACTGTGATCTGTTTTTAGTAAAAGGAAAAACAGAGCAAAGACGATCCGATACAGATTCTTTTCAAAGTTTAATATTGAAAAAGCAGTAAAAGATATATCAGATATTGACTGGGAAATCATAAAGGAAATAAAGGAAGTAGATGGCATTGAAGAAGCCATAACTACAAATATCAAGAAGGTCTATGATATCCATGCACCAATAGTGTGCAAAAAGGTAACAAAAAAACCAGCGCCCTGGGAAAATGTTGAAATAAAGCAGTTATCACGAGAAAAGAATAAACTTAGGAATAAATACTGGAAGTCAAGAAATGTCGAAGACTGGGATTTATATAAATCAAAAAGGAACACATTGAATAGGCTGATCTGGCAAGCCAAGAAGAAATTTTTTGCAGAAAATCTGTCAAATACCAAGAATGGTAAAGATTTTTGGTCTTGCTTAAAGCAGTGCAATGTACATACGAAGAATGACACTGAACTAATTCATGATTTCAATGTTAACGACATCAATAAATATTTTGCTGAAATTGGGTCAGGAATTGAAGTTGATGAGAAAGCTTTGGCTTTTTTCATTGAAAATAGAAAACATGGAATAATGGATGAATTTAAGTTTCATGGTGTCACTGAAGAGACTGTTAAAAAAGTAATGAATAGTATCAAGTCAAAAGCCATAGGCAGTGATGAAATTTCAATCGATATGGTCAAATCTGTAAGTCCTTATGCAATCGAAGCCATTACACACCTCATAAATGAATCACTGAGTAGAGGAATTTTCCCACGAACGTGAAAGGAAAGCATTGTTAAACCTCTAGCTAAAGTAGCTTCGCCAACTACGGTAGACGAGCTGAGGCCAATATCTATTCTTCCAGCCATATCTAAAGTTATTGAGAAAATAGTAAGTCTACAAATCACTGAATTTATTAGAGAAAAAGAATTGTTACCCTAACTGCAATCAGGCTTCAGAAAGAACCACAGCACATGCACTGCATTGACTAACATTTTTAGTGACATGATTGATGCCAGAGATAAGGGCAGATTCAGTTCCCTAGTAATGCTTGATTATTCCAAAGTATTTGATTCCATAGACCACAGAATGTTGGTTGCAAAAATGCACTACTTGGGATTTGGCGCTGACGTGACCGCATGGATTAGATCTTATCTTGATGGCAGGCTGCAGGTTACCGGACTAGGGAGTGAGACATCCAGAGCGCTCGCCAAACTGTGAGGTGTTCCTCAGGGCAGTTGCCTGGGGCCAGTCCTGTACACACTCTACACTGCTGACTTTCCCAGCAGTATTAAGAATTGCACCGCACACTTGTATGCAGACGATTCCCAGTTGCACTTGTCCTATGAGCCTAGTCACATGGCAAAAGCCATTGACTTCATAAACGCCGATTTGGAAAACATCTCCAAGTGGTCGTTAATCAATGGTCTCAAATTAAATCCAGGCAAGTGCACTGTTCTTCACACTGCACCTCATAACCTAGTACAGACCCTCAAGCATGATGGGGTGGGTGTCAGGCTTGACGGTGGGAGTGTTGCTGTATGTGACACGGCTAGGACTCTTGGTGTCGTGCTTGACAAGGACCTCACCTTCTCTGACCATGTCACTCATGCAACCCAGCGTGCTTTAGAAGACTGAGAGGTCTGTACAGGTATAGAGGTCTACTGCCAGAGGCCGCTAAGCTTCACCTCGTGCAGTCACTGATACTATCAGTATTTTACTACTGCTTCCCTGCATATGGTAACAGCCTTTCAAGGGAAGACATGTGTCGTGTGCAGAGGCTTCAAAACTCTGCCATCCGTTTTGTTTTCTGCCTCAAGAAATTTGACCATGTTACCCCTTATCGTACAGCAGTAAATATGCTACCTATGGAGGCTGTATGCAGGCTGTTGACGTGCTGCATGACTCATAGGGTATTGAAGTCCCGTGAACCCAACTATCTTTGCGAGAGACTCCTTCCGTGGTGAGGTGTCTCGGCGGAGGACCCGTCACTATGGGAGGCTTCACTTTCCTAAAGTCAACTTGGAATTGGGAAGGAGGAGTTTTTCATACTTCGGCCCTGTATTGTATAACGGGCTCCCTGATAGCCTAAAATATTTGTCTTGTGATAGTTTTAAGCTTCAACTGAAAGCCATGTGTCTTGAAAATACTGATTTATTTAGTTAATTAGTTTTTAAGAGACAAAAGTTGCTCTGAAAAGCTGATGTATCAGAGAACCGCTGGCTAAAGGCATTTTTATTTATTTATTTATTTATGTTTATCTTGGTATTCCTACACTCCCTGATGTTTTATTCCAAAGTAGAAGAGCAGTCCGTCAGATAACGTTTCAAGTGCCAGTCATTTAGAACGTTATAACCCCTAAAAAACACGTAAAATGTTTTAAAATGCTTAATGGCAAGTACAAATTCAATATAAGGCTACATTATGATGTTATAAATAAGGTGTTAAAAAATGATACATGATTATAAGTTCTAACCTTAAAAAACTGTAAATTTTAGAATTCAACTTTCAACACTCGATTACTCGAAACTAGGTTTTTGTAGTTTAGAGCGTTTTACGGGGGACCCCTTCAAATAACCTGAAGTTTTACTCCAAAAACACCATAAAATACAGTGTGCTCCATAAGAAAAACCGAAGTTGTCTGCCTAAATGGGAAATTATAAAGTAAAACATAATTTTATGCCATAATTGTCAAGTAATGCAAATTGGAGTGATGTATTAATTAAAAAATACATCTATATAGTAATAAGTATTTTATTTATGGATATAAACATGACTCTGGTTAAATAATGATCCTCAATTTGAAAGTAAATTTGACATAGATTTTAAAATTTCATTGGGTATTTTTTTAGTTTGACTGTGACTCTCTGTTTTTTTAATGAATTTCCCTATATTCCTTTTTTTACCAATAGTGTATAATAATTTTAATTTTAATAATAATTTTAATACTATATATGTCTGCTTTGTTTACATTAAAACATGTGCGCTGATGTTTGATTCAAAGCCATATGCTGGATACAGACATATGGTTTATTTAAAGACCAGATAACTAAGTACAGTACACCTCGGCCGGACCTCACATAATCCGGATCCCGGATTATCCGGACCGGTCTATCCGAGAAATTGAAAAATTAAAATCACGGCAAAATCATAATTTTAACGAGTTTACCGGTGAAATGCGCCTTCTAAAAGTGAAGTACAAATGTAATACATTAATGTACGCATTTGGAATCACAATAATTGAAGGAATCAACAGTACATTACAGC
Organism: Flexamia atlantica; assembly: GCA_035578135.1. Lineage (NCBI taxonomy): Eukaryota > Metazoa > Arthropoda > Insecta > Hemiptera > Cicadellidae > Flexamia > Flexamia atlantica. Next base: position 81,013,988 of record JAQJVK010000001.1, on the reverse strand, counting down.
ATTTTTGTGCACGTAGTTTTCTGCATAGGCACCTCGGGCGCTAGCAGTAATCATAAAAAGCGTAGCCTACGGCAATTTTGTGAGTTTTTTTTCTTGCTGTCATTTGACGCTTTACGTTACTTAAGGAAAATTACGATAGTAATTTTTTGAGTCACATTAAGTTTCGTCATAATTATTTCTAGCTTGAGTTATTTTGAGTTATGATTATTTAAACTTATTAAATTAAATATTTTTATCTGGAGTCTTATTCCAAACCTAAACCGTAGGTACGGTAAAAGTTAACATTATATTCGTATGATTGTTTTGTTCTTAAATTTGTTTCAAAATTAAACCCTCTTAAAATTTGAAAGACTAACATGTTGAACAGGCCTGATAAGACGTTTGCAGCAATAATTTAGCAGGGGATAATGTTCGCGATCGCTATTTAGGCTATATTGTAATGACCTCGGATTATCCGGATTTTTTGCTATCCGGATCGGTGTTCCGCCACATTAATCCAGATAATCCGAGGTGTACTGTATGTCAAATAAACGTACTATAACGACTACAGATTTAATGATGTTTATGATTATTTTAACACAAACTTAAACAGCTGGTCATTTCTCATATGATTAAATTGGAAAAGCCGGCTGTTTTGAACATCACATTTGCGTGCCTAGTATAGGCTATTATTTTTTTTATAGCCTTTTGTCCTTAACAGTCACTAGTAGAGAGTATTTTAGCATGCTTACTTATGAACGTATGTTGATTTTACTTACTGCAAGGCTTTATTTAAATTATTTACTTATGTACTTGAAATTTGCTGAGTATGCAGGACTACTGATAGCTGTATTTAGGTCTATTGATAGCTTGGAATGGATTGGGTGGCTTGTAGAAGGGATTATCTTGATTCCAGAACTGTTGTGCAATCTTGATTAGAATCATAACATATGAAATTTGATGTTTTAAAAAGTTATAATTTGTTTATTTACTTCATAAATATTTGTATTTATTTGTATGGGAAACTCTTAAGGAATTGGTGTATATAATCACTGATAAGGTACTAGTGCAATTTGAGATCTGTATATTGAAAAAAAATAGATCCATGAGTCATATCACTAAATACTTCCGAAAACACCAACTTTCTTTGATCTTGGAAAAAAACAAAAAACAACTGAAGTGTAAAAACTTCTGTAAAAATATCGTTGGTGTAGACACAACCAAAAAAAAAGAAAGAGCACAAAATATTAAGCATTGTATCATTAAGTACAGCATAAATCCTGAATCATTGTATAAATATATTCTTGATAATGATAAAGTTTGCAATAGAGCCAGGTATGTGACTCGATCACATGCCAACCACCCGCTGTCTGACCAAAATCTATGGCAACTCAATATACCCAAGCTAAAAGCACAGTCGACCAGGTTTCCCATCTCACTTATGCTTATAGAAAACTAACCTATTTATTACTGCCACAATATACTGGAATGTCTGCACAGGTGTGATCTGGCCAGTGCAAGGCATGCACTCGATCCTCCGCACGATCAGCTTCTTCCTGCCGCTCACTCTGTCGACAGAGTCGCTGCGGTCGATCCTGGCCAAGGGCTGGTCCATCAGCGAGACGGCCGTCTACGCCGGGTACATCTCCATGAGTCTGTGGATCATGATCTTCATGATATCTAGCCTTCTTCTCATTAAGTTTAAGAAGGGTTAGCCATTTAAGGGGTTAGCCATTTGTGTAGGCCTGCAGTATGTACATAGTAAAATTTTAATGTTAACCATCCAAAATAAGGAGTTGAGTCTGTAAATATAAACAAGTCAGTATTTCATCTTCAGAATTGTGGTTAGATATTGATAGCCCTCAGTTAACTATGGAGGGTGTTTGGTCAACAATTATTTTTCCACTTTCGTTTCCTAATTTGTTATTTATCCTAAGACAAAATATGTTGTTTTTTATTTATGTTTCTCTCTATTTGTTATTTAAGTTGCCAGCGAATCATAAGAATATATATATATATATAAACTATGAGAGCTACCAAAGTCCAAAATACCAAAAACAGGCCCAATGTCAATGTTAGTACAGATCCACTGGGAAAACCTTTCGATCTACAGGGCCAATATTTTGGGAATTTTTATAATTCATTAGTACGTATAACATTAAGAAAAATTTTAATATCAAAATAGATTTTTTAGGTAATTTTTATAATTTATTACTATGTATAACATAAACCACAATTTTAATATCAAAATAGGTTTTTTATTTTTGGAAACAATTATTTGTTGCGTTTTTTTTTAAATGTTACATCCTATAGTAAAGTCATGTAAATTTACAGCCCTGTCGATACCAAGCTATTTGTCAAAAATAATACAACCCAATTTAAAAAAAAAATTTCCTTGAGGAGTTGGGTCAAGAAACTGAATTTTGACCCTGCATAATTTGAGTCAAACCCGCATCCTTTAGTCAAATGCACTGATAACAAAAGAATTTTTTTAATTCTCGGCCGAACACCCTTAAGTAAAATGTGATCAACTCATTTAGATGACTGGAAAATTAATTAATGTTTAATATTTATTGTAATAAGTTTAAATATGATCAATGCATAAGGTTTAATGTTTAATGCTTTATTATTATTATTATTGAAGAATATCTTAACAAGCCGAGAGAAATAACTTGCAAAAATCAATTTTATTCATAGATTAGACCAAACTAACTAATTAATTAGCATTAGTTGTTTAGAAGTTTGTCCAGAATTTCAATTCAACACTCATCAATTTCTTGAGATTTATTCTTTTTAACTAGTTTTGAAACGAATTCTTGGTTCATTACATTACCAGTTATACCCTTGATTAGTGCACAGTGTTCTATGAGATAGATGTAGAATCTTAGGTTGTAATTCACTATGTTCCCTCTAAATAATAATTGTACTTGTGAAACTATTTGGTAATTATATAGTTTCAGTTTTCTTTAATTATTTTTTAATCATTTACCATTGAATCATTATCATTATCACAATCTACTTAAATGTATAGAATTTGAAGGATTTAAATGAGTTTGATTGTTGACTATATTACCGGCCAGCCGTATGAAAATCTATCTTATGATTACATGTTTAAATAAAGGCACATTTAGTGTATGAAAGTTTGTGCTGTAACCTTATAATATGCAATATGTATTTACTAAACAAGGTTTTATACTACAGTCTATATTAAACTTACACAAATTATTTCAGTAGAAGCTCCCACAGAGAAAACCGCTTGTTTAAAAAGAGGTTAAATTATAATTTGTGGATTGTAGTATTCAATATTACGTTTTGTATTGCGTAAGACAACTTTTGATATAGTATAGCAGCACAGATTTCATAATGTTAATGGGCCTTAAAAACATTAACAAATTTTGTCAGTTTGACAACAGCCTAAGAAAAAAATATTTAAAAAAACAGTCCTGAGACAGTCTAAGAAAAAAAATATTTTTCTCAACTTGTGGTTTGACACAATCATGAGTTTTAGCTGATGGTTCCACTTGTTGCCTCCCGCCAGTACGGCTGACCAGAACTATAATGATTATTGATATTGTCAGTGGTCCAACTGATAATGTTTCTATAACATGTCATAAACCTTCAGTTGTTAATAGGTAAAATAATTCCTTATTTGTTTTTGTAATGACATTTCCAGGTAGCTCATCATATCTTTATCATATAGATAGGCCTACTTATTGTGTATATAATGTATTTATTTTAAGCATATATTATATTTAATTCAAATAAACTTATTAAAAAATTTAACGTTTTTGTATTGATTTATTTCTTTAAACAAATTAATATTCAGTGGAGAAAATTAACAATGTAGTCCGTGGAATTAGTTCCTAGAGTCAGCATAATATTTCACTTTTTGATACCACCTTGAGATTTTTTTCATTAAATATATATATGTAATAAGAATCAAGAAATCACCGGGAGACACTTGATCACAGGTCAGGAACTCCCTGTTATGACGTCATCAAAATGGCCGCCATAAAAAATTATATGGGTCTGTTTAAACACCTATATCTCCATGATTAAGTGTATAAACCCCATAAATGTTTATATTTTCAGAAAGGTGATTAAATTTTAAACAAAAAGTGTCATATCGTTAGTTTACATCAGACTAGCTGTTTACGAGATAAAGCAAGTCAAACTTAATTTTACTTCATTTTCACCGCTCGATATATTAAAGAAACGCTTAATTCTCCTTAACTAACCACAAACTCCCCATAAATGTATATATTTTTTGAAAGGAAATAAGTCTTAACAAAACTTCCCATTGCATTAGTTTATCTCAGGCTAGCCGGTTTCAAGATATTTCGACTCAAATTCTTTTTGTAATTTTCACTACCCAATTACAAATTTTAAAGAATCACATATTTTTCCGTTGTTACCCATAAAATCCCCATAGGCCTAAATGTTGATATTTTTGGAAAGGTCATACAATTTTAAACAAAATATGTTATTACATTAGATTACATTAAACTAGCCGTTTCGGAGCTATTTCTGCTTAAATTTTATTTGATTTTTAATTTTAAAAATATTAAAATTGAAGGTTAATGCATACACGGTGTTCCTTAAGTGCATTACTTAACTTCATAATTTGGTTCTTTGGGTCAAAAAAAAGAAAAAAGTTCATGTTAACATAGGTCCTATCTTGCTTCGTTTACTGTCTGTCGGTCTGTACGTTTTATTTACATAAAACAACGTAGCTTTAAAACGGCTTGAGATACTGAGCTTGAACTTTTGTGTGTACTGAGACTATTATGATCTATTTCAGTACAGGCTATCAAGTTTCTACTTTGCACCGATTCAAAATGGCGGTCATTTATATTATTCAAAGCCTAATATCTCAGAAACCTTACATTTTATCAACAATTGTTAAGGTATAAAAAAGAGCAAAATTTAATTATATAATTTTGTTTGTACACAAAAATATGTCAAAAATACGTTTATTTTGCTGTATTAATTTGTGAAAATAAAAATTCAACCGTTCTTCCTCATACAAGCCCTGTAAGTATGTATATTTCCAGAAAGACAAATTTCAAACAAAATACTCCATTACACTGGTATATCTCAGGCTCGAAGTTAAGGTGATGTTGCAAATAAAAACTTAATTTTAAATTCCACTGCACAATATTAAGCTCGATATCAAAGAAACGCTTTTATCTCTGTTATAACGCATAAAAAGCTAGTTTTAGGATTTGAATTGATCAATTCAATTACTAAATCAATAAAACTCAATTTCAATCTTAAAAAACATATAATTTTTTTCCGTACACTGGCGCTCACATTTACACAGCGAAATACATTTTATTCCTGATTTGGTATATCAGTAGTGAGTGCACATTTACTTATAGTTGCATGCAATTAGCTCTTGCAATCTGGCCATCGTGATTTCAGTGTTACAGGACCAAAGAGGTCTGTAGCCATCTCAAACTTTTTCTCAACTCCATTTTCAAGGATTCAGAGGCTGGAAGTTTCTCTTGGCTTCATTCACTGTTTCTGATGAACTTGATGGCTGATACGTTATGTTGACAAATCGTTGGAAATGGAGTGTCACCTTCAGTAATAGGTAATGAAATTTAAAAAAAATTATGTACTTATATTATTTTTTTTAGCTCAGAGTAGTTGTTTAGGAGATATTGTAGCTTAAACTTTTTTTATTTTCAGCACTTGTTAGCAAGTGTTAAAAGGTTTATTTTTGAAACAGTGAAAACGGGAGATAAATGCACATATTTAGGGTCATCTGGAGGAATCTCATAAAAAATAATCTGAAAATTTAATATCATTGCATGTCCGCACATTGTAGAGCTGATTAAGTAGGTTATATTCATTAAGATTTTTTTTTAATTTCAGAAATTGATTTGAATGGGTTTTTTTACATCAAAGGCTTATTACCTGGCCTTCTCAACAAAGAGCTACAGAAGTAATTACTGTTATTAATGTAAACAATACACAAACTATTGCAGCTATCAAACTAGTTTTAGGATATCAATAACATGAAATTCGTTTATAATTTATTTAACAGAATCAAGTTCCAAAATAATGTTTTTTCTTTCTACTGAAGCTTACTTGAAAAGAACTCCACTTCTACTCATCAAACGATTTGTCAACATGATGTATCAGCCATCAAGTTCATCAGAGGCGGTGAATGAAGGAAGGCGAGTCCTGTTTACGAAAAACAACAGACCGATTGAGAATATTCCTCCAACAAGTAACGCTCTACTTTAGCATACTGAAAGAGCTTATTTGCAATGCTCTGGACGAACTGCCTGCAATGCTCTGGGCGAACTGCCTGGAGAGAAACTTCCAGCCTCTGGATCCTTGTAAATGGGGTCGGGAAAAGGTTGGAGATGGCTACAGACCTCTTTGGTCCTCTAACACTAAAATCACGATGGCCAGATTGCAAGAGGTAATTGCATACAACTATAAGTAAATGTGCACTCGCTATTGATATGCCAAATCGGGAATAAAATGTATTTCGCTGTGTAAATGTGAGCGCCAGTGTACGGAAAAAAATTATTTGTTTTAGCGAATTTCCCCTATAGGGAAGAAGCTATTACCGTAGGTCTCATGGTAAGACCTAAGCTCGGGACCACTATAACTTTTCGTTTTGGGGCCCCCAGAAGCAAAAAACACTATTCGTTCGAATTTTTATATATATATATATATATATATCTATATATATATATATCTATGTGTCTGTTAGCACGATAGCGGCCGCAAAAATGGTCCGATCTTTATGAAATTTGGTACGGACATGTAAAGTGGTAATCAATTGGACGAGTTCGTGAACCAGCCCGATCGGACCACCGGAAGGGGGGGTAAAGGGGGATAAACCCCCCCAAAAATGGGTTTTTTGAGTTTTTTACATAGAAAAATAAAATTTATCGAATTTTTGTGGGCACCATTGAATTCAGCTCAAAAAAACAAACAATTTAGTATTTTGAATCACTGCTCTATGCCCATTGGTTACCGAGATATTGAAAGTGGTAAACGCAGTACGTTGTCCCAATGTTAACCTTATGGGAAATAAGTAAAATTCTATATCTCGCTTATTTCTCAACATATCTTGATAAAACTTGGTAAATGGCTTCTTCTAGTTCAGATCTACTAAATATTGAATTAAAACCATCCAGTTTCAAAATACCTGTAGCAGCAAACCTGCATACTCATTTCCCATGTTATTCTTATGGAGCTTAACAAAACATGTCAAATCTTGCTATGTTTGCTTGAAATACGTTGTTTTGCATTTGAAATTCGCTGAGTATGCAGGTCTGCTGCAACGGGGGTATTTTAAGATTTAAATTGAGTTTTATTGATTTAGTAATTGAATTGATCAATTCAAATTCTAAAACTAAGTGTTTATGCGTTATAACAGTGATAAAAGCGTTTCTTTGATATCGAGCTTAATATTGTGCAGTGGAAATTAAAATTAAGTTTTCATTTGCAACATCACCTTAACTTCCAGCCTGAGATATACCAATGTAATGGAATTTTTTGTTTGAAATTTAATTGTCTTTCTGGAAATATACATACAGGGTTTGTATGAGGAAGAACGGTTGAATTTTTATTTTTACAAATTAATACAGCAAAATAAACGTATTTTTGACATATTTTCGTGTACAAACAAAATTATATATATATTTGTTTCCATTATTCATACAATAAACCATATAAAATTATACATTTTCGTAAAGAAAATTAAAATTTGCACTTTTTTATACTTTTACAATTGTTGATAAAGTGTTAGGTTTCTGAGGTATTAGGTTTTGAAAAATATAAATGACCGCCATTTTGAATCGGTGCAAAGTAGAAACTTGATAGCCTGTACTGGTATAGCGTACCGAGTATAGTTCGGTATCACTCATGATGATCCGAAGTGCAGATTTTGCGGCAGCTCTGTCAAGACTGCAAGACATATCATCTTGGAATGTGAAGGACTGGGGATAAGGAGAAGAGCCCTCTTTGGTCTTTGACAATCAGGTGATGAAAAAGATGCTAGCATTGGAAAGAAGCTCTTAAGCCTCGTTGAGGGCACAGGTATAGGGCTGCCAATCTAGCAGACTAGGGGAGCACAATAAGCTTCGGTTGACGTGCTGGTACCTTTTGAGTCTATTCCCCACTACCCAATCAATCAAGGCTAAATTACTGATCATGGGCAAATAATCTGAGCAAATCAGCAGAAAGATGCTGATTGGCTTTTAAGTTCCTAGAAGGTAGTTGAACCTCTAAAATCCTTGTAAAATGAGAACGGTATTTTTCAGAATTATGTTACTTTGAAAATACTAACCAGATTATATTGTAGCAATAAAGGTTGTATCTCTAGACAAACGGCTACTTTAGAGGCATCCAAGATATGTAAGTTTAGGGAATGTAAAACAATATAAATTTCTTTATTCACAGCACAAATCTTTGCAATCTTTGATAATAAACGTAAAAAAAATTACAAACACAAATTGGCAACGTCTTGGCCTATTCCATATGGTATTCCATAGTAAAACCTGGGGACAGACTGCAAACGCGATACAAACGCGATCCCAGATCATAAAATGCACCTTTGGTGGTTGTTTTAAACATTATTTTAAGTATGGTTCACACCATTCCTTTTCGATTCAACAAACATAAAAACAATAAAATGTGCTTCAAACCTCCTGAGGTACAGTGAGAGGCACGTGACTGCCGTTACATTTCAGAAGAAGTATATATAGATATTTTTACATATATACAATAAATTAAAAAATTAGAAAGAGACACACATTCCACGTTCATGTTAAGGAGTGAACATTTTCCTTGACTTAAGTCTTTGGCTACAGTTAATTAATTAATTAATTTGTCTTTGTCTTCAGATTCAAAGTCAATGCTTATGTACTTAGGTTACTAATTATAGTGAAGTGGCTTAGCGAAATTACCGTTACCTGGCGGATAAAAGCATCAAATTTGGTGTGAAGGTACCTTATGGTGTACTAATAAATTTTAGCTTAGGAGCCCTTTTGAATTTTTAAAAATTTCCACACCCGGCACCAAAATCCGAATGTGGTATGTAAAATAACAATTAACATGGGATCATTTTTGAAAAAAAGTTACTTAAGTGCATTTTTTACATGTATTTTTTTAGATATTGACTTGGAAACAACGCCTATCGTTGTTTAGTGGTTAATCCTCTATTTTGACAGGATAATAATTTTCGGCCGCCATCTTGGATCCGCCATTTTGGATATCAACTTAATTTTTTTAAATGTAAAGGTGGTGTGGTGACGCATAATTTAAAACTAGATTTTCACGCTGATTACAATGCTGAAATGCGTTTTTGAAAATATACATTCGCTAAAAAGATATACTCAAATAAAAATTTATCCCTATACATTTCTTATGGGCGTTTCATATTTTTAGCCTTTTTTAAAATTATTTTTCTTCTATCTCTCATTATAATTAAGATATGTACTTAGTTTTAGTCTTAGAATACTCAGTGGAATAGCGGCTCTCATTTGAAATATTAATCATCAACTTCGGACGAGTGACAGATGAGCTATAAGGCATAATATGAACTTAAAAATAAATTTTCGGTATTTTTTTTTAATCAATTATCTATATCTCCGGTTTTAAATAAGGTATTAAGTTCTTTTTGGTCTTAAATCACTCAGTAAACCATCAACTTTCAAGTGAGCTAACTCTCAATAAAATCAGATTAAAGTTTAAGTGACTCATGAGCTTTCACTCAACATAAATTTGTTTTACTTACATAATTTTACAGTTCTTGAAGGATTTCTCTAGTTCCAAAGAAGACTCAAAAATTGTAAAGGTCTTAATTGACTCTGTAGATTATTGGCTTTCATCTGAGTCATAAATTATTTTAATAGATTGCGTTTCAGGTGAGTTGTGGTCCAAAAACACGCATAAAATTGAATTTTTCAGACATTTTTGTTCATATAAAGACTGTTATCTCCATTTCTAGGACAGGTATAAAGTTCTGAATGCTTTTAAAAGACTCAATAAAATGTCAGCTTTATTTTGAGACTATGATCATTTAATTTGGACAAGTTCGTGGTGAGATATAAACCACTATTAAGCGTAAAATTTAAAAATAACTAATCTTTATGTCGTAATGAGCCTTAAAATCCATTAAAAACTTAACCAAATTTACGTATCAATATATCAAACAAAAGCCAAAGTTTCACTGCATATTTTAAGACCAAAATGATTTAAATACCTAATTTAGAACCCGAGATACAAATACTTAATTAAAAACAAATTTCTGAAAAATTGACTTTTAAGTTTCATTGAGGCTCATAGCTCATCTGTTACTTGTCCAATGTTGATAATTAATATCTCAAATGAAAGCTGCCATTTCACTTAATATTTACAAGACTAAAACTATCTGCATATGTTAATTATAATGAGAGATATAAGAAAAATAATAAAAAATGCTAAAATATGTCAGAAAACGCCCATAAGAAAATGTATAGGGATAAATTTTTATTTGAGTATATCTTTTTAACGAATGCATATTTTCAAAAACGGATTTCAGCATTGTAATCAGCGTGAAAGTCTAGTCTGTAATGATGTGTCACAACGCCATGTTTACGTTCAAAAAAATTGACATGATATCCAATATGGCGGATCCAAGATGGCGGCTAAAAATTAATACCCAATCAGATTGAAGTATTTACTACTCAGCAAGTAAGGCGGTGGTTCCAAATCGATATATTGGGAGATATTAGCTTGGATACACATAAATAAAATTTGTTCAATATATATTTCTGTATTTGTCGGCCATTTTGGATTATGGTGCCATGTATGGAAATGCTTAAAAATTTGTGAGGGCTCCTAAGCTAAAATTGATTAGTACACCCTAAGGTACCTTCATGCCAAATTTGGTGCTTTTATCCACCTGGTAACGGTGTTCTTAAAATACAGCCCTAAGCAACCGAACTATTACTAGTAGAGTCTGATTTTGGGGGACAGAGAACGTGAACCGCGGCGTGGGCCGAACGACGCGGCGCGGCGCGGAACGCTCATCACACATTTCCGACTCCTGAGTCAACTCTGACTGACTGACTGACTGACTGCTTCCAGGCTCAGCGGCAAATGACCCCGCTGAGGTATCTTGCCTGCTGACCATCAGCACTTCTATACTAGCGCATGGTCTGGTCTTACTTTCTCGGTTTTAACTTTCTGTACAATTAAATTGTCCAAGAGACCCAATGCCAGTCTCTGGGCTCAATGAACTAGGACTAACCTTTCTTCATAGATGATAATAATATTATCTTCAATAAATCCTAATAATAATATGTGGCGTATAATATCCTAATAATCCTAATAATGTGGTGTATAATATCCTAATTATATCCTAATAATGTGGTGTATAATATCCTAATAATAATAATAATAATATCCTAATAATATCTTCATAATATGTGGTGTCCTAATCATAAAATATGTGAAGCTATTCACAAAATACAGTTTTGGGGTGGGTCGTCATATTTATATATGGGGATTTTAGTGTTAATTCAAATTTCTTCAAATTAGCTTTAAATTGTAATCACTAATCAAAATTTACCTGGAACCATTGTATTTGGCTTGAAAATAAATAATTTGATATTTTGAATTATAATAGTCTATATACATCAACTGGTTACAAATAAAATTGATATTTACATTTTGTGGTAAACACAGTACGTTGTTTAATGCTATTCTTATAAAAGACATTTAAAATCCGACATCTCCCTTATTTACGAACCGATTTTAATAAAACTTGGTAGAGTAGGATTCACCTAAGTTGGCCAAAACAAAAGTAAACAAATTATTAGCTTTTTACGAATTTAAGCATAAAATTCAGCTGTGCTGAAAACATTGTCAACGAACATCTGTTTCAGTGTAGCACTTGTAGCAAAGAAAAAGTTTTGATGCAATATTGCAACTGGAAGTTCACTTGCGCAGCTTAAAATATTACTCAGGGGCTTTTCCAATTAATTATTTATTAATAGAGAGAGGATGTGTCATGGATGCGGCCTGGTAAATAGTCTTAGATTTTCTTATGAAATAATATTTACAAAGAAAAATAGGCGAGTTTTTGAATAGCCCAGTACTACTTGCTGCAAGTCAGCAGCTGAAAAGAGAGATTGTTTCATATTGTGGTCAAAACTTACAAAAGGTGTTTCCTATTGGCCCAGGAAAAAATAAACAATCAGTTAAACAAACTAAAATACAAGTAAATCAAGAAATAAAACCAAATTAAACTTTGACAGCTATGTAAAAAGGTTGAATGAAAATAAAAAATTCTAAAATTAGGCGATATTGTAAACATTCTTTAACCTATAACAACATTGTAAACAAACACAACTGGCTATTTGACAGTTGTGAGAAAATGTAAACAGACACCATGTGTAACCAACAATGTTTTCAATGTGACTTATATACAAATTTTCAATTAGATGATTAGTACATGCTTTGGCCAACTTAGGTGAATCCTACTCTACCTATGTAGAGTAGGATTCACGTAAGTTGGCCAAAGCATGTACTAATCATCTCATCAAAAATTTGTATACAAGTCACATTGAAAACATTGTTGGTTACACATGGTGTCTGTTTACATTTTCTCAGAACTGTCAAATCACCACGTTTCGTTTGTTTACAAGTTGTTATAGGTTATAGAATGTTTACAATGTCGCCTATTTTTAGAAGTTTTTATTTCCATTCAACCTTTTTACATAGCTGCCAAAGTGTAATTTGATTCTATTTCATGATTTACAAGTATTTTAGTTTGTTTAACTGCTTGTTTATTTTTCCTGGACCAATTTTAATAAGTTTTGACCGCAATATGAAAGAATCTCTCTTTTCAGATAGTGACTTGCAGCCAGTAATACTGGCTATTCAAAAACTCGCCTATATTTCTTTGTAGATATTATTTCATAAGAAAATCTTAGACTATTAACCATGCCGCATCCATGACACATCATCTCCCTGTTAACACATAATTTATTTAGAAAAGCCCCTTAGTAATATTTTAAGCAGCGCAAGTGAACTGCCAGTCGCAAATTGCTACAGAACTTTCCCTTTATTGCAAGTGCTATACCAAACAGATGTTCGTTGACAATGTTTTCAGCACAGCTGGATTTTATGGTTAAGTTCGTAAGAAGATAATAGTTTGTTTACTTTCGTTTTGGCCAACTTAGGTGAATCCTACTCTATTTAATTATTGAGGAGTCACGCCTAAATTGGCCAAAGCATGTACTGCATCATCTCATCGAAAAATTTATACAAGTCACATTGAAAACATGGTTGGTTACACAAATAATAATGTTTGTTTACATTTTCTTCTAGCTGTCAAATCGCCATGTTGTGTTTGTTTTCAATATTGTTTTGTTGACTTTCGTAACAAACAAACAAAATCAGGCTAAATCAATCTTTACAATTTCGCCTGATTTTTGAATTTTTAGCGAATTTCCCCTATAGGGAAGAAGCTATTACCGTAGGTCTCATGGTAAGACCTAAGCTCGGGACCACTATAACTTTTCGTTTTGGGGCCCCCAGAAGCAAAAAACACTATTCGTTCGAATTTTTATATATATATATATATATATCTATATATATATATATATCTATGTGTCTGTTAGCACGATAGCGGCCGCAAAAATGGTCCGATCTTCATGAAATTTGGCACGGACATGTAAAGTGGTAATCAATTGGGCGAGTTCGTGAACCAGCCCGATCGGACCACCGGAAGGGGGGGTAAAGGCGGATAAACCCCCCCAAAAATGGGTTTTTAGAGTTTTTTACATAGAAAAATAAAATTTATCTAATTTTTGTGGGCACCATTGAATTCAGCTCAAAAAAACAAACAATTTAGTATTTTGAAACACTGCTCTATGTCCATTGGTTACCGAGATATTGAAAGTGGTAAACACAGTACGTTGTCTCAATGTTAACCTTATGGGAAATAAGTAAAATTCTATATCTCGCTTATTTCTCAACATATCTTTATAAAACTTGGTAAATGACTTCTTCTAGTTCAGATCTACTAAATATTGAATTAAAACCACCCAGTTTTAATATACCTGTAGCAGCACACCTGCATACTCATTCCCCATGTTATTCTTATGGAGCTTACAAAAACATGTCAAATCTCGCTATGTAGGATTGAAATATGTTGTTTTGCATTTGAAATTCGCTGAGTATGCAGGTCTGCTGCAACGGGGGTATTCTACTTTCATTCAACCTTTTTACATATCATAAAAAAAGATTGATTTGATTCAATTTTTTGATTTAAATTTATTTCAATCTGCTTTGTTTATGTTTTTGGGCCAACTGGGACAAGTTTTGATCGCATTATGAAACGATCTTTCTGATCAGACAAACGATTAAATTTAGAAGTTGCGCAATAGAACTTCCTGGCTGCAATATTTCATCAGAAACTTCTCTTTACTACAAAGTGCCACTGAGTCGCTGAGTGTCCGTGTATAATACGGCCTAATGGATTTTATTATAGCACGGACGATAATCTTCACTAGGAAATACCGGGTGCATACTCTAGCGTCTATTCCTCTAAGCGGTGCGGCACAGGGGAGACATTTCGGGAGCCGTTATGACGTCACCAGCAATGGCGTCACGGCCTACGAACTTGAAGTCGTCTGTCGTGTAAGTTCGGTTACATCTCTCGGTTCGTGGGTGTAAATAAAACAACTCAAGCGTTCTACTTCCACGAAGTTTAAGTTATATTATATTGTTTTTGCTCTATAAATTCAAACTCATGCACTTCTCTAAAACTAGCTCATGCGATTTTCCTGTGCAGCAAAATCAGTGAAAGGCCTAAAGTTTAGATGTAAAACTCAATAATTGGCAAATATTGTACTAATTGTAGCGTGATTGAGTTTTAATATATCTTTAAATTCAGCACTGAATAGCTTAGGCCTACTTTGTGGAGGATAATAGGTCTGGTGAAAAGTTTTCAAGATCAATAAAGAAGTTCAGTAAGCCTACGCATTCAACTTTAATTCATTTTCTTTTAGTATGATTTTCATTTTCATTAAACATATTTAGCAATCATTAATGGACCGGAGCCTATTCTGTAACATAATTAATCAATTTATTCCATCATTCAACATTCAGCCAACCATTCATTCAACTGAGTTGGGAGCTCGAAGCAGTCCGGATGTACTCGTTTGATTCCGTTTATCTTCGTGACGGTTTCTACTCGACCTTCTGTCCACACGGGCTCCTCTAGCTTTTGGAATAGGTTCCAGTAGTAGCAGTTACTTCTGTAATAGCCTCTCTAACTTTCCGTAGCAGTTACCATTTGACAGTGCATTAATTTGTTTGGTTCATTGGTACTTGTTCTCCTAGATTGTTGTTGTTGTTGTTATTCTAAGTCTGTAATATTCTGCTTGTTACCCGTTACCGCAATTTAATTTGACTGTTCAGTGAATAATGTCGACGTTGTGAATTGTTTGTTAGGCCTATTGAAGTTTTCTCTCTGTTACATTAATTGGGAATAGATGATTGTAAGATCTTCTTATTTGAAAATTAGCATAAGTTATTAAGAAGTAAAGTGCATGATCTTATTACTAGATAGGCCTAGCTTATAGAGGAAAAATTGATTTGCTGCAAGTGAGTTTGGAGAAATCTAGGTCCGGCCATGTGATTATGGTCATTAGAATGTACAATTCAATTTCAAAGCATGTTGACAACGCAAGCCTAAAAGTGTTCAAAAAGTAATTGAAATTATTAAATTTTTTATGCTGCAACCATTTTTATCACATTGATGATTTTTTGAATTTGCCTGAATCTGTGATATTTGATAGTTTTAAGTAGGCTAGCTAGTAAATTATTTGTAGTAAAAAACTGCTGTATTGTCAGTAACCAGGATTTTAAAGTGTTGATGAAGTACAGGTACCGTTTAAAGTACGGATTTAAAGTGTTGGTACCTGGACACCGTACTGCGTTTACCCCCGAACTAAAATATCAATTATCTCCGCAACCAGTTTACGTAAACTGATGATTCAAAATACTGAGTTATTTAGTTTTTCAAGTCAAATTTAATGGTTTAATATTTTCTTTAGAAGTTACAGATTTTGTGAAATTTGAAAAATGTGAAATTTTTAACACTTAAACCCCTATAACTTCTGAACCTGAATTTTTACAGACATGTGTCATTTTGTTTGTCATCTTAAGCACTAAAAACCATGAAATTTTTATCAAAATCGTTAGAGCCGTTTTTTGAGAAATTCGGATAGGGGGTTTTATGGGGTACTTAAATACCCTTTAAAATCAAAAATTTAAAAAAAATTAAAATTACGCCTGGAGATACCATGGCTTTACACCTACAAGCCAAATTTCATGAAAATCGGACCGTCTCTAGCTTTGTTTACATCCACACACACACACACACACACACACACACCACATACATGTACATCCACACACACACACACACACACACACACACACACACACACACACACACACACACACACAAACAAACACAGACAGACAGACACCATGCTGAAAACCACTTTTTTGGATTTAGGGAGCACTAAAACGAATATATGCACTAACAACTCAAATTCGAAAATTTTTACGAATACATTACTTTCTCCATATAGCTACTATGTTTTATAAGGGCGAGAAAGTAAAAAATTATTTCTATTCAATCACTTAAACATAGATTCATACTTAGCTTCTGAGCATAATTAAACCTGGCTACAGTTATCATGTTTCACTATTTGCCAAAAATGTTTGCAAGAAATCTAGTTTTTTTTATTTTAAGTGTTTACCCACTGAAAAAGAACTGTAATGCTGCTAGGCCTTATACAGTAACTTTGTTTCGAGGAGCAAGCTAGAAATTATTTTAGTTCTCCCAGGTGTAAATTAATTTACTTTGGAATTACTTCATGTAACTTTATTATAGTAACCCAATGTGAAATCTAATAGTTTTTGCAATTAAAAATAACTCCCAAATTCTGAAATTTATTTATTTTGATTAAGTTACCTGTTTCATTAGTTGCTATTAATTAACTGATATTTTTTTAATTTCATTGAATTTAGTACATTTAACTTACAAGGTAGGCCTATAGGTCGATTCAAATAACACGGCCCAGTCCGTCTGTAAGACTAATGTTAATTTTAGCATTGGGCTTTTGGACAACCTGGGCCACGTTATTTAACTCGTACAATAAAGCCTAGTATCTCACATCCTTCTCTCTCGAGGAATGTTCCTCTCTGCATCTGCCTCTATTTTTCCTATATACTTCAAAGCCTCAACAGGTATAAAACTATTTCGGAATCGCAAATTTCCAACAACATCTATCTGTGGTGTGTGTAAGGTGTAAACTAGAAGAATGATTTTGAAACATATATTTAACAACTATTTTAATGTTGCTAGCAGTTACGCAGCTGATTTTAGTCAAGACGGATTTTGCTGCAGGTGTAATCTAATCCAGGGCCAAAGAAAAAAGAGAGGGCTGAACCATTTCGCCATCTGATTAGGCACCTGGGTCACGTGACGAGATGACGAAGTCAGTTTGACATCTGGTCCCTGTTTCAAAACAGATTCCTAATGATTAATTTTAAACTGCAAATCACCCCACTGCAAATAATTTCCACACGAAACCACAACCATGCCACAACCTAACAACTCATATTAATTAATCACTAAAACCTATCTTACATTTACAAGCACAATTTAATCTTGTTAAAACTATAACTGCAATGTACATAAATGTTTTAAAAAATAAATTTTTTACTTTTATTTATAAAAATCAATTCAGTAAATAAACAACACATAATAACCAACTTGTCTTTGATAAACATTCTAAAGTCAGCTGTCCATAAACATCACACTGAGCAATACATTTATAATAGTTGCCTAAAGATCCATGAGTGGCAGCACTTGATGTCAAACTAACTACGTCACGGAGATCACATGTCGGCATTTCATGAAAGATCAAAGAAATGAATCAGCCCTCTCTTTTTTCTTTAGCCCTGAATCTAATCTACCAAAAAACATCCTCCGTCCAAAGCTAAAAATATTGTAATGGCCGCATAATCATTAGTTTTAAGTAATAAAATGCGATAATTCCTTGTAACTGACTGTGATATTGTATGCATTAGTTTTTTTTAAGATCTGTTGTTTAAATTTTGACTTGCAACAATTTCACTCTTTTGGTAGAATATTTTAGTGTTTAGGATTTGTTCCAGATAGGACAGGCACAATGACTGTGGTAAAGTGTAAAGCATGCAATGTTGCAATTATTGATGATGAAAAAGATGATTCAATAATGTGTGACATTTGTGATGGTACATTTCATGCTACCAAACAGTGTGGCTCATTAAAGAAAACATTATTTCGAAACATAAAGAAAAATGATCAATGGGCTTGTCCTATCTGCATTAGGCTTTTTCATGACTCGTTCCAGCAATTTGAACTTAACACACAAACACAAAAACTACAGGACAATGAAATCAAACTTCTGACAGACAACAACCAACACCTCACAAATGAAAATAAAAAATTGATGGAGCAATTGAATTTGAAAGAAGTTGAGCTTGCCGACCTCAAAGAGAGGGTTTTGAAGTGTTGTCAAACAAAATTAAAGATCTTGAAAGCTTCCAATAAAGGAAAGGGAGAATGGAGTGTGGTGGGTAGGGGGGGAAATAGGGTTCGTAAGGCTGTAGGTGGGAGTGAGGGGTTGCCGGCAACCTTCAACTCGTTTGAGGTGCTGGGCAAGGAGGACAATTTCAGGGTTTGTGACTCGGATTTTCCGCCACTGAGTTGTGGGGGGGGAGGGTCGAGAAGGGAGTCTAGGGACAAGCCTGGACCTGGTTCCCCGCGGGGGCTGCCTGGACCTGGACCTAGTCATGAGGCTGGGCCTAGGACTGGGCGGGGTCCGCGGGGGAGGAGGCCGAGGCTCCTTGTCGTTGGAGACAGTCATGGGAGGAGATTGCGGGGTCGATTGAGGGGGTCGCTGAGGGAAAATGAGGTTGGCATGAGGGTCCTTCCTGGAAGGTCGTTGGCCGAAATGATTGAGTGTGCGGAAGGGGAGATGGGTGGGCTCGGGGAGGATGATTTTCTTGTGATGGTGGGGGGTTCAAACAGGATCACAAAGGAGGGTGTAGGTGAACTAAGGGAGAAACTTGGTAGGCTGAGCGCGGTCCGTGGAGGGGTGCTGTGGGTGGAAACGCCACACCGATACGATGCTGTAAAAGAGAATGCACTTATTGACGAACAGAATAAGATAATTAAAGAAATATGTAAGGAGAATAAATGGAGTTTTCTAAGTATCAACCCTATCCTTGATAGAAACTGTTTCACACAGCATGGTCTTCATATGAACGGCGAGGGTAAGAATTTTCTATGTAGCCTAATTAAAATTTTTTTTGAGACAGTAGGGCACATGGCACGAAAAAACGAAGTGAAAGGAAAAGTAAGGGAAAAGGACTAGATAAAATAGTTAGGCCTGATCAACAAAAATCAAATAAAGTTAGGTACAGGAAGGAAAAGAAAGAAAAGCTGTTAAAAATAACTCATTTAAATCTCAGAAGTATTAACGGGAAAATAGGCCAAGTGGAAATTTTCCTACAAGACGAAAACCCAGACTTCTTTTTAATTAGTGAGCATGGCTTGGATAGAAATAATTTGGAAATGATTCATATAAACAATTTTACTCTCCAAACATGTTTTTGTAGGAATGATTTGAATATGGGAGGCGTGGCAATTTACAAAAATAATAACACAGAGATTGACGAAATAAAGATTTCAGAAATAGGTATAAAACTAAGCGAAGAAAAAATTTTTGAATGTTGTGAAGTAAAAATTAAGGTTCAGAAACATAGCATTGTTTTGGCTGTCCTCTATAGAAGCCCCGACGGCGATCTTGATGCCTTTTGGGATAAACTCAATACATTTTTCACTGACTTAAAACCTGAGAAACTCAATAGTAAAATAATAATAGGAGGTGTGATTTAAATATTAATGTACTAGAAACTGACCATAAAGCCACTACTTTACAGAATTTGATTAAAAGTTATGGACTAAAAACCACAGTAATTTTGCCTACTAGAGTCACATCCACATCAGCAACTTGTAGGCCTATAGACAATTTTATAACAAAAATTTTCAGGAACAAAGAAGCTCAGTTATTGAACCATTGATTTCAGACCATCATGCAATAAACATAGAAATTTTTAACATGAACCAAGCCACAAAAAATATTCGCAAAAAGAAAATCGTTAGATCCATAACAGAACAAAATCTTACAGAACTTAGGTTTCGATTAAAAAAAGAAAAATGGACAGACATGTATCAAGCAAGGGAAGTGAATGAAAAATACAATATCTTTATGGAAACATTTATGTACTATTTCAATATTGCCTGCCCTTTAAAGGAAATAAAAATAAAGAACGTAAGTGAGATTAAATGGATGAACGCTGATATCTGTCGTAAGAAAGAGGAGATGCTGAGATGCTACGAAAGCTGGAAGATAAATAAATCAGAATATAATAAGCTAAATTATGATCAGGCTTTAGCAGAATACAGACGCAGTATTAACAAAGCAAGAGCGGATTGGTATAATCATAGAATATCAAATTCCAACAACAAAGCAAGAGAAGCCTGGAGAATCATAAATGAATGGAGAGGAATTAACAAAAATAGCCCTAAGAACTTGACAATAAATAAGGATGAGCATGTTATTAAGAACCCGACAGCTGTTAGTGAAGCATTTAATGATTACTTTTCCAATGTAGCAATTGATATCCATCAGAGCTCAGGGCAAACAGGACAGCCAACACAGATTTTTACAGGGGCACGCCTTGATACAGAGTTAAAACTCATTTAAACAAATTGATGAGGATGTGTTGAGACAAATTTTTGGAAAATTGAAACCCAAAACATCAACGGGAATAGATGGCCTAAGTATGAAAGTCCTAAAAGTTTGTGCTGAAGAGATAATGAAACCCCTCGTTCATCTTGTAAATACATCAACATCCACGGGCACCTTCCCGGACGGATGCAAGGTCGCCAAGGTCTTGCCTTTGTTCAAGAAGGGGATGATGGGGAGATGTGTAACTATCGTCCGGTCTCACTATTACCGGTGGTTTCTAAATTAATTGAAAAAGTGGTCTGTGACCAGCTGATTGCTTACTTGGAGGGTAATAACCTACTAAGTGGCAAGCAGTATGGTTTCAGAAAATCAAAATCCACTAAATTGGCTTTAATTGATTTCGTCAACAGCTGTGTCGAGGCATGGGATGCGGGTGAGGCGGTTGTGGGTTGCTTTGCCGACCTCACCAAGGCGTTTGACTGTGTCGACACAGGTCTGCTGATTGGAAAACTCAGGTGCCTTGGCCTAAAAAACACTGCCCTTGATTGGATTTGCTCCTATCTTAGTGGTAGAAGCCAGGTAACTGAGATCCACCATGAATCTAAATTCAAAAGTAAGTCCGTCCTGTCAAGTAAAAGATTGATGCCCCATGGCGTGCCGCAGGGATCAATAATGGGCCCGATCCTTTTCATTGTCTATATTAATGATTTGGCTAATTTAATCCCAGAAAGGAACCTTTTTATGTTTGCGGACGATACTACTATTGTAACCAAACATAAAAACCAAAAAGATCTTGAAATTGATTCAGTCATCAAAATTAACCAAGTGGCCCAATTTTTTGGTGAAAACAGACTTAAATTAAATCCAGACAAAACTAATTAAGTCTGTTTTCAAACATCACAAAAGCAACGATCAAAATTTTTTCAAAAGCCAAACATTTTTATTGGGGAAGTTCTATTGAATGAACCCGATCAGGTTGACTTTCTGGGGGTGCGACTGGATGGAAGTTTGGACTGGGAAGGGCAGTTGGAGGTGGTTGAGAGGAAACTGGCGAGGGGGACGTTTGTGTTGAGGAATCTTGCCAAATTCCAAAACATCGAGCTTCTCAAATCAGCCTATTATTGCCTTTTCCAGTCCCACATCTCCTACTCAGTTGTTCTTTGGGGAGCAACTGAATCAAATTTGAAACAGACTTTTGTCTGGCAAAAGAAAACCTTGAGATGTATGTTAAGACTACCTCCACGCTCTCATTGTAAGGAACATTTCATTAATCTAGGACTGTTAACAGTTCCTAGCCTTTACATTTATGAGGTGTCGGTATACATAAAAACTCAAACACCAGAATATATCAACACAATTCATACATATAATACAAGGAACAAGAACAATTTTGCAGTACAACACAATTTAAAGGCATTTGAAAAAACACCTAAATATTCTGGCCAAAAGATTTTCCAAATTCTTCCGGCACAAATTAAATTACAAAACAAAATCAACAAGTTCAAAAATGATCTGAAAGATTTCTTGATTAGTAATAGTTTTTATAGTTTGAGAGAATTTTTTGAAATATGCAGCCAGAGAACACCCCTTTGAAGAATTTGTAAGACTGACCTAACATAACCTATCCCCAATCTCACCCATCGGAGCGACCGAAATGTCCGGTTTTTATACCGGCATTCTTTTGACGACATCCAATGCTTCATAAGCCAACTGGATGGATAACCAAGTATCCAAGTATCCAAGTATCCAAGTAATGAATGCATTATTTATTTATTTATAAATTCTGTTACTGAGGAGAGATAAAGAACCAATTACAGAAGTAACTGTTACCACTGGAACCTATTCCAAAAGCCAGAGGAGCTCGTGGATAGAAGTAACTGGTACCACTAAACCTGTTCCAAAAGCTTGATGAGCCCGTGTGGACAGAAGGTCGAGTGACGGTTTCTTGCTTGGGCGAGAAATCTGTGGTCGAAGTTGCTTGCGCTGTTGAGATTCTGTGCTGTTCATGACGTCATAGTGGCTCCTGAAAAGTCTCCCATGTGCCGTACCGTTCCTCTAAGGGCCAAGACTCGAACGCCTAAAGAACCGACTCTTTAAACAGTTCTGCTGAGAGTCGTTCTCAAACTTGTTCACGTCCAACTCGTCTGCTAACTTCAGCAAAGACTATTTCTAGTGCTAAATATGATATCCAACTCTGGAAGTCTTATATTCGTCGACTTTACTCACCGACCTTCAATCGAGCATCAAATTTATGTTCAATAAATAAAGTGTAAAAGTTTCAGTAGGCTAAATAAATAATTTTGTTAAAAAGTGTAAATAAAAATGTATCGGGTCAAAAGTGGACAATCAATGAATCAATTAATTACAAAATCAAATAAATAAGAACCAAGAACTACAACCAAACGAATCTTCCAAACTCAAAGATCGACTCAAACCGTTCAGTCTTTGACGATTTTGACTTTTAGACCCTAAAGGATTAGACACTAGAGGAACCCACGAAAGCAAATGTTGTGATGTGAACACAATGAAAGATTGTGAGGGCTGTGAAATACAGCACTCATAATCTTTCAATGTGTTCACATTTGGCTGGGACCTTTCTGTTAGTGTCTAGTTTGTTTCTCTATGACCCATCAGCTGGTTAACATATGAATCACTTGAAATTTTGAAGTTGTATTCGTGTCGTCTGTTTGCGATCTAGACTTCAACCAAATGTATGAATTTCTCCCGCCAATACCACTGTGAATTGAAATTTAAGTGTTAAAAAGTAATAAGTTCTCAATTTGACTGTACTCACTTCAACTTCAACTTTCATTGTTTCAGTGTTAAGGATTAATTGTGACTGTAGTTGTCAAGGCAAACATTCTTTATTGTTTCGAACCATACTGAACACCTGAAATGCCTCAAACAAAATTTTTGGAAGTTCAGTGGAAAGTTATTTTTTGAGTTTTTAGAGATTGTTGTTAAAGTCACATACCTATATATTTTGTGTCCAATATGTAATTTGATAGCTTCCTTTTCTCAGTTACATTAACATTCCACTAATGTCAGTCAAGTGATGGAAGACCTGAATAACTCTCTTTTAACACAAGAAAAACTCAGTTTAAAATCATGGGGCCTCCCAAAAGGTATATTAGAGGTAAGCCTGTTAATGTTAATCAAGATGCCACAGATAAGGTGCCTTTAGGCTATGAGTTGCTCAGGCCAAAAATGCTGAATAGGCCTATTACCTAAAATGAACAATTTAATTCAGGACCAAGATTTGTAATGTGTAACTTACGTTAGGGGGAAATATATCAACCTCCGGATGTCACCCGAAATTACAAATATTTTTTCAAAATTTGAAATTTGACGCTAATTCCTAAAATGACAGTCGTTTTCCACGGGAAGTGTCAGTAAATGGTGGAAAAACGGGAAAATGTTATTTTCAATAATGGGTCATGTGGGTACTCAAATTAATGGGAAAAGTAAGCTAAACAAGAATATGCAAGATTAAAAAAAAATCTTAATGGAGTTACAGATGGAAAAGTAGGAAAAGTCATGAATTCAGGGAGGTTAGGTTAGAGGTTAAGTTAAGATAGGTTAGATTAGATTAGGTTAGGTAAGAATGGGTTAGGTTAAATTAGATTAGGCATTATCCAATAACACTCATCACGTCTCAATATGGTCAGTAGGTCATGTTAACCTAACCTAACCTAGTTACATTAGGTTGAAATTTTCATTAACTTAAGCCCCCTGCAGACGGGGACCATAGTGGCCGCCAGTAGGCCTAGCCATTAATGACCGCCAGTTACTTGCCGCCTACTTACCCCGTGTGCAGGGATAAATTCTGGATAATGTCCAGTACTGGCCACCAGGTTTCTGGCCGCCACTAATGTTTGTTTTTTGTGGCAACAGACGGGCAAGTAAAAGGGTCACGTGATCTAGTGGCCGCCAGTACTGGCTGTGTCAGTTTAGTTAATTGCCGCCAGTAAAGTGCCGAATGCTATATAGTTCAATGTTGAATGGAAAGAGATATTTTTACTTTCTCCTCTCAAATATAGTACAATGTTAAAGTATTGTTTTCATCAACATTTTAAAATTAAAGACAATAGTGAAAATATTTATTTTAATAATCCCTGAATTGAAAAAAAGTAATTTTAGGATTCCAAACGAGATGACACTACCCATATGAATTTAAAAATCAGGTTCAGAAGTTACTGTATAGGTAGGGATTTATGTGTTAACGGTAACAATTAAAATTTTTCTTAGAATACAAAAAATTATAATTTTGGAAATTTAAAATTTACATGCAATTATAAAAATTGTTTTTAAATAATAGTTCAGTATTTTGAATTGTTAGTCTGTATTTCCTAAGTTCATCACTTAAAATATTGGTTGTTGGGCTACTAATTAACAGTCCTGTCTAAGGCCGCTATTAGCCGTGAGCAACTCGGTGGGCAACTCGGCGGGCAACCGATTGCCGGTGTTGTAGCGGGGCATTGAATCAAATGGGAGCCATTAGCCGTGAGCGATCGGTTGCTCATCTGAAAAAAGTTGCCCGCTTTCTCTTTTTCAAGAGAAGGAGAAGTAGAAGGAGCTCCGTACTGCTCAACACCATCTTTGACACTGATTCTGAAAGTGCGCGAATGAGTCTTCAAAAGCGCGGGAGTATTGGTTTCTGCAGATGCCCAAGAGTTGCCCAGCTCAGTTGCTGAACCGGGAGACTGACCGGGCAACTCACCGGCAATCGGTTGCCCGCCGAGTTGCCCACTGAGTTGCTCACGGCTAATAGCGGCCTAAGGAACGTGTCAACCTTAGTCAGTAACAAGGCTACAAGATCGCGCCACTATCATCACAAACAAATAGAGAGATGGAAACACTTCAACACAAGAATAATAATAAACTCAAGAGTACAACAAAAAAGACACTGAAAATATTCCATCAAAATGTAGACCGGCTGTCAAACAAACAAGACTTACTAAATGATTTTCTACAAACCGCTGACCCCGATGTTGTCATCATAACAGAACACGGTCTCTCAGAACCGAAACTAAATAACACAATAATTACTGGATACATTCTCATTGAGTACTTCTGCCGAGAAAGGCACATTAAAGGAGGAGTCGCAATTTACGTCAAACAAGATCTTGAAGAGGTTACTGTTTCATTAAACGGAGCTAGTTACAGTGAAGAACTTATATGTGAGTTGTCATCTGTTAAATTATCAATAAATAAAAATTTAATTTTTCTAATTGGCATCTATTGACCTGACAGTGATTTTCATATTGCCCTGGAATCCCTGGGTAACATTCTTGATGGAATACCAACATGGAACAGTACTGTTATAATAATGGGAGACATTAATGTGGACAGAACCATTCACAAAAAGGACACTGAATTAAGGGAACTTCTTGCGACATATAACATCCAGAGACTCCTTCTGCCACCAACTAGAATTACATCACATAGTGCCACATCCATTGACTTGGTCTGCACAAACTTACATACAGAAGAAGTTAACGTGGCTGTACTTAACACCTTCATTGCTGACCATACTGGGCAGCTCTGCACAGAATCAATCGAAAAATACAACATTTTAAGCCCCATCTCACTTTGCCGCAATTTCTGCAATGAGAATATACGAATATTAAAGCACCTACTTGGCAGAGAATTTTGGTGTATGAACCAGAATGTGCAGAAATTGCTTACAACAACTTCATAAACACAGTAACGTACAATGTAAGTGTATCGTGTCCGCTAAAAAAGTTTTGTGCGCAGAACAAAAAGAAGAGTCTGCCAACTGATCCAGTGACAAAACAGAAAAGAGAAAACTTCCTCAAAGCTCAAGAAGCGTTTATGCTCTGTGGAACAAATGAAAAGAAAGCTGATGCAGCTCGTAAGAAGAAAGAGTACGATCTCCACCTAAAGCAAATGAGGAAAACACAGAATACTGATTTCATAAATAAAGCTGAGAACAAGTCAAAAGCTATGTGGAAAATAATAAACTCAGAAAAGCAAAGTAAACATATGAAAAATGAACCTATTCAGCTTAGCATAGGCAATAGAGTCACATCTGATCCTCAAAAGGTTGTTGAAGAATTGAATCACTATTCTTTGTTTGAAATTCATTGTTGGTGGTGGTGGTTTTATATTTTGATTTGGATTTTTGCGGACATTTGCCATCACTGATTAGTAAAAAACAAGTTTCACGACGTTTCGGGATCTGGAATCTGATCCCGTCTTCAGGTGGAAGAAAACCTAGAACATAACAAGATTAGTAACACATGGCCAGGAAAGCCTGGACAAAAACACAGCTAAAACAGAGAACTGTAAAAGCAGTCACAAAAACACTATGCTGAAAAGATAAACAATAACCCAAAATAACACAGGAATCACAAGTATCAAGAATCACCAGACAGGAGAGAGCACATCCACACCCAATCAGAGCTGAGCTAAGACTGGTGGGAGGAAAGCAAATGGCGGCGGCGACAGAAATGGCGGCGCCCACAGCCAACCAAATCACGGCG
This sequence comes from Flexamia atlantica, assembly GCA_035578135.1. NCBI lineage: Eukaryota > Metazoa > Arthropoda > Insecta > Hemiptera > Cicadellidae > Flexamia > Flexamia atlantica. Next base: position 80,986,660 of record JAQJVK010000001.1, on the reverse strand, counting down.
CGCTACCAATGGCAAAAACCTGAAACAGAGACATGTGATATGCAAATTCCGTGTGTCTGTTTGTGTTTTTTTAGTTAATTTTTAACCTGATTTTGCCCCTTGGCCTTGCTACGGGTTAACATGTTGTGAGAATGTTGAACAGAATTGTTAGTAATTACCCTATTTGCTGACACTTTATTTTCCCTGTCTTTCAATTCTTTGTTTAATATTGGTAGCCATACTGGCCTTATTTCAAGTGAAGATTGACTGATTGGTTGGTCTGCTAGTTTTATGTATGAAGCTTCAATTAATTTTCTTTTGAAAAAATGAGGTTCGCGGTGTACTATTTTTGCTTCGTCAAAATTCATGTGGTGATTTTCAGACCAGCAGTGTTGAGCAATTTTTGATTTATCCACTAAGCCCTTCCTCGTGTTATCTTTGTGTTCTTTGATTCTAACATTTAAAGGTCTTTTTGTCTCGCCATAGTACGGCCTAGAGCAACTATTGCAGTTTATTCTGTAATCACAGTTTTTTGATCCCACACTCTCAGGCAATGTCTCGTAAAAACCAAACCAAAAAATGGCACTCAGGGATCAAAAAACTGTGTTTACAGAATAAACTGCAATAGTTGCAGTTTATTCTGCAACTATTACTAAATCAAAAATTGCTCAACACTGCTGGTCTGAAAATCACCACATGAATTTTGACGAAGCAAAAATAGTACACCGCGAACCTCATTTTTTCAAAAGAAAATTAATTGAAGCTTCATACATAAAACTAGCAGACCAACCAATCAGTCAATCTTCGCTTGAAATAAGGCCAGTATGGCTACCAATATTAAACAAAGAATTGAAAGACAGGGAAAATAAAGTGTCAGCAAATAGGGTAATTACTAACAATTCTGTTCAACATTCTCACAACATGTTAACCCGTAGCAAGGCCAAGGGGCAAAATCAGGTTAAAAATTAACTAAAAAAACACAAACAGACACACGGAATTTGCATATCACATGTCTCTGTTTCAGGTTTTCACCACTGGTAGCGCGCCGTGATTTGGTTGGCTGTGGGCGCCGCCATTTCCGTTGCCGCCGCCATTTGCTTTCCTCCCACCAGTCTTAGCTCAGCTCTGATTGGGTGTGGACGTGCTTTCTCCTGTCTGGTGATTCTTGATACTTGTGATTCCTGTGTTATTTTGTGTTATTGTTTATCTTTTCAGCATAGTGTTTTTGTGACTGCTTTTACAGTTCTCTGTTTTAGCTGTGTTTTTGTCCAGGCTTTCCTGGCCATGTGTTACTAATCTTGTTATGTTCTAGGTTTTCTTCCACCTGAAGACGGGATCAGATTCCAGATCCCGAAACGTCGTGAAACTTGTTTTTTACTAATCAGTGATGGCAAATGTCCGCAAAAATCCAAATCAAAATATGAATCACTATTTTGTTAATGCTGCAACTAACATCCTGGCACAGTCTAACAATAACATAAAACCAATGATACATGACCTTCATTACTCACCTGAAGATTTGATACTCTGGCCCACAACTCCATTAGAAGTTAGTAAAACAATCCAGGCACTTAAACCAAAAAATTCAAGCGGGTTTGACGACATCTCATCAAAAATCCTGAAACGTTGCGAAAAAGAGCTGATAAATCCTCTTACCAATGTAATAAACAAGTCTTTTGCACAGGGGAAATTTCCAAGTAAACTTAAGACAGCAAAAGTGTATCCTAAGTTCAAACAGGGTAACTCAACTGAAACAAAGACTACAGACCAATTTCTCTCTTGTCAACTTTCTCCAAACTTATTGAAAAGATCGTCCTTACAAGACTTCTGCAGCACCTCACACGACACCAGCTTTTGCCAGTTGAGCAACATGGATTCACAGCAAACAGATCAACAAACAGCGCCATCATAAGCATTACTGAACAAATCATAAAAGGCCTCGAGGATGGCGACACTACAACCGCAGTCTTCTTAGATTACAGCAAAGCTTTTGATTGTATTCAAAACGATTTGCTGCTGAAAAAACTGGAAAAAATGGGAATTAAGGGTGTCGCAGGAAAATGGTTTAAAAGCTACTTAACGGACAGAACTCAGGCAGTTGAAATCAAGTACATGAACTCTGGAATGCTCGAGAAAACAACATCTGAACTCATCCCAGTTTAATCAGGGGTTCCGCAAGGCTCTGTACTGGGACCTGTCCTATACATAATTTTCACGAGTGATTTTCCGAACTACCTTGCTGACTACTGCAGTACATTGATGTACGCAGATGATACTGTCTTGCTGCTCAGAAACAAAAATTCTTCTGATCTGGAAATACAAACTTTTATCGCTCTAAGTATGGCACAGCAGTATTGTCAAGCAAATAGTCTGGTATTAAATGAAAAGAAAAGTCAACAGCTCATCATTGAGAAAAAGAAAAAGGAAACAGGAGGATTACCAAATGTACTGGAAATTTCAGAAGCTACATATTTGGGAGTAATAAAGATGACAAACTTACCTGGTCTGACCTCCTAGACAAGCTATGCTGTAAACTCAGTTCAGCTCTGTATGTCCTTCGAAGGCTTAAACAAAATATCTAGTGATGAAACTCTAAAAACCGCTTACTTCGCCCTGTTTGAGGCACATATTCGGTATGGGCTACCTGTTTGGGGAAACTCATCCAAAAGAAACACGCAAAGAGTCCTGGTACTGCAGAAGAGGGCAATACGCATACTGGCAGGACTTGGACCTAGAGACTCGTGTCGTGATGCCTTTAGACAATTCAAAGTATTGACTGTGGTGTGCCTGTTCATCCTAGAAACAGCCCTCCATGCAAAAAGTCAGAACCTGCAGAGAGGAACAGAGACACTCACAACTACAATACAAGAAGGGCCAACAACATCATCCTCCCTATTCATCATCTCTCACTTTATGAAAAGCAACCATTGAATCTGGGAGCCAAGTTCCTGAACATCCTTCCCGATGAGGTGAAGAACATGAACTGCAACCTTAAGATGAGAAAAAATATTGTGAAATGGCTACAAGAGCGACCCTGTTACAATGTAGAAGAATTTGAAAGTTGGAGACAAGTTTTTCAGTAAAAATATCACAATTTCTTTAGTCTGAATCCCAAAGAAAATAAGTTTACAGTGTAACTTTACTCCATCATTCACTAACAACCTTTATCAAGACTTGTTCTGATTGATATTGTTATCATTTTTAAATCTTAAACTAATCACTGTTCTTGATGAGTTTTACTATTTTGTTTTTTTATCATTTTGTCATCCTGACTTAATTGTTTTTATTGAATTTCATAAATAATTAATGTTTATTATCTGTTATTTCTGTCAATTTTACCACTCCATTGTATTACTCAATTTACAACATCCAATGTATCTTTTTCTGAATTCGTGACCCTATTACTATTCCTGGAGAATATGTTAATAAAGAAATTTTGTCTAATGTCTATTGTCTATCACGATCATCACACTCACCCTTCACTCATATTCAGGGTAACGTCCTCCATGAAATACCTGTCTTATAAAGAATGAAGAATGATTAAATAAATAATTACATCATTAACTGTCTCATAAAAGGCATTTTCAAAATCTTCGTCAATATCTACATCCATGACTTCCATATTCGACGTCAAAAATGAAAATAATGCGATACCGGAACTGGTGAAGCCGCAGGGAATGGTTACTTGCCTCTAGTATTGGACGCCACTGTTGTCCCAGTCTGCAGGGGACTTACCCTTCAATTTTACTGGCAGCCCACCACTGGCCGCCAGTACTTGCAGTAAGTATTGGACGCCATTATTGTCCTCGTGTGTTGGCCACTTGCCCATCAATTTTACTGGCGGCAACTATTGTCCCCGTCTGCAGGGGGCTTTTAATGAACATACCAGAGATAGGTAGTGGGTCGGTTAGGTTAAATTAGGCCATGTCAGGTTTGGTTAGATTAGGTATCATTAAAGTAAAACTTATCATAGCTTATGTTAATATAACACCCTAACATAACCTACCCTAACTTAATCTAATCTGACTTAACATAATGTAACCCAACTTAACCATATAGTTACATTAGGTAGAAAATGTTATCAGTTAACATAGTATGCCTAACTTAGTCTTTAGGCCTTTAGTTAGTTGTCGTTGCAATTTCACTTAGTAGGCCTTTCCCATAAACATAAGCCTAAAAATTAAATCAATCACAACCTTAAAAATGTTTTTGGCCTGTATCAAAAATATTTTTCCTAGACTATTTGGCCTAGGAAATGAATTAAATAGGCTAGTACAAATTTTGTAACAGTCCGTAATACCAATTTAAATGAAGAATTTATATTTTGTCTTAGAGCCCTTTAGAGCTTAATTTGCATTTGCAAATTGTAGAAATAGTTAATGCTAATTTACAGAAATAGGCTAAGCTAATTTTTTTATTGTTAATATGTTCTTAGTTGTTAGGCTTAATAATATGTTTTTGCGTAATATATTCTTGTTTGTTGTCAACAGAAATACTCTACAAAGGGAATAGAAAACATGTTTCCATGGCAAGTGGAATGCCTCACTTGCGAGGGAGTGTTAGCTGGCAGAAATCTGGTATATTCAGCACCCACATCAGCAGGTTGGGTAACATAATGTTTCTAGCGTCCTAATTTTAATTTAGCAAGTAAATTTATCATTCCTTATAAAAATATAGCCCGAGTTGAAAAATGTTTAAGGTAGGTACCCTTATATATTCTTAAGGTAGTTCTTATATCCTTAAGATCTATGACCCTGAAATAACTAATCATCTGCGTGATATATGTAGCCGTAGAAATGTTTCTCTCATTCGTAGCCATATAATAAATCAATTTAGTAGATTTTCCTTAAAAAAACTCTTGTATAGGCACCTATCTTTCACAGTAATTTTAAGTTTCGTGTAGGTAAGTTATGTATAGGCTTACCATAAATTTTCAAAGCCAACCCCGGATACCAAAAGATTGGGGGGGAAAGAAGGGGACAAGGAAAGGAAATTATATGAAGTTTGGTCCCGTTTAATTCTAAGGGTCTCAGCAGACAAGTACTTTGCTGCTGTTTTTGCATGGCATGATCGTTTCTTGAATAATGATTGGCTAAAATCGATGATATAGGCCTTGTGACCAAGCAGAATAGACACAGTTGAGCAGTTGTCGCATAACGAATTAGCCCGTCGCCGGCCATTTAGTGTGATACCTGGTGAAACGATAAAATATCCCTCCGTTTTGTTTAACATTTATTTTGTTTTTTATAAACGTTCTTAAAAACTGCTCAAAACTAATTACCAATTAATTTATTTCGGGCGTTTTCCTCTATTTTTCACGAAGGCTGACTAAAACCCTGGACAAAATTCAACCCAGGACGTTTCGCCGGACGCAAGCCTGAAACCCGGACTGACCGGGAAAATCTCTGACGTCTGGTAAGCCTAGTTATGTATGTATTTGCAAATTTAAGTCTAATGTTAAAATCTCAAGTTTCCATTCCGCATGCTTTTAAAAACTAAATTAATTGCATAAATAACATAATTAATTAACATAACTAATCATCTGCGTGATATATGTAGCCGTAGAAATTTTTCTCTCATTCGTAGCCATAAATAATAAATCAATTTAGTAGATTTTCCTTTAAAAAAACTCTTATACAGGTACCTGTCTTTCACAGTAATTTTAAGTTTCGTGTAGGTTAGTTATGTATAGGCTTACCATAAATTTTCAAAGCCAACCCTGGATGTCATGTATATACATGAATACCTCTTTCATTTGGGGAATTCATTAAAAGAATTTCCAACAGCATATGGAGGAATTTAAGTTTATGAGGAATTTATTTATGATGGGTTTACATGTACAGTAATTAATGTTTCACATCAACATGACTGTTGATAGAAACATACAGATTTATTTTACCTTTTTTTGCCTGAAGGTCTTGCAGTGTTTGTTGTACTACCCGATGTACATTTTGCTGCTCAGTGCGGTATCTTCATAGGGTTGTCTTCTTATTAACTAAATATAAACATTATATACATTGGACACTTAGAGTTTATTCATTGTTTGTTCCACTGCGCGGTCGCGATCGCGTTCGCGGTTGTGCGGAGACGGCGCGAGCGACGGGTTGCATAAGTGTTCGCATTATCGGAAGCGCGTCCGTTTACTGATGTGTGCGATGAATGAGGCAAGGGGATGTGGGCGTAAGGGGCGGGGGTGAAATTATTTCGTTTGTTTTGAATCGGCTTTCACTTTTGCGACGTTGCCGTTTCTGTGCTGTGTTGCCGGTTTTACTTTGCACTTCTTCACTATTTTGGATTAGTTTAAATAGAACTGAGCTATGGTAATCCTCCTTCTTATTTAGTAGGGTATCGGGTTTAGTGTTCATATGTTAGTAGATTTCATAGTTTTCTTGGACTATTGCATGGGGCTTTGAGTTTGTTTTGTACAGGATCTCCAGGGGCGGATTTAGATATTTGCTGCCTAGGGGCTGGTAGCGTACCGCCGCCCCTCCCCAACCCCCCCAAACCAACCTCACCAACAATATGAACGACCTAGGTCCTAGCAAGGCCCCGCATGCACGTGAGAACGGTCATTCGGTATGTCATCGACGCGCGACATGTTTTGGCAAATTAATTAGCAGGACTTCGAAAACTACTAATTAAATATCCACATGTTTTTTAATTGCTTGCAAGACCAGTACCATTTGAAACATTGTTTCTTCAAAATGTGCGTCTACATTTTGTGTGACTCAAATTACGTGCATCGACATGGCTTCATCTGAGCGCCCTTACTTTAACTGACAAGCAGAACTAAAAAACTTAACAGGTAAACGGTAAACACTATATCAAAGAAATCCATGATCATTAGTTTTATTAAAAAATATGGTTTATGTTTATGTTTCTTATTATAAATAAACCATTTTGCTTTTAAATAATAAGGTGACCTTCAAAAAGCTTCTATCGATTGAATTACAAATTAAGGATGTCAACGTAATTATTATTATTTGTTTTTTTTATTACAACCACTTGAACTATATTATAAATTACAATATAGAATAATATATAATTATAAATTATAATATATAATATAGACATTCCTGAAGGTTGTTTTCGTGTAACACTTCATACAGTGAGAGAAGGTTTTACGGTCGTTCTTTTTCATCGATTTTGTTTTAAAATCCAAAAAATTGAAATGCTTAATTGGCAAATTCTTCCGGCCTTGGCAAATCTTTACTATAAAAATTGCACAGTGTGCTGCTGTGATCATTCAAGTCAAGGCGTAACGTATCAATTTTCATTAGAAAACCAAACAGTGGATTCAGCTCATCATACGATTTTTTCTGTTCTGTAACTGATTGACCAGAACGTCGAGGATTGTACGTAGTACGTATTTACTCTGAAGTTGTCCCGGCCTGACAGATGAATTCGGATGAACTTCATTTTTTTGGGTTTCACCAGGAAGAAATTTTACTTTCTATACCCAGGTTCAAGAACTTTGTAAAAACATATTTATTACCTTTTATTGCCTTGTAGTCCTTGACGAAGTTTATTTCCCGATGTACATTTCACCACATGTGTGGTATCATCAGGGGAAGTACACTATTCACATGAAGATATTAAACACTGAACACACTATATACATTTTGAATAATTTACAAGTTCACATACGGGGCGATTCGCGGCCGCGGGCGCGGGTGCGCGGGCGTGTTGTTGTCCTCACGGGAGGTGACGGCGACGCGAGCGCACTGACATCTGTGTTTGCACTAGGGGGTGGTGGCGGCAGGCTTCGAATGTTTGGGGCTATGAATTGAGAACTTTCACTTATATTGCTGCTGCGTTGCCAATTTTGTCCAGAGTTGTCAGATTGCATGGTTTCCTCAATTTGGTGGATTGTTTTGAAAATGATTGAGTTGTTGTAGTCTTCTTTTTTATTTAATAATCTGTCTGATTTGTTACTATGGGTATATTTATAAATCTCGTAGCTTTCCTGTACTTTTGCTATTTCTTTTGAATTGGTTCGTCTTAGAATTGTTAGAGAATCGGGGAATTTAATTGAATGGTTTTTATTCTGTTTGAGGTGTTTGGCTACTATGGATTCGGGATTTTTATAGTGACTTGTGTTATGCTCTTTAAATCTTTGAGTGAATGATCTGTTTGTGTAACCAATGTATTCTTGATTACACGGTTGCATGCATGTTATTTTATATACACCTCTTTCGGTTTCTGAAGATTTGGTTTCTTTAATTTTGTAGTTGGGAATGGGGTTGGTTCTTACTTTGAAAGCTGGCATATATCCTGCTTTTCTGAAAATTCTGCCTACTTTTTCAGAAGTTTTGTCTACATATGTTATGGGGATGTATTTTGGTTTGGTTTCTAATTGGATTGGAGTCTGATTTTGATTTTCATTGTGATTGGTTTCTTCAGTGGACGTATGGCATTTGATTTTCTTCAACATTTTGTTTATTAGTGTGTCAATTATTTTTGGATTGTATCCGTTGTTAAAATAAGATACGGTGTTGCTGAAATCATAGACAAAGAAATTAAACAAAATCACTTAAGAAGAAGAAATAATCCCACAGATTGTAAGACAATAGAAGATATCAAACACAAACTTACCAGTAATAGTGCTCAAATTATCCCTGCTGATAAATCAAACTCATCTGTTATTATACATGATGATGACCTAAACAAAAAAGTAGAAGAATATCTAACCAAAAACAAAATCACTGAAATCAAAGACAAAACCAAGACTTACAACAAGGAAATAAAAGATTTTCTAGAAAATAACAGTATTATCCATCCAGAAAAAGTAAAGTATTTATACAACAACAACCCAGCCCCTCCGATTTTTAAACCCCTTATAAAAACACATAAAGAAGGAAACCCTATTAGGCCAGTAATTAATGCCATTCCATCTCCTTCCTACAAAATAGCAAAATACGTGAATACGCTAATAAAGAACAATATTCCTAACACCTCACCAGTCTCATGTAGAAACACAAAGGACTTTATACAGAAAATACAGCAACAATCTATCCTGGATAGACACACTTTGACAACAATAGACGTAGAAAATATGTATGGTAATATCCCTAGAAAAGAGGCAATTAAAATATTGAAGGAAAAACTAACAAAATCAGAGGCTTTTATAGAAGATGAAGTCTCTGACATTGTAAAAATAACAACAATAATAACTGAACAAAGCTATTTCACGTACAACAACAAAGTATATCAGGATCCACAAGGTCTACCCATGAGAGGCCCTCTTTCAGCTACTCTTGCAGAGTTATACATGCAAGACTTCGAAGAAAAATACATTCTTTCCAACAACAACCCATTTCAGGACAAAATAAAATTCTATGCCAGATACGTTGATGATGCTTTCTTACTATTAAATTGTAATCTGAGACAAACAAAATTATTCTTAAACCACCTAAACAAAATTCACGACCATATCAAGTTTAAAATGGAAAATGAAATCAATAACTCAATCAATTTCTTGGACGTTACCATCACAAAAACAGACAACCGAACAGTAAAAATTGGTATATATAGAAAACCCACCCAAACAGACCTCATTATTCCAGCAAAATCCAACCATCCATACAACCAGAAAATGGCTGCTTTCAGATCCCTAACATATAGACTCCTCAACTATAATCTCAGCCACGATGAGTACAAAAAAGAAAAAGAAATAATAGAAACCATAGCTAACAACAACGGATACAATCCAAAAATAATTGACACACTAATAAACAAAATGTTGAAGAAAATCAAATGCCATACGTCCACTGAAGAAACCAATCACAATGAAAATCAAAATCAGACTCCAATCCAATTAGAAACCAAACCAAAATACATCCCCATAACATATGTAGACAAAACTTCTAAAAAAGTAGGCAGAATTTTCAGAAAAGCAGGATATATACCAGCTTTCAAAGTAAGAACCAACCCCATTCCCAACTACAAAATTAAAGAAACCAAATCTTCAGAAACCGAAAGAGGTGTATATAAAATAACATGCATGCAACCGTGTAATCAAGAATACATTGGTTACACAAACAGATCATTCACTCAAAGATTTAAAGAGCATAACACAAGTCACTATAAAAATCCCGAATCCATAGTAGCCAAACACCTCAAACAGAATAAAAACCATTCAATTAAATTCCCCGATTCTCTAACAATTCTAAGACGAACCAATTCAAAAGAAATAGCAAAAGTACAGGAAAGCTACAAGATTTATAAATATACCCATAGTAACAAATCAGACAGATTATTAAATAAAAAAGAAGACTACAACAACTCAATCATTTTCAAAACAATCCACCAAATTGAGGAAACCATGCAATCTGACAACTCTGGACAAAATTGGCAACGCAGCAGCAATATAAGTGAAAGCTCTCAATTCATAGCCCCAAACATTCGAAGCCTGCCGCCACCACCCCCTAGTGCAAACACAGATGTCAGTGCGCTCGCGTCGCCATCACCTCCCGTGAGGACAACAACACGCCCGCGCACCCGCGCCCGCGGCCGCGAATCGCCCCGTATGTGAACTTGTAAATTATTCAAAATGTATATAGTGTGTTCAGTGTTTAATATCTTCATGTGAATAGTGTACTTCCCCTGATGATACCACACATGTGGTGAAATGTACATCGGGAAATAAACTTCGTCAAGGACTACAAGGCAATAAAAGGTAATAAATAAGAAGAAATTTTCTACTATCCCTCCTTTTGGTTTTATCTTTATACGCTTCATTCTCTGATTTTACGAGAGCTCCATTTTCATTAACATCAAAGTCATATTCCTGTTTTAAGCTTTGAACATACTTGAGCAATGAGTTGTACACGATTGTCACTGTTGCCAAATCTGTTTCTGGAGACTGGAGTTTTTTACTGGATACGCTAAATAACATTCAAACATTCCTGTCTGTAAACATGGTAAAAAACCACTAGTCTTGAACAAGGGTCGTGGGTTTTGGCAGCGAGACTAGCGAGGGAGGTGGAAGGGGGTGGCAGTAGCGCAGGCGCACCGCCTTGCCCGCATCGCGTCGGGCCAAAAGGCGACGGCGGCGCCGCACCATAAGGCAAAGGCGGCGCGAGGAGCTTATCAGTGACATTGTCCCAATGTAAACCTTATGGGAAATAAGTAAAATTCTATATTTCACTAATTTCTCAACATACCTTAATAAAACTTGGTTTACAGCTTCATGTAGATAAGATCTAATATATCTTAGTCCAAAATCCCCGAAATTTCCGAAATAGGCTTAAGTCACACGGCGGCAAGTCGCGCCGCGTGACTTAAGCCTATCTGATCTTTCTCAGGTATAATAAAATGCAAATTATTTTTAGTAGGGGGGTTTAGATAATCCTCCAATCCTCCAATGTCGGAAGTTTGTTTTCCGTTAAAGTTAATTTTATTTTCTAACAAAAAAATTTTTAACCCCCTAATAATTTGCTGCCCCTGAAAATTTACCGCTGGGCTTAAGCCCCTTAAGCCCCCCCCTAAATCCGCCACTGAGGATCTCTAATGATTCAGGGTAGGATATTTTATGGCCGTCATTTTCTTTTAGATGTTTGGTACTATTGAACTGGGGTTGGTGTAATGTTTATTGTTATGTTCTTTAAATCTTTTAATAAAAGAGCGGTTTATGTAGTCAATGTACTGTTTGTCACAAGGGGATGTGCATGAAATTTTTTATACTCCTCTTTCATTTTCCATTGTTTCTCTGATGTTTTTGTTGATGTGGATGGGAACTGGTCCTGTTTTTACCCTATAAGCTGGTATATAACCCGCTTTTTTAAAGATTTTCCCCATTTTTTCTGTTGTTTTGTCCGTATACTGTATCGCTACATATTTGGCCTCAGTATTGTGGTTTTCTGGATTTGGTTGATGTGTATTTTCATTTTGTACGGTGGATTTAATCTTCTTCCGGGTTTTGCTAATCATGGTTTCAATGATTGCTGGATTGTAACCATTAACTATTGTGATCGCGACCGCACAGTGGAACAAACAATGAATAAACTCTAAGTGTCCAGTGTATATAATGTATATATTTAGTTAATAAGAAGACAACCCTATGAAGATGCCGCACTGAGCGGCGAAATGTACATCGGGTAGTACAACAAACACTGCAAGACCTTGAGGCAAAAAAAAGTAAAATAAATCTGTTTAGTACAGGTCTTGCCACTGGGTTTGAATAACATTAGTTAAACATAGTTATGGTCCAATGGCTGCCCGCCTTTAGCCTTTGTGTTTAGTCAGTAAAGTCAACTTTACAAGCTGAAATATTGTGTACTTTAGAGATAAATTAAAATGTTTTGCAGGGAAAACGATGGTGGCTGAAATAATAACCATTCAAACCGTGCTGGAAAGAAAGAAAAAAGTAATATTCATCCTGCCTTTTGTGTCAGTTGTGAGAGAAAAGATGTTGTACTTCCAAGTAAGTAAATGTTTCAAATGTAAACTTGTAAATTGAGGCACTTTTATCTACTATATATTTGTCAAATACCACTCAGTATAGTCACCGCACAGCCCAAACTACTTGACCTAGAACCTTGAAACTTAGCATTGATGTTCCTCTTAGGGTGTAGGCTTCCGCTAAGAACGAATTTTAGAAGATTCATCGTATAAAGGGGTTTTTGGCGATGCCGAAGTTTTCAAATTTTCCCATTTAGAAGTATGTTGGACGATTTTTGTTTACATTTTTAATGTTCATAAAACAATCAGCTGGTAGTTAGTTTCGGAAATGTATACGTTGATACAGATGGCAATAAATTGATTTCTATGATACATTGATGTTTGTTGATTTGTTTCAAGGACATAATTATGTACTATATAAAAGTTACAGTTAGTTTAGATAAAATCCACCATTAATTAGTTAAGTGGCACCATCTATATTTCGGTAGCGGGAGTTTTCGTTTTTCCTGGAGGCGTTCCTAATAATTTTTTTATTACATCTATGCCTGTCCGATGATTTGGTGTTTCGTATAATTCGATGTAAGCAGTTTTAAACGTGAAGAGCATACTGCCTTTTATGGCTGAGTCTTGAGGCTAAATCCCGGTAAGATGGAAAGAGAAAAGAACAGTGGTTTTTCAGTCACAAACAGAATTTGCTGAAACGATATGATTCTTTGATCTATTTATGTAAACATTTATAAATTATACAAATCCCTGATTGTAAGTTATATTTATACTATCTCTTCTACTATATTTTGTCAAATACCACTGACCTATCGTATGTACAGCCAAAACTACTTAACCTAGAACCTTGAAAATTTGCATGGACGTTCCTTACAGAGTGTTGGCATTCACCAAGAACGGATTTTTTTTATTCGAAATTTTTAGAGGTTTTTGGTGGAGCTGAAGCTTTGAAAATGCCCCATGTTAATGTAATGGATGATCTTTTGTTTAAATTTCAAATTTTATTAAATCAAGCATTTAGCTTCACAAACGGATATGTTGTTACTGCTGATTTATAATTTGATTCCTTTTATCACGGTTTTATGGTTGTTTTGATGATTTTGTTAGGTTATTCGTACTGTATAAAAGTTACATTTGGTTTAGTTTCGTACCGTATACGTTCAATCATAAGCTCATTATGTGGTACCATCTTTTTAGGCAGCGGGAGCTATAGTTATTTCCTTAGGTCGGCCTTTATGTTTTTAATTACAATCATGCCAGTTACAATAATTTGGCAAATTCCTTTTTCATCTAATTCGACGGTGTCCCAGCTTTTCACGGAAAAATAAATGCTGAAATCAGTGGTTGATCTTAAATTATTACTACCCGCCCATATTTTAAGTTAAAAACTAAGTGAATCTAGTTTGAAATACTGCCCACGGATAGCACCATAACTGTTTAGAACATTCAGCCCTTTACTGTACTTAATTGATGCCCTACTAGGCAATCCAGGGACGTAATGGTATCTACAAAGAAGTACCTTAAAATCGACACATTTGGTGTTAAAATCGGTCCGGCCGTTTTCGAGTTATAACGGTGAAAAGAAGACCTTCACTATCTACTGTGGTATCCTACATCCTACTGTGGTATCTACACTTTATCCTACATTTCACCATAAAACAAACATATCCCTACATGACATATTTCTTGATATAAATATTTTCTATTCAGTCCTCTAGATTATTCATTTCAAGGTTAGACGATAATTTTTATCGTGAGCGAAGCCACGGGTTCTGCTAGTTATTAATATTTCAACAAAATTTAGTTACTTCTTCAGAAATGTTTCATTAGGTTGTGTGGGCACTGTTAGAGACAAACTATTCCGCCAGGCAGTGTAGCGTTATATCAGTTAATGAATTTTACTTTTCTCAACTTTTTTTCAGTGGATGTGATTGGGATATGTTGTATGAAATGTTCTGGTAGCATTCTTTTGTTGAGTGCGGGTTGCCTAGTCAAATTATGGAGGTGCTAAGTTTGGTTCATTCGTACTTCATTCCAAGAAAAAGTTTAAAAGATTAAAATTAAATTTTTTAGGATATTGTATGGTACTTGTGGTCTTCAAAATTACATAATTTTTAAAGCTTTGATACTTAAAGCAGGCCTTAAAGCAGGAAGAAAAAAATATTTCCTGACAAGAAAAACATTTTTGTTTGTTTTTATTTCTTTGAGGTTTAAGACAATCATTAGTAATAAATGGCGGTGTAGATTAAACTGTTTACTGGTGAATGATGCAAAAAAAAATGGGAATTTTGTCCCATTTTTGCAGTTTAGACGTCTGTAGTTCCCAAAGTCAACATCCAAAAAATGTATTTTTAATTTTCGGTACTATCTTATTGTAATTAATGTAACAATAGAAACAATTTTCATAAAATTATCGATTGCACCTCCGTAATGAAATGTAGCCTACATAATGGGTCAGAAGAGAATTTTTTGTCTGATTCCTCAAGCAAGTCAAATCAGAACGAAACTTAAAACGGTAGGGGTATTATACAGAGGCCACCCTCATACAGCGCACTGCGGCGGTTATGTTAAGTTAGGTTACCATAAATATTTTGGTAGGACTTTCCTCATTTCGTTATGAATCAAACGATACCAAATGAGTCATACTTTCGCCCGCCAAAACCCGTTGACAGGTGATGCGCACGCTCCAGTCAACGACCAGACCTGGGCCTACTTGGAGGGGATTTAGCCGTTGAAAGTAAGACTCATCTGGTATCTTTTGGTTCGTAACACAACAAGGAAAGCCCTACTAACATACTTATGATAACATAACCTAACATAACCGCTGCAGCGCGCTGTATAAGAGTGGTGATCGGGTGTGGCCGATAGGGGCAGTGACGACATGTTCAACTCAATCCTCGCTGACAACAATCGCTGCCTTCTGGTAGGTAGAACACAAATACCGTTCGTTATAATTAAGTCAAATTTGGACAGTAAGTCGATTAAAGTACGTTCTTCCCAATGATGTAGTTATTTTTGGAGTCCACCAAAAAAATCTCTCTGAAGACAGTGGCCTCCACATAATACCAAAGTACCACGGTAGGGCCTATTAAAAAGAAAAACAAGATCGCTTATGTATCCTGACTAGGAATGACACTTGTAATCCCAGGAATAATACGTCTTTGTTGGAGAACTGTGTTTACTCCAATTAGCAGTAAACTTTTAATCAAGAATTGTAGACCTATGAAGTGTCTGGGATAGTTTTAAATGGTTGGTTTAGTTTTCAACTGACAGAAAATAGGAAATAATAACCTAAGTTATGATCATTGAATAAGAAATCATTATAAAATCTTAACAGAACAGAAGCTTCCTCAAGGGTTAATCTTAGGACCCTGCTTGTTATTTTTAATGTATTTGAATGACCTCCATTTTAATGTATATGAATTACCTCCCTAAAGTCGTTGACTCAAAATTAGTGATGTTTGCAGATGACACATCTGTCAATTTCACTAATCCTTCACTCACCCTTCACTCATATTCACCTTAAAATACCCCTTACTGGTGATCGGCGTCTTAATGGTAAAGTAATATAATGTTATCCATGTCCATCAAGTTCTATCATTTCAAAGTAAGTAATGCATGATCTTAATATTCTAAATTACAGAAAACTTGAGAAAATACTTCAACTTTGTGAATCACATGAATGGCCAGTCACAAAAAGACAATCACACATATTTACCAACTGCGGATAAACGACAGGAGTAGTGCCAAAGACATGAATAACAGGCAGAAACAAATTGTGCATGTTCACTGATTGAACGACTGGAGTAGCTTTGCGAAAGTTTGATATTCAACTTTGGCTATGCAAATGGTACTCAACAAAAATTGATGGAAGGTCTGGTCCAAATTTTCCTGAATACAAAATAAGGAAGATTCACTTCTTAATTAGTCCGAATTTTTGGAGTTCCTTTGTACGTTTTTATGCCACTAGACTACCGACAAATGTTTCCAAGTTTCCAGTTTTATTTTTTACACCCGTCTTTACTAGGCCTATATACTTTTCCTATTTGACATGGTGTAGAGGATTTTATCATTTGTCTCAGCTGTTAATAATTTATAATCCTAAAGGCTTCTTATAAATTCACCGACTGTGAATTTGATATTGCTGGCACTGTTTCAGAACCTCCTCGGCAACAGTGGAGTGCGGGTGGAGGGCTTCATGGGCAGCCACGCACCGCCAGGTGGACTGAGAACTGTACACATTGCCGTTTGTACAATCGAGAAAGCAAACAGTCTCATTAACAGGTAAATTAATGTCTACAATCTACAATTAAATACATTTTTTCTGAGGAATTATAGAATGTGATATGGGTTAAAGAGTTATTCTCGGGGATTATATGACAAATCTGTCAACAAATGGCCATATATGTTCTTATCGTTCCCTTCATTCATCTGCATTTCACACTAGATTCAATCATCCGAGAACACACAAGCAAGACACATTATGATTAATTCTATACCCACCACGTATAACTGGAAATACCTTTTTTTTTTTGAAAAAGAGGGTGGCGGCCTCTTTTTACCTTGCATTTGCCCCCCCCACATGGGCCTCAGGCCTGTGCGTGGAAGTTATCAAGCAAACCCAAGGGGAGTGAGCCGGTTCAGTACTAGGATGAACAGTACTGCTAAAAGTATGCGGCATCATCGGGACTCGGTCCTGCAACGCTGCCGCCACAGAACCGGGGCCGAGTGCGTTACCAACTGCGCCACGGACTCACTAACCGCTCACTAATTTCTCTCTCTTATTCCAGCAGACCTGCATACTCAGTGAATTCAAAATTTTAAAGACATATTTAAGCCTAAAATAGTAAAATATGACATTTTTCTGCAGTAACATTAGAAATGATTATGCAGGATTGATGCCATGAGTATGTAAAAATTGGATACTGGTAGTTTTAAATAAAAGTCCAGCATAACTCAACTCGAAGAGTCATGTGTTACTGCTTGACAAGCCAGTTTTGTGGCTCTTCTATGTATTATATCGTCCGGCTACGGCTACTATGCTACAAACAATATTATGTAATCAACATTTAAGGTTGGTTAAAATGTTTAAGAAGCAGCGGGGCTTTAGAACAATGTTTTCAGAAAAGTACCCCCTTAACCCCTGCACCTTGTAATCAGCCATAGCTGGAGATATATTGCGTGAACTGAACTGCATTGTGTTATCAATACTTGAATGTCTAGAAATAAGGAAGGTATAGAACTATACTTATTTCCATAACGATAACATTAAGAATTAGTATGCACGTTTCCCCCCTTCTGATGGTAATATTCATTACCTATTATAATTACTTAAAAGAAATTTTTGCGCCGAAATTGTGGACGTTTGGCAAGTCGCAGGATGGTGGGAGGGGGCTCAAATTGAAGGTCTTGATCCTAGGAACTCGGGAAAAATACCATAATTGCTTCAAATTTTTTAAGAAAATGAGAAATAACGTTCAATAGCTGACATTTAAAAAGCATTGGGATCTAAAAACGTCTGCTTTGTTTACATTAAAACGTGTGATTCTTTTATTTTATTCAAAGCCATATGCTTGATGTGGACATAAGTTTTATTTAAAAGCCTGCTAAATTGAACATTGAACATCTCAGGTTGAACATACTGTAACAGATAACAATTTGTTACTGTTAAATATTCCCTATTTTATTGTTACGGTCTGTAGCCTAAGCATCACTAAAAACATCATGAATTAAATACACATGTTTAGTTCCCATTATACATCTGTTTAGTTTACATTATAACGTGTAGTTCATGGCAATTTAAAGCCAAGTCCCAAGTAATCTGCAATTTTAACATATTCGATAAGCGCAGACCTTAGGCAGATAGAAGTCTTATTATTTTTAAGGCCCAGCTCTGCCATTGTCAGTGCGGTTAAAAGGGTTTATGACCCTGCAAATGACTATGGCTTGGACTGAGCGTCAGCGGAGGAGTGTGCTGTACCAACGGCATTTGAGTGTATCGTCAACTTCAAAATTTATCTTAAAAAAAGTTCACCTTTAAATTTGGCCAATACAAGTATAGTTTATTTTGAACCTATCAAGGAAAAGCATTATTTATTCACAGGCTGTCACAGGGAGACATATTCATCATTTCATCCTTTTCATCCTAGCCTAGCCTGTTGGGTAAAAAAATCTAGCCTCAATAGGAGGATTCCATAGTAAGAACCCTCTGATTGACCAAGATATACTTTTGAACCAGCTGGAGGCTACAGACGAGCATTCTTCCAGTCTCTCAAGACACTCTTCCGGCCTCTTGATGATGTCACGATATGTTTACATTTATGAGTAAAATTTCACTACTTTGCCAGGGTAATTATAAATAATAGTTAATATAATCTGTGGTTTCATTTCATTTATTTATTTATTTAACAAGAAATCAAACAAAAATTGGCCTTACTAAAAATTTGTGTTTAACAGTCAGGAACATATATATTTTTTAAAATTCATAATAGCGAAGGATTTGTAATTATTATTTAATTTGTTGGACTTTTCCTATCGCTTCTCGTGTTTAAACTACACTACGTTTCGAGAGGTATTGAAACTCCTCTCGTTTTCAAGTGACCCTACTTAAAGTTACATTAACCTACTTATGTTTATTTAACCTACTTTTTTTGGGTTTTTTTGTTTTTTTGACATACAATTACATTCATCCAACATTCAACAGGAATCTTACTCACACAAAATTTCATACAAAACACACTAACATACTTATACAGAAAGAAAATTAAAACTAAAACATATTACATGATAAAGAACACAGAAAATTGAAACAAAAACATATACCTTACTGCCGGCAATGCCTCCAAGCTGGCAGTGGCACGACACGCACACACGTCCACTCACACTCACATACGCAACTCGAATGAAGAGCGTCTGTGAGAGCAAGTGGAGGGGGAGTGGCCCTACCCCCACCACAAGTTGACGTCAGCGGTCTAAGACCCGCCTCCATGGTAAATCTCGGGAACATGACTTTTTTGTGTATGTCAAAAAAAACAAAAAAACCCAAAAAAGTAGGTTAAATAAACATAAGTAGGTTAATGTAACTTTAAGTAGGGCCACTTGAAAACGAGAGGAGTTTCAATACCTCTCGAAACGTAGTGTAGTTTAAACACTAGAAGCGATAGGAAAAGCCCAACAAATTAAATAATAACATTTATATTCTAGATAAATACACTTAAAATTATTTGGTACATTCTGACTATTTAATATTGAACAGTGTATTTAAAAAAATAAGATCTTAGACTGTTTTATTATTTACGAATATAAAATGATAGCATTGGTGGGTCTGTAAAAGACTATGCATAATTTAACTGTGACAAATTTGTTTTCGCACTTTTAACTGCTGATGTAATTGAAGAAAAGTTTTAGCATAGCTGTACATTGCCGCGGTGCTAGTAAATGGCAACAGCGTGCCTAAGGGTTCAGCTGATTTGTTTATCCATACTCTCTTATGGTACTATTTTTGTTTACTTGAAGACAGCTGGCTCTGTAAGGGTTTTTACTATGCAAAAAACCCTTATAGTCCAGTCGCCAAATAGGAAAATAGGCATGAACCTTGAATTAGGGTCCGACTCAAATTTTATGACTGATTCTAGTACTATTTGATGTACTGAACAAGAATATGGCGGATGCCACACTGGCATCCTTGAGCAATTTTGAATATCGAAGGTCAAAGATCAAAGAACCGAAAATAGAGAAACAAATATTGAAAAAATATGTATTTGTGGTATCCAAACAAATATTCCCAAAGGTATTGATTTTAAACCACCACCAATAGTTGATGGGTGGTAAATACTTTATTTTGATTGGGTATTAATTTTCAGCCGCCATCTTGGATCCGCCATATTGGATACAAGTTAATTTTTTTAAATGTGAAGTGGTGTTGTGACACATCATTACAGAATATATTTTCACGCTGATTACAATGCCGCAATCCGTTTTTGAAAATATTGTTTTGTTCTCAAGATATACTCAAATAATGATTCTTCCCTGTACATTTCTTAAGGGAGTTTCCAAATTAAACTATTTTTTTGTTTTGTTTTTCTTATATCTCCAGTTCTAATCACATTATAAATTTCGTTTTGGTCTTAAAAGATTCAGTGATTTAATGGCTTTAATTTGAAATATTGTCCATTTAAACAAGACCAGCCGGAGATGAGTTACAAAGCAACATTGAACATAAAATTTTGATTTTTAAACATTTATGTTTACTTAAAGGCTTATATCTCAGGCTCTAGGTAAGTCTAAATATTATGGTTAGTCTTAAAACACTCATTTGATCTTTGGCTTTCATTTAAGCCATTTTCAACGTAAAAACCACTTTGTAAAAAGGGTTATGACGGTTTAAAGATCATACGATCTTCAAAATTTAACTATTTTTGTCTTGTTTCTCATATATCCCCAAATTTAATCATATTATAAAGTTCGTTTTGGTCTTAAAAATGCAGTAATTTAATGGCTTCAATTGTAAATATTAATCATATAACTACGATCAGTCTGAGATGAGTTACAAAGCAACATTGAACATAAGATTTAGATTTTTCAAAAATTATTTTTACTTAAACATTTATATCTCAGGTTCTAAGTTAGTCTCAATATTATTCTTAGTCTTAAAACACTCATCTAATCTTTGGCTTTCATTTGAGCCACTGATGACGTTAATCCGACTTTGGGAAAAAGAGCTAAGCGTATTCAAAGATCATATGACTTTTTTTATTTATTTACAAGTGTCACATTGGTTTACATTTTTAAGCTATAGGCTAAGTAAACATATGACTTGTCAAAATTATAATGTCCTAAAATAATGTAATTAAAATAAACAACAATTTACAAAAAAAAAACAATGTAGACAACTCTCTACATACACAAAATTACATGTCAAGAATTATTTGAAATGTACTCTTTCACAGAGTAGTACGCCCGACTCGTGAGATGGTTCTTCAGGGAGTGCCTAAACCTCTTTGAATCGTGCTCTTGTTTGATTGGTTCAGGGAGCCCATTGAACAACTTCAATGCAGAGTAATAGGCTCCCTTTTCATAGAGGGTTAGACGGTGAATCGGGTAGTGAAGGATGTCATGCCTCAGCTGGTATGTATGTGTAATTTGGTTTTTTGAAAAAAGATCTGGATTGGATTTAATGAAACACATTAATTCAAAGATGTACAGAGAGGGAAGGGGAAGAATTTTAGAACTGATGAAGTGTGGTCTACAAGATTGCCGGTACTGCAGCTGAAACATGACTCTGATGATCTTCTTTTGGATTTTAAAAACTCTACCCGAATCCACGGAGTCTCCCCAGAAGACCACACCATACCTCAGGTGCGAATAAACTTGGGCGTAGTAGACAGTCATTAGTGTCTCATGGTCAACAATTGGCGCCAATACTTTGATCATGAAACACACCGATTGAAGCTTACTAACAAGAAATGAAACATGATCCTTCCAGTTGATGTTTCTGTCCACCACGACACCAAGAAACCTCGCAGAAGAGACAGTGTCCATGTCCGAAATTTTGAGGTCTAGATGGATACTTGGCCTGGTAGCAAAATGCATGAGCTGACTTTTGGATTTGTTCATCATTAGACCATTGGACATGAACCACTGTCCCGCCTGTTGCAAAGACTCATCGACCATCCCTTCCAGCTGAGCTCTATCCGGATGTGACACTGTAATGGTAGTGTCATCAGCAAAAAGTATGGCCGATGCATCTGTGAATGCAAGCGGGAGATCGTTCACATAGAGCAGGAAAAGAATGGGTCCAAGAACGGAGCCTTGAGGAACCCCCTTATCATTTACTTCCCATGTCGAAAGGTGACTAATTCCATGAGCATCTGAATATACTACCCTTTGTTTTCTGGAATGTAAATAAGACGTAAGCCAATCTTTAGGTTTGCCTCGGATTCCAAAGAACTCCATTTTATGTAGTAACACAGTGTGACTGACACAATCGAAAGCTTTTGAGAGATCACATAGTACGGAGACTACGTGACCTCTATTATCTAGTGACTCTAAGATGGATTTAATGAATGTGAAAATGGCATGAGTTGTGGAGGATTTTTTACGAAATCCGAATTGACAGTTCGTGAGTATCTTAAAGTTATCAAGAAAAACAAGAAGTCTTGAAAGGAAAATTTTCTCAAAGATTTTTGACCAAATCGGTAAAAGGGCAATCGGACGATAATTTGTCAAATCAGTTTTGTCTTTCTTTTTGAATAGGGGCTTGATATGCGTGTATTTAAGTTTCTCTGGAAACTCTCCTAATTCAAAAGATTGATTTATGATATCGGCAAGGGGTTTCGCAATGATATGAGCTGATGACTTCAAAACTGAGGCTGGGACACCATCCCAGCCAACTGATCGGGAGTTCCTCAAGGTCATAATCGCGTTATACACTTCATTTGGATCTGTAGGATGGAGAAAAATTGAGCTGTCATTAGATTTTGAATTGCTGTTAAGAAAGTCAGAAACAAAATTTTCATTCGGACTAAGATTTTCCGCAACATTGATAAAAAAGTTGTTGAAGGTTGACGCCACTTTTTCTGGATCACTGATTTTATTTCCATCTACATTCAGAGTGACATTGCCATTTTGATTTTGAGGCAATTTCCCTGTTTCCCTGCGAACGACCTCCCACATTGCCCTTGGCTTGTTATCAGCACCAGAGATATGCTCAGCATTCGCCATGCGTCTTGCAGCGGATACCTCCTTTTTCAAGGCCTTACATATATTTTTATAATCCATTGCGAGACGAGGACAGTCCGAAGTACGGCTGTTCTCAAACAGTTCCCTTTTTTGACGACTCATTTCCTTAATCCCGTGAGTCATCCAGGAGGCTTTCTGTGATTTTGGCTTTGACTTGTTCGGCATGAGGGGAAATGCTTCTTCAAAAGCAAAAATGAAACTTTTAAGGAAAGAATCAAAGCTATCATTTATATTGAGACCTTCGTCAGCCAGAGGAAATGAAGGAGACTGCTCAAGAAGTAATCTGTTAAATTTTGATAAGTTTTCAGAGTGATAACGTCTTCTTAGGGGTTTTCCTGATGAAGATTTAAACGGAAGGAAATTAAACTGAAAACATATTTCGAGCATTTTGTGGTCAGACAGAGAAGGTTCATGCAAGGCAGAATTTTGTGGGAGAAAGTTAGTCAGAATGTTATCAATGCATGTGGCTGAAGTTTTTACGATGCGCGTTGGCTGTTTGAAATTAGCAATTAAGCCATTTGAACTGATAGAAGTCAAGAAATCTTTGGCATCTTTGTCATCGGAGAGAAGGTTGATATTAAAATCACCTGCTATAAGAAGAGTTTTCCCGGGGCTCTTTTTTGTGATGTGATCCATGAGATTATCGAGATGTTCTATGAAGCTTGATCTATGACCTTCTAAATTGAAATATTTTTGTTTTGATTTTCTGATACCTCGCGTTCTAATCACATTTTTAAGTTCGTTTTGGTCTAAAATGAAAGATAGAGATCAGATAAGTGTTTTGAGACCGAACACAATGTTTAGATTTGCTTAGAACCTGAGCTATAAATCTTTAAGTAAAAATAAATTTTGAAAAATCAACATTTTATGTTAAATATTGCTTTGTAACTCACCTCCCACTGGTTGTATTTGAATAATTAATATTTAAAATTGAAGCCATTAAGTCACTGAGTCTTTTAAGACCAAAACAAACTTTATAATTCGATTAGAACCGGAGACATAAGAAAAACGAAACTAAAAAATAGTTTAATTTAGAAACGCCCATAAGAAATGTATGGGGAAGAATTTTCATTTGAGTATATCTCGAGAACAAGACAATATTTTTAAAAACAGATGCGGCATTGTAATCAGCGTGGAAATCTAGTCTTTAATGATGTGTTACAACACCACAGTCACATTAAAAAAAAATAACTATCCAATATGGCGGATCCAAGATGGCGGCTGAAAATTAATACCCAATCAAAATAAAGTATTTACCACCCAGCAACTATTGGTGGTGGTTTAAAATGAATACCCTTGGGAATATTTGTTTGGATACCTCACAAATACATATTTTTTTCAAAATCTGTTTCTCTATTTTCGGCCCTTTGAACTTTGCCCTTCGATATTCAAAATTGCTCAAGGATGCCAGTCTGGCATCCGCCATATTCTTGTTCAGTACATCAAATAGTACTAGAATCAGTCATAAAATTTGAGTCGGACCCTACTTCAAGGTGTCATGGCTTGGCGACTGGACTATTAAGAAGCGGTGTTGCCAGGTTGAAGGCCGCGGCCTTATTAGTAAAGATGGCCTTGGTTTTAGTCACTTAACAGAGTCACTATGATATGTGCATGATTTGAAAAAGTTATAAAGGTTAACCTTTATAACTTTTTCAAATCATGCACATATGTTTTGCCATAAACAAAGTGAACTCGTTTGTTCATATGTTGGCAGATAGCCCAACTGTTCTAAAAATAAAGCAAATGCAGGCTATGTCAAAATGCTATGTAATTTAATTTGACATTTCAAATGTCAAAATCTGTTCAGCTGTTATTCAGTTGAGAGTGGAAAACCCCATTAGAGGATAAATATATTGATCATTCAATGTTTTACATTAAATAATCAGCATTGTATTTAATTTTTTGGGGCTTATGCCCCTACAAGCCATTAGTTAATTCATTTTAGCGAATTTCCCCTATAGGGAAGAAGCTGTTATCGTAGTACTCATGGTAAGACCTAAGCCCGAGACCATGATAACTTTTCGTTTTGGGGCCCCCAGAAGCAAAAAAAAAACTATTCGTTCATTTTCATACATATATATATATATATATATATATGTGTATATATATATATATCTATGTATATATATATATGTGTATATATATATCTATGTATATATATATATATATAAATATACTAGCAGTTCCCGTAGCTTCGCTCACGATAGACACAAACCTTAACCTTAACCTTGATTTGACGAATCTGAAGGGATTAAATGAAAGAAAGGTTATATCAAGGAATATGTAATGTCGAGTTGTGTTTACATGTTATGGCGTTGTATAGGTTTAAAAACAGTTAATACTCGTATTACAGTCGGTAGTGTAGTTTTTCTTTTCACAGTCATAACTCTGAAACGGCAAGACCAATTTTAACCTTAAATATGTCAATTTTAAGGTATTTCTATTCATATTTGCCTATACACCTCAGAATTGCCAAATAGGGTATCAATAAAGTACAATATAGAGCTGAATGTTCGGAAAAGTTGAGCTATCTGTCGACGGTGTTTCAAACTCGATTCACTTAGTTTACAATTAGCGCTGACGAATGGAATAGCTCAATCTGGCTCCGTCGTCCGCGCTTCTATACTCACTATCCAAAATGTCATAATGAGAATGTTTGTAAACAAAAACAGATTAAACATTATGGTCAAACATACAAAAATACAAAACAATAACATAAAACTGTTAAAAAATTACAACCAGCTGCTTGACTTTGGAAAGTCAGCTTGATCCGTAAACCCCAACAAAAATTCCAATTGGACTGAATAATGAAAGTGGCACCATTTCTTTTTTGGCGGCGGGAATAACTACTCATTTTTCCATAAGGTGTGAGGGTTCTGTATACATTGCATATATGGGCGATTTTTAATATATTTTGAAAGGTCAACTACAAATTGCAGCACTTATTTCTTCCCGTGCAAAGCCAGGACACCCTCGAATCAGATGAAAAAGGAATTCGCCAAACTATTTTGGGGGATGAATTCATTAAGGACGTCCTAAGGGAAATACATTAGGGACGTCCCGTTGCCTAAATAAAGATTGTGCCACATTTTATGATTAAACAGATAAGGTACAGAAACGATGATGGATCAAACCATAACTAAATGTAACTTTTGTATAGTGTGTATAACCTAAATAAATTGAGAACCATACAAACATGATGAAGGGAATCAAATTATACATCAGCTGAAACAACGCATCCGTCTGTGAAGCTAATTACTCTCTGCTTGACTGAATAAATTGGAAATGTAAATAAAAGATTATCCATTACACTTATATGGGGGTGTTTCAAAACTTTGACTCCGCTAACAGATCCTTAAAACTTAGAGATTTTATGATTTTTCTACATAAAGAGATCAAATAATTAGATTATTACAGTACAGTCTATCGGTGACTAAATAAACTACCGTATCCCTCTCTTTTAGTCTTGTCGGGATATAGTTTCAAGACTGAACCACAAAAGGCAGTACGCTCTTCAGGCTTTAATCTAAAGAGGTCGAATTAAAAAAAAAGCCAAATCATCGTAACAGGCATAATTACAACTCCCGCTGCCGAAATAAAGATGAAACCATATTGAATTTATGATTAAACAGATTAGGTACTAAAATTAAACAAAATGTAACTTTTATATGGTACATAATCATGTCCCATAAAATAAATCAACAAATAAATCATAAAACCGTGATGAAAGAAAGCAAATTAAAATCAGCTGTAACAGCGTATTTTATCCATTTGTGGAGCTAACTCCCAGCTGCTTGATTGAATTAACATTGAAAAAGTAAACAAAAGATCGTCCATAACACTTTTATATGGGAAAATTTGAAAAATTTGAC
Organism: Flexamia atlantica; assembly: GCA_035578135.1. Taxonomy (NCBI): domain Eukaryota; kingdom Metazoa; phylum Arthropoda; class Insecta; order Hemiptera; family Cicadellidae; genus Flexamia; species Flexamia atlantica. The sequence goes on along the minus strand of JAQJVK010000001.1, from coordinate 80,959,664 downwards.
TCGCAAAAAACCCCTTTTAACTTCAAATTTTGTAAAATCCTTTCTTAGCGGATGCCTACGCCCTAAAAGGAACATCCACGCAAAATTTCAAGGTCCTAGGTCATATAGTTTGGGCTGAGCGATGATAGGTGAGTCGTATTTGAGAAATATATAGTAGATATATCTATGTGACTTTAAGCGCGATAGCGGCCGTAAAAATGGTCCAACCTGAATGAAATTTGGCTCAGCCATGTAAAGTAGTAATTATTCGGACAAGTTCGAAAACCAGCCCGATCGGACTATCGGAAGGGGGGGTAAAGGGGGGTAAATCCCCCCAAAAATAGATTCTTTGAGTCTTTTACATAGAAAAATAAAAGTAATCGAATTTTTGTGGGCACAATTGAATTCCGCTCCAAAAAACAAACAATTTAGTATTTTGAATCACTGCTCTATGTCCATTGGTTACCGAGATATTGAAAGTGGTAAACACAGTACGTTGTCCCAATGTTAACCTTAAGGGGAATAAGAAAAATTCTATATCTCGCTTATTTTTCAACATATCTTGATAATACCCCCGTTGCAGCAGACCTGCATACTCAGCGAATTTCAAATGCAAAACAACATTCTCAATCCAACATAGCGAGATTTGACATGTTTTTGTAAGCTCCATAAGAATAACATGGGGAATGAGTATGCAGGTGTGCTGCTACAGGTATATTAAAACTGGGTGGTTTTAATTCAATATTTAGTAGATCTGAACTAGAAGAAGCTATTTACCAAGTTTTATTGAGATATGTTGAGAAATAAGCGAGATATAGAATTTTACTTATTTCCCATAAGGTTAACATTGGGACAACGTACTGTGTTTACCACTTTCACTATCTCGGTAACCAATGGACATAGAGCAGTGTTTCAAAATACCAGATTGTTTGTTTTTTTGAGCTGAATTCAATGGTGCCCACAAAAATTCGATAAATTTTATTTTTCTATGTAAAAAATTCAAAAAACCCATTTTTGGGGGGTTTATCCCCCTTTACCCCCCCTTCCGGTGGTCCGATCGGGCTGGTTCACGAACTCGTCCAATTGATTACCAAATTTCATAAAGATCGGACCATTTTTGCAGCCACTACCGTGCTAACAGACACACATATATATATATATATATATATATATATATATATATATATATAAATTCAAACGAATAGTGTTTTTTGCTTCTGGGGGCCCCAAAACGAAAAGTTATAGTGGTCCCGAGCTTAAGTCTTACCATGAGACCTACGGTAATAGCTTCTTCCCTATAGGGGAAATTCGCTATAACTTGGTAAATGGCTTCTTCTAGTTCAGATCTACTAAATATCAAATTAAAACCACCCATTTTTAATATACCCGTAGCAGCAAACCTGCATAGTCATTCCCCATGTTATTCTCATGGAGCTTTCAAAAACATGTAAAATCCCCCTATTTTGGATTGAAATATATTGTTTTGCATTTGAAATTCGCTGAGTATGCAGGTTTTCTGCAACGGGGGTATTTGAGTACCATACTGATCACAATGTTTTACATTACGTTAGAATTACATTTAGTTTTTTATTTAAACTAAATGATTTTTATTGAAGTTTGAGTGTAGGAGAAAACTGGTCCTTCGTTTTCTTCCTTTCATTGGCTATTTTTAGTTTAATTTTTATTGATTTAGACTTTCTTTAAATAAATAAATAAATAAATAGCTCTTTATTGTCACAGAAACGTTTACAAGTTATAGCAGAAGCTATAAAAACAGGTGACATTGTCAAAGTAAGCTTGAAGTACCTAAAAATACAATCATACAATTCTTAAAAGAAAAACATCTATCATAGTCTTGTTCACTAATGTCTTTAAAGACTCTTTAAAGATGATAAAATTGTGGCTCTCTTATGAGTTTTTTATTTTTAGAAAGATAAATTGTTATTGTGCAGAGTACATCTACACACATAATGCATATAGATAAAGTCTTATGTGTAGCATTAAAAATGTTGAGGTTTTGCCTAAGTAATAGGTCCCAAGTGTATATAATACATGTTCTCTCAAGATGTTGTTCTCTGATTGACACTGGCAGGCTGCTGGAGGACCAGGGCCTGGACGCGGTCGGGTGTGTCGTGGTGGACGAGCTGCACCTGCTCGGAGACCCCCACCGCGGCTACCTGCTGGAGCTGCTACTGACCAAACTCAAATTCATGTGCCACAAGTGAGTACTTGCTCTAGTCAGATAAGTGTCAATAACTTGTAATATTGTAGAGAAAATATCCCATAAAATCATTGAAGATTCGACCTTCTTCAACAATTTTCTGGCCTCCTTTAAATTGTCTCCATAGTTGTACATATCATATTATTACATGTGTTTTCAAGGAGGTCTATTTAGCTCACGTTTTAATTCATGTTTCCATAAGGATTATTCTGAGAGGATCGTTCTCTATAAATATTTAGCTGATCGGTCACAACAAAGTGTATTGAAACTCTAAATGTGTTACATTGTACTATGAGATGCTAACCACCAGTATGGGGCAATATTTAAGGCGAATATAAGTGAAAGATTAGTGTATGAATTATGAAATAATTCAGTACCTAGATGGTTTGCATAGTTCATGGAATATGAATGAAGATTGAAGTTCATTACTGGGGGCTTGAATTTAAAATTACAATTTACAACATTGGTAATGAAGTTATGTCTTTCTATTTACTCCATAAATTCTTTTTTTTAACAACAAATTTAAAAAAAACCCTTTTTTCAAATATAGCTTAACTCTGGAAGCCGTTTCCGTTACATGCCTCAAACCTTTATAAATTTGTCACAGAGACAAGACACTGAACATCCAGGTTGTGGGTATGTCAGCGACTTTACCAAATGTAGGAGATCTGGCAACATGGCTGGATGCAGCTCTCTACACTACTCAGTTCAGGCCCATACCTCTTACTGAGTATCTGAAGATCAACTCTAGTGTTTATGATGCCTCTTCAATGGAGCTCAAGTATGATATTCAGCCAATTACTAAATTCAAGGTAAATTAGGTTTTCCTTTGCTCTGTATTATTTTGAATGTTGGTGTATGCACAAGGTCTAATACATTTAATTCTCTTCACACCAAACTTTAGAACCCAATAAATTTTAAATGATTTCCTTGAAAAAAAAAACATGTTCTCAACGTTCATAGAATTCTTTGATTTGTACATTTAAACTCTTATTTATGTATTCCATTTTATGAAAAAATTAGTAAAGACGTTTTCTGCAACTAAGATAACAAAAATTTTGTATGCTCACAAATACTTTCACTCTGATCACAAAAGTGTCTGTTTATGTTGTAATATTTTATTTGATGAATTCGGAGTGATTGCCTCAGAGGCTCTCTCATAACATTGTTGTTATTTTTTTAAATAAACTTATATTATAAGTTTATTAAAAAAATATCAACAATGTTTGTTGAGTAAACAACAAATTGTTCAACAAAGGGTAAAAAATAACCCAATAGACTTTTCATAAACAACACTTTAAAATAAATGATATCAGAAAACTGTTACATACTTTCTCCCTTTAAACAAGTTGAAACAAGGAAAACTTATAGGAACTAGGAAAATAATATAATAAAAAATGTGCAAATATCAATGCCTTAGGAAGAAATGGAGTATCATGCTGTCTGATTGTGTCCGTGTTGCAAATTGCGTGCCTATACTGACGTAGCAGAATCAGTGAAGACATGGTACATCACGCCATAGGCCCTGGTTCAATTCCGTTGTCTTGAATAGGTTAGAAATATCTTATCACTTCATGAGACTAAAATATTCAATAATAAAAAAAAATTGTTTTCACAATACATACCCAAAAATAACAATTTGGGTGAATTTATTCATAGTAATATTCATGTAAATACAGTAGGGGTGGGCAAGTAGTGGATTTTGAAGTCGAGTCGAGTATTAAGCCAAATACTCGAGTATCGAGTCGAGTCGAGTAGTTGTTTGTGAAAAGTAATGAAATCTTCATTTTTTTAAGTATTTAGGTCTTTGAATTACAGTTAATTAAAATCTTTCTCCAATTTTACTTCATTGCATAAACCCTACTTTTAAATGAATAAGTTGATTATGCTAAATCACTCAAAACAACAAATCACTAAATGTAAAATGGTCACAAAATAAAATTATGTAGAAAATGCATAGTTGTTAAATTTAAGCAGTAATAACATTTCATTATTAGACTATTATTTTAACAATCAAAAGCAGGTTTATATTTCCCCTAAAAAAAATTGTTGGCCCTAATTAAAACCTTAGCCAAGAAATTGTGGGAGAAAGAATTGAAAACATCAGGGAGGAGAACTATGCTAGGTTATTTCTTTACTTCTCTAAACCCAACCCACCCCCTTGCCTGGCTTCTGATCTATTGTTTTTGACATCCAATCACTTGAGCTCGAGTGACACAGCTGCGACCAGATAAAAATAAGATAACCCCCATACAAAAATTACAAAACCTTAACCAATCGGTTTATGAAGTCCACTTTACCAATGAAGTCCACAATTTTCTTTTCATTTTTACAAATCAAATGAGACAGAAATGAAGGCTGTGTATCATTCAAAAGATAAAATATGATTACAAATTTGAAGTTGTCAAGTGTAAGTCAGAGCTAAATAAATATAGCTGTAAGTTTTCAATTTCCGAATTCTGAGACATCTCTCAGAATCTGGTATTTCTAGATAACTGTCAAAATCCATTCTTCTATGAGTTAATGAAATATTGTCGAGGTTATTGTTATGAAAACCTCGTGGACGGCTGCGAAAAACGATAGCGCATATCTTTTGGTCGTGGATAAACGGCAGATGTAGCTTTTCATAACTCGCGATCTGCCGCGAAATGAGATCGCGAATTTGCCGATCGCCGAAAATCGGCAAATGTAGCATTGCTAAAGTCGCGGTCGGCCGCGAAATACGAGCGTGCGTACTTGCCGATCGTCAAAAATCGCCAAATGTAGCCTTGCAAAAGTCGCGGTCATCAGCGAAAAACGATCGCGTGTATATGCCGATCGTAAATAAATGAAATGCAACTTTGCGAAACTAGCGATCCGCCGTAAAAGTCGCGCATATTTGCCGGCCACAAATGAACAGAAAATGCTGCTTATTGTGAAACTAGCGAGCGGCTGCGATAAATAATCTGCCGATTGCGGATAAACGGCAGACGTAACTTTGCGTAACTCGCGATCGGCTGTAAAATTTGATCGCACAAACGTAAATCGCACGTAAATTCGGCCGCCGCGTAAACGACGGGAGTAACTAACTACTCGACTCGACAAGTCGAGTAGTTGGAACTACTCGACTCGACCTCGAGTAGTAGCAACTACTCGAGTAATTACTCGACTGTCGAGTACTCGCCCACCCCTAAAATACAGGAGTTTAAATGATTAAAAAAAATGTTCATAACAGTAATAGTTTTTGACATCGTCATGCATTTGCCATGAAACGAAAATGTAAATTTTCTCGGTAATCACTAATTAGTTAACGTAGACTAATAATTTGGAATACCAGATTTTTATTTTTTCCAAGCCGAATTGAATGGTTTCTAGTAAGTACTCTTTAATGTTTAAAGTTTTTTTGAAATAAAAAAAAGATTTTTCATATCTAAAATACTCATAACACCTGAACCTGAATTTTTACTGACATGAGCACCACGGAAAAACCATAAAATTGCTGTCAAAATTGTAGGGCAGTTTTTAAAATTGACTTTTTTGTTTTTTGTGGGTTTTTATGAGAGTAAACATCTTTAAAAGTTAAATGAAAAAATTCCTGGAGATATCCACAGCTTGTTCTCCTAGAACATCTTTGATCTAGCAGGTTACATTTTTGACAGTTATGTTGTGACATGTTGCAGTCGGACCCCGGGGACGTGATACACCTGTGCCTGGAGTCACTGCTGGCCGGTCACTCAGTCCTTGTGTTCTGCCCCACCCGCAGCTGGTGCGAAACCTCTGCTCAGCAGATTGCAGCAGAGTTCCGCAGGATTGGTCAGTTCAGTCTTATAACAGCTTAAATTTTTTAACACAGTTTGGGCATTTTTGAAAAGAACATTTAAAAAAAGAACTGAAAGGTAGGAAATTAACTATAACAGTGCAGCAACATTGATTTTTGTATCTGCTGGAAGATTTTTGTATCTCCAGTTTTTCAGAACTGGAGTTTTGAAAATATAATTTTATACCTATTGAGAAGTTGTTTAGTCTTATAAAGTTTTTACAGAAATAAAACAAACTAAACACCACCACATAAAGTCTTCCTTACTGTTTTTTTGCTAAAAAATATTCCACTTGCATTAATTTGTGTTCTGTTATCAATTCAACTAGTTTTCTTTCTGTAGAAGTGTTTCTTTAATGGCCAAATTTTATCAACATGTTGGTTTATCAGGCCAAAGATTGGCAGGCAGACAATATTGTCGATTCCGGGGAAAATACAGTGTTGTCATGGACTATATCAAATGTCAGGGGAGTCAATGGATCAGCAAAACAAGATCAAAATGAGGCAGTTACATTATGCAGTTTTAGGCAAACCAACAAAGTTGAAGTAAAGAAAATAATTCTCTCACAAAAAAATAAATCATTAGTGGGCTGGGATGAAATTCCAGTTAAATTTTGATCAAAGCCTCTGTAAATCTTATTTCTGAACTGTTTCATTATCTAATATCATAAATCATTGTTTAGAAAAAGGTATTTTGCCAGATAAACTCAAATATTCCCAATTTTAAGAATAGATGGATAGGCAGCTAGCTTACCTTTGAAAGAGTTCAGGCAGGTCAATAGGACACATGAAGAAAACACAATAAATCACAATATTTCGTCCCAGTTTGGGACTTCATCAGGAACAAAAGAAGGAAAGAAAGTTCTATAATGGCTGCATTATCAACTGCCATTCTGCCATGTTGCCACATTTCACTACTAGTTGTTATGCAGTGTTGCCTCATTTCACTATTGTCTGTTTATTTACAATATATACACACAAAAAATATATATTCACACAACCACCAGAAAACTTTGAAATTTGAATATAAAACTTAGGCCTATTGAATTTAAGCTAGCTGCTAGGTTAGATGGGATTTATCTGAGATTAAGGTTGGGGGGGGGGGACCTAGAATCAGTTCCATACTGGAAAGCTAGTTCCCATCTTCTTAACATGGAGGGGTTGCAGTGGTTCTTTGGGAGGGATTTGATCACTTTGGTAGTGAAGCAGTTGTCGAAGTCTTGGTTATGGCTCTTGGTATGAATATGAAAATGAATGAAATGAAATGAAAAAGCGCTTTATTTCCATTAAAAAAAACTTTACATAATGATGTTTCACACAGGAAACTGGCCTAGCCTATGGCGCGTACAACAATGGCCAAAGTGGCCGTCTGTCGGGTTGGCTGTACGTGAAACAATATAGATGTACGTTCAAAATTAAAATTAAAAAAGAACTCTTCAAAAACCCTCTCATTGTGCAAAAAAAGCGCTAAGTAACAAAAAAAAAACATTATAGCAATTATAATAATAATCAAGACAAGATTTTTTTGTCTAATTTTTTGTTAAAACGGCAGGAGATAATTACGTAAGTAAATTATATATATTGAAAACTGTGCCCTGCTTAACTAACTGAGAAATAATTAAAATTTGGATAAAAATAAAAAATGTACTAAAAATACATCTGATATTCTAGGGAAGTGCGGACTTTACTTTTTACTTGTAGGATTAATTGTAAAATGAAATCCAATAAATTAATCTATTGGAATAATATTTTTTAATTACAAAAATAATGAACTTTTAATTGTTAAACTCTTGTATTAAGGACCATCTGTAACGCCATGCTGCTTTCATATAATTTGTTAGAGCACGCCAATCCCTTCCATTCAGATAACTATAATAATCTTGCTCAGAGAGAGAACTTTTACTAAAAAATAATAATCGAATTTCCTTTAAAATAGGACACCTGGCGATAAAATGGAATGTAGTTTCATTTTCTCTCAAATTACAAAGAGAGCAAGATGAATTATTTCCCGGCGACCAAGGTTTGTGGTTAAGCTGCAGAAGTTCCGCTCTGGCCTTTATTGCCCAGGATATTATACTGATATCAGGTTTATCAGTGAAGTAGCTCCTGTTGCCAAGTTCAAGGCCGAGGTCAAGGTTCACCAACTGACTGTGGTGGACGGAAGTGCGTGCACGGCCAACACACTCGGCAAGCCACGCGTCCCTCAGCCCTGTGATCACCATCCCACATTGTTGTTTTAGCAAATCCAGATCGCTTTGAAAATTTATATTAATTCCCAGCTTTTCCCCCAGTTGTTTCCATTTTTTACACCAGTCTAAGTTTTTCACTATTATTTGTTTTGCTAAAATTAGCGGAAGTCGGTTTTCGGAAAAACTTAAAACTTTAAACAAATAATTTTGGTTCATCCTCAGGCTGTAATAAAAGAGTTTTTCAAAACCAGTTCTAAGTACAAAACATAATTAGGCGTATTATTTGGCAATCGAAATAATTTCTTTAAAAACAGTTTCTGGACCGACTCCAAGTATTCATTTTCAAAACAGCCCCAAACTTGAGCTCCATAGCTAATGACTGCTTTTACAACAGAATTGAAACATATTATTTTAGAAGATAAAGGTACTGTACTATTTATAATTAAATCATTCCAGACAAAATTAATTGCTAATTTTGCTAACCTAGATTTTTCTTGTAAATGCGGGCTCCATGATAATGAAGGCGTGAATAACATGCCTAGATATTTATAGCTATTGACTATTTCAATACGTTCACCCTTAAACCACCATTTATCTGTTGATGCCAATTTACCCCCATTTCTGAAAACTAAAATTTTTGATTTATTTAGATTGACTATTAGGTTCCAGGTTTCACAGTATTTTTCCAAATTTCTGATCATAATTTGCAAACAGGCCGCTGTAGGTGCTATCAAAACAATATCGTCTGCATACATAAGAATGTTTACCCGCGTCCCCCCAAAGTTGCACCCCCCACCTAACGCATTTGGCAGATCATTAACGAATAGGGCAAAAGCCAAAGGAGACACTGTACATCCCTGCCTTAAGCCTAAGGAGGTGTCAAAACTGCTCATGACGCCATCCCCACACCACACTCCCGCCCTCGTACCATCATAATAACTTTTCAAAACATTTAAAACCTTAGATGATACACCTATACATGACAATTTGAAGAGCAAAGATTTCCTGTCAATAGTGTCGAAGGCTAATGAAAAGTCGACAAAAAACAATATAATTTTTCTTTCGGCATTGCCAACCTTAAACGAACCATTGCACTCAAATTGAAAATATTAATGGTGGAGTAACCTCTCCTAAATCCCGCCTGGAATTCACTTATTATATTCCGGTTGTTTGCCAAGTCAGTAAGCCTAGCTTCTAAGAGACTGATAAATAACTTAGCTACACAGTTAATAAAAGATAAGCCTCTATAATTTTTAACGTTGTTAATATCACCTTTTTTGTATAGTGGAAAAATAATCGAATCTTTAAAACTCTGAGGGACAACTCCTGTTTCAAAAATATTATTATAAATATTTTTTAATTTCTCTAGCAAGAGGGTTGGTGCATTTTTAAAAAATTCGTAAGGTACCCTATCAAGACCGGGTGCCTAGCCGTTTTTTGCCCTCACTAAAATAGATTTTAATTCGTTTAATGAAAATTCCGCGTCAAGGTATTCATCAACAGTTAGAGGTTGTGCATACGACACGCTAGCAGCAAATAATGGAGGGTTTAAGAGATTTTTAAAATGCGATGTCCACTCATCTAAAGAAATATTACCAATTTTATTACAATTTTTATTCCTAAAGGAATTTATTGCACCCCAGAACTGTTTGGAATTAGCTACTTGAGATAAATTAGACACGATTGAATCATAATGTATCCTTTTCTTCCTTCTACATAGAGACCTAAAAACTTTTTTTGCTTCCAAATAGTTAATTTTTGCCTCTTCCAAATTATTTTTACGATAAACATTTAACAATTTAAATACTCGCTTGCGAGCTAGATGACAGTCACGGTCAAACCAGGCTTGTTTTTTACTGAACGATTTATTTTCAACCGATATCCCGGGGCGAGCTGCCTGAGTTATGCAACTTATCAGCTTATCTACATTATTTTGTGCATCGGCTCCTATTTCCACATTTGATAATAATTCAGCGACACTCTGGCAATATCGCTGCTTATCAGCCTCGACCCATTTTAATCTAGGTAGCAATGGTATTTTGACACCTCCCTCCTCTCCCTCCACCTCTCCCTCGGCTCCAGGAGCTGACACCGTGATAGCGAGATCAACAGGGAGATGATCTGACCCTGCGAAACTCAATACCTTAAAATCTTTTACAAATTGTAAACAATTTATTGATACACCGACCAGGTCGATTACTGAGCTTCCCATATGACCTATAAAGGTAAATTCCCCATTTAAATCCCCTTTTGTTCTCCCGTTCAGCAATATGAGGCCTACATTATCTAACAATTCCAAAACCTTTGTACCTCTCTGATTAACTAATAAATCCTTGGACTGCCTGTTACAATATATGTTTTCAATTCCATTAAAAATACCCTCCTCTGTAAAATTCTGTTCTCCACCAATCCTTCCATTTAAATCTCCCAATATTACTAAATTCTTAAAATAGTTATTTCCCAAAAAATTTGACAGCCTATTGAATTCCACATCCCAATTACTAAAACTAAGATAGATCGGTAGGAACGTTACGCTTTCGTTATCTTGACCTAGATTAGCTTCAATTAATGTAAAACTATCGATTTCTGTAAGGTGAATTTTGTCAAATAGCTTAGATTTCTGGTTAATTAATATTATCGTACCTCCACTTCCTCTCCTTAAGTTAGCCGTTTTAACTGCAAAATCTAAATGAATCCTATAACCTACAAAATTATTTATAATTAAATCCCTATCCTTTTCTAGAATAAAAGTTTCTTACAATATCACGACATCATAACTGCTCAATAAATCAACAAAACATGCATCTCTGACCTTATCTTTTATACCGCAAACATTATAAACTAAAATGTTAATATCCTTTGTCAGTTCACGGGTCCGGTTCTCTCCAAGCCTCCTCTCAGGATTGGCGACGCGCACCTAGTGATGGTCCTCGTTGCCGGTGCTGGTGGTGTTGGCTCTGTTGTTGTCCTGTCCCCCCGGTGCTGCTGTTGGCGCCTCCGTTGAAGGTGCTGATGCTGCCGCTGTAGGTCCCATGCTGCCTGCCCCCCTTTGGCTCAGCTGCTTCAGAAAGTTTGTAAAGTCCTGTTTGAGCACAGAATTTAGCTTAATACATCCGTCCTCCCTCCCGGCCATTAATCTGCCTTCTTCCCAGGTGAGTCTGAGGTTTCCTATTACTATAATAGGCACAAATAGAACTGACGGTTCAAGGTCATGAGTTTAAGTAGGACAGCTGATAGGTATTTACTTTGACATAATGCAAAGCTTTCTGCTGTGATGTTGTTTTACTAAAACATAACCAAAACAAATAACATAACCAACATTAACCAAAACAAAAAATGCTTTTGAAAAACATATACTGTTTACTTTTATTTCGTAGTAAATTCCCAGTAATAATGTTGAAATGGCTCAAATGACAAACTCAAGTTTATACTAACAATCAGATTACAGAAAACGGTATTACATATTGTTTAGTTACATTGGCGGTTTTGACTTCTTTATTATTTCATTTCACTTATATCTATCTTTCTAAATAATATCAACCAAATACTGTACTGTATTTTTGCAAACCATCTACATATAAATTAAATTACAGTGTTATAAAAATATATTTACATTGACTAAGTTTAAAATGACACAACGTAGAACACTATAAATTAATATTTACAATGAAAATAAACAATATTAATTCACAATTTCAATTTTCGTCCGTGCTGTCATCACTACTTTCACTGTCTGCCCCGACGTGTATCACGAAATTTTGAACATTCTCAACGCGTATTCCTTCTTTTAAAAAATCCTCTTCTTGCAGCCGCTCAGCATGTTCAACACACTTTTTCCAGTCTTCAACTGTCACATTCTTTAACGCTTCCTCCATCAAAAGCCGTACATCACTAATTCTAAATGTTTTGTTTCTGTCTGCTACTTCTCGTCTTACCTGTGCCCATATAAGTTCGATTGGATTATACTGGCAATGATACGGTGGCAGTCTAATCACTTCATGTCCCATGTGTAACGCTAAGACATCGAGTTCGTAAATTTGGAACTTGGACTTGTGTTCCTTGACAGTCGCCAACAGCTCTGTTACAGTGTGATTCTGGTTGTGGGGAATGTTCTTCTCTTCAAGCCATTGGATTATGTCAGCTTTCCTGGTCTTACTGTTTGGCACTCGTTCTTTGAAGGTCGAGTGGTAACTGGCATTGTCCATTACGATTACACACCCTTCCTCTAGTCCTCGCAGCATATCGATGAACCACTCCTTGAAAACTTCACTGTTCATTTCTTGATGGTAGTCTGTGTTGGCCCTTGCTTTCTTACTTTGAAAAATCAATCCCGCTCCTTCCAAGAATCCATGTTTTGCCGATCCAGCGTGACAAATAATCAGACGGGAACCTTTACCTACCGGGTCCTTGAGACCTCCTTTCGAATCAGAACTCTGCCAAATATATTTTTTACAATGGTTTTGGTTAACCCAAGTTTCGTCAAGGTATATGATTGGTCGTTCAAGTTTGTTTGCTCTTTCATTGTGCATCTTCTTTAAAAAAGTAACTCTTGCGGCAACAATATCGGCTCTCTCCATAAAAAATCTTCTTCCATCATTACATCTTTTGTATTTATAACCAATTCTTTTCAGAATAGTCCTTAGTGAACTTTCACTACCCTTAAACCCAGTCTTTTCCTTTAAAGCTTCCTTCAGTTTTCCACAATTAGGATACTCTCCTTTGTCATAAAACTCTTGAACGGTTCTTCTGATGACATCCTTTTCAAAATCGTCAACATTAGTTATACTCTTTTCAGTCCCGTTCCTTTTCGGATCTTTAAAAACAAAATTTCCGTCCAATAAACTGTTGTCGTCAGTGTAGGCCTCAGCACAAATTCTTTGGACACTGCTTAGAGACACTTTGCAAGCTTCAGCAGCACACTTTTGGGTTTGGTTAAAAATGTCACCAACACGTCCATTTGGGTTATTTGTGACCAAATCTTTCAAGTAGCAGTAAACATCATATATAATAGTTTTTGACTGTGCTGATAAATCATGTCCATTCATCTTAATGAGTGAAATATTAGGAGTTTTAATATTTTTGTCACAGATAAAAGTAAGAATGCAAACTAAAACGTTATTGTTTTGTTTGGTAACACTAGTAAACAATGACTGATGTGTAAATAAAAACACAAGTTAAAATGATCAGCTGTCCTACTTAAACTCATGACCTTGAACCGTCAGTTCTATTTGTGATAATTATAGGTGGTCAAAAACCAAAGGCATACGCCGTTTCCCACACACTCGCTCCACCTTGGCCCTTACTGCTGCCAGATGTAGTCTTTTTTTCCGCACTTCACGTGGATAATCCCTGTGGATAACGTAGCCTGTACCCTTGAGCTCCCACACCCTAGTCATTATATATTCAATGTCAGCGTCGTCAGGGATGTGGGCAATAATAATTATTGCCCACATCCCTGCAATTATTGCAGTCCGGTCTTTGCCGAGAGGATGCGCCCTATTAACCCATATGTCAGCATTCCCAAACTTCTCCCTACAGAACTGTTTTACCACATGTTTGAAGTCTTTGGTTTGTGCTGTGAATTTTAAGCCCTTGAAAATCAAATTATTTCGACGGGACCTGGCTTCTAAATCCACCAGTTTCCTTGCCATAATCCTTTCATGTGCACGTAAATTACAGTTCTCTTCATTTAACAGCTTGTTACTTTTCCCAATTTTAAGAATAGATGGATAGGCAGCTAGCTTACCTTTGAAAGAGTTCAGGCAGGTCATAGGACACATGAAGAAAACACAATAAATCACAATATTTCGTCCCAGTTTGGGACTTCATCAGGAACAAAAGAAGGAAAAAAAGTTCTATAATGGCTGCATTATCAACTGCCATTCTGCCATGTTGCCACATTTCACTACTAGTTGTTATGCAGTGTTGCCTCATTTCACTATTGTCTGTTTATTTACAATATATACACACAAAAAATATATATTCACACAACCACCAGAAAACTTTGAAATTTGAATATAAAACTTAGGCCTATTGAATTTAAGCTAGCTGCTAGGTTAGATGGGATTTATCTGAGATTAAGGTTGGGGGGAGACCTAGAATCAGTTCCACACTGGAAAGCTAGTTCCCATCTTCTTAACATGGAGGGGTGGCAGTGGTTCTTTTGGAGGGATTTGATCACTTTGGTAGTGAAGCAGTTGTCGAAGTCTTGGTTATGGCTCTTGGTATGAATATATTCAAATATTCACAAATTATTCTAAATCATAAAAAGGGACTTAAGACAGATAAAAGTAATCACCGCCCCATATCTCTACTAAGCAACTTATCAAAAGGTTTTGAAAAGATTATTCATTCTAGATTAGCAGATTTTTTTTTAAACCAATGATTTCTATTATAAAAAGCAGTTTGGGTTTAGGAAAAAATTGGCACAAATTCAGCACTCACTCAGTTTGTAAATGAAATTACAGAGGCTTTGGACAGGTCACAGGCTGCAGTTGGTGTGTTTCTGTGACTTGTCCAAGGCTTTTGATTGTGTGGCTCATTCAGTACTCATATTAAAGGTCAGGGATTATGGTATTGATGGGACCTGTCTTTCTTCAGTCAGATCGCATCTTTCAAAGAGAAAACAAAGACCCAGCATTTTATAAAATAGAATTAGGTATATTTTGGCATGGAAAAATATAACAATAGGCATACCCCAAGGTTCAATATTGGGCCCGCTTTTATTTATAAATCTATTTTAAAGATCTTCCAAAAGCTTTAAATAGATGAAATATTATTTTATTTGCTGATGACACTACAGCAATTATTAAAAATAGAGACATAGAAGAATTGGCTACTTCTCTCACAGATGCTATGCAGGAAATGGAAAACTGGTTTCAAACAAATGGTTTAAGACTAAAAATGGGCCAGACACAAATAATAAAATTCTCAGCCAGGAAAAATAATGAATAAAACAAATTTTTTTATTGATCGTGTTGAATCTCGTGTTACAGAATCTCGAGGCTGATTACAGGTATTTAACCTTTTGAAACATGAATCTCACAAATTTCTAGGTGTTCATTGTGATGAAAATGTCAATTGAAATGTCCATTTAGAGTGTATTAAGAAAAATTCATATGTTTTCATTTAAGGGGCTGTGTTCCTTTTGAGACAATGAAAGCAGTCTATCATGCGTACATCAAATCGATCTTAAATATGGCCTAGTTTTATGGGGGCAGGCACCAGGAATAAAAGCGGTCTATAGGCTTCAAAAAAGTGTAATACGTATTATGACTAATTCCCACCCTCTAACTTCTTGTGAAAATCATTTAAAAAATGTAAAAATATTAGAGGTTTGTACATTTATGAAGTTTAAAATTACATTCATAATATCAAAAATTATTCTCTACCTGAATCATTTAATGTCAGTCTCAATTATAATACCAAAAATGAAATCTTTTTTAGACTTCCTAAGCACCGTTTAACTCTATATGAAACAAGTCCTATCTTTGCCGGCCTGAAAATGTAAAATGAGCTGCCAGAACTTTTCAAATCTATGACTCCTAACTGATTTGAGATACTTAAATATTCTATCCGACAAGGCTTTTTATAGCATTTAGGAATTTTATTATAATGCGTTAATGTAATATTTTTTGTTTTTAGTTGTTTGAAAAAAATTCTTTATATAATTTAGTTTAGTTTTTTTAATAAATGCGATGATACACCTATTCTTTATGTTTTTACATGTAAAAGAATGTAAAGTGCAAATAAACCAAGTCTATGTCTATGTCTACAGTTTAATGACTTTCAGACAATCCTAATGCGGCTGGTAGGAGCAAATGTTAATGAATATTGTCCTAACTTCCTAACTACTTAAAAATTATGTTGTTGTATCGATTCAATCCATAAATTTGTAAACTTAAAGGTGGGACAGGATTAACAGCCCATGAATGGACACACTTTACTGATGTAAAGTTAATAAACTTAACATCAGGTAAGGAACTTTACATCAGATAAACTTTAAAAAGGTTGATACTTGTATTTTATTTTTTGTTGCAGGTTATGAGAAGAGTGAGATGGGACTGGCAGTGAGGGAGCAGCTGGACGGTGGTGCCATCAGTGATGTGTTGGAGCAACTCAAGCGATCCCCGGCCGGCCTGGATCCCTCACTCGGGCGAAGTGTGGCATTTGGAGTGGCTTTTCATCATGCAGGTAAAAAGAATTGGTGTAACTCATAATATAAATACCCACTTCTATGTTCTAGATAAATTTTGGCAATTGAACTTAAAAATTGATTTATAATTTGTCACTTGACTTTTAATATGATTGGTTATTAAAACATATGGTTAAATTTGTCTTGTAGAATTTAAGTTTGGCTTGTGTACTGTAAAGGTCACACTAAACTAAAATTTAGGATTATTTAGGAAGGATAGCAGGCTTACCTGAATGCAGATTATTCAAGGTGATAGAGTACACTAATAATTGAAACACAATAGGAATATTTCAGTGCCACTGGCACCATTCTCAACAGGAAGTCAAGACTTCCTCGTTGGTGCCACTGGCATCATTCTCAACAGGAAGTCAAGACTTACTAGTTGAGAACGGTGCCAGTGGCACTGAAATATTCCAATTAATTGTGTTTCAATTATTAGTAGGGATGGACGGGATTGGATTTTCAGTTTGGGACGGGACGGGACGGGATTTATTTCTTCCCTCTTAAATTCAGGACGGGACGGGATTTTTGTCTTCCCCAAAGCTTCGGGAAATGCTTGTTCACAAATCTATTTTACTTTATTACAATAATAGCATTAGGATTGTTAACATATGATTTATTCATACCATGTGTTTTCATTTGACATTAATTTTTGTGAACAGAATTGTTTTTGTTTATATATGTGGAAATTAGAGGTGTGCGGATATCCGAAAACTCGGATCGGATTCGGATCGGATCGGATATCCGAATCCGATCCGAGGGTTTTATAACTATCCGGTAAGACTGACTAGATATCCGACTCTATCGGATAGACTGCATTTTTTGGGGTAAATTGTAAAGAAAGATCAAATTTTCAAGTAAAGAAAGTCTTCCAAACAAAAGAAGTCACTGCCGATGAAAGTACATTAGTGACAGAAAACATCGCGGAGCAAAAACGACGCTTTGAAGTGTGACGGTTGCGATAGCGGCTAGAACAACGCCTCAACAAAATGCGATTATGTAGTGGTATGCATCAAGCGATGTATTTCGGTTGCCGATATTGCGACTCGTGATAAGATCGAGAATCGAGATCGTTGTATACGATCAGATTACTGCGCAATACCCGACACGATAACAAACATTTTCTTAAGATAAATTCTTGTATCGTAGCATTAAATCAGTTAACAAATAGTACAAACTGTAGTAGTACACAAACTGTAATAGTTCTGTCTCGATTAGTATCCGTTACCGACGAAACATCGATTGGTATGAGGGAGAATCGCAATCAAGACAAATCAGTGTTCGCCATTGACCGACAGTGTCCAACAGTCAGTCGTCTTGAATTTCCAAAACGAAATATCCCGTAAATACCCCATAAACAAATAGTCGTGTTGATGTTTCGTATGACTATTTCAGGCCGTAAATATCTTACGTGGCCTGTCGATACGATAAAATAAAAAAGCCTACAATAATTTTGGGCTGTGAAAGATTTGGCAAACCTGTTCATTCATTGTTTTGTCTTTCCAAATCACTTCATTTTGAATCTCGTCGTCTGCTTAAAAGCTGAATTAACTCAAGAACGTCTTTCTTCTTACTTTATTTATCAATCAAACAATTACCCACCTAGAAATAGAAAGTTGAACGATCACAAATAAGTTTTTATTTTGCTGAAATATTTATCTTTGACGATTTAAGCCTAGTCAAAGCCAGCCGGCCGTATTTTCAATACGTGATTAAAATTTTAAAATGGACTTTCTCAGATAACAGTACAATGCGACTTGACAGCCTACGTCTATGAAAATAATTAGTGAGTTAGCTTGTTGTTTGTGATATAAAACAAATAGACCTTTGTTCTAATTAAATGACCAATCTTTAATGCCGAAACTTAAACATTTGAAACTTATCTTGAAATTTAGGTTAAGTTTACTGCTCGGTCTTATTTTGTTTTTTTAGTGTTATTGCAGTGAATCAAAATCTAGGTTATCAGGCATTAGTGCATAAATAAAAATTTAAAGCTTTCTTTAAATATGAGGTGATTGGTGAATCAAGTTTTATATTTAATTCTTTTGTCTAGTCACTTAGGCCTAGTTTCTGATCAAACATGCTAAGGAAAAGAACAAAAAAGACAGAGGCCTAATAGTGAACAAATTTATGTTGCATTGGAAAAGGATTTTTTAAGTTGCAAATCCTGAAATTGATTTAGGCCTAATAAGCTTATTCAATTAATTATATACTACCTATGCTTAAGGGGAATCAACAAATTTCTAAATTCTTAACAGATATTTAGTTGAACCTTTGCATACTTTAATAATTGACATTTGGCCTATATTGGAAACAATATATCACAACAATCAACAACTCAACCCAATCAAGGTAAATCTTACCTTACACATTAGGATGATATGGTAGTTCCTTGCAATTACCTAAGGCTTTTGAGAAAACTTAAATCTGCTCATTACGCCGCGCTGTAAATATCCGAATCCGGTATTATCCGATCCGAACCTGTTGTTATCCGATCCAAAACCGATCCGAACATAAGCTATCCGATCCGATCCAAAAAATCACTATCCGCACACCTCTAGTGGAAATGGAAATATGAAAATACAATTTCTAGTTCTTTTAATTATAATGTGTATTTTTATTCGTGAAATCAACAATGGCGATGAATAAAATGGTAAGACAGAAAGAATTCAAACAGTTGATGAAGAAAAGGAAGTTACTAGAATTAGGACTTAACAAACTAAAAGATGATTTACCTAAATGTGAAACCTCCCTTGAGACATGTACCTATTACACTGACAAACTATAAACGATTTGGACTGAAATTGAAGATATACAGTCAAATATTGAACTTTACACAGATTCAATAGAAAATGAACTTAGAGTCAGATGGCACTTAGAAGAAATACATGAAGAGGTAAAAATATATCTTGAAGCAGAGAAGCAAAAGTACAGTACAAATACAGCAACTGTTTTTGTCCAGTCTCAAAATGCACCTAATATTTCTTTTCAGTCATATACACAGGAGGAAAGTTTTCAAAACTTTACCCGGCGCTTTGAAAATTACTCCTAATTGCAAGGAAACTTAAGCCCTAAACTTAAAGTGGAATTATTCCTACAAGCATTAACTCCTCACATACATGAACAGCTTTACGATATTTGCATACCAGATGATCCACATAGTAAAACATACGATGAATTAGTTCACTTATTAATGGCTCAAATAGAACCAAAACCCAGTATTTGGGCTTGTCAGCACAAATTTACAACACGTACACAACTCAGTAATGAATCTGTACAAGATTACGCAAATGTCCTAAGAAAACTTAGCTTAGATTGACAATTTACTTGTGCAAAATGCAATGATTCGGTATCTGGAATTCTACTTTGAATGCAATTTGTCAGGGGACTGAAAGACCCTTCCAACTTCTTCAACTTCTTTAAGATAAACTATTACTACCATTTAAAGACGTAGTCGAAAAAGCAGCTACATTGGAGCTAGCAAAAAGTGAGAATAGAATAATAAAGGCACAGGATACTCAAGATAACGTTCACCAAATGTCTAGCAGGTTCAAACAGTCCAATAAGTCAAGTAAGTCTAACGATACACAACCTTCTAAATAGAGGTCTGCGGGTAGTGATTTTTCAAGCCGGGTCAGGTTTGGGTCGGGTAGTAGATTACCATCAATTTTCGGGTCGGGTTGGGTCGGGTTCGGGTATGTAAGTTGAAAAAAAATTCGGGTCGGGTTCGGGTATTTTAGTTAAAATTTGAGTGGTTCCGGTATCATTTGTCAGCAAAACATTGATTTCATTAAATTTTGATGGGACTACCAAGCAGTTACAAAGTAAAATTATGTTAGCATGATTGTGTTTTAAATTTGTCGCCATTTGAATTATCGCTCTGCTAGAGTAGTGCACGATTCCGTGCCCTCGGATCCACTAGTTAAAGATTAATATTAAATAAAAGACCAATTTAAAAAGTACATGAAGACATTCTTTACAAATCATTGTATTTATGATACAAATGAATTTTTTAAGCTAAAATTTTAATAATGTTATATGAAAATTTTGTAAAACATTGTAATGCACCAAATGGTGCCATATACAATATACAATAACCAATACAGTCAATAGATATTCATATTCATGACTAAACTTATTATTTCAGAATTTATCAATGAAATAGTATTTATATTTTATAACAACAATAATTTATTTTCATCATAAAATTAGTTTTATTATAAAACTTCTATGAAGAAAATAATAGTTCGTTTAAGAAATATGGAAGAGCAGGCAGAAACCATACATTACCAGAGTAGAGGAAGGGTTGAAAGAGAAGGGGGGGGGGGAGCGAGAGAGAGAGAGCTAGAAAAAACAGCTTTCTCACTCTCCTTATCTGTGGGAAGGGGGGAAGTGGGGGGTTTGTTTACTCAACAGTTAGCCTGTCCGCCAGACCGGTGTTATCTGCGTGCGTTCGTCTTTTCCCTACTACGAAATGCGAAAATCCAAACCATTTGTCCTACAACCACATATGATGGCTCATACTTTTTGTCTAATTTTTTTAAATCTATTGTGATAAAAAAGAAACTTTTAACTCTTGCCGTTCAAGAGAAAATCCATGACCAAACAAAAGACTGATGTATACTTTGTGGTTCTCCAAGGTCAACTTTCCGAATTCCATCTAATTGGAGATATTATTTCATTTCACCTGTCAACGTCCTTTCCTTATCACTTCAGGGATAATTTTTTGTGTATGTTTTTCGTGGGAAGGACACGCTCTTCCGGTTTAACGTGTCCAAAAATAGATTGCAACAATTATCTTCTCGATAAGACCTCTTGTATAATAAACTCGGCTAGAAATTCCAGCTTATTCAAAGCTATTGGTACCTACAACTATTTCATTGCGTCGGTTCCCTGGTCCTTTAAGTTGCTAAACGAGGATACGATATTAGGCAGTAAGCGTACGATAATTTTGAGCCGGCAAGGAGACGGCTGGTTGTCCGAGTTGAGACGTATAGTGAAGATTGCTTCTAAGTTTGACATCCCGATCGCGACCATCTTTGTTCGTCACATTATAATATTGCGTGGACGCTGAAAGTCAAAAGCTTTGCGCGAATTAATTATTGTTGAACATTTTTAAAGTTTCGGGTTTCTTTCGGGTAGTATGTCGGGTATCTTCAACCCGATTTCTTTCGGGTAGTAGGTACCCGCCCGACCCGACGTGTAATAAAAACCCGCCCGAATAAAACCCGAGACGTGTCGAACCCGCCCAACCACTCGGGTTCACGTAATTACCCGAAGCTACCCGAATTTTCGGGTACCCGCAGACCTCTACTTCTAAAAGTCAATCTCATTTTGAGAAACTAAGTAACAAATGCTACAGATGTGGTGAGGATTCACATAGAGCAAATCAATGTAAGTTCAAAAACACTGAATGTAGCTTTTGCAAACATTTCGGCCACTTAGCACAAGTATGCTCAAGAAAGTCGAACAAGGAAGTAAAACAATCAGAAGATAAAAACAACTGTCGAACATACTGATGATAGTACTAATGAAATTTACCAACTTCAATCAAAATCGAATGACAAGTTTATAGTTTAAGTAAAATTGGAAGGGCACCTCATCTCGATGGAGTTAGATACTGGGGCGGCACTAAGTATTGTATCTTACAATAAGTCTAAGCTTTTAAATTCAACACAGAGGATTTTCAAAACAAATGTTCAACTATGGACATATACTGATGAAATAATAAATCCAAAAGGAGTTGTGTTTGATGAATGGAATAGAATAGAATAGAATCATATTTATTTATTTCCAAAATAATATTTTTACATAAGTATACAAACATTTCTGTACGGAAAAAAGTTCTCACATGGGCCTGAAGGTCTGTGTGTGAGAAGAGAGTTCTTAACTAAAAGCGGAAGTGTGTACATCATGAATGGAAATATAATACTGACCTTGTAACAGAGAGAAAAAAACTGAAACAGCTACAAACAATAACAATTTGCAGTTGGTAAAGGAACGCTTTGCTCTCTACAAACGACAAACAAAAGAAAAAAGCTAATAGTTAAATAAAAAAATAAATAAATAAAAATTCTTTATTCGCCAAAAAATACAAGTGTGATACATACATATACAATATGACAATACAAAAGGTAAGTTAAGTGCTAACAAAACAAATACATACAAATTGGCGAATAATTGGGTTGCCCCTAGGCTATGCCCGATTCGGGGTCCCTTTATTGAACATTAACTATAAACAACAAAAGAAAACATGTGTGCCAAGCTGGATACTTAAAGTTTAACCTAAATAATATAAAAAAACTTAATACAATACAGCATGTGCTTCCAATTAATAAACTGCATATACAAAATAAAATAATGACATTACGATCTAGCACAAAACAAAAACTGAGAATCATGTTTTGACATACATCTTATAAGGAATAAGGAATTCAATAACTTAAATTATTACAAAAATATAAATCAACCATAGCAAATACAGAAAAGAGTTAAACTTGAGGCTTCAGCAAATTCTCAACATTCTCAATATTATTTATCCAGATCTTTAGTTTTTTCAAGTAGTGTGTGCTATCGTTATTTAATAATATCAGCTCATAAGTAATGTTAAACAATCTTATTGCACTGTAATTATAAAAATGTTGCTAAAGAGTCAAATTCGGTTTGGGAAGTGCAATACTATGGTTAGTACGCAATTGGTAAGGCCTTGAAGTATTCGAACGATTTGCTACACTCCTAGTAATAGTCTAAGAACTTTATATACATATGAATGTCTAAGTGGAAGAATTTGTAATTGTTTAAAAAGTGGTTGGGAATGATTGAATCTAGATTTTTTACATATGATTCTTACGATGCATTTTTCTAAAGTAATGATTGGTTTTAAAGTATTTAAATACGTCCCTCCCCAACAGGAAAGTGCATAACCTAACCTCGAACCAACTAGAGTGTGGTACAAGGTGATGAGCAGTTTCTTAGGCCATATGTCACGTAAGAAATAAAATTTTCGAATCATATTATACATTTCACCTTTAATTTTTTTTTATTTTTCCAGGAAAGTTTAGAATCAATTACCCGCCCTAGATACTTCATATATTTAACTTGCTCAATCTCAATACACTTAATACAATTAGAACCACCAAGACACTCAGATTTGTGATAAATAAGTTTATTATTAAAGACTATTTCTTTTTTAATATTAAAAATCATATATTTAGTCTTGTCACTTAAAGTTAACGTATGTTTACAAAACCAGAATTCTAAACATTTCAAATCTGCGTGTATGTTGATCTGAGTTTGATGCAACAAGTGGTTCTGAAGTGATGCCAGTGAGTGACGGTCAAGTTGAGTAATTTCATGACAGTAGGCCTACTATGTTTTTGTCATTGTAGTACTCTGAACAGATGAGGACCTCAGCGTGCTCAGAGCCGACCTTGAACAGCCAGTCGAGAAAGACTTTTTTAAAAGCTGTAAGTGGAGCCTGCATATTTCTAATATCTGTTGGAATGTTTCTATAGATAAATTTCGCTATAAAATATGCGTTAGAATGACAAATAGATCTTTCTGCCCAAGGCACCTGTGAACCAACATTAACAGAGTTTTGTATTCTATAACTGTTTGCCACTGGAGTAATGACCATTTCTTTATGAATATAAGTGTAAATCAACAATGTTTTGATGTATAATTGTCTAACTGAAAGTAGTTTCGTCTCTGAAAACAGCTGGGTTGTTGGAAAGTGTCTATGTTTATTAAAAGCAGATCTAATTATTGACTTTTGAACAACGGGTAGTGAATTTATGTGTTATTCCAACTCCAATTCAAACTATTACACCATATTGCAAAAGAGATTGAACGTAAGCATAATAAATTGTACAAATTTCCTGATCACTCAGTATTACACTTAATTGACGAAAGACAAAGATAAATTTTCTAAGTTCTGATTTTAGATAATTGATTTGATATTCCCATTTTAATTTTGAATCCAATATAACCCCAAGATATTTGTAGTGATCGACCCTTTCTACTTCTGAACATTGACAGGCGGTGGTGGACATGGCACTGCACGTATGCAACACCAGCCTGAGGTCAGCGGGCAGCTCGCTTGCAGGGCGCAGCGCCATGGGGATACATTTTGTTTTTGAAACATTCATTGTCAAACAATTATCATCAAACCATCTCTTTACAACAGACATTTCAGTAGATGTAATTTGAAATAAACTTTGCCAGGTTGAAGATTTGAACATGATTGCTGTGTCATCTGCAAAAAGAAGGAATTTACCGGAAATACGAAGTTTATCTAAATTATTTATGTATATAAGAAAAAGGAGAGAGCCAAGGGTACTCCCCTGAACAACACTATAATTGACATTAGAAACTTCACTGAGCACTCCATTAACCCTTGAGCGGGCGCTTCACTGGCAAAACGCGAGCGGGCGCATGCGGAGTTTTACTCCGCAACACTAGATTGCACAAATTTAACCCATTTTACTTGTTTTATAACGAAATATAGTATTTAAATGTTGACAAACTTCATTAGGAATCACATTTCATTGTCGATTCAATTAATTGTTCAACTTAATAGGTGTAATATTTCAATTAAACATAGTAAGTAATTTTCTAGTATAAAATATGTATGAATTATTATTAACATTTTGGACTTTTTCTTTCACTTCTTTTTTTCGAAAGCAAAAGGAAAAGTCCAAAAAAATAATAAAAATTACAAATCCATTATTATTATGAATTTTAAAAATAGGTATCAGTGTCTGTGTAACGGGAGAGGGCCCTCCGCAAACTGAGACGGCATCTCTGAATTGCATATAACGAGGTAGCAAGGGGGGGGGGGTGGGGGTATAAATACTTTTAGGAAATTCCTGGAATGAAGGGCATAAAGTATGGAGCCGGACACGACCGCCGACACCCATTATGTCTGTTTATTTTAACATAAAAAACACGTGCGGAGGAAAACTCCGCGTGCGCCCGCGCGAGGGTTAATAGAAACCACCTGCCTTCTATCAGAGAGATAGCTTTTAAACCAACTCAGGGCTACGCCCCGCACTCCCACACACTCTAGCTTAAAAAAAAGAATTTTTCTATCAATTGAGTCAAATGCTTTTGCTAAATCTACAAAGACCATAAGGACTTTATAATTTGTATTAATTGACTCTACGATGCATTTGTTAATACCAATTAATGGGTCTGCCATACTTTTACCTTTCCTGAATCCATACTGTTTTTCTGACAGAATATTATTATTTTCCAAAAAGGTCTGCAGCTGAATTTTAACAAAGTTCTCCAGAATTTTCCAGAATAGGGGGTAGAAGGTTAATAATGTTCATTTTAAGTACTGGGGTTGGGAAATCATCCACCCCGGGAGCCGAGCCGCCGCGCATCTCCTGCACACACCTAACAATCTGGCTGTCGTCGACCGGCTCCAAACGGAAGTCATGCATGGCTCCAAACGCGGAGTCGTCCACCAGCGGCGGCGTGACCGGTGGCGGCAAGTCCCTAGCTAACTTCTCTCCTACTTCAGAAAAATATTCATTAAAAGAATTCGCCACCGATGCCACCGCACCGCCGCCGATATCTGGCCCCTGAACAAACTGTTTGATCGGAAAGCTACTCTTTGTTTTCTTAACACCACTAATTTCCTTTATTGTTTGCCAAAACTTTTTCAGATCCCCAGCACTGTTCAAAATTTTTTCTTTGAAATAAGCTATTTTTGTATTCTTAATTTTGTTATTTAAATCATTTCTAAAGTTCTGGAAGTTTACTCTTAGTTGATAATTGAAAGGCTGTTTTTTCACCATTTTACTCATCTTGTCCCGAACTCGAATACCATAAATTAAATCTCTTGTTATCCAGGGTTTTAAGTAGGGGTGTGCGAATAGTGATTTTTGAACTCGAGCCGAGCCGAGCTTTTTCAAAAGTTTTCGAGCTCAAGCTTTTTTGAGCTGAGCTTTTAACAATCACCAAATTATAAAGCTTGATTTTAATTTTAAAAGATACAAGAGACTAATGTTTGCAAACCTCAAGGGAACGCCAGCTCCAAACTAGAAAGCGTATCTCCAAAACAAGTTAATGATCTGATAGGTTCATCAATATTCTGTATTATGTTACAAAAAATCAATCAAACTGGCTAAAAAAATAGTTTATGAAGAAAAATAAGAAATTTAAAATCTACATTTTATTATTTGACTCCCCAATTCCACAATACTTTACTTTAAAATAAATAGTTAAAGTTACATAATTAGACTAGTTACATTAATACTTCAACATTAATTTGAGTTAAAAGGAGTAGATGGAAAAGTTTTTAAATGGTTATATCTAGTAAAATATAACATATTTACACTTAGTCAAACACAAGATTTATTTTTTTAATGTTCACAAAGTAAAGATGATTACAAATTAAATTGCAGTCCCAATTGTGGCATAAAATTCATGGCTTAACTTCTTATTTCAGAATATAATATATGGATGAAATCTATATTCTTATTTAATACACAAGCAGTTTTTTTGTTACAAAGACTCCTCCTAAACTACCGAACCGATTTTCATGTTTTTGGTGTCATTGGAAAGAGCTTGGCTTGAAGTTTTGCAAGAAATAAAATTTAAAAAGGTTTGACTAAAGGGAAGAGCCCTAGACGCCCTTAAAGTTTCATATTAGTCCATAAGATTTAACATTGGAATAGAAATTTCAAATAAAGCAGCTGATTGGAGCAAACAAAGTTTTTCAGCAAAGCCATATGTTATTAATGGAATTGAAACCATTGCATGTAGAGCTGGAGGCATTTCAGTTGATGGAAAATGTAAATTAATAAACTATTATCCTAATACATACTTAAGGTCAGAATTCAGTTTTAAAAATATTTATTTTGAATCACATGTGTGAAGATCTTAATATTTACATATGATTATATTCCAAAGATAAATACTAAAAGGAGAAATAAATTCTTATGTATAAATTCTATAAATATAAATATAAATATAAATAAAAAAGAAACAGACTTAACATTGATTATAAGTAGATTTATTGATCCATTTTAGTTCGGTTTGAGATTAAGACGGGTCATACGCTACTTAGGGCCGCGAAACATGGACATCTCCTTAAAGATGACAGAGTATTCACAAAAAATTTAGTTTTAAAAAGCTTTTGTAAAAAATTTCAGTATAACAGGAAGTTTAACCATATAATTAATAAAATAGTTCTAGAATACTGAACCATAATTATTTTTATTTTGAAATCAATACATAACAATTGCTCGATTTCGAGCAACAGGTTTACTAGTAATATTTAATAACAACAATAATTTATTGTAATCCTAAAATTAGTTGCATTTCTAAACATGTGAATAAAATACTATACAGTTAAGAAAATTAAGAGGAAGAAAAATCAGAAAATAGGACGGAATAGAGAGAAAGAAAGAAACAGCTGCTTCTATCACTCTCCTTAACAGTGGCTAGGGAAGGGGGGGGTGGTTTACTCCAACTAGCCTCTGTCCCTGTTTTTTTGTCATTGTCTGACTCAGTGTGTGCATGTGTCCGACATAGGCGTGCGCACGGTGGGTGCCGTGGGTGCCCTGGCACCCACGGCTGGCCTAAGGGGGTCACCAAAATGGCAAAACATGTATTTTTATTAAAAAATACAGAACAAAAAATAAAAAATAAGCCAGTGATTTAGCAAAAAATTATGGCCTGGTAAAAATATTTTTTTATAATACACAGCGCGGCGCTGCGCCGGTCGTCGACAGCGACGGTCTTATCATTAATTTCAGCCGAGTCTTTCAGGCTCTTTCACACGCTAATCGCAATTTCTTAGAAAGGAGAGGCCAGAAATGCATGGAACATGCATGGAGAGGGAAATGCATGGGGAACATATTCTGTACCTCCTCTCTCTCCAAAACATAAATATTGTGACTGTTGTATCTCGGTTTTCATTTTCGAGTAAATAATAATCATATATATTCAATTTCGTAAGGCGATTCTTTGCGTCAAAATTGTGGGCGTCTGGCAAGTCGTTGAAAGATGGGAGAGGGCTCAAATTAAAGGTCTCTATTCCTTGATGGCAGGAAAAATAATGAAACTGCTTGAGATTCACCAGAAAACTAGATATAATATAAAATATCTGCCATTTAAAAAGCATTAGAATCTAAAATATCTGCTTTGTTTACATTTAAACATGTGTTGCTTATACTTGGTTTAAAACCACATGAAAAATGTTGATATAATATGGTTTATTTAAAATTTAGCTTTAAGTGTGAAGGTTGAACATACTATAAGAAATAACTATATTTTATTTTTGAATTTTCTTATTTTATAATTTACAGGATTTTACACACTAACCATGTAAGGTGCCTTTTTCGGAGGGGGTTAAAAAGTAAACGACTAAGCTGGTAAACAAACGCTACTCAACTCACCCGTACGTCTGGGCCACCTTAGGCCTATAGGTTAACCTAGGCTAGTAGGAGCCTAGGCCTAGTGCGACCCCGATATGCACAACACTGAATTACCACTTTATGAAATATCCTGGGTAATAACTCATTTACCAAATCACTGTACGCCATAAAACCACTTTAATTGCGATGACAATGACAGTTATAAATTACAATAGACCACTAAACACTTTGTTTTGTCTTGCATCACCCGAACATAACCCCGTAGCGTTTGTTGACAATCATTGAGGGTAGCCATCTTGAGGCTTCTTTTCTCCGACTGGCTACCCAGTGATCAGCTGTTTCTTACGTCACGGGGTGATCACCCCTACTTTGGGAAATCCAGGAGGGGAGAGGACCCGGACTGGGCTCCTTGTGGCGACTATTCGTGGACCAGCCGCTGAGACGTACACGACTCGAGACACGACGCTCGACGCGACGACGGCCAAACACGATACGGAGGTACGATTCCCTCGCCATTTACGTTTCGTTGTTTAACGTTTAGCTTTACTAACACGTTTATCGATTCGACTCACGGGAATATTCCGATAGAGACGAAATTACGGACTTTTAGACGACTTTACGTCCTCACGAACCTGTCCGAGTTTGTCGTAGGCGATTATTCTCGAATAGACGCATAGATTAATTCACATTCTTCTTAGGCCTAGCCTTTCTCACCTTTACGAAAATATCGTAGCATTAAATACTAGACGATTTAGTCGCATTTACTCAGTGCAGTAACTTAATTTTTCATCTACTCCGTACTTGCACTCACGTCGCGACAAGTCACGGAGCACATGCTACGCCACGGCAACCCAATTAATAAACTATTAATTGGGTGACGCACTGAGCGGTACGAACAACGATCGGTTAGGCCTCACGCCTACGAATAAGCCCCGGAAAGTTTTATTTAGATTTTCACGATTTCCGTGTAGAGTCGCGGGCCACGCTACGGTCTCATACTTAGCCCGTGGTAACCCAAAACGGTTGGGTGGAGCCTCTTGTTCATTGTAACCCTTAAGCAAGCGAGGGTGTGAGCAGGGGCTAACGTTAGAGCGATTCTTCGCGCGACTTAGACGTTCCGTATCTCAAGGCAAAATTATTCATTTTACGAGGGCGAGGATGAGGCAACTCGTTCTTTGAACTGTATCGCTGCATCCGGTTGCTCTGAGCCCTGCGTAAAATGGTTGCGAGAGTTGCCCCACGATTATTTTTCCGGAGACTACAACGAACCTTGGAATTAGCTCCTTCTGAGCGATTCCGAGTCTCGCTCACGGTGACTAATTCTCGGGGTAGGAGATCACGTGAATATTTCCTTTGACCCCCGAAAATTACGTCGCAACCATTTTAAAAACATTAGGAATTACATACGTCTGTTGAGTTTACATTAGTAGTAGTTGATGCTGATTTAAAGCCAAGTGATTTGTAATATTAAAACAATCGATAAGCGCAGACTATAGGTATAGAGAAAACTTTGCATTTTAAGGCCCTTTAGCTCTGCCAGTTTTATGTGCGGTCGGAAATAGTTATACTTTTGGCCAAGCAACAAGAGTAACAGCGATCGAGTGCAACACTAACTTTAAATTTGGCCTGTAAAAGTACATTGAATCTTGAATCTACAAACACAAAAGCAGCATTTACTCCTGGGCAACCATGAAAACATGTGTGATGTAAGGTAAAATCCTCAATATTAACTATTCACTAAGCGGTGGTCTCTAAACCTAACTCCCGTATGGGATGGAACCAGCGGCTCTAACGTGGATCGTGGAAGCATCAATGAAAGACCAGTTTCTGATTTCATCCTTACCTATTTGCCTATTACTGGGTAAAAAATGTAGCTTCAATTGGAAGTTTCCGTAGTAAGTACCCTCTAACCGTCCAATATATACTTTTGAACAGCTAGAGGCTACATACGAGCTTGATGACGATCTTTTGATGACGTCAGGTTTGCATGTTTGTGTTAAATCTTCTAACTTTCCTGGAGATATAATTACTCCAAGCTGTGGTCAACCTTTAGAAGTTCAAAGTGAACTGGGTTTGTTTTGAGGTCGACGGATAATGGGATTTTAATAAATACTTTAGATTATTAAATATCTTACATTAAATATTCAGCACTGATATTTCATTTTTAGGGGCTTTTGCCCCTACAAGCCACTAGTTTAGATTAATTGTAGTCTGTTCTTGACATTTGTATAGAGCACTCCCAGTTAAATTTAGTCAGCGCATAACATCAGGCCCGGCGACAGGATTTTCGGGCCCCTGTGCAATCTACCACCCCAGACCCTGAGACCTGGCGACCTTTTTTTCCTGTTTTGTATGTTTTTTTTATCAACGTGGGAGAAGAACTACCATGGTCTATCAGCTCAGTGATCCGGAATGAAAATTCTGCTAAAAGACTGTTTGGGACATGGCGAGAAATAAACTCAAGGAGAGACTAAAAACTACAATAAATACAAGTACTTAACAACTACAACTTACAACTACAACCAAGGAAGATCTACATCTACGGAGCCCCTGCTGAAAGGGAGTAGTAAGCAGGGCGATCTACGTAAGAAGATGAGGGAGAGAAAGGAAAGATGAAGAAGGAGATAAAAATTAATTATTTAAGATTAGGAATAAATAAACGAAAAAAGAAAGGAATGCTCTCAAGAGAAAGATTAAGGGGAAAAAAGAAAGGAAATGGAAAGGGAAGCCAAGTGATGTCGCAAGATAGGGATTTGGGAGAGGAAAAGACAAAATGAAAAAAGGGCCCTTTTTTAGCCGTATCGGGCCCATTTTAGCGAATTTCCTTAGAAATAAACTATTACCGTCGTTTTTACAGAATGGACAAAAAATATCCATTCTGGGTAACCTCAGCAATCATATTTATTTTTATATCAATTGATAGCTTTTTATGTCCACTTTCTGGATATCAAGTGAGTTTATCGCGGAAATGCATTTTTACCTCCAAAAATCACGATTTATTTTAAAATTTAACACTGGCTTATATGGGGAATAGAATTTTCATTTTTTGAGTCTGTTAGCACGATAACTCTCGTAAAAATCATCCGATGGTGACAAAATTTTGTACACACATGTAAAACTAGGTTCTCTTGGATGAGTTCGTAAACCGGCTAGATCGACGTATCCAAAGTGGGTTAAAGGCTATTTTTACTCCCCAAAAATGTGTTTTTTTGGCTTTTTCAAATTGAAAAATTAAAGTAATCAAACTGTTGTTGTCACCATTGGATTCAGCTTGAAAAAACCAACAATTTTGGTATCATGGATCGTTGCTCTTAAGTCCATTGGTCTTCAAGCTATTTCCACTCACGTTTTTTGCCATCTTTTTTAGTATCAGGGCAGCAGAATGTTGTCCAACGAAACCTGCGGAGTTTTTCACGAGTTTATCAAAAGTACTTTAATAGGATTTTGTATTTTTATGAAAAAAATAATAATGTTGCCTATTTATTCAAAAGAAATATATATATTTTAAATTTAACTTATTTATCAGTATTTTTTACAATGACTATGCAAAACAAACTACTGCATTTTATTTTAATACATGAATTTTTCACTTTTTATTTGTTTTTTCTAATAATTGATTAATTATTGTTTTTTATTGGAAATTCGCTGAGTACTCAGGTTTGCTGCGACGGGGGTATTTGTTGTTTCCGGGCCCCCTGCGAGCCCGGGCCCCTATGCATTTGCCCCCCCTGCCCCCCCCCTGTCGCCGGCCCTGATAACATTATATGCTGTTAGGGATTATAATTGTTTAATATTGTTCATTTCAAACTATCCAGTTATTATTTAGTGATTAGTTAGCTAAAAGAAATAGTCTGATTTTAATATCTCGAAAAAATCGTCAGGTTCTGGTTTTTGGAAAAAGGCCAATTAAAGGATATGGACAACTCAACATAGTTCTAATTTACTTGCTTCGTGGCTTAAAAGTAAGGAAGAGGAAGTCAACAAAGATAGTACCATAGGTAAGTCACAATGAGTCAATGTTTTTTTTGTTTTGAAAACGATTAAATATTATATATTTGTTTACAATAAAATGATAGTCCAAAATTTTTCAGTAAGCACACTTTTTTTAGATTATATCACAGTATCTAAATATTGTTTCTAGTTACCGTGGATTATATCATGTAGAGAATCTTCGTGGCTTATATTTTATTGGTTACGGAACGATTTGGAACGATTTGCGTTGGTGCGCGACCTAAATTGCCGCCATTATTTTATAGTCACACGTTGGGAACTTCCTAAACAAAACTTGTGTTGCTCTCGCTTTTTGCGTTCGTTGTGTTTGGGTCAAGGATTTATTTTTCACGTAAATTTGTGTAATCATTATTTTATTTTAACTAAAAGTTAATTCATCAAAACCCACAATTTACATTGGTATAGCTCAACGACTTAGTCGTAAGATTTCTTGCTGTTGCTTATCACAATTATTAATCACCCAATTGATCAACACCCCAATGTTAAAGATTTTTTATGTTTGTTAATATTGTTTTAATGAATCTTCGATACTTATTAAGCTTGCCTGTAGAACGTTAATAATAACAATATTCAAAACATAAAAAATAAGGTAATAATAGAAAATAGGTTTTCTTGGTTTAAATTGAGAAAAAAAGCCCTATTACATGATCTTTATACAGTCAATCTGCCTGTAACTAAAGAGGTTTTAAACATAATTTAACACTCATTTTGAACCTTTTAAGGAATCAACCTTAAACCTCGCGAATTAAGGTTGTCCTCAAGGACCTCGTAATAACTATCAACTACCTGTTGTTCGGTCAACGTTGAACTATTTTTGAAATAAAAGCCACTTTATTTTCCACTCTAACTCATAAAAAACTGCTTGAACCTCATTAAATATTTTTCTGAGACAATACTAATGCTGTTGTGGCCGACTTTGATAAATGGATAAAAATATGATTTTGTTTTGGGTAAAGATAAAAGTGAATAAATCAGTAAAATATTTCAAACACTCTATTATTCTCAGATACCCTGTGCACAGCCATCGCTGCAAGTCTAAAACTACACTAAGTAGTTTGGACTCAGTCTGTCGACTGTTTCGTTTGGAATAATTGTTCGTAAAATAAATTGTTATTTGACTTTATTATGCTGTAAAATCGTCTTTTTAGTTCAATGTTGATGCTGTTATCCTTGTTATCCTTTTTATTTACCTCTTGTACTCAAATAAACCGTTATCAAATCGACTAGACAAAAATCTGATTTTTATACTCCTGCATTTAGTCTGCAGTGTGAATTTATATTGAACTAGCTGATCAACACGGTTTCACCCGTTGAAAAACAGAAAAACTTCCTTAGATTCATGATTTAATGTTTAGGTTGCCATGACAACTGCATAAGCTTCCCTATAGGGTCGAAATAAAATCAAATTTGCTTTTTAGAAGCTTGATGTTTAATTTCAAAAAGACTTACGCTGGTTTTAATTCGTCTTAAACCTTCTCATATGTGCATACAATACAGAAAATAAGTTTCAGCCATACCAGGTCTCTACTTTTTGCGTGAAAAGCGGTCTAATGTGTGTTGTTAATTGTTACCAACAGAGTGACAGAATTGAAATAAGGCTTGATTCGGATTCTCTGACCTTCAAAACACAAAAATAACCAATAATTTCATAATTCTAAGACACAGACAAAACTATAATTTTATTTATATAGATTTGTTAATTATAAAATGCAAAGAGTGCGTAGAAATAATAGAAACATCCCCAGTAGCAAAAACCGTTGGCAAATCGTTGGCCCAACGTTACCATCTACGGTTGGTTAACGGTACGGATTGGCACTCTGTCTTACGGTTAGCCAACCCACAATTTGCCAACCATTTGCCAACTGACATTTCTTTGCAAGTAAACCGTCAATATTATTAAACAAATTTAATAAACTAATAAATAAACAAATAATATTTTTTATATTAATTGTTTTACATCAGGTTTTCATGAACAAAAAATTTATGCTTGCATTAAGGTTTTAACCCGGGACCCTCGCATCACCATTCACACGCTTTAACCCACACGGCCTAAACGCCTCATGAATGAAGAATGTGTAGGATGTAATTGATCAGGAGAGCTTTTTACCTTTGTACTTTGAGTTTCAAAGCTTATAAGTTGCAGCTCTCTAGTAATTTTATAATGGGCAGCATTTAGTAACAAAATAATTGCTGTTGTACCTAAAATACCTTTGATATTTTATTTGACATTTAAATTAAATACTAAAAAGGCCCAATTATATGTCCTTTTTTTGTTGGATGACCATAAAACACCGTTGGCCCAACGTTGGCAAATCATTAACATTTTCACCGACCGGAAAACACGACGGATATTTTAAAATGCTGTATAGTTAATATATTTAACACTTAAATACCCAACGATATCTTACTTTGTTGGGCCGACGACCATAAAACACCGTTGGCGCAACGTGGGCAAATCGTTAACATTTTCACCAACAGACCGGAAAACAAGTTAAATATTTTAAATTAACATAGTTGTTACATTTAACACTTAAATAAAACAAAAGCCAACAATGTCGTACTTTGTTGGGCCGATGACCATAAAACACCGTTGGCCCAATGTCGGCATACCGTTAAAACGTTCACCATTCGGAAAACATGTTGGATATTTTGAAATTACTATATTATTGTTATATTTAATACTTAAATACAACAAAGGCCCATTAATGTTTTACTTTGATGGGCCAACGAACATAAAAACCATTGGCCCAACGTTGGCAAATCGTTAAAATTGTCACACACCATTCCCCAACCATGCTGACCATTCCCCAATGTTGGGCCAACGGTGTGTTCTATTGGGGATGAATTTATAACATAAACAAATATTTCAGTTGTTCTTCTAGCCCTATGTATAACGCAATAATGATTTGTCAAATTCATAACAATACATATTTAGAAAAAAAGTAAATATCGTACAAAAGGTTGAAGTTCCCAAAGTGAAGCAGTGTGACCTTACGCATTGATCATAATTAGTGGGTAGCAGTGAGCCGCAATAAGTTGGCGAGTGGGGGGGGAGGGGGGTTGGACTGTGAGATGCGGTGTTGGGTTGGAGGATGGGGGGCGCAATTTTTGTACCCGGCACCCACGGTGACCGAACCCTGCGCACGCCTATGGTGTCAGAGAGCGTGAGTTAATTAGGAGATAAGATAAGGAATCCTTGCTACAACATGCAAAAATACAAACTACTTGTCATACAACTGTAAATTACGGCTCATATTTTTTGTCTTATTTTTATAAATCAAATGAGACCAAATTGAAACTTGTATGACATACCGTTTAAAACGTTAGCTGCTGGCCGCTAGATGGCGCGACTGCGCCAGGAGCTGAACTGGTGTGTGTGTCGCTACGGCTTAAATGACCCTGGTGGTAATTTTTGGAAATCATGTTTTTATTGTGAGAAAAGTATGTCACCAAGAGCTGCAAGGAAATATAGAACGCTCATGAGGAGCTGGCTTGTCCGTGACAATGTTAAACAACAATGAATGGTGCCGTTACGGAACGTTCTCAGCTCCTGGCGCCATGTTCCCGGTGACGTTCCGGAACGTCCGCAGCAGCGAACGTGTTAAGATATAAGCAATGATAAAACAATATATTTAAATGCTGTATTTCGCGGTTCTCCAAGGTCAACTAAATATAGCTCCGATTTCCAAATGGAGTTAATATTTCTTGTTACCTGTCAATGTCCTTTCCTTATCACTAGGGAATACTTTTTGTTTGTTTTTCGTGGGAGGGAAATGCTCTTCCGGTTTAACGTGTCCAAAAATAGATTGCAATAATTATCTTTCCGATAAGAACTCTCTTATAAAAAGCTCGGCTTGAGTGTCGAGCTTTTTCGAAAAAAGTCGAACCGAGCCAAATACTGAAAAGCTCGACCTAAAAGGTCGAATACTTGCACATCCCTAGTTTTAAGTGTTTAAAGCGTGAATTACAAGTTTTATTTATGAGAGAAGCAAATTTAAACGTATCTAAAAAAGTGTCACATCATGCATTTACATTATTCAGAGCCAATACATGCTCCCAAGACTGAACCCCCACCAATTCACTAAGCACTTTTAGGTCTGTATAAGTCAAATTGTCTTCTTCCCTATTGCCATTTGAGTCTGAACCCTCCAATGAACCATCAATTTTTGAAACTATTGCATAGTGGTCAGTGATATGTGTTTTTAAAACCCCAGAAGTAACTGCTCTGTCATTGAAGTGTTACAGCGGGAACAATCCGATTTTAAAATAAATGTCTCTCGGTTAGCTGCCGTCTATTGTTCGATCACTACGGTATTTCAAAGAGATATTGTCCAGAAGTTATTGTTTATTTATTATTACTTTTTATTGAATTTGAAGTTTTATTCTTTCTAATTTTAATGCACTGAAAAACAGAAATAATATATAAGAAATAACAAATATAATATAATTTTTAGTGTTTGATAGAGACACAATAGTTTTTATGATTTTGCTTTTTGTTTTTATTGTTTGATTATCACAAAGCCAAAAGTAAAATAATAGAGTGGTTATTGCATGTTAACAATGGTACTGTCATGTGTAATCAGTAAACATGTCATTGTATTCTTTTAAACATTAGGCTTTGAAGTTCTTGTTTTAGGAAATGACTCTTAATTTTTCCAGCAATTTAAACAGCGGAAAAAAATTTGAATGAATTCAGTTTCAAGATGACTACTTTAAAGAATAGTTTTTCCAAGCTTAAATTATAAATCTGGATTTCACAACTCCTAAATCTAATATTTCTCAATTACCTAAAATCTTAATTACCTATGAATTTGAAATTTCATTGAAAAATCTCAACTGTCAAATTTTTTTTTTCTTATTCATGAAAAATAATCATACTTTCGGCCAGGATTCAATAACATCTACATTAGTTTAGAAAATTGAATCGCCTTCTAGCAAGTTATTTTCATCGATTAACCTAAGACTATCATTATCAGTAAATACCTAAGTTTGGTTTTTACACCCGATTATGAGTTCGCAATGTTTCATTTGTCATTTATCAGCGATCGGCAAATACACGGCCGTTCGCGAATTTCTCAAAGCTAGATTTGCCATTTATTCAGGATCGGCTAACACGCGCGATCGTTTTTCACGGCCGATCTTAAAGCTTCTTCGGCTACATTGGCCGTTTATCCGCAATCGGCAGATACGTGCTCGCGTATTTCGGGGCCGTTCGCGATTAGTGCAAAGCTGTTTTGCTGTAAATAAAATAAATGATTTATTGCAGAAACTTCAGAGTTACATCAGTTCATCAGCAACTGACAAATATGCGCGATGGTTTTCGCGGCCGGTGACGAGATTTGCAGGGCTGCGTTTACCGTTTATTTACGATGGGCAAATACGCACAATAGTTTTAGTGGTCAATCGCGAATTTTGCAAAGCTCGTTTTGCCGTTTAATCGCGATCGGCAAATACGTGAGATCGTTTTCCGCAGCCGATCGCGAGTTTTGCGAAGCTACACTCGCTGTTTAGTTGCGATCGCTAAAATGATCCTGTCCCGAAAATTTCCCGAAGTAAATAAAAATCACGTTCGAAAATTGGGAATTTAATTTTTCCAAAAAATTCCTGAAATTTCGGGACCCGACCATCTTTAATTATTAGTGTACTCTATCACCTTGAATAATCTGCATTCAGGTAAGCCTGCTATCCTTCCTAAATAATCCTAATATGACCTAGAGTCCTATACCAATGATTTAACCTAACTAAAATTTAAGTAACTAGAGTAAGCCTTATTGATGAACTAGGAAAACCAAGATTAACTACTGGGTTAAGGTTTAACTGATCACTTGCCAATGCTCAGGTTTGACGATGGATGAGAGGGATATAGTGGAAGGGGCGTTTCGCAGCTGTGTATTGCGAGTACTTGTTGCCACGTCTACTTTGTCGTCTGGAGTGAACCTGCCGGCGAGGCGAGTGCTGATCCGCTGCCCACCGCGCAACATGGGCTGCGATGTACGAAGTTACCGACAAATGGTAGGACGAGCCGGGCGCATGGGCAAGGATACGGCTGGTAAGAACAAAATATTAAACCTTTTGTTTAACTTGTTTAAGTCTCATGTGAAAGTGAGTTCCTTAGTTTCTTATAGAGGTGTGCGATGCATCGAAAATGTGCGATTTGATTCGGCATACATCGAAATGCCGATGCATCGATTTAGCCTCGATGTATTAGCATTCTTTGATTCACGAGACACCATTAGTCCAAAACGAATGTTGAAAGCAATTAATTAACGTTTTAACTACATATTTATGTGTAATATTAATGTTCAAAGCAGTTTATTGAATCCTAATGAAGTTATGAAAAGCTTAGTGCTTAGTAAGACTTTCAGACTCTTGACGCCGTTTAACAACAAAACAACAAAGAATGCATAATAAAGGCTGCGTGACAAAGTAGTGCATTGTTATTTTTTTGCCAAGTTTGAAAATTCTTGCAATAGCATGTTCCCCCATTTTATAATGAGTTTTAAACTATTGCAAAGAACTTTTTAATTTATGGCTGTATAATTCCACACACAAATTTCAATGACGAGAATAACATGAGTACTACTACACGCTGCAGTGTAACTGCGATCTTGATACAGGCTGTTCGAGTAATGGAGTAAGAAAGAATACTGCTGTTAGAGTTGTTAACATAAATAATAAATTTAGTGTAGTATTTTTCCCTTTCTTTATTTGAGTTATTTTCTTACTTATGCCCAATGAAACTGATTTAGCTTGAATTTTACAAACTTATAAAAATATGTTGCGATGAGGCCTACTCTTTTTTAA
Source organism: Flexamia atlantica (assembly GCA_035578135.1). Taxonomy (NCBI): domain Eukaryota; kingdom Metazoa; phylum Arthropoda; class Insecta; order Hemiptera; family Cicadellidae; genus Flexamia; species Flexamia atlantica. The sequence continues at coordinate 80,920,081 of JAQJVK010000001.1, read as the reverse complement.
GGCTAAGAAGTGCAGATGTAGCTTGGTTTTTACATACTCAGACTGAAAGTTTAATAAAATATTGAGTAATAGTGTAGAGCTTTGTTAAAAAAATGGCCTGAATCATCGTTTCATTTCATTTGAAAACAGGTTTGCTTTTTTTTATTTATTTTTTTTTATTTTATTTTTTTTTTATTCTTTATTGCACATAACGTTCAATATTGCATTTGTAATAAAACAGGTGCATTGTCAAATAATATTTCCAGTACAGATAAATTTGTACATGATAAATTTACATTTGAATCAACAAAGAACAAGGTCAAAACTAAACTAAAACCTAAACTAAAACTGAAACCACTACTGAAGATTGTCATTAAAAAATTCGTCTATGCTGTAGTACAACTTGTTGAGCAAGAGGGACTTTAATTCTTTTGTGAATTTAATTTTAGACAGTTCCTTAAAATTTTGTGGTATTTTATTATAAATTTTGAGACCCATATATAAAGGACTGTCTTCAAATTTTGACAAACGGTGGGCTGGATATTGAACCAGATAGTTATTCCGTGTATTGTATTTATGTTGAAATGTGTAGTTAATAAAAATTTGGGGATGTTGATGAACAAAATTTGCTATTTCTAAAATGTAGAGACATGGCAGTGGGAGAATATTTAAATATTTAAAAAATGGTCTACAGCCAGTTGTTTTTTTAATGGAGCAAAGAGTTCTGATGATTGATTTCTGAGCTTTGAAAACTTTTAACTCATATGAACACTTCCCAGTTTAATAACTAAAAAATATTACATTGTATGTGTTCAATAAGTGTGATAACTATTAACTTTTACCGTTCAAAATACTCAACTTGAAAACACTCGAACCTCGCGAGTATTTTTGAACCCTCTAAGTGCCCAATTAAAAAACCAATGAAATGCTACGCGATTTTTTGCACTTTGCAGTCTTTTATATTAAATGTTATAAAAAATTAAAATATTGACTAAATGATATAAAAGTATACATTTTCTTAAAGTACAGAAAATGGGCTATCTTTTAATATAGAATTTGTCGGCCTTAATGTATGTTATAACAGTTTGGCCATGGGTTCAAATTCAGAAGATACAAGAAAAAAATTAATTTTATGTTACGAGACCTGTAAAATATATGAAGACATCAATAATCAAAATTCCAAGACATACATTTTGTTCAGAATTTAATAAGGAACAAGAAAATATATAATGTTATGGAGTTTGTATAAAAAATTGAAATAAATGCAGGAAAAACGAGAAAATTGTACCCGAGAAAAATCCCTAGGCCTATATATTCTAATGAGGTTAAGGCACTTTTGCAATTTGGGCCTAAGTCAATATTACTTTCAACACTATCTTCATCAACGTCACTAAATGTATTCTTTATTAATTCTCTAAAGTCACTGGATCGTTAATCACTCATATTTAATGATTAAAAGCAATCTACAACACTAAAACAACAAACGACATCATTCACAGTGTAAACAAACATAAACACCTGAAAAAGAAGAAAGCTGTAAAAGAATTAGTTCGCTGAGTGGCGAACATTTATAGTTGCCATGAAGCCCAGAAATCCCCGATCATTTTGGTATGCCCGATGGCCCGAAACAATCGATTGTAAGCTAAATATGTGCGCTTAACGTGACGTGTGAAAAGTCGTCCAAAAATGGACGATTGGCACTTGGAGGGTTAAAACTCGACTCGACTTTATAAATCACTACTCACACACCCCTAGAATTTTATAAAAATGTAAAATAAAAAGGGTTTTTCGTAAAAGAATTTTGCCTGGCCTTTAATAGCTGTTCTCCAGCCTAACTGTAATGAAGGTTGTGTTCAGGTGAGAGCTTCCTGATCTGCAACGGCAGTGAGCGTTGTGTGGGGGAGCAGCTGGTGAGGGCCCAGTTGCCACCGGTGGAGAGCAGTCTTGGAGTCGGGGACCTGTCCTCTAGCCTCAAACGAGCCATACTTGAGGTCAGAGTTAGATTTTTCTGACACTAAATGTTCTCTTATACATTACCATAACTTTATTAGGTGGTATACCATATTTTTGGTTTGATTCCATATGTCAATGTTAGTGTTTGTGTGTGACATGATTCTACAACTTGACCGAGGGTCAACGATTCGTTTAAATTAAGTTGGGAGTTGCCCTAGAATTGAAATAACTTTATTAGGAAAGAGTCACCAAATCATTAAAGCTAATAAATCACAATCATTTGCCCCAAAGCAGAACGTTTTCAATCTTTCTGCAACGGGGTTTGAAAAAGCCAACATTTTTCAGCAGCCTGATGCGGTTCAAGTTGCGTGTAATTGAGCTGCGAGCGTGATAATTTATAATGAATATTCGGAAATAAATTAGAAATTGTAATATATTTAAAGTGAATTTAATAATACCATAGTAACTTAACATTTCAAACATGTTGCGTAAGAATAGTTCTAGAAACAACAATATTATCTTTAAATTACTTAGAGTCCAAAATACTAACTAAATCCTCTAAGAGAATTGATAATACAATAGCAATTTAATATTTAAAGCATGTCAAATAATAATAATTAAATTTTACAACAAAAATCCATCTTTCACAACTTGGAGTCTGTCTAAAAACAAAAACCAACTAAAAACTCTAAAATAATTGTGGAAAACAGTCAATAAATAATATAGTAGTATCTTTATATTATTTGAAAAGAAATATAAACAAAAATTGACTCAACGTTTGAAAAGAATTTTCCTATGCTTTCGCTTGAGGCCGATGAGGGCGATTTATATTTGCCCGGCAATGACGAATGATTTCTCAAATAATGAGTTTTGAGATTTTTTAAGATTATTTTCTCCGAACAAACTGAGCAAATTACTCGCTCACCGGATGAAAATTACTCGCTCACCGTATGAGGCCATCACTTTACACAACAGGCAATCATAATAATGTTTTCCAAGTCAAATATCACCGTAAACTGATAATCCCGAACAAAGCCATAGCCAGAAAATTTTTTTGGGAGGGTTTGGGCAGGCCCGGCGACAGGATTTTTGGACCTTCAAATCTGGCGACTTTTTTTTTAAGCTCTTATGTTTGTTTTTGGCCCCTTTTATGTCATTTGGGACCCTTTTTGGCCTGTTGCCGGGCCCCCTGCGAGCCCGGGCTCCCATGCATTTGCCCCTTCAACTTTTTGGGGGGGGGGTTTCAATCCCCGACCCCCCCCCGTTGGCTACAATTTCAAGGCTATTTCAACTATTTCGGGGGGGTTTTGACCCCCTAACCCCCCCCATTGGCTACGGCTTTGATCCCGAACGTAAGGACATAACCGTTACAAACAAAGTAACACTGAGGTTAAATAGATTGTGAGCTGACAGCTGACAGAAGCCGGCAGACGATGCGCAGTAGTAGCACTTCACGCATCGGCGCATTCGAGTTCGCATTCTGTCAATTCTGTCAACGAGTATGATTGCATATCGATATTTGTTTTCAAACAATCGAATGGGGTTCGAATACGCCTACTGTTATAACATTGTGTCGCATTGGTAATTCAGTTATTCCATGGATTACTTAGTTTCTCACGATCGATGCAACGACTATCGACTTGGCTGCTTTCGTTTTAAAATGCATGACGTTTTATAGCGTTATAGTTTGCAGAAAGGAGAATTTTTCTGCAGAATACAATGTTGTCGACTTAATACAAAAACTTTTCTGCAAAAAATAATTTTATTAACTTAATACTTTAGGATTTTCTGCCGCCACTATTAAAATACCCCCGTTGCAGCAGACCTGCATACTCAGCGAATTTCAAGTGCAAAACAACATATTTCGATCCAACATAGCGAGATTTGACATGTTTTTGTAAGCTCCATAAGAATAACATGGGGAATGAGTATGGAGGTTTGCTGCTACAGGTATATTAAAACTGGGTGGTTTTAATTCACTATTTAGTAGATCTGAACTAGAAGAAGCCATTTACCAAGTTTTTTCAAGATATGTTGAGAAATAAGCGAGATATAGAATTTTACTTATTTCCCATAAGGTTAACATTGGGACAACGTACTGCGTTTACCACTTTCAATATCTCGGCAACCAATGGACATAGAGCCATGATTCAAAATACTAAATTGTTTGTTTTTTTTGGCTGAATTCAATGGTGCCAATAAAAATTTGAAAAATTTTATTTTTCTATATAAAAATCTCAAAAAACCCATTTTTGGGGGGGTTTACCCCCCTTTACCCCCCCTTCCGGTGGTCCGATCGGGCTGGTTTACGAACTCGTCCGAATAATTACTACTTTACACGTCTATGCCAAATTTCATTCCGATTGGACCATTTTTGCGCAAGTTATCGTGCTTAAAGACACATATATATATATATAGATATATATATAGATATATAGATATATAGATATATATATATATATTTATGAAAGTGAACGAATGGTGTTTTTGGCATCTGAGGACCTCAAAAAGAAAAGTTATGATGGTTTTAGGCTTAGGTCTTACCATGAGACCTACGGTAACAGCTTCTTCCCTATAGGGGAAATTCGCTAAAAACAACCAGTCGGTCAGGCTGAACTTTCTGCAGGCCTTGTCTTCTTTCTGCGACAATGTCACACTGTCGCCCGTAGTTCTGCTATGGGGATCATTGGTATCCTTGAAATGGAAAATACCCCCATTGCAGCAGACCTGGATACTCAGCGAATTTCAAATGCAAAACAACATATTTCAATCCAACATAGCAAGATTTGACATGTTTTTGTAAGCCACATAAGAATAACATGGGGAATGAGTATGGAGGTTTGCTGCTACAGGTGTATTAAAACTGGGTGGTTTTAATACAATATTTAGTAGATCTGAACTAGAAGAGGCCATTTACCAAGTTTTATCAAGATATGTTGAGAAATAAGCGAGATATAGAATTTTATTTATTTCTCATAAGGTTAACATTGGGACAACGTACTGTGTTTACCACTTTTAATATCTCGGTAACCAATGGACACAGAGCAGTGATTTAAAATACTAAATTGTTTGTTTTTTTGAGCTGAATTCAATGGTGCTAACAAAAATTTGATAATTTTATTTTTTCTTTGTAAAAAGCTCAAAAAACCCATTTTTGGGGGGTTTACCCCCCTTTACCCCCCCTTCCGGTAGTCCGATCGGGCTGGTTTACGAACTCGTCCGAATAATTACTACTTTACACGTCCATGCCAAATTTCATTATGATCGGACCATTTTTACGCGAGTTATCGTGCTTAAAGACACACACACACATATATATATATATATATACCCCCGTTGCAGCAGACCTGCATACTCAGCGAATTTCAAATGCAAAACAAAATTTTTCAATCCAACATAGCGAGATTTTACATGTTTTTGAAAGCTCCATAAGAATAACGTGGGGAATGAGTATGCAGGTTTGCTGCTACGGGTATATTAAAACTGGGTGGTTTTAGTTCAATATTTGGTAGATCTGAACTAGAAGAAGCCATTTACCAAGTTTTATTAAGATATGTTGAGAAATAAGCGAGATATTGAATTTTACTTATTCCCCATAAGGTTAACATTGGAACAACGTACTGTGTTTACCACTTTTAATATCTCGGTAACCAATGGACACAGAGCAGTGATTTAAAATACTAAATTGTTTGTTTTTTTGAGCTGAATTCAATGGTGCTAACAAAAATTTGATAATTTTAATTTTTCTATGTAAAAAGCTCAAAAAACCCATTTTTGGCGGGTTTACCCCCCTTTACCCCCCCTTCCGGTAGTCCGATCGGGCTGGTTTACGAACTCGTCCGAATAATTACTACTTTACATGTCCATGTCAAATTTCATTATGATGGGACCATTTTTACGCGAGTTATCGTGCTTAAAGACACACACACACACACACACACACACACACACATATATATATATATATATATATATATATATACCCCCGTTGCAGCAGACCTGCATACTCAGCGAATTTCAAATGCAAAACAAAATTTTTCAATCCAACATAGCGAGATTTTACATGTTTTTGAAAGCTCCATAAGAATAACGTGGGGAATGAGTATGCAGGTTTGCTGGTACGGGTATATTAAAACTGGGTGGTTTTAGTTCAATATTTGGTAGATCTGAACTAGAAGAAGCTATTTACCAAGTTTTATTAAGATATTGAATTTTACTTATTCCCCATAAGGTTAACATTGGAACAACGTACTGTGTTTACCACTTTCAATATCTCGGTAACCAATGGACATAGAGCAGTGATTAAAAATACTAAATTGTTTGTTTTTTTGAGCTGAATTCAATGGTGCTAACAAAAATTTGATAATTTTAATTTTTCTATGTAAAAAGCTCAAAAAACCCATTTTTGGGGGGTTTACCCCCCTTTACCCCCCCTTCCGGTAGTCCGATCGGGCTGGTTTACGAACTCGTCCGAATAATTACTACTTTACATGTCCATGTCAAATTTCATTATGATCGGACCATTTTTACGCGAGTTATCGTGCTTAAAGACACACACACACACACACACATATATATATATATATATATATATATATATATATACCCCCGTTGCAGCAGACCTGCATACTCAGCGAATTTCAAATGCAAAACAAAATTTTTCAATCCAACATAGCGAGATTTTACATGTTTTTGAAAGCTCCATAAGAATAACGTGGGGAATGAGTATGCAGGTTTGCTGGTACGGGTATATTAAAACTGGGTGGTTTTAGTTCAATATTTGGTAGATCTGAACTAGAAGAAGCTATTTACCAAGTTTTATTAAGATATGTTGAGAAATAAGCGAGATATTGAATTTTACTTATTCCCCATAAGGTTAACATTGGAACAACGTACTGTGTTTACCACTTTCAATATCTCGGTAACCAATGGACATAGAGCAGTGATTAAAAATACTAAATTGTTTGTTTTTTTGAGCTGAATTCAATGGTGCTAACAAAAATTGGGTTATTTTAATTTTTTTATGTAAAAAACTCAAAAAACCCAATTTTGGGGGGTTTACCCCCCTTTATCCCCCCTTCCGGTAGTCCGATCGGGCTGGTTTTCGAACTCGTCCGAATAATTACTACTTTACATGGCTGTGCCAAATTTCATTCAGATTGGGCCATTTTTACGGCCGCTATCGTGCTTAAAGACACATAGATATATATATAGATATAGATATATATATATATATATATATATGCATGAAAATGAACGAATAGTGTTTGATGGCTCTGAGGGCCCCAAAACGAAAAGTTATCATGGTCTCGGGCTTAGGTCTTACCATGAGTACTACGGTAACAGCTTCTTCCCTATAGGGGAAATTCGCTAATATATGTATGAAAATGAACGAATAGTGTTTTTTGCTTCTGGGGGCCCCAAAACAAAAAGTTATCATGGTCTCGGGCTTGTCTTACCATGAGTACTACGGTAACAGCTTCTTCCCTACAGGGGAAATTCGCTAAAAACACCCTGTTGTTGAATACTAAAATGAATTCATATGGTTAAGAAAAAAAAATTGAATGAAAAATGACTCTTTCTGTGACTTTATTTTTGAAGTAGGTGAGAAGTGAGTGTTGCTAAGTGAGTTGGCGAGTGAGTGAGTCACTCATCCCTCAAGTTATTTTTTTCTAATTATAAAATGAAGATACAGATAAAAAAATATACCCAATTAATTTAATGAATTTAGCCTCACATTTTATGATTATATCATATGAATTGGCATTTATGTAAAAAAAATTCATAATTTTAATATACATTTTGTATATATTGAGTAAATCACCAATTCACCCATTTTTACTCATCAAGCAATGGGCTGGTGAGTAAAACCGTGTGAGTTGTCAGGAAACAAGCTTCTTCTTCTCCTCAAGAGGAAGTGGCATTAGTTGTCATGGAAAAACATTCAAATTAGGTTATGTTTACTTGTTAATACCAAGTATATAATATATGTACTTGTTAGTACTTATATAATACTAGCAGTTCCCGTGGCTTCGCTCACGATAAAAATTATAGTCTAACCTTGATTTGGCGAATGTGAAGGGGCTGAATGAAAAAAGGTTATATCAAGGAATATTTAATGTAGAGAACTGTTTACGTGCTATGGCGTTGTGTAGGTTAAAAAAAACAGTTATACTCTTATTACAGTAGATAGTGTAGGTTTTCTTTTCTCAGCCATGACTCAAAAATGGCAAGACAGATTTTAACGTGAAATGTGGCAATTTTAAGGTATTTCTATGCATATTTACCAATATGGCTCAGAATTGTCATAATTAGTAAAACGAAAAGCTGAATGTTCGGAACAGTGGCGCAATCCATCGACAGTGTTACAAACTTGAGTCACTTTGGTTACAACTTAACATTTGGGCGATTTTCAATATACATTTTGAAAGTTAACTACTGACTGAAGCAGTTATTTTTTCTGTGCAAAGCCAGGTCACCCTCGGATGAGATTAAAAAGGAATTCGTCAAACTATTGTAGGGGATGAATACATTAAGGACGCCCAAACGGAAAAACAATAACTCCCGTTGCCTAAATAACGACTAAGCCACATTTTATGACTAAACAGATAAGGTAAAGAAATTGATGAAGGATTAAACCTTAACTAAATATAACTTTTATATAGTGCGTATGACAAAAATAAATTGACAAAACAACCATAAAACCATGATGGAAAGAATGAAATTATAGATCAGCTAAAACAACATATATGTCGTAGCCACATGCTGTAATTGGGCACTTCATGAAGTGTCTAGCACTAACCGGGCACTTCATGAAGTGCCCAACGCTCATTGGGCACAAGCTGTGATTATTTCTTTTACTCTATGTGTCCAGCTCAGATGCTGTAAAAGTGATGACACGTAAAAGTGATGTTTACGTTGCTGTTGGTAGTATCCGATGTATAATTTTTAATAATACAGGGTTGCCACAGACATTAAAAGTCAGCAAAAGTCAGGAATAGCAAGGATTTTTGGGTTTTGGCCAGGAAAAGTCAGGAAAATGTTTGAAAAAATGCCGAAAGTCAGGAAAAATAGGAAAAAAGTGCCAAAAGTCAGGAAAATTTGCAGTGGTACAATCCGACTGTCTCGATTTTTGATTTCCCCCACACAAATCGGAAAATAAAAAACATCTTTGTACTGTGTAATATTTTTTGTGCTTTTTTGTTGTTATTGTAAATGAGTTGGTCAGATGCAGAATCAGAAACCGATGATTTTTAAGGTGAATCTACAAGGTTAGTAAATTTTCTAATATATCTTTTAATAATTATCTGAACTTATTTTGATCACTCCCTTGTCAGCGATTGAAAGTCATACTTAATATCATGGGCCGAACCCCAGTGACCATATTCGTAAAGCAGTGATGGCTTCTTTTTCCTCGTCAGCGATTGAAAGTCATACTTAACATCATGGCCCGAACCCCAGTGACCATATTCGTAAAGCAGTGATGCCTCCTTCTTTTCCCTCGTCAGCGATTTAAAGTCATACTTAATATTATGTCCCGAACCCCAGTTACCATATTCGTAAAGGAGTGATGTCCCCTTGTGTTCCTTCATCAGCGATTGAGAGCTACTGTATTGTGTATTTGTTTCTCAAACTGTTTTTGTATATACAAAATTTCAGCATATGTCTACTATACACCTAAATGTATAGTATGCCCTATATACGTTTTTCATACAAAACATTCTTAAATTCGTACCATAAAAAAAGAAATTTTGTAATCATTACTCTAACCGTTTATGTATGTACAATATTTCAACGTATGTACAGTACACATTTAAAAAGTTTGTATTTCATACGAACGCTCTTTAAATCGTATGGTTTTCTTTAAATTTGGCAAATCTGCATATTTTCTCTAAAAAATTTACCAAACCATATATCTTAAGTTGTTATATTTTAGAGTGTATGTGTGTAGTTTAAGTCATCAAAATAATGAATTCATTTTCTAAATAGCCCAAAAACAGCACTAACCATTTTTTGCTTGAGCCTTACTATCAATGAGGAGGTTGCATTAAAAATAGGGGTCTGCGGGTCCCCGAGTTTTTCAGGTTGGGTCGGGTCAAAGGCCGGCACAAGACATCGGGTCGGGCCAAAAAAATAGTTCGGGCCAAGATCCGGTCGGGCCGCACCTGATACGTTACTCCCGCCGTTTACCCGGCGATTGAATTTACGTGCGATTTACGTGTGTACGATCGAATTTTACAGCTGATCGCGAATAACGCTAAGCTGCTTCTGCCGTTCATCCGCAATCGAAAGATTCTTTATCGCGACCGCTCGCTAGTTTCACAAACAAGCAGCATTTGTGGTTGCCGGGCTTGTAACAGGTTATTTTTTTATTTTTTTTTTTATTTTTTTTGCTCTTGGTTATTTTTTGGTATTTTTTGGGAATTTGGTTATTTTTGTTATTTTTTTTGGAATTTTGGTAATTTTTTTATTTTTTTCAACCTCAAGAACTGCTACAAGTCCTGTTTACAGTATTCATCTGTCAGACGATCTCGTAGCAGCATCGCGGCAGACGAATCTCATCATCCTAAAATGCGTGAAAACTAAGTCTCGTTGCGTGAAAACCAAGTCTCGCTGTCAAATCTAGGCAGATTTGTGATTAGTCTGTTGAGAATTTCTTTTTTACCAAGGTTAAGAATGTATTATCCCCAGTATAACGCCGGTTTTCTAATTTTTAGCAGCATTTTTTGTGTACAAAAGGTTATTTTTTTCTTATTTGAGTTTGATTTTATTTTTTTCAACCTAAAGAACTGTTACAAGCTCTGTGGTTGGTAAATAAATGCGACTGTTTTTATGGCCGATCGCTAGTTTCGCAAGTTGCATTTAGTTTATTTACGATCGGCAAATACTCGTGATCGTTTTTCGCAGCATACCGCGAATTTTGCAAGGCTACATTTGCCGATTATCGGCAATCGGCAAATACGCGCGATCGTATTTCGCGGCAGATCGTGAGTTTCTAAAAGTGACATCTGCCATTCATCCGCGACCGACAGATACACGTTATCGTTTTTCGCAGCCATCCACGAGTTTTTCAAAAAATACCTCAACAATATTTGATCAACTCATAGAAGAATGGATTTCGACAGTTATCTAGAAATACCATCTCTCAGAATTAATTTTGAAATTGAAAACTTACACCTAAATTTAGCTCTGACCTTTCACTTTTCAACTTCAAATTTGTATCCATAGCTTATATTGTTTATTGGCGTTATGTTCGTTGTGATAAAGCGTGGCTTTGTAATGATAGTAATCATTGTTAAGGTACTCATAGTTTTTTGGCTGAGTATGTTCACATATTAGTTTTTTGTATTAATTTCTTGTAGTAGGTTAAAATTGAATTATGATTTGATTTTAACCTACTAAAAATGATTAGGCCTCGATAAAGAGTTTTAATTTCCGTCTATTAATTTTTTATTTAATTTCTTGATTTAGCTTCGTTTTTAGGTTGTATTAATTCATAAGAAAGTAATTGCCTATTTAATTATTTATGGCCCGACCCGATTTTGGCCCGAGACCCGAAAGCCAAAATTAAAGGCCCGACCCGAATTTAAAAAGTCTGGCCCGCAGACCCCTAATTAAAAACAACAAAAAAAAGTGTCTTTATTTGTAAAATCCCGTGGTTCCATAAAGTCAGGAAATGACGAGGTACAGTCAAAAAGTTCCCGGAATGAATATTTGTAGACTTTTAGTGTGATTGCCAGCGGGAAATTCGTCTTGCAGTAGTTGGTACGACTCCTGGGGAGGGCATTTCGGTAGTGGGGGTATAGCTGACTTGCCGTAGTGCAGCATTGGAAAGCGCTTTTCGTGTACCTGCAAGCCTAAGTTGTCGATGTTGTTTGTTGAGTGAATAATTTTGATGCATGTTCACTGTAATTTTGATCATGAAGGATGGTGTGAACACCTACGTCTGCTAAATTTACCTGAAATGCTGGTAAATTTATCACATAGAAGTGTTCATACCATCCTTCATGATCATTTGAACATGCATCAAAATTGTTCTCTCAACAAAGAACATCGACAACTTAGGCTTACAGGTACACGAAAAGCGCTTTCCAATGCTGCACTACGGCAAGTCAGCTATACCCCCACCACCGAAATGCCCTCCCCAGGAGTCGTACCAACTACTGCAAGACGAATTTCCCGCTGGCAATCACGCTTCACGCTAAAAGTCTACAAAAATTCATTCCGGGAACCTTTTGACTGTACCTCGTATTATTATTATAATTATTATTAAAAGATTATTATTATTATCGTCTAAAAATGTTGACATCCCACATGCTAACATTGTTTGGTGGATCAAACAATGCTAAAATCAGCTGACTGGTGACTTGACGACTCACTACTCACTTCTAACCCACTTCAAAAACAGGGCCCCTGTGACGAAGTTAGGACTAGCGAGTCCCTCTACCAAACTGAACTAAAAATAAAAATAAGTGAACCAAATTAGGTTTACTCATCTAAATGTTCCCCACAGCTAGGAGCTTTTTCTAATATCTTTGTAGTTTAACTTTGAGGGCACAAAAAGATTTTCATTTCAACATAAAAATGAACTGATGTGCAGGTGATAGCGAGCGGCGTGGTCAACACGTCAGAAGACGTGGAGCTGTACGCCAGCTGTACGTTCCTAGCGAGCTTGTCGGCAGACGACAGCGACGACTCGCTGGCCGACACGCTGGCCGCATGTGTGGACTACCTGCAGACCAACGAGTTTGTCCGTGTGGCGGGCGGCTCGCTCGGCCCCACGCCGCTGGCCGAGGCTTGCCTTAGCGCCTCCCTGCCGCCGGACCAGGGCCTCAAGCTGCTCAAGGAGCTGCACCGCGCGCGCCAGTGCTTCGTGCTGGAGACCGAGCTGCACGTCATTTACCAGGTCTGGGGTAGTACACTCCTCTGAGGGAGGGGGGTAATGCTAAATCATGCTACCCACCCATATCCGCTTTCCAAATGGGACTTCAAGGCAATTATCTACCGATGATTTTATTATTGTATCAATATAAAACCAAAAAAAATATTTTATTTATTTTTATTAAAAGCTTTAACCGCAGGCCACTGTCCACTACAAACAGGTTTGTTTGGTATATATTTCAGTGATTAGTTAGAGAATAATAGTTTTTGGTTTAGTACAGGAAAAAAGCGCAGTCCCTGGAAGGGCAGCATTAAATTTTTAAACAATAAATAAAGAACGATAATGTACTCAGCAATTTTTAGTAATGAGATATTAAGAAAATGTATAAATTAAAGAAAAATCAATTAGAAATAATACTCAGCCGATAGTTTTATAATTTGGGTATCTATCCCATTCCTCAGGTAAATATGCAAAATACCTTAACTGTGCATTTATATAAAATTAAATAAAATTTAGATTTTGCTAAGGTTTATGGCAACAACCAACCAGAAAAAAGTAGCACTTTATTTTAGAAGATGAAAACTTCAGTAACCGTTCACAAGCAATTTTCATCTTAGGATGATCATGTTGAATACCTGATACAAGTCAAGGGTAGAACTCAAACCTCAGAAAAGTTTTGGTTTTGGGTTTTGACTATTGAATATGGAAACTACCAGATCCTTTACAATTTTTATAAGAGTTGCCGTGCTAAAAGACTTGTATATCTGAACAATTTTAGCCCTCCCAAAAAGTTAGTGAAATAGCTTCTCCCTACAGAGATATTTTGCTAAAAGCAATTCTTAACATATATTTTGTTCCTCAAAGGCACAGTTCAGAAAGAAATTCGCCCTAAAACTTCAATACTGTGAAAGCAATTTAGAAAAATGTTTTACGACCTTAAAATGGAAAAATTGGAAGCTGTGACATTTAAACCATGTTTATTTAGTAGCAAAATAAGAATGGTGGTGATGTTGCAGGTGACGCCGTACTCGGTGAGTGACCAGTGGGGGGAGCTGGACTGGCTGCGAGTGCTGTCGCTGTGGGAGGACCTGCCCATCAGCATGAAGCGGGTGGGGGAGCTGGTGGGGGTGGAGGAGAGGTTCCTGGTGGGGGCCGTGCGGGGCACTGTCAACATGAAGACCTCCGCCCAGGTAAGGACCTGCCCATCAGCATGAAGCGGGTGGGGAGCTGGTGGGGGTGGAGGAGAGGTTCCTGGTGGGGGCCGTGCGGGGCACTGTCAACATGAAGACCTCCGCCCAGGTAAGGGCCTGCAAAAATCTACCTAGGGTTTCTAGGGTTAAATTTCTAGGGTTAAATCAGCATGAAGCGGGTGGGGGAGCTAGTGGGGGTGGAGGAGAGGTTCCTGGTGGGGGCTGTGCAGGGCACTGTCAACATGAAGACCTCCGCCTAGGTAATGGCCTGCCATCAGCATGAAGCGGGTGGGGGAGCTGGTGGGGGTGGAGAAGGTTCCTGGTGGGGGCGGTGCAGGGCACTGTCAACATGAAGACCTCCGCCTAGGAAAGGGTCTGCCCATCAGCATGAAGCGTGTGGGGGAGCTGGTGGGGGTGGAGAAGGTTCCTGGTGGGGGCGGTGCAGGGCACTGTCAACATGAAGACCTCCGCCTAGGAAAGGGTATGCCCATCAGCATGAAGCGTGTGGGGGAGCTGGTGGGGGTGGAGGAGGGGTTCCTGGTGGGGGCGGTGCAAGGCACTGTCAACATGAAGACCTCCGCCTAGGTAAGGGCCTGCCATCAGCATGAAGCGTGTGGGGGAGCTGGTGGGGGTGGAGGAGAGGTTCCTGGTGGGGGCTGTGCAGGGCACTGTCAACATGAAGACCTCCGCCTAGGTAAGGGCCTGCCCATCAGCATGAAGCGTGTGGGGGAGCTGGTGGGGGTGGAGGAGAGGTTCCTGGTGGGGGCGGTGCAAGGCACTGTCAACATGAAGACCTCCGCCTAGGTAAGGGCCTACCCATCAGCATGAAGCGTGTGGGGGAGCTGGTGGGGGTGGAGGAGAGGTTCCTGGTGGGGGCGGTGCAAGGCACTGTCAACATGAAGACCTCCGCCTAGGTAAGGGCCTGCCCATTAGCATGGAGCGGGTGGGGGAGCTGGTGGGGGTGGAGGAGAGGTTCCTGGTGGGGGCCGAGCGGGGCACTGTCAACATGAAGACCCCCGCCCAGGTAAGGACCTGCCCATCAGCATGAAGCGGGTGGGGAGCTGGTGGGGATGGAGGAGAGGTTCCTGGTGGGGGCCAAGCGGGGCACTGTCAACATGAAGACCTCCGCCCAGGTAAGGACCCCCATGGGTGGATTTGAGAGCTTGAAATCAATCTCAAAAACACATTGCAAAAGCCCACCCTTAGAAGATGGGAACTGGCTTACCAGCATGTAACAGGATCCATAATTCAACCCAATCTAAATCTGAGATGATCCCAACCATTCCCCACAACTAGCTTCAAAAACAAACCTTTTTGGCCCAAAATGATTATTGTGCTTCAGAGTTGTATATATATTAAAATTTATTTTATAGTGAATTTTTGTTACTATTTAAAATGTATAATAAATCTGTGATAAAAACAATGTACAGCATAGTGTAGAGTAGTGTACAGCATTTCTGTTTTAGTGTAGTATAAATTTTTTCAAGCTTTTCATTTTTCCCTTGTGCTGTGTAGGCTAATCTGCCCCATTTCAAAATCAAATTTTACCAACTGTAACAGTCTTTCTTCAAACAGTAACTCTGTAACAGTCTAGTATAAAGGCCCAAATGGATGGGCAGACATATAGGGGCTTTTTTTGTAAGGTTTTGTGTTTTGTGTGCTGATGGCCTACTCAAACTACAGGTAAAAAGCCAGTTGGTTCCTCTACAATCATAATCTAATAACAATCTTTGATGTTTTCCTACAAAAAAAGAAACTAAGACATATGCTGTTAGTTAAATGTTACTGGAGATGCAAATAAATGTAAAACGTTCTAAGCGACAAAATTTCAAAACGGAGATATTCAGTGAATAAGGTTCTATAGGACACGAGCTACACCGTGGTATATTTTGTTTTGAAGATATTTGAGTTGGCAGCCCTGATTTCGTCTGACAAAGTTTGCGTGCTTCGCGGGGCTGCACGGATTTTCTGGGGAATAACGAAAGATGAACTCCCCGCCGGTCGTTGCGTTGTCGCCCAGCGACCAAAATCGCGTAAATAAAAATAAAAGACGTGAAGTAAATATTGGAAAGTGGAAGGATAAGACCAGGAATAAATATAGAAAAGCTGGATTACCCATAATATTTCAAGAACTAATACCCCCGTTGCAGTAGACCTGCATACTCAGCGAATTTCAACTGCAAAACAACATATTTCAATCCGACAAAGCGAGATTTGACATGTTTTGGTAAGCTCCATAAGAATAACATGGGGAATGAGTATGCAGGGTTGCTGCTACAGGTATATTAAAACTGGGTGGTTTTAATTCAATATTTAGTAGATCTTGAACTAGAAGAAGCTATTTAACAAGTTTTATCAAGATATGTTGAGAAATAATCGAGAAATAGAATTTTACTTATTTCCCATAAGGTTAATATTGGGACGACGTACTGCGTTTACCACTTTCAATCTCTCGGTAACCAATGGACATAGAGCAGTGATTCAAAACCAAATTGTTTGTTTTTTGAGCTGAACTCTACGGTGGCAACAAAAATTCGATAAATTTTATTTTTCTATGTAAAAAACTTAAAAAACCCATTTTTGGGGGGGTTTATCCCCCTTTACCCCCCCTTCCGGTGGTCCGATCGGGCTGGTTTACGAACTCATCCGAGGGATTACCTCTTTACATGCCTGTACCAAATTTCGTTAAGATTGGACCAGTTTTACAGCCGCTATTGTGCTTACAGACTCCGCCCAGGTAAGGGCCTGCAAAAATGTAGATATATATATATATATATATATAGAAAATCGAACGAATGGTGTTTTTTGCTTCTGGGGGCCCCAAAACGAAAAGTTATCATGGTCTCGGGCTTAGGTCTTACCATGAGACCTACGGTAATAGCTTCTTCCCTATAAGGGAAATTCGCTACAAAGCCAAGGCCTGGAATATTGCCCCCGTAAGAAGTGAACAGAATAACGTTTTAAGCACCACATTTGGATACCTTTTAGCAAAATGGCGTATTATGTTATGTAACAACATATGTTCTGTTTTGTACTTTATATCAATAAAATTGTTTTATATTCATTTTATTATTTAGTTTATGTTGGTATTCCTACACTCCCTTATGTTTTCTTCCAAAGCAGAAGAGCAGTCCGTCAGAGAACGTTTCAAGCGCCAGTCGTTTAGTACGTTTGAACCCCAAAAAAACATGTTAAATGTTTTAAAATGCTTAATAGCAAGTAAAGATTTAATTTAAGGCTACATTATGATGTCATAAATTGGGTATTATACAATTATATGTGATTATATGTTCTAACCTTGAAAAAACCGTAAATTTTAGAATTCAATATTCAACGCTTAATTACTCTAAACTAGGTTTTTGTCGCTTAGAAGGTATTATGGGGGACCCCTTTAAATATTCAATGTTTCAAATTCAAATCCATAAATTCCTCTATTGAATAAAAAGGGGTCTTAGTTTAGGCCCTTTTCACACAATGTGATTTTCTTTGTTTGAAATTCATTGTTGGTGATGGTGATTTTATATTTTGATTAGGATTTTTGCGGACATTTGCCATCACTGATTAGTAAAAAACAAGTTTCACGACGTTTCGGGATCTGGAATCTGATCCCGTCTTCAGGTGTAAGAAAACCTAGAACATAACAAGATTAGTAACACATAGCCAGGAAAACCTGGACAAAAACACAGCTAAAACAGAGAACTGTAAAAGCAGTCACGAAAGCAATAAGCTGAAAAGAAAAACAATACACAAAATAACACAGGAATCACAAGTATCAAGAATCACCAGGCAGGAGAGAGCCTGTCCACACCCAATCAGAGCTGAGCTGAGACTGGTGGGAGGAAAGCAAATGGCGGCGGCAACGGAAATGGCGGCGCCCACAGCCAACCAAATCACGGCGCGCTACCGGTGGCGAAAACCTGAAACAAGAGACATGTGATATGCAAATTCCGTATGTCTGTTTGTGTTTTTTTAGTTAATTTTTAACCTGATTTTGCCCCTTGGCCTTGCTACGGGTTAACATGTTATGAGAATTTTGAACAGAATTGTTAGTAATTAACCTATTTGCTGACACTTTATTTTCCCTGTCTTTCAATTCTTTGTTTAATATTGGTAGCCATACTGGCCTTATTTCAAGTGAAGATTGACTGATTGGTTGGTCTGCTAGTTTTATGTATGAAGCTTCAATTAGTTTTCTTTTGAAAAAATGAGGTTCGCGGTGTACTATTTTTGCTTCGTCAAAATTCATCTGGTGATTTTCAGACCAGCAGTGTTGAGCAATTTTTGATTTATCCACTAAGCCCTTCCTCGTGTTATCTTTGTGTTCTTTGATTCTAACATTTAAAGGTCTTTTTGTCTCGCCATAATACGGCCTAGAGCAACTATTGCAGTTTATTCTGTAAACACAGTTTTTTGATCCCTGAGTGCCACTTTTTGGTTTGGTTTTTACGAGACATTGCCTAAGAGTGTTTTGTGTCCTAAACGCGGTTCTAACTTTGAACTTCCTAGCAACTCTTCTAATTTTTTCCGATAATCCCGGCACATAAGGGATTGACATAGGAACGAATTTTTCAGTGTTTTCTGACTCATTCTGTTTAGCCCTACGGGTTTTGCACTTTCTTATTACGGATTGAGGGTATCCATTCTTAGCCAAATCTTGCTCTACTTTTTTGATTTCCTGATTTAATCCATCTTGATTTGAGCAAATGCTCTTTGCTCTGTCAAATAGTGAGTAAGCTACCCCTTCTTTGACAGATTTTTGATGGTTTGACTGAAAATTTAAGTACTGCCCTGTGTGTGTCTTTTTTCTGAAAACAGTAGTCCTAAGCGTGTCCCTATCCTTTTCTACGCACACATCCAAAAATGCTAGTTTGTTTTGGACTTCCTCTTCCATTGTTAGGCGGATGGAAGGAGAAATACTGTTAAGATGCCCTAAAAAGTCTTTTAGTTCATCGTCTCCATGCGGAAATACCACGTAGGTGTCATCGACGTACCTCCACCAAATCTTCGGTTTGAGTTGAGCCAAAGACAAAGCCTTTTGCTCAAACTCCTCCATAAAGATATTAGCAAAGATGGGCGACAATGGCGACCCCATGGCCATCCCTCATCTTGACGGTATAATTTACCCTCTAGTTCAAAATAGTTACATTGAGTGCATAATTCAAGCAGTTCCATAATGACGTTAACAGGAAGTTTAGTACGTTCAGTTAGACTTTCATCTTTTTCGAGCCGAGACTCGATTATTTTTAAGGTTTCAGGAACTGGGACATTCGTGAACAGACTTTCAACATCAAAACTAACCAGCTTATCCGTCTCAGCCAGCACTATGTCCTTTGACTTTTCAACGAAGTCTTTAGAATTTTTTATGTACGAGTCAGTTTTTCCTACCAATGGTTTTAGGATGTCCAGGAGGACTTTAGACAGTTCCCTACACGGTGAGTCGCGAGAGCTAATTATAGGCCTAAGAGGTACATCAGTTTTATGAATTTTAGGTAACCCATACATGTGTGGGATTTTCGAGTGATGCGGTGTTAAACGAGTTCTTTGTTTATCAGAAAAAAACTGTTTATGCTTCCTAAGAGTGCTTGCAACGTTACGCTCGAAACTTTCTGTAGGATCTTTATTTAGTTCAGTATATTTACCAGCTTGGAGAGTTTCCAATATTTTCTCTTTATATGTTACTGTGTCCAAGACAACAGTAGCGTTTCCTTTATCCGCGGGCAATATTTTGATAGTATATCTTTCCCAAGGATAGATACTGCCTTGATTTCCTCTTTCTTTAGGTTGGGCTTTGGGACAGGAATTTTATTCAGTAAGATGCTGGCCTCGCACCGAAACTGATCCCCCTGAGTCTCAGGGAGCTGAGACACAGCGGACTCAATCCCCGTAACAAAGTCAAGCGCCCTCACTGATTTAGGCACAACAGAAAAGTTCAGCCCTTTAGACAAAACGGAAATTTCATTTGAATTTAAATTTCGTGAAGAAAGATTCACAACCTGATTATTTGCATCATTAATCTGTTCATCATTTTTAGAGTTATTACTAATTTCGACAGGTCTTAATTTTTCTAGCTTAGATTGTTGTCTGGATTTAATATCAACCGATTCTTTGTCAAACCTATTTTGGATACTTTGAAAAATGTTCTGAAACTCAGAACCAATTAAAGTTGCCAATTCAGATTTCTTATTTTCAATACTGATTTTGAGGGATCTCTTTTCCGTACGATGAAAGTTTATTCTTTCAATTAAGAGAGATTTTGAAGCTGCAGACATTATTTTGCTGGCTTTAAAACTACTAAAAGGAGGTTTAATTCTGAAACTCTGCGGTATTAGATTTTCGAGTTTGCACTTAGTGAGAAATGTTAAATGGTTGGTGTGCCTAGCCAACTTTAGGTGCATTTGTTCAAGTTCACTTAATTGATCACTTACTCCGGGTCCGTACCGAGAATCAATTCTTTGTTTGAAATTCATTGTTGGTGATGTAGGGCTAAACAGAATGAATGTTTAGCCGTAGGGCTAAACAGAATGAGTCAGAAAACACTGAAAAATTCGTTCCTATGTCAATCCCTTATGTGCCGGGATTATCGGAAAAAATTAGAAGAGTTGCTAGGAAGTTCAAAGTTAGAACCGCGTTTAGGACACAAAACACTCTTAGGCAATGTCTCGTAAAAACCAAACCAAAAAGTGGCACTCAGGGATCAAAAAACTGTGTTTACAGAATAAACTGCAATAGTTGCTCTAGGCCGTATTATGGCGAGACAAAAAGACCTTTAAATGTTAGAATCAAAGAACACAAAGATAACACGAGGAAGGGCTTAGTGGATAAATCAAAAATTGCTCAACACTGCTGGTCTGAAAATCACCAGATGAATTTTGACGAAGCAAAAATAGTACACCGCGAACCTCATTTTTTTCAAAAGAAAACTAATTGAAGCTTCATACATAAAACTAGCAGACCAACCAATCAGTCAATCTTCACTTGAAATAAGGCCAGTATGGCTACCAATATTAAACAAAGAATTGAAAGACAGGGAAAATAAAGTGTCAGCAAATAGGTTAATTACTAACAATTCTGTTCAAAATTCTCATAACATGTTAACCCGTAGCAAGGCCAAGGGGCAAAATCAGGTTAAAAATTAACTAAAAAAACACAAACAGACATACGGAATTTGCATATCACATGTCTCTTGTTTCAGGTTTTCGCCACCGGTAGTGCGCCGTGATTTGGTTGGCTGTGGGCGCCGCCATTTCCGTTGCCGCCGCCATTTGCTTTCCTCCCACCAGTCTCAGCTCAGCTCTGATTGGGTGTGGACAGGCTCTCTCCTGCCTGGTCATTCTTGATACTTGTGATTCCTGTGTTATTTTGTGTATTGTTTTTCTTTTCAGCTTATTGCTTTCGTGACTGCTTTTACAGTTCTCTGTTTTAGCTGTGTTTTTGTCCAGGTTTTCCTGGCTATGTGTTACTAATCTTGTTATGTTCTAGGTTTTCTTACACCTGAAGACGGGATCAGATTCCAGATCCCGAAACGTCGTGAAACTTGTTTTTTACTAATCAGTGATGGCAAATGTCCGCAAAAATCCTAATCAAAATAATGTGATTTTCATGCGGCCGCTGCTGTGCGATTTGTAGTTGTATGAAACTGTATGGGCAATTTCACGTGACACGCAGCTTGCTGCACGGCACGGCAGCGGGTAGCTAGTCTCCTTGTTGCTTGGCAGCAGCCACATCAAAACCGCCTCTTGTGAAAGAGGCCTAAGAAATCCTTTAGTATTTTTTTAAATTTATTAAATAAAATGTTTTCTAGTTTTATAGATATTGCTGGCCCTCTGTAAGAGGTTTCGTTTGAAAAAATCAAGTTTATGAAGAGTTATAAGGAGAAAAAAGGTGTTCCAGCTAAGAAAGATATAATTTCTAGGGTTAAAACTCAATTCATTGAAGACATAATCGTACCTTGCAGAAGCTGTCCATCCACCGTCGGTTCTACACTGCGCTGGCTCTGCAGGACTTGGTCAACGAGGTTCCTCTGCCGCAAGTGGCAGTGAAATTTGCCTGCACCAAGGGGGTGCTGCAATCCCTCCAACAGTCAGCTTCCACCTTTGCAGGTGAGTGATAAAATATAATAAAATGAAGAATTATTTATTTATGTTCTCATTTCAATTGCACTCTTGAGTTTTAGCAAATGTTAAACAATCTTAATTGTTTTCACAAATATGAGTTAATTTAATTGAAGAAGGACGGAAAGCAGTGTAGAGAGCAGGAAGCACTGTTTCTTGTTTCGCATTCGGTCAGGAAATTCCTCAACTTGGCAGTATTGATCAATGTAATATACCGGGTGTCCCATAATAGTCCCCCCCCCTAACTTTTTCCTATATTTGTTCAAATATCAATTCCACACCACCCCCAAACATCATTGGCTAGTTAATACTTCATTTTGAGGGGGTACCCAATTTTGGCCGCCATCTTGTATCCACCATATTGGATCCAAAATAATTTTTTCAAATGTAAAAGTGGTCTTGTGACCCATAATTTTGAATTAGATTTTTTTCACTGATTACAATGCCGCAATCCGTTTTTTAATATCTCAATTGGTTTTCAAGATATGGGTACTTTTAATTAATTTATTTTCAGCGAATTCAAACATTACAAATTGATAAAATAGGCCCTTAACCACAAACTAATGCTAGATGATGACGAATAACCACAATCAGTCATTGTTGAGCGATTTACACTTAACTTTCACCAATGTTAATTTTTTGGCCGCCATCTTGGATCTGCCATTTTGAAATGAGGTAAGTTATTTCAAATATGAAGTTGGTATTGTACGAGGTCAAACTACCAAACCTCAGGCAACCTGCCTGAGGCCTTTGCCTGTTTGGTTTGGTGGCATCATTTCAAACTAGTTTTTTACGCCGAATTCAATGGTGCTTGTCTTTAGTTATAAAACTTAGTTCTTGAAAAATTCAAATTTTTTTAAATTTTTATTAAAAACATGTCAATATCCTGAAAACTAAACACTTTAACTAAAAACGGGTTGCGGCATTAAATTCGGCTTAAAAAACTGGCCTGAAATGATGGGTCACAATACCAACTTCTTATTGCAGAGCTGCTCATGTGACTGTGTTGTGGCAGGGATGGTGACCCAGTTCACGCGCCGCCTAGGCTGGTCCAACGTGGAGCTGCTGGTGTCGCAGTTTGGCGCGCGGCTGCAGTTCGGCGCCCAGCGGGAGCTGCTGGACCTGCTGCGGCTGGACTGCCTGACGGCCGTGCAGGCTCGGGCTCTGTACAACAGCGGGATACAGGCGCTGGCCGACCTTGCCACGTCCTCCACGGGCAAGGTGCAGCGGGCTCTGGCCAGGGCCACACCATTCCAGAGGTTAGACATTATTGTTTATTTATCTTTTTTATGTAAGACGTATTTCTTGTTTTCATATTGATATTTTATGTTTTTTAAGTAAAATAACAATTGGGTGGCTCTTTCATTTTGTATAACAGGGCTACCGCTGTAATGAAAGCCAATGTTATGTTGGAAACTGATAAAACATTTTTAGCTTCCTGCTGTTTATTTTGTAGCCTGCCAGTATTGTTCAATAATTAAGATTATCAAACCTTTTTGAGTTAACTGTACTATCATTTGTGGAGCGGTCACAAGTGAATTATTTCCTGTTAACGTTTGTTTTCTTAATTTTAACTCTTAAGTTATCTCTTAAGTTATTTAAACCTACCTAAGTTTAAGTTGACCAAACCTAGGTAGTTGACCCTAAGGTATTACATAATAGTTTTATAGTATCCCCAACAGTCAGAAATGATGCCCAATCAATAAAATTCAACGCCGAGAATAGGATTACTTCTCTTCTACAAGGTATTAGGGTGTTTATCTTAATTCACTTGCAAAAATAAATAAAATAAGAGAATAAAGAGAACTGAAGTTAAAAATATTTATGGTTGATGATAGTTTGTGTTTTGGTATGTCTGTAGTGAACAGGAGAGTGATGGACAAGAAGGAGTTAATGATAAATGCTGCATCTGGCTTGTCGGTCGATGTGCGGTGTCAGAAACTCAAGCTGCTGACATTCTCATCCAAGAGGCTCGGCAATTCCTTGAGGTAACTTTAATTAGTATTTATGTTGAGAAATCTATTACTTATTGATATCAAAATTTATCATATGGCTATAATCTTCCGTTTCAATTATACATATACATTAAAAAAATAGTTCAACAAAATTGTACTTTATTGTTTTATTGGTGTAATTTTTTAAAAATAAGAAAACCCTTGACTTTTAAATAAAAAAATAAAACCCTAAAAATTTTGAATGTTTTTTTGTTGATTAAAAATTGCACAGTGTGATTTTTTGTAAATACCCACATACTGAATTCATATTCATTGATTTTCAGAGGGAGTTGGGACTGCAGAGTGCTAACTGGGGTGATTTGAATGCATCAGTAAACAGCTCCGCATCTGTTGTTTCTCTAACACAGGTAATAGACACTCCTCCAAGACCCATTGGTCAAGATATTAAGAAGGAAAATATCAACAATGAAAAAGGAAAGGTAACTAACATAAATGAAAATATTGCAGAGGAAAAGCAAGAAGAAGAAAACCTGTCAAAAAGTATTGCAAAGAGTTCATCACCAACAAACACAAACTTTGTTGACGAGCTGACATCAAACAATAAAAGAAAAGAAAAATGTGAGATAAATTTTTCTCAAGGGGAAGTTCTTGTTGAAAAAGAGGACAAGGCACTGGGGAATAGTGAGTCAAACAAAAATGTAATGTTAAAAAGTAATTTTGGTACACCCTTAAATACAATCAATGATATACCTCAAAAGAGAAGGAGTTTAGATCTATTTGACTCTCCTGACCAGGAAGCTATTCTCCATATTGAAAACTCTAAAACCGGTCATGAAAAAACTGAAGAGGAATACCATTACCTAAATAATCTAAATAATAAAAACTTGCCAACGCCCAACATTAAGGAAACAGTACAAAGAGATGTAAAAGGAGCTGAATCAAAAAAATCATGTCTCAGTTCAAATAACCCTCCAGGGCTTAATGTTACTCCAGAACCAGGATGTTCTAAAAATCCATACATTTATTTTGATGAAGATGTTGGAAGTAAAAATAACAATAGAATATCAATTAAAATGCCTACATGTCTTGATAACCTATTTATCGATTCACCAAATCAAACAGAACTTAGCGATGCATTAATAGACAAGTTAGATGCAAATCTTGGTGGTGAGAGTCTGCTTGAGATGTCCTCATTTTCATCAGAAACCAATGAAGATTTGAGTGTTGATTTATCAGCTAGGAACAAAGGGAAGCACACCCAGTCAAGGCACATCTTGGAAATAACTACACTACATGCACTACAGGAGAGGAAAAGGAAGCACAGTATTGATAATATAAGTGAAAGAAAAAGATTGAAAATGCTTACATCCAAAAGTACTGAACAGTCATATACAAAACTTGAAGTCAATGAATTGCAAGTTTCACAAATCTCATCCACAAATACAAATTTGAATCTTATAAAAACTTCGACCCCAACTCTTTCCCAGTATTTTGATGGAAGTTTTATTTTCGATAGCCCCTTTTCACCCAGTGAACGTATTAAATGCAAAAATATAAATTGTGACAATAATGATGATTTATTTGTGGATTCCTGTGAAATTATAGCAGATAATGAAAATATTAATCCTCAAATTGAATACTGTGGTGAAAAAAGTCTTTCATTTGAACTTAAGGTATCAGGCAATTTTGATGAAGATAAATCTTCTAATGATTGTGACCTAAATATTGATAGCAGGATTTTTGATGAACTTAATTCTAAAATTAATAACTTTTCAGGCAAACAGGAGACCCCAATTTCAACTTCCTTAACAACTGAAAAGATCGACAATGTGTTTAATAAACCTTTGACTTCCCACAGCAATGTGAATATAGGCTCAAAAGGTTCTAAAAATGAGAATGTGAGGTGTAATGAAACAAACAATGTACTTGAAGGTAACAGTTTAAAAAAACATGAAAATATGTGCCTTTTCCAAGACAGTTTAGTCCTCGATTCTAAGTTGAATGCACTTATTGATATAAAGGAGAGTACTGCAGGTATAAATAGGAAAAAGTCTGATGATTCTAATCAATTTGCAGAAAGTTTATGCTTAAATAGTGAGTTATGTGGTTTATTAGAAGGAAATATTTCAAAAAAGAATAAAGATAATGTAAACAAAAATGATGTAAGCCATTCAAAGCAGTTTGAAATGAGTGGTTTTATTATTAATACCCAGGTCTGTAACATAATTGATGACAGAGTCAAAGACAAAAATCATGAGGTTGGCAGCAAAAGTCTTTCAAATGCAAAGTCTGAGTGGACTGAATCAATGGAAGTCAATGAAATTCAGAATTTAGATTTTGATGATGAAGATACTGTCTTTGGAACTCCAGTTTCTCATCAAAAGTCTGTTTTATTTAAGAAACCTGGAAGAATCAAAAACAAAAAAGATAAAAATATCCTTGTAGGCCTATTAAAGAATGCAGTTGATGACGTAGCAGGAACTTCAAGTAAAGAGCTGGCAGCATCTCTAAAGAGGGGTGTCCATGAAAACCCCAAAATGGAAATAAAGTTACAACAGGTTACTAAAGCATTACCTGAAGAATTGGAAAATAGATATAACTCCATCACTGACAGTTTTCTAGAACAAGCTTTCGCAAAGTCATTTTCCCAGGCATTTCAGGATGCAACAAAAGATTCTTCTTTAAATTTTCAAAAAACTTCACCAAAGCGACATAGTCCTTTAAAAGAGAGGTGAGTTCTACCACTACACTAGTATAAATATAAATATTCATTGAATCTTTTAATGGTTTTTTAGAAGAAATGAAGCTGACAATTTTATTTGAAAACAAGTAAAAAAGAAAGTGAAAGCCTCGGAGTTTTCATGAAATAAGCAAGTTAGATCGGTTTGTAGAAAATATTCTAAGGAAAATGTTGGAAGTTTGTACAATAAAAATAATAATTTTTTTTTTTTTTTTTTTTTTGGTAGGAGGTGGAATGCGTTTACGCACACTGAGGGGCTCGTTGTCCCCTCAGTAGTGTCGGACTCCCACGAGCTCGATGTCCCGTGAACTACCGACTAAACCACCTCCCTCGGCACCGAGGACACTAGCCTGGAACTGTTTCACACACTACTTCGGGCTAGGCCTTTGATATTACGCCGCTAGGGCAACCTCCGTGGGGAAATGCTGAGGATTAAGGCCGATCGAGGTCGACCATTTTCGCCCGAAGAATGGCCTGGACGTAGTGCTGGACACAGTTCCAGTTGCCCTCTCCCTGGAGCATAGCTCCGACGATGTTGTTTGGGCTGACGATCACGCCGATCCCAGATGAAAGCGAGGCTCGGCGGACGTGCCAACGGTCGCAATGAAAGAAGGTGTGCTCGGACGTATCTGGGATGCCGGGGCAATACAGACAGTCCGGGCTGGCGACTTTGCCCATCCGGTGCAGATAGGCTCGGAAGTACACGTGTCCAGAAAGAAACTGGGTCACGTAGTAATCGACCTCGCCGTGCTGCCGCTCCAGCCATGGTCGGACGGAGGGTATGAGCTGGAAGGTCCAACGTCCCCTCGGCTCGGCTTCCCAGTCGCGCTGCCAGGAGTCGAAGCTGCGATCGCGCTCTTCCCTGGCAGCTGTTTCCCGGCCCACTTCAGGCCTCCTCCGGTAAATCGCCTGCCTCTCCCTCGCGAGGAAGAGGACGGGGATGACTCCGGCGATCACCATCACAGCAGGCTCGGAGACTGTGCGGTAGGCCGAAGCGACCCGCAGAGCTCCTCGACGCTGGACTCGGGCAAGCCGGTCTCGGTAGACTCGCTTCTCGAGTGCGTGAGCCCATACCTCCGCCCCGTACAGCAAGACTGACTGGACGGCAGTCATGAGCAGACGGTGCTTGCAGGAGTGAGGACGACCGACATTGGGCATAAGCCTACCAAGGGCAGCGACACCCTTAGCGGCTTTGTCGGCGGCGCGCTGGATCTGCTCGCCGAAAGACAGTCTGCTGTCGACCATGACTCCCAGGTACTTTGCAGCAGGCTTAGTCTCGAGTGTGACGTCACCTATCTGCACCGGGAACACGGTGTTTATCCTCTTTTTGGTGAGGACGACGATCTCCGTCTTACTGATAGCCAGGGACAAGCCGTGATCTCGCATCCACCCGTTGACCTTGGCCATTACTACGCTGAGCCTCAGTTTTGCCTGCTTGACGTTCCTCGCAGCGATCAAGGCAGCGACGTCGTCAGCATAGCCAACGAGGCGGGTCTCATCGGGCATGTCTAGCCTCAGCAAGCTATCGTAGGACACGTTCCAGAGATCTGGTCCGAGAATGGACCCCTGCGCAGCCCCGGAAGTGATGGGAATGCGCCGCTGACCTTCGGTCGTGTCGTACAACAGAACGCGGTCTGACAAATACGCTTCTATCATACGCAGGAGGTAGGAGGGAACTTGGAACGTATGCTCAAGCGCCCACAGCATATCGCTCCACCTGGCGGAGTTAAAAGCGTTCTTCACGTCGAGCGTGACGAGAAGGACCACGCGGCGCGACCAGTGGTTGTGGTCCTCCGCCCTCCGCACTGCCTCAACTACCTCCTGAATAGCGTCGATGGTAGAGCGACCGGATCTGAAGCCGTACTGCTGCGGGGACAAGTCCCCCGCAGAGACGATGGCCTCGGTCAGCCTGACGCGCAGGAGCTTCTCAAGCACTTTCCCGGCCGTGTCGAGCATACACAGGGGTCGGAAAGAAGAAGGGGTCCCCGGTGTGCTCTTCGCCTTCGGGATAAGGACAAGGCGGGCAACCTTCCACGACGAAAAGAAAACGCCTTCCGCCAGACACGCGTTGAACATGTCGAGCAGAAGCCTTGGATTCACCTCCGCAGCGAGCTTGAGCACCTCCGCCGGAATGCCATCGGGACCGGGCGCTCTTCTGGGTCGTAGGGATCGGACGGCGGCGGTGAGTTCCACTTCCCGGAAAGCTGGGAAGGCGCCTACCTCTCCGAATTCCCTGACTGGCCGAACTGGGTGGTTGGGAAACAGTGTGTCGACGACGGCGGCCATGGCTTGTGGTTCCATGACCGCAGGTGGTGAGCGAGCCCCTAGCTTCTGGGTTACAAGTTTGTAGCCCGTCCCCCAGGGGTCGTTGTCGATATCCTGACACAGCTGTTTCCAGCACCTGACTTTACTCCGGTTGATGGCACCGCGGAGCTCTCGGCGGGCCGCTCTGTGCTCAGCCGATCTGACATTTACATCAGGGCGGTTCCTGGCTCGCTGCGCAGCTCGTCGGAGACCAAGGCATCTCTTCCGGAGTTACCTCACGCCTAACCAACCGATCGCAGACTACCGCCACATGGTCGATTCCATCGAGGATAAGATCATGAACACCTCTGGCGGGGTCATAGTCGGTGGCGATTTTAACGCCAAAGCCATGGAATGGGGTTCCCCGCGGACCGACACTCGAGGACGTTACGTCCTCGAGTCGGCTGCCAGGTCGGGCCTCTGTATCCTCAACACGGGCGGCATTTCCACCTTTCGCCGTCCGGGGTGCAGAGAGACGATCCCTGACATATCTCTTGCCTCTGAAGGGATTGCCCAGCGGATCTCCGACTGGCGTGTCTGCGAGGACTACTCCTCCAGCGACCATCAGGCGATCCTTTTCAAGGTCCTTCCCGAGGGCGCGCGCTTGCGCGCTGAACCTGCTCCTCTGGCTCGACGCTGGAACACCAGTCGTCTGAGCAAAGACACTTTTAAAGAAGTAATTAAAGACCAGAGCATTGTGAATTTCACAGGTGCCGAAGATCTGGCAGCATCGACGATGCGTCTCATCGCGACCGCGTGTGAGCAGTCGATGCCTGGAGTTTCCCGCCGCCACAGGAAGAATAAAAATAATAATAATAATAATGATAATAATAATAATAATAATAATAATTTTTTTTTTTTTTTTTTGGGTAGGAGGTGGAATGCATTTACGCACACTGAGGGGCTCATTGTCCCCTCAGTAGTGTCGGACTCCCACGAGCTCGATGTCCCGTGAACTACCGACTAAACCACCTCCCTCGGCACCGAGGACACTAGCCTGGAACTGTTTCACACATTACTTCGGGCTAGGCCTTTGATATTACGCCACTAGGGCAACCTCCTTGGGGAAAAGCTGAGGATTAAGGCCGATCGAGTTCGACCTTTTTCGCCCGAAGAATGGCCTGGACGTAGTGCTGGACACAGTTCCAGTTGCCCTCTCCCTGGAGCATAGCTCCGACGATGTTGTTTGGGCTGACGACCACGCCGATCTCAGATGAAAGCGAGGCTCGGCGGACGTGCCAACGGTCGCACTGAAAGAAAGTGTGCTCGGACGTGTCTGGGATGCCGGGGCAATACAGACAGTCCGGGCTGGCGACTTTGCCCATCCGGTGCAGATAGGCTCGGAAGTACCCGTGCCCAGAAAGAAACTGGGTCACGTAGTAATCGACCTCGCCGTGCTGCCGTTCCACCCATGGTCGGAAGGAAGGTATGAGCTGGAAGGTCCAACGTCCCCTCAGCTCGGCTTCCCAGTCACGCTGCCAAGAGTCGAAGCTGCGATCGCGCTCTTCCCTGGCAGCTGTTTCCCGGCCCACTTCAGGCCTCCTCCGGTAAATCGCCTGCCTCTCCCTCGCGAGGAAGAGGACGGGAATGACTCCGGCGATCACCATCACAGCAGGCTCGGAGACTGTGCGGTAGGCCGAAGCGACCCGCAGAGCTCCTCGGCGCTGGACTCGGGCAAGCCGGTCTCGGTAGACTCGCTTCTCGAGTGCGTGAGCCCATACCTCCGCCCCGTACAGCAAGACTGACTGGACGGCAGTCATGAGCAAGCGGCGCTTGCAGGAGCGAGGACCGCCGACATTGGGCATAAGCCTACCAAGGGCAGCGACACCCTTAGCGGCTTTGTCGGCGGCGCGCTGGATCTGCTCGCCGAAAGACAGTCTGCTATCGACCATGACTCCCAGGTACTTTGCAGCAGGCTTAGTCTCGAGTGTGACGTCACCTATTTGCACTGGGAACACGGTGTTAATCCTCTTTTTGGTGAGGACGACGATCTCCGTCTTACTCATAGCCAGGGACAAGCCGTGATCTCGCATCCACCCGTTGACCTTGGCCATCACTACGCTGAGCCTCAGTTTTGCCTGCTCGACGTTCCTCGCAGCGATCAAGGCAGCGACATCGTCAGCATAGCCAACGAGGCGGGTCTCATCGGGCATGTCTAGCCTCAGCAAGCTGTCGTAAGACACGTTCCAGAGATCTGGTCCGAGAATGGACCCCTGCGCAGCCCCGGAAGTGATGGGAATGCGCCGCTGACCTTCGGTCGTGTCGTACAACAGAACGCGGTCTGACAAATACGCTTCCAACATACGCAGGAGGTAGGAGGGAACTTGGAACGTATGCTCAAGCGCCCACAGCATATCGCTCCACCTGGCGGAGTTAAAAGCGTTCTTCACGTCGAGCGTGACGAGAAGGACCACGCGGCGCGACCAGCGGTTGTGGTCCTCCGCCCTCCGCACTGCCTCAACTACCTCCTGGATAGCGTCGATGGTAGAGCGACCGGATCTGAAGCCGTACTGCTGCGGGGACAAGTCCCCCGCAGAGACGATGGCCTCGGTCAGCCTGACACGTAGGAGCTTCTCAAGCACTTTCCCGGCCGTGTCGAGCATACATAGGGGTCGGAAAGAAGAAGGGGTCCCCGGTGTGCTCTTCGCCTTCGGAATAAGAACAAGGCGGGCAACCTTCCACGAAGAAAAGAAAACACCTTCCGCCAGACACGCGTTGAACATATCGAGCAGAAGCCTTGGATTCACCTCCGCAGCGAGCTTGAGCACCTCCGCCGGAATGCCATCGGGACCGGGCGCTCTTCTGGGTCGTAGGGATCGGACGGCGGCGGTGAGTTCCTCTTCCCGGAAAACTGGGAAGGCGCCTACCTCTCCGAATTCCCTGACTGGCCGAACTGGGTGGCTGGGAAACAGTGTATCGACGACGACGGCCATGGCTTGTGGTTCCATGACCGCAGGTGGTGAGCGAGCCCCTAGCTTCTGGGTTACAAGTTTGTAGCCCATCCCCCAGGGGTCGTTGTCGATATCCTGACACAGCTGCTTCCAGCACCTGACTTTACTCTGGTTGATGGCACCGCGGAGCTCTCGGCGGGCCGCTCTGTGCTCAGCCGATCTGGCATTTGCATCAGGGCGGTTCCTGGCTCGCTGCGCAACTCGTCGGAGACCAAGGCATCTCCTCCGGAGTTCCGCGATTTCAGGCGTCCACCAGTAAACCGGCTTCTTCCTGTGGCGGCGGGAAACTCCGGGCATCGACTGCTCACACGCGGTCGCGATGAGACGCATCGTCGATGCTGCCAGATCTTCAGCACCTGTGAAATTCACAATGCTCTGGTCTTTGATTACTTCTTTAAAAGTGTCTTTGCTCAGACGACTGGTGTTCCAGCGTCGAGCCAGAGGAGCAGGTTCAGCGCGCAAGCGCGCACCCTCAGGAAGGACCTTGAAGAGGATCCCCTGATGGTCGCTAGAGGAATACTCCTCGCAGACACGCCAGTCGGAGATCCGCTGGACAATCCCTTCAGAGGCAAGGGATATGTCAGGGATCGTCTCTCTGCACCCCGGACGGCGAAAGGTGGAAATGCCGCCCGTGTTAAGGATACAGAGGCCCGACCTGGCAGCCGACTCGAGGACGTAACGACCTCGAGTGTCGGTCCTCGGGGAACCCCATTCCACGGCTTTTGCGTTAAAATCGCCACCGACTATGACCCCGCCAGAGATTTTCATGATCTCATCCTCAATGGAATCGACCATGTGGCGGTAGTCTCCGATCGGTTGGTTTGGCGTGAGGTAACAGGAGAAGACGGTGAAACCCCTGCTCCTCACCCAAACGAAGCCGTTGCCCGATCCGGAATCGAGAACAGGCACCTTCCCAAGGTCCAAGATCCACATCGCCGCAGTGCCGAAGGGATCCGAGAACCACTGCGCGGAGCGTCGGTTCTGGTACTGCTCACTGAGAAGCAGTAGGTCAGCACCTTGCTCCGTGGCGAATTGGAACAGCAAGTCGTTTGCTGTCCTGCTCCTCTGCATATTAAGTTGCAGAACACTGATCATTTTTGTTGTTTCTGGCGAAGCTCCTGGATGGCCCGCCTGTACTGCCCGCAACGACCAGACCCAGCGGAATGCTTGACCTGGTCGCCCTTCAAGCCGGCTTCTGTACACAGGACACAGGACAGCGCTGCATTGCACGCGCTGGCCCTGTGGTCCTGGCCGCCGCACTTGAAGCAGAGCTTGCTTCTATCGGGTCCAGAGCAGCGATTAGCGACATGACCGAACCCCAGACATTTAAAACATCTGGAAGCCACGAGCTTCTCACGCACCCGGCAGCTCACGTACCATACCTTAAGGTGGCCCTTCTCCAGGAGCTTCGCAGCAGCTCTGGCTCCCAGCGTCAGGATTGCCACCTTCTGACCCCGAGCATTTGCCTTCGAGACGAAGGTTTTCACCTCGACGTTTTGTCCGAGGACAGCTTTGACGGCAGCGGTCACCTCCTCCTCGGTTGTCAACTCGTCGAGGTCTCTCACCTCAAGCGTAGACTTGGGCTCGAGAACGCGGAGTGTCGCGTTCGCCCCCAAGATGGTCTTCAGGTCTTCGCTGAAGGCGGACTTACTCTGAGAGGTGTCCCCGAGTTCGACTAGTAGGTCGCCGGCTCGGGTCTTCCTCATACCCTTGATAACGGCGCCCTTCTCATCGGGCTTCGCTTTGCTGCGAATCTCGCCCAGCACGTCGGCGTAGGATTTCCCCTCCGACGGCTTGATGAGAAGAGCGTCCGGCCGCTGCTTGCGGGGCTTCTTCCTCGGTGCCTTCTTGCTTTCCTGTCCGCCGGGCTGGCTTCCAGGATTTTGACGAGGGTCTCTCTTTTTCCCCTTTCTTTTAACAACCTCGGTCCACGTTTCGGTTTCCGACCGCTTCGCTGAACCGTCTCCCCTAGGCTTCTTCTCAGCCTCCGGATGGGCGGGGCTGGAAGCGGCCCGCTTCCCACCGGCTGGCTGAGCCTTCACCCGCAGTGATGGCGTCGTCTGTGTTGACGCGGCAACCGTCTCGCATGATTGCCACGACCTCCTCAGCTGGATGATGTGGTGCAGACTGGCCTCCAATTGGACGATGCCATCCTGCACATCCTTGCTGATATTCTTTTGCCGGGTGGTCGCGGCCTTCATTACAGCGAGGGTGTCGAAGCACTTTTTAAGGTGCTCCTCCTCCTGCTGCCTGGCGAGCGCGATGACCGCGTCAAAGGGAGACGAGTCGGCGTCCATCGGCTCGTTGTTCTCAGCGGGTGCCTTTTCGGCGGCCACGGATGTTCTGGCCACCGATGATGCAGGTGTCTTGACCCGGACTGGGGGCGATCTCGTGAGACGGGATCTTCTTTCGAAGGGGCTTGCCACCCCTTCGTCGAGCCCGCTCAGAGAAGAACGCTGCTGGGAGTTTTGTGGGGTTAGGGTACCCCGCTTTGATTCGTGCACCTTTTGAATCATTTTTCCTTCTGCCTTGTCCATGGTGTCTGGCTTAGCCCCCGAGACTGGGCATTGACCCCCCCAAAAATTTTTTCCCCTATGAGAATGTCAGTCCGACCCATCACCGGAGCAACTATACCTGCGTTCAGCCGCCTCCAAAACATCGGGGGCCCCAGACGAGCAGTGGCCTCGGCAGAGCCCCCCCGTGACCGTAGCAGGGCCCTATCCGGTCGCCAACCGGCACCGCCACGGCCAAGGGGATTTTCGCCGGCTGATAGGGCAGCCAGGTCAGTTGGCTGAGCTGACCCGGGCCCCTGTACTATCCGGCAGCCTGGGAGGTGCAGAACCCAGTTTTTAAGCTGTACCCTCTGCTCGTCCTAGACCTCCAGCGCAATGGAGGCTGAAGAACACAGAGTCACCCCGGCAAGTAGGCCGGAATGATTTAGAAAAAAAACAACCGGGCTATTGAAATGAACCGAAGAATGGAGTTGTGAAAAGGAGACGCGAAAAAGGACCAGTGCGCCCCCGCGGACCGACACTCGAGGACGTTACGTCCTCGAGTCGGCTGCCAGGTCGGGCCTCTGTATCCTCAACACGGGCGGCATTTCCACCTTTCGCCGTCCGGGGTGCAGAGAGGCGATCCCTGACATATCTCTTGCCTCTGAAGGGATTGCCCAGCGGATCTCCGACTGGCGTGTCTGCGAGGACTACTCCTCCAGCGACCATCAGGCGATCCTTTTCAAGGTCCTTCCCGAGGGCGCACGCTTGCGCGCTGAACCTGCTCCTCTGGCTCGACGCTGGAACACCAGTCGTCTGAGCAAAGACACTTTTAAAGAAGTAATTAAAGACCAGAGCATTGTGAATTTCACAGGTGCCGAAGATCTGGCAGCATCGACGATGCGTCTCATCGCGACCGCGTGTGAGCAGTCGATGCCCGGAGTTTCCCGCCGCCACAGGAAGAATAAAAATAATAATAATAATAATGATAATAATAATAATAATAATAATAATAATAATAATAATAATAATAATAATAGCTGCTTCCGACTACCTGAAGCGTCATAACCAAGTGGCAGGCATTTTACATCAAGCCCTCGCTTTAAAATACGGCTTTAGGGAAAACACCGTGCCCTATTATGAATACCAGCCAAATCCGGTCCTGGAAAATGATAAATATAAAGTGTACTGGGACAGGTCAGTTATTACTGATAGGCCCATTGAGCATAACAGACCTGATATCATTGTAATGGACAAGCTGGCAAAAACAACACTTGTCATTGATATAGGCATACCCAACAGCTATAATGGCCGAGCGCTATTACAATGAAAAAGTCAATAAATACATACCGTTGGCTGCGGAGATTAAAGAGTTATGGAGGCAAGACTCTGTTGTTATTTTGCCAATTTTAATATCGTCAACAGGGTTGTTCCTCAGAAAGGTGGTTAAAAACCTCCAGCGGTTAGAAATTAGTTAATATGAGAGGAATTTGATGCAAAAGGCAGTTATGTTAAACACAAAATCAATAGTTAGAACTTTTATGAATATATCATTATAAGTGCTCCATCTTGCCTTTGGTCGGTGGGATAAAGCAAGTACCCTTGTTTGGTGTCGAAACAAAATAATAATAATTTTTTTTTTTTTTTTTTTTTTTTTTTTTGGGCAGGAGGTGGAATGCGTTTACGCACACTGAGAGGCTCGTTGTCCCCTCAGTAGTGTCGGACTCCCACGAGCTCGATGTCCCGTGAACTACCGACTAAACCACCTCCCTCGGCACCGAGGACACTAGCCTGGAACTGTTTCACACATTACTTCGGGCTAGGCCTTTGATATTACGCCGCTAGGGCAACCTCCGTGGGGAAATGCTGAGGATTAAGGCCGATCGAGGTCGACCTTTTTCGCCCGAAGAATGGCCTGGACGTAGTGCTGGACACAGTTCCAGTTGCCCTCTCCCTGGAGCATAGCTCCGACGATGTTGTTTGGGCTGACGACCACGCCGATCTCAGATGAAAGCGAGGCTCGGCGGACGTGCCAACGGTCGCACTGAAAAAAGGTGTGCTCGGACGTGTCTGGGATGCCGGGGCAATACAGACAGTCCGGGCTGGCGACTTTGCCCATCCGGTGCAGATAGGCTCGGAAGTACCCGTGTCCAGAAAGAAACTGGGTCACGAAGTAATCGACCTCGCCGTGCTGCCGCTCCACCCATGGTCGGACGGATGGTATGAGCTGGAAGGTCCAACGTCCCCTCGGCTCGGCTTCCCAGTCACGCTGCCAGGAGTCGAAGCTGCGATCGCGCTCTTCCCTGGCAGCTGTTTCCCGGCCCACTACAGGCCTCCTCCGGTAAATCGCCTGCCTCTCCCTCGCGAGGAAGAGGACGGGGATGACTCCGGCGATCACCATCACAGCAGGCTCGGAGACTGTGCGGTAGGCCGAAGCGACCCGCAGAGCTCCTCGACGCTGGACTCGGGCAAGCCGGTCTCGAAGACTCGCTTCTCGAGTGCGTGAGCCCATGCCTCCGCCCCGTACAGCAAGACTGACTGGACGGCAGTCATGAGCAGACGGCGCTTGCAGGAACGAGGACCGCCGACATTGGGCATAAGCCTACCAAGGGCAGCGACACCCTTAGCGGCTTTGTCGGCGGCGCGCTGGATCTGCTCGCCGAAAGACAGTCTGCTGTCGACCATGACTCCCAGGTACTTTGCAGCAGGCTTAGTCTCGAGTGTGATGTCACCTATCTGCACCGGGAACACGGTGTTTATCCTCTTTTTGGTGAGGACGACGATCTCCGTCTTACTGGTAGCCAGGGACAAGCCGTGATCTCGCATCCACCCGTTGACCTTGGCCATTACTACGC
Organism: Flexamia atlantica; assembly: GCA_035578135.1. Classification (NCBI taxonomy): domain Eukaryota; kingdom Metazoa; phylum Arthropoda; class Insecta; order Hemiptera; family Cicadellidae; genus Flexamia; species Flexamia atlantica. Next base: position 80,882,669 of record JAQJVK010000001.1, on the reverse strand, counting down.
TGAGCCTCAGTTTTGCCTGCTCGACGTTCCTCGCAGCGATCAAGGCAGCGACGTCGTCAGCATAGCCAACGAGGCGGGTCTCATCGGGCATGTCTAGCCTCAGCAAGCTATCGTAGGACACGTTCCAGAGATCTGGTCCGAGAATGGACCCCTGCGCAGCCCCGGAAGTGATGGGAATGCGCCGCTGACCTTCGGTCGTGTCGTACAACAGAACGCGGTCTGACAAATACGCTTCTATCATACGCAGGAGGTAGGAGGGAACTTGGAACGTATGCTCAAGCGCCCACAGCATATCGCTCCACCTGGCGGAGTTAAAAGCGTTCTTCACGTCGAGCGTGACAAGAAGGACCACGCGGCGCGACCAGTGGTTGTGGTCCTCCGCCCTCCGCACTGCCTCAACTACCTCCTGAATAGCGTCGATGGTAGAGCGACCGGATCTGAAGCCGTACTGCTGCGGGGACAAGTCCCCTGCAGAGACGATGGCCTCGGTCAGCCTGACGCGCAGGAGCTTCTCAAGCACTTTCCCGGCCGTGTCGAGCATACACAGGGGTCGGAAAGAAGAAGGGGTCCCCGGTGTGCTCTTCGCCTTCGGGATAAGGACAAGGCGGGCAACCTTCCACGACGAAAAGAAAACGCCTTCCGCCAGACACGCGTTGAACATGTCGAGCAGAAGCCTTGGATTCACCTCCGCAGCGAGCTTGAGCACCTCCGCCGGAATGCCATCGGGACCGGGCGCTCTTCTGGGTCGTAGGGATCGGACGGCGGCGGTGAGTTCCTCTTCCCGGAAAGCTGGGAAGGCGCCTACCTCTCCGAATTCCCTGACTGGCCGAAACCCCCCCCCCAGCCTGGGTGGCTGGGAAACAGCGTGTCGACGACGGCGGCCATGGCTTGTGGTTCCATGACCGCAGGTGGTGAGCGAGCCCCTAGCTTCTGGGTTACAAGTTTGTAGCCCGTCCCCCAGGGGTCGTTGTCGATATCCTGACACAGCTGTTTCCAGCACCTGACTTTACTCCGGTTGATGGCACCGCGGAGCTCTCGGCGGGCCGCTCTGTGCTCAGCCGATCTGGCATTTGCATCAGGGCGGTTCCTGGCTCGCTGCGCAGCTCGTCGGAGACCAAGGCATCTCCTCCGGAGTTCCGCGATTTCAGGCGTCCACCAGTAAACCGGCTTCTTCCTGTGGCGGCGGGAAACTCCGGGCATCGACTGCTCACATGCGGTCGCGATGAGTCGCATCGTCGATGCTGCCAGATCTTCGGCACTTGTGAAATTCACAATGCTCTGGTCCTTAATTACTTCTTTAAAAGTGTCTTTGCTCAGACGACTGGTGTTCCAGCGTCGAGCCAGAGGAGCAGGTTCAGCGTGCAAGCGTGCGCCCTCGGGAAGGACCTTGAAAAGGATCGCCTGATGGTCGCTGGAGGAGTAGTCCTCGCAGACACGCCAGTCGGAGATCCGCTGGGCAATCCCTTCAGAGGCAAGAGATATGTCAGGGATCGTCTCTCTGCACCCCGGACGGCGAAAGGTGGAAATGCCGCCCGTGTTGAGGATACAGAGGCCCGACCTGGCAGCCGACTCGAGGACGTAACGTCCTCGAGTGTCGGTCCGCGGGGAACCCCATTCCACGGCTTTGGCGTTAAAATCGCCACCGACTATGACCCCGCCAGAGGTGTTCATTATCTTATCCTCGATGGAATCGACCATGTGGCGGTAGTCTGCGATCGGTTGGTTAGGCGTGAGGTAACAGGAGAAGACGGTGAAACCCCTGCTCCTCACCCAAACGAAGCCGTTGCCCGATCCGGAATCGAGAACAGGCACCTTCCCGAGGTCCAAGATCCAAATCGCCGCAGTGCCGGAGGGGTCCGAGAACCACTGCGCAGAGCGTCGGTTCTGGTACTGCTCACCGAGAAGCAGTAGGTCAGCACCCTGCTCCGTGGCGAATTGGAACAGCAAGTCATTTGCTGTCCTGCTCCTCTGCATATTAAGTTGCAGAACACTGATCATTTCTGTTGGTTCTGGCGAAGCTCCTGGATGGCCCGCCTGTACTGCCCGCAACGACCAGACCCAGCGGAATGCTTGACCTGGTCGCCCTTCAAGCCGGCTTCTGTACACAGGACACAGGACAACGCTGCGTTGCACGCGCTGGCCCTGTGGTCCTGGCCGCCGCACTTGAAGCAGAGCTTGCTTCTATCGGGTCCAGAGCAGCGATTAGCGACGTGACCGAACCCCAGACATTTAAAACATCTGGAGGCCACGAGCTTCTCGCGTACCCGACAGCTCACGTACCAGATCTTCAGGTGGCCCTTCTCCAGGAGCTTCGCAGCTGCTCTGGCTCCCAGCGTGAGGATCGCCACCTTCTGGCCTCGAGCATTCGCCTTCGAGACGAAAGTCTTCACCTCGACGTTTTCGCCGATAGCGGATTTGACAGCTGCAGTCACCTCCGCCTCGGTCGTCAGCTCGTCGAGGTCCCTCACCTCCAGCGTCGACTTGGGCTCGAGAACGCTGACAGTCGCGTTCGCCCCCAAGATGTTCTTCAGGTCTTCGCTGAAGGCGGACTTGCTTTCGGAGGCGTCCCCGAGTTCGACCAGAAGATCGCCGGCTCGGGTCTTCCTCATGGCCTTGATAACGGCGCCCTTCTCATCGGGCTTCGCTTTGCTGCGAATCTCGCCCAGCACGTTGGCGTAGGATTTCCCCTCCGACGGCTTGATGAGAAGGGCGTCTGGCCGCGTCCTACGTGACCTCTTCTTCGGCGCCTTCTTGTTGTCCTGAGGGCCGGGCTGGCTTCCAGGCTGCTGGGGTGGGACTTTCTTCTTCTTCCCCTTCCTCTTAACGACGTCGGTCCATTTCTCGGGGTCCGATGTCTCCCCTGGACCGTCACCTCTGGGTTTCTTCTCAGCCTCCGGTTGGGCGGGGCTGGAAGCAGCCCGTTTCCCACCGGCCGGCTGAGCCTTAACGCGCAGTGATGGGGTCGTCTGCGTCGAAGCAGTCACCGACTCGCACGACTGCCAAGATTTCCTCAGCTGAAGGATGTGGTTAAGGCTAGTCTCCAACTGGACTATGCCTTCCTGCACATCCCTGCTGATGTTCTTCTGCCTGCCTGTCGCGGCCTTCATGACAGCGAGGGTGGCGAAGCACTTTTGAAGGTGCTCCTCCTCCTGCTGCCTGGCAAGTGCAATCACCGCCTGGAAGGGGGACGGGTCGGTGTGCATCGACTCAACGCCGCCGGAGGATGCTTGATAATAATAATAATAATAATAATAATAATAATAATAATAATAATAATAATAATAATAATTCAATTCAATTCAATTTCTTTATTTCCTCGCATGCGCAAGCAGCTTACAATGCAGTACATGCACATCCCTCTAGCTTAAAGCTATTTGAGGGAGAACTTATATAATTGTTTCATGCACATTGTTAAATTACAAAGAAAAATACGCCTTATACAAATTAAATATTACTTAAAAAATATCAAACATATTTTTCTTGTTTATGTTAATAATAATAATAATAATAATAATGCGACGGCGGGGCTTGCGACGCGTCGATGCCCCGCAAGTCGGCACGTACCGGAAAGCGCCCGGTGTACTGGTGGACCGACCGCATCGCCGAGCTGCGGCGAATCAGCCTGAGACTCAGGCGGCGAGCCCAGCGTTCCCGGGACAGACCTGAAGCGGCGGAGAGGTCGAGCCAGTACAGAGCAGCAAAAAGAGAACTGGTCAAAGCGATCAGAGAAAGCAAGGCGCGCTGCTGGAGCGCACTGCGCGAGGACGTGAACAGCGACCCCTGGGGACAGGGGTACAAGCTGGTCATGAGGAAACTCGCGTAGGGACCCGGATTCGTGCCGATGGAGGCTGAGAAGATGCGGACCATCGTGGACGGACTATTCCCGGATCACCGGGTCAGAGACGACACCCCTTTGCGGGTGATCGCTGAAGAGGTCCCTTTGTTCACGCGCCAAGAGTTGGAGAGAGCGGTCAGCTCCATGAAGAACAAGAAGGCCCCGGGCCCGGACAACGTACCGTCAGAGGTGCTGAAACTGGTGGCGAAATGCCGCCCTCAGCTCCTTCTGGACATGTACAACGTCTGCTTGAAAGCGGGAGTGTTCGCATCCCGCTGGAAACTGGCCAAGCTCGTCCTTCTGAGCAAAAAACGGGGTCCACCAGACGCTCCATCGTCGTACCGCCCTCTGTGCATGTTGGACACGGCGGGAAAACTGATGGAGAGGTTGTTGAAACCGAGAATCGGAGAGGCTGTGTGAGCGGCAGGGGACCTCTCGGCCCGACAACACGGGTTCAGAGAGGGCCACTCGACACTCAGCGCCATCTCGGAGGTCGTAGCTTCAATGACACGAGTGGATCAGGCGTGCCACGCGGCTTGTCCGATCGTGCTGCTGGTTACGCTTGACGTCAAGAACGCATTTAACTCAGCATGGTGGTGCGACATTCTGGTCGCACTGGAAAGAACATTCAGGTTACCTGGGTACCTCCTCGCCATGGTGAGAGACTACCTAAGGGACCGGCGGCTGATGTACGAGACGGACCGGGGTTTCGTAACCAGGGCCGTCACCTCTGGGGCAGCCCAGGGATCGGTGCTGGGGCCGGATCTCTGGAATGTCTCGTATGGCAGCTTGCTCCGCACTGAGATGCCACACGGAACGTTCCTCGTGGGATACGCCGACGACGTGGCGGCGGTCATCACCGAACGAAACTCGGAGTTGGCCCAATTGAGGCTGAATCAGGTCATGCGCATGGTGGAAGGCTGGATGCGCGATCACGGCCTTCAGCTGGCTCTGTCCAAAACGGGGATAGTCATGCTGACGAGGAGGCGGATACCCACGATCATCCCGATGCGGGTGGGTACCGAAGTGATCGAGACGCAGAGGACGGCCAGGTACCTGGGGGTGGTGCTGGACAACAAGCTCACCTACTGGGACCACATCAGAAGCGTGTGCAACAAGGCGGCCGAAGTGATGTCCTGCCTCGGAAGACTGATGGCCAAATCGGAGGACCGAGTCAGGGGAAACGGAGGCTGCTGCTATCGACGGCACACCGGACTCGCATGCTGGCGGTGCAGAGACGCGGCGCGCGCAGGGTCGGGACATGGACTCATCAGGAACCTGGGAGCCGTGGGTTTGCCGCGACCACAGGGAGGTGAACTTTTACCTCACCCAGTTCCTGACAGGTCATGGCTACTTTGGTCTGTACCTCCACCGAATGGGCAAGGTCGACTCGCCCTGGAGCAAGTACTGCGGACACAACGGAGACGACGTGCATCACACTTTCTTCGTGTGCCGTCGCTTTGACGAAGAACGGACTGCCCTCGCCGACTCGGTCGGCGGTCATCTGACCCCGGACAACATCGTGGGGAAGATGCTGCAGGGCAGCGTTAGCTGGAACGCAGTGGCCGACTTTGTCATGTCCGTCCTGCGCCAGAAGAGGACAGACAGGTGTCTCGAGTGACCCCAGAACCAAGGACAGCAGATGAACGGTTGAACACTAACTGAGGAGTCCCGAAAGGGACAGAAGCGTGGAGTCCTGAAAGGGGCAGAGGCCACACATTGCAATGTCGCACTGAGCAGACGCTTGGGTCGATTGCAATGATGTGGTGACAGCACGCGAGGGTTTTTTTTAGCAGGTATGCCCAAGGAGACGTACAGGCAACTGTACGCTCCAAGCCGCCTCGAGCCTCGAGGCGGGGCCTCCACACTGATGCTGTCTGTCAGAGGCTGGAGACCCCTGCACGTCGCTTTGTTCTCCTGAGCGAGCGGCGTAGAGGGCCCGCATTTCGGTGCGGGTAAGAGCTATTTTTAACCTCCCTTCCAGCGTGGATGAAAAAAAAATAATAATAATTTTTTTTAGGTAGGAGGTGGAATGCATTTACGCACACTGAGGGGCTCGTTGTCCCCTCAATAGTGTCGGACTCCCACGAGCTCGATATCCCTTGAACTACCGACTAAACCACCCCTGTAGGCACCGAGGACACTAGCCTGGAACTGTTTCACACATTCCAGCACCTCCACCGGAATGCCATCGGGACCGGGCGCTCTTCTGGGTCGTAGGGATCGGACGGCAGCGGTGAGTTCCTCTTCCCGGAAAACTGGGAAGGCGCCTACCTCTCCGAATTCCCTGACTGGCCGAACTGGGTGGCTGGGAAACAGTGTATCGACGACGGCGGCCATGGCTTGTGGTTCCATGACCGCAGGTGGTGAGCGAACTCCTAGCTTCTGGGTTACAAGTTTGTAGCCCATCCCCCAGGGGTCGTTGTCGATATCCTGACACAGCTGCTTCCAGCACCTGACTTTACTCCGGTTGATGGCACCGCGGAGCTCTCGGCGGGCCGCTCTATGCTCAGCCGATCTGGCATTTGCATCAGGGCGGTTCCTGGCTCGCTGTGCAGCTCGTCGGAGACCAAGGCATCTCCTCCGGAGTTCCGCGATTTCAGGCGTCCACCAGTAAACCGGCTTCTTCCTGTGGCGGCGGGAAACTCCGGGCATCGACTGCTCACACGCGGTCGCGATGAGACGCATCGTCGATGCTGCCAGATCTTCGGCGCTTATGAAATTCTCAATGCTCTGGTCTTTAATTACGTTTGTAAAAGTTTCTTTGCTCAGACGACTGGTGTTCCAGCGTCGAGCCAGAGGAGCAGGTTCAGCGCGCAAGCGCGCACCCTCGGGAAGGACCTTGAAAAGGATCGCCTGGTGGTCGCTGGAGGAGTCGTCCTCGCAGACACGCCAGTCGGAGATCCGCTGGGCAATCCCTTCGGAGGCAAGGGATATGTCTGGGATCGTCTCTCTGCACCCCGGACGGCGAAAGGTGGAAATGCCGCCCGTGTTGAGGATACAGAGGCCCGACCTGGCAGCCGACTCGAGGATGTAACGACCTCGAGTGTCGGTCCGCGGGGAACCCCATTCCACGGCTTTGGCGTTAAAATCGCCACCGACTATGACCCCGCCAGAGGTGTTCATGATCTTTTCCTCGATGGAATCGACCATGTGGCGGTAGTCTACGATCGGTTGGTTAGGCGTGAGGTAACAGGAGAAGACAGTGAAACCCCTGCTCCTCACCCAAACGAAGCCGTTGCCCGATCCGGAATCGAGAACAGGCACCTTCCCGAGGTCCAAGATCCATATCGCCGCAGTGCCGGAGGGATCCGAGAACCACTGCGCGGAGCGTCGGTTCTGGTACTGCTCACTGAGAAGCAGTAGGTCAGCACCCTGCTCCGTGGCGAACTGGAACAGCAAGTCGTTTGCTGTCCTGCTCCTCTGCATATTAAGTTGCAGAACACTGATCATTTCTTTTGTGTTTGGCGAAGCTCCTGGATGGCCTGCCTGTACTGCCCGCAACGACCTGACCCAGCGGAATGCTTGACCTGGTCGCCCTTCAAGCCGGCTTCAGTACACAGGACACAGGACAGCGCTGCATTGCATGCGCTGGCCTTGTGGTCCTGGCCGCCGCACTTGAAGCAGAGCTTGCTTCTATCGGGTCCAGGACAACGATTAGCGACGTGACCGAACCCCAGACATTTAAAACATCTGGAGGCCACGAGCTTTTCGCGCATCCGACAGCTCACATACCAGACTTTGAGGTGGCCCTTCTCCAGGAGCTTCGCAGCTGCTCTGGCTCCCAGCGTGAGGATCGCCACCTTCTGACCCCGAGCGTTCGCCTTTGAGAGGAAGGTTTTCACCTCGACGTTGTCGCCGATGGCGGATTTGACGGCAGCGGTCACCTCCGCCTCGGTCGTCAGCTCGTCAAGGTCCCTCACCTCCAGCGTCGACTTGGGTTCGAGAACGCGGACAGTCGCGTTCGCCCCCAAGATGGTCTGCAGGTCCTCGCTGAAGGCGGCTTTGCTTTTGGAGGCGTCACCGAGCTCGACCAAAAGATCGCCGGCTCGGGTCTTCCTCATGCCCTTGATGACGGCGCCCTTCTCATCGGGCTTCGCTTTGCTGCGAATTTCGCCCAGCACGTCGGCGTAGGATTTCCCCTCCGACGGCTTGATGAGAAGAGCGTCCGGCCGCTGCTTGCGGGACTTCTTCCTCGGCGCCTTCTTCTTGTCCTGAGTGCCAGGCTGGCATCCAGGCAGCTGGGGAGGGTCTCTCTTCTTCCCCCTCTTCCTGACAACGTCGGTCCATTTTTCGGGGTCCGATGTCTCCCCTGGACCGTTTCCTCGAGGTTTTTTCTCAGCCTCCGGTTGGGCGGGGCTGGAAGCGGCCCGCTTCCCACCGGCTGGCTGAGCCTTTACCCGCAATGACGGGGTCGTCTGCGTCGAAGCAGTCACCGACTCACATGACTGCCACGACCTCCTCAGCTGGATGATGTGGTGAAGGCTGGCCTCCAATTGGACGATGCCATCCTTCACATCCTGACTGATGTTCTTCTGCCGGGTGGTCGCGGCCTTCATCACAGCGAGGGTGTCGAAGCACTTTTTGATGTGCTCCTCCTCCTGCTGCCTGGCGAGCGCGATGACCGCCTCGAAGGGAGACGGGTTGGCGTCCATCGGTACGTTGTCTCCATCGGGTTGCTTCTCAGTGGCCACAGATGTTCTGGCCACCGATGAGGCAGGTGTCACGTTGCGGCCTGGCGGCGATCTCGTGAGGCGGGACCTTCGCTCGAAGGGGCTAGCCACCTCACCCGTGAGCCCGCTCGGAGAAGTGGTTGATTTCGTTGTTGGGGTTAGGGTACCCCGGAAAGAGTCTGGCACCTTTTCAGACGTATTTTTATTGTTTGCTGCCATCATGTCTGGTTTGGCCCCCAAGACTAGGCATTTGACCCCCCAAAATGTGCCCCAATGAGAAAGTCAGACCGACCCATCACCAGAGCAACTATATCCGTGTTCGACCACCTCCAAAACACCGGCGGTCCCAGACGAGCAGTGGCCTCGGCAGAGCCCCCCCGTGACCGCAGCGGGGCCCTATCCGGTCGCCAACCGGCACCGCCACGGCCAAGGGGATTTTCGCCGGCTGATAGGGCAGCCAGGTCAGCTGGCTGGGCTGACCCGGGCCCCTGTACTATCCGGCAGCCTGGGAGGTGCAGAACCCAGTTTTTAAGCTGTACCCTCTGCTCGTCCTAGACCCCCAGCGCAGTGGAGGTTGAAGAACACAGAGTCAACCCGGCGAGTAGGACGGAATGATTTAGAAAAACAACCGGGCTATTGAAATGATTCGGAGAATGGAGTTGTGAAAAGGAGACGCGAAAAAGGACCAGTGCGCCCCCCTCCCCTTTTAGTCGGCTCTTACGACAAGCAGGGGATACTGTTGGACATTCTGTCCCGGCCCAACACGGGTAAATAATAATTTTTTTTTTTTTTTTTTTTTTTTGGGTAGGAGGTGGAATGCGTTTACGCACACTGAGGGGCTCGTTGTCCCCTCAGTAGTGTCGGACTCCCACGAGCTCGATGTCCCGTGAACTACCGACTAAACCACCTCCCTCGGCACCGAGGACACTAGCCTGGAACTGTTTCACACATTACTTCGGGCTAGGCCTTTGATATTACGCCGCTAGGGCAACCTCCGTGGGGAAATGCTGAGGATTAAGGCCGATCGAGGTCGACCTTTTTCGCCCGAAGAATGGCCTGGACGTAGTGCTGGACACAGTTCCAGTTGCCCTCTCCCTGGAGCATAGCTCCGACGATGTTGTTTGGGCTGACGACCACGCCGATCTCAGATGAAAGTGAGGCTCGGCGGACGTGCCAACGGTCGCACTGAAAAAAGGTGTGCTCGGACGTGTCTGGGATGCCGGGGCAATACAGACAGTCCGGGCTGGCGACTTTGCCCATCCGGTGCAGATAGGCTCGGAAGTACCCGTGTCCAGAAAGAAACTGGGTCACGTAGTAATCGACCTCGCCGTGCTGCCGCTCCACCCATGGTCGGACGGATGGTATGAGCTGGAAGGTCCAACGTCCCCTCGGCTCGGCTTCCCAGTCGCGCTGCAAGGAGTCGAAGCTGCGATCGCGCTCTTCCCTGGCAGCTGTTTCCCGGCCCACTTCAGGCCTCCTCCGGTAAATCGCCTGCCTCTCCCTCGCGAGGAAGAGGACGGGGATGACTCCGGCGATCACCATCACAGCAGGCTCGGAGACTGTGCGGTAGGCCGAAGCGACCCGCAGAGCTCCTCGACGCTGGACTCGGGCAAGCCGGTCTCGGAAGACTCGCTTCTCGAGTGCGTGAGCCCATGCCTCCGCCCCGTACAGCAAGACTGACTGGACGGCAGTCATGAGCAGACGGCGCTTGCAGGAACGAGGACCGCCGACATTGGGCATAAGCCTACCAAGGGCAGCGACACCCTTAGCGGCTTTGTCGGCGGCGCGCTGGATCTGCTCGCCGAAAGACAGTCTGCTGTCGACCATGACTCCCAGGTACTTTGCAGCAGGCTTAGTCTCGAGTGTGACGTCACCTATCTGCACCGGGAACACGGTGTTTATCCTCTTTTTGGTGAGGACGACGATCTCCGTCTTACTGGTAGCCAGGGACAAGCCGTGATCTCGCATCCACCCGTTGACCTTGGCCATTACTACGCTGAGCCTCAGTTTTGCCTGCTCGACGTTCCTCGCAGCGATCAAGGCAGCGACGTCGTCAGCATAGCCAACGAGGCGGGTCTCATCGGGCATGTCTAGCCTCAGCAAGCTATCGTAGGACACGTTCCAGAGATCTGGTCCGAGAATGGACCCCTGCGCAGCCCCGGAAGTGATGGGAATGCGCCGCTGACCTTCGGTCGTGTCGTACAACAGAACGCGGTCTGACAAATACGCTTCTATCATACGCAGGAGGTAGGAGGGAACTTGGAACGTATGCTCAAGCGCCCACAGCATATCGCTCCACCTGGCGGAGTTAAAAGCGTTCTTCACGTCGAGCGTGACAAGAAGGACCACGCGGCGCGACCAGTGGTTGTGGTCCTCCGCCCTCCGCACTGCCTCAACTACCTCCTGAATAGCGTCGATGGTAGAGCGACCGGATCTGAAGCCGTACTGCTGCGGGGACAAGTCCCCCGCAGAGACGATGGCCTCGGTCAGCCTGACGCGCAGGAGCTTCTCAAGCACTTTCCCGGCCGTGTCGAGCATACACAGGGGTCGGAAAGAAGAAGGGGTCCCCGGTGTGCTTTTCGCCTTCGGTATAAGGACAAGGCGGGTAACCTTCCACGACGAAAAGAAAACGCCTTCCGCCAGACACGCGTTGAACATGTCGAGCAGAAGCCTTGGATTCACCTCCGCAGCGAGCTTGAGCACCTCCGCCGGAATGCCATCGGGACCGGGCGCTCTTCTGGGTCGTAGGGATCGGACGGCGGCGGTGAGTTCCTCTTCCCGGAAAGCTGGGAAGGCGCCTACCTCTCCGAATTCCCTGACTGGCCGAACTGGGTGGCTGGGAAACAGTGTGTCGACGACGGCGGCCATGGCTTGTGGTTCCATGACCGCAGGTGGTGAGCGAGCCCCTAGCTTCTGGGTTACAAGTTTGTAGCCCGTCCCCCAGGGGTCGTTGTCGATATCCTGACACAGCTGTTTCCAGCACCTGACTTTACTCCGGTTGATGGCACCGCGGAGCTCTCGGCGGGCCGCTCTGTGCTCAGCCGATCTGTCATTTGCATCAGGGCGGTTCCTGGCTCGCTGCGCAGCTCGTCGGAGACCAAGGCATCTCCTCCGGAGTTCCGCGATTTCAGGCGTCCACCAGTAAACCGGCTTCTTCCTGTGGCGGCGGGAAACTCCGGGCATCGACTGCTCACATGCGGTCGCGATGAGTCGCATCGTCGATGCTGCCAGATCTTCGGCACTTGTGAAATTCACAATGCTCTGGTCCTTAATTACTTCTTTAAAAGTGTCTTTACTCAGACGACTGGTGTTCCAGCGTCGAGCCAGAGGAGCAGGTTCAGCGCGCAAGCGCGCGCCCTCGGGAAGGACCTTGAAAAGGATCGCCTGATGGTCGCTGGAGGAGTAGTCCTCGCAGACACGCCAGTCGGAGATCCGCTGGGCAATCCCTTCAGAGGCAAGAGATATGTCAGGGATCGTCTCTCTGCACCCCGGACGGCGAAAGGTGGAAATGCCGCCCGTGTTGAGGATACAGAGGCCCGACCTGGCAGCCGACTCGAGGACGTAACGTCCTCGAGTGTCGGTCCGCGGGGAACCCCATTCCACGGCTTTTGCGTTAAAATCGCCACCGACTATGACCCCGCCAGAGGTGTTCATGATCTTATCCTCGATGGAATCGACCATGTGGCGGTAGTCTGCGATCGGTTGGTTAGGCGTGAGGTAACAGGAGAAGACGGTGAAACCCCTGCTCCTCACCCAAACGAAGCCGTTGCCCGATCCGGAATCGAGAACAGGCACCTTCCCGAGGTCCAAGATCCAAATCGCCGCAGTGCCGGAGGGGTCCGAAAACCACTGCGCAGAGCGTCGGTTCTGGTACTGCTCACTGAGAAGCAGTAGGTCAGCACCCTGCTCCGTGGCGAATTGGAACAGCAAGTCATTTGCTGTCCTGCTCCTCTGCATATTAAGTTGCAGAACACTGATCATTTCTGTTGGTTCTGGCGAAGCTCCTGGATGGCCCGCCTGTACTGCCCGCAACGACCAGACCCAGCGGAATGCTTGACCTGGTCGCCCTTCAAGCCGGCTTCTGTACACAGGACACAGGACAACGCTGCGTTGCACGCGCTGGCCCTGTGGTCCTGGCCGCCGCACTTGAAGCAGAGCTTGCTTCTATCGGGTCCAGAGCAGCGATTAGCGACGTGACCGAACCCCAGACATTTAAAACATCTGGAGGCCACGAGCTTCTCTCGTACCCGACAGCTCACGTACCAGATCTTCAGGTGGCCCTTCTCCAGGAGCTTCGCAGCTGCTCTGGCTCCCAGCGTAAGGATCGCCACCTTCTGGCCTCGAGCATTCGCCTTCGAGACGAAAGTCTTCACCTCGACGTTTTCGCCGATAGCGGATTTGACAGCTGCAGTCACCTCCGCCTCGGTCGTCAGCTCGTCGAGGTCCCTCACCTCAAGCGTCGACTTGGGCTCGAGAACGCTGACAGTCGCGTTCGCCCCCAAGATGTTCTTCAGGTCTTCGCTGAAGGCGGACTTGCTTTCGGAGGCGTCCCCGAGTTCGACCAGAAGATCGCCGGCTCGGGTCTTCCTCATGGCCTTGATAACGGCGCCCTTCTCATCGGGCTTCGCTTTGCTGCGAATCTCGCCCAGCACGTCGGCGTAGGATTTCCCCTCCGACGGCTTGATGAGAAGGGCGTCTGGCCGCGTCCTACGTGACCTCTTCTTCGGCGCCTTCTTGTTGTCCTGAGGGCCGGGCTGGCTTCCAGGCTGCTGGGGTGGGACTTTCTTCTTCTTCCCCTTCCTCTTAACGACGTCGGTCCATTTCTCGGGGTCCGATGTCTCCCCTGGACCGTCACCTCTGGGTTTCTTCTCAGCCTCCGGTTGGGCGGGGCTGGAAGCAGCCCGTTTCCCACCGGCCGGCTGAGCCTTAACGCGCAGTGATGGGGTCGTCTGCGTCGAAGCAGTCACCGACTCGCACGACTGCCAAGATTTCCTCAGCTGAAGGATGTGGTTAAGGCTAGTCTCCAACTGGACTATGCCCTTCCTGCACATCCCTGCTGATGTTCTTCTGCCTGCCTGTCGCGGCCTTCATGACAGCTAGGGTGGCGAAGCACTTTTGAAGGTGCTCCTCCTCCTGCTGCCTGGCAAGTGCAATCACCGCCTGGAAGGGGGACGGGTCGGTGTGCATCGACTCAACGCCGCCGGAGGATGCTTGCTCGGTGAGTACCGGTGTTCTTGTCACCGAGGCAGTTGGTGTCGCTCGGCCTTGTGGCGACCTCGCGACACGAGGCTTCCGGCCAAAGGGGTCTTCTACCTCGACGTCCCCACTTTGAGAGGGTAGGCGAGGAAATTGATCCCTCTGGTTCGTTTTTGGGGTTAGGGTACCCCGGGAAGGTTCTTGCACCTTTTGAATAGTTTTTTCTTGTGAACCGCTCATAATGTCTGGATTAGCCCCCAAGACTGGGCGTTTGTTACCCCCCAAAACAGTGCCCCAATGTGAATGTCAAAACCGACCCGTCACCAGAGCAACTATATCCGTGTTCGACCGCCTCCAAAACACCGGCGGTCCCAGACGAGCAGTGGCCTCGGCAGAGCCCCCCCGTGACCGCAGCAGGGCCCTATCCGGTCGCCAACCGGCACCACCACGGCCAAGGGGATTTTCGCCGGCTGATAGGGCAGCCAGGTCAGCTGGCTGGGCTGACCCGGGCCCCTGTACTATCCGGCAGCCTGGGAGGTGCAGAACCCAGTTTTTAAGCTGTACCCTCTGCTCGTCCTAGACCCCCAGCGCAGTGGAGGCTGAAGAACCCAGAGTCACCCCGGCAAGTAGGCCGGAATGATTTAGAAAAAAAAAAAACAACCGGGCTATTGAAATGAAACGGAGAATGCAGTTGTGAAAAGGAGACGCGAAAAAGGACCATTGCGTCCCCCTCCCCTTTTAGTCGGCTCTTACGACAAGCAGGGGATACTGTTGGACATTCTGTCCCGGCCCAACACGGGAGTGGGGAATAATAATAATAATAATAATAATAATAATAATAATAATAATAATAATTTTTTTTTTTTTTTTTTTTTTTTTTGGGGTAGGAGGTGGAATGCGTTTACGCACACTGAGGGGCTCGTTGTCCCCTCAGTAGTGTCGGACTCCCACGAGCTCGATGTCCCGTGAACTACCGACTAAACCACCTCCCTCGGCACCGAGGACACTAGCCTGGAACTGTTTCACACATTACTTCGGGCTAGGTCTTTGATATTACGCCGCTAGGGCAACCTCCGTGGGGAAATGCTGAGGATTAAGGCCGATCGAGGTCGACCTTTTTCGCCCGAAGAATGGCCTGGACGTAGTGCTTGACACAGTTCCAGTTGCCCTCTCCCTGGAGCATAGCTCCGACGATGTTGTTTGGGCTGACGATCACGCCGATCTCAGATGAAAGCGAGGCTCGGCGGACGTGCCAACGGTCGCACTGAAAGAAGGTGTGCTCGGACGTATCTGGGATGCCGGGGCAATACAGACAGTCCGGGCTGGCGACTTTGCCCATCCGGTGCAGATAGGCTCGGAAGTACCCGTGTCCAGAGAGAAACTGGGTCACGAAGTAATCGACCTCGCCGTGCTGCCGCTCCACCCATGGTCGGACGGAAGGTATGAGCTGGAAGGTCCAACGTCCCCTCGGCTCGGCTTCCCAGTCGCGCTGCCAGGAGTCGAAGCTGCGATCGCGCTCTTCCCTGGCAGCTGTTTCCCGGCCCACTTCAGGCCTCCTCCGGTAAATCGCCTGCCTCTCCCTCGCAAGGAAGAGGACGGGGATGACTCCGGCGATCACCATCACAGCAGGCTCGGAGACTGTGCGGTAGGCCGAAGCGACCCGCAGAGCTCCTCGACGCTGGACTCGGGCAAGCCGGTCTCGGAAGACTCGCTTCTCGAGTGCGTGAGCCTATACCTCCGCCCCGTACAGCAAGACTGACTGGACGGCAGTCATGAGCAGACGGCGCTTGCAGGAACGAGGACCGCCGACATTGGGCATAAGCCTACCAAGGGCAGCGACACCCTTAGCGGCTTTGTCGGCGGCGCGCTGGATCTGCTCGCCGAAAGACAGTCTGCTGTCGACCATGACTCCCAGGTACTTTGCAGCAGGCTTAGTCTCGAGTGTGACGTCACCTATCTGCACCGGGAACACAGTGTTTATCCTCTTTTTGGTGAGGACGACGATCTCCGTCTTACTGATAGCCAGGGACAAGCCGTGATCTCGCATCCACCCGTTGACCTTGGCCATTACAACGCTGAGCCTCAGTTTTGCCTGCTCGACGTTCCTCGCAGCGATCAAGGCAGCGACGTCGTCAGCATAGCCAACGAGGCGGGTCTCATCGGGCATGTCTAGCCTCAGCAAGCTGTCGTAGGACACGTTCCAGAGATCTGGTCCGAGAATGGACCCCTGCGCAGCCCCGGAAGTGATGGGAATGCGCCGCTGACCTTCAGTCGTGTCGTACAACAGAACGCGGTCTGACAAATACGCTTCTATCATACGCAGGAGGTAGGAGGGAACTTGGAACGTATGCTCAAGCGCCCACAGCATATCACTCCACCTGGCGGAGTTAAAAGCGTTCTTCAAGTCGAGCGTGACGAGAAGGACCACGCGGCGCGACCAATGGTTGTGGTCCTCCGCCCTCCGCACTGCCTCAACTACCTCCTGAATAGCGTCGATGGTAGAGCGACCGGATCTGAAGCCGTACTGCTGCGGGGACAAGTCCCCCGCAGAGACGATGGCCTCGGTCAGCCTGACGCGCAGGAGCTTCTCAAGCACTTTCCCGGCCGTGTCGAGCATACACAGGGGTCGGAAAGAAGAAGGGGTCCCCGGTGTGCTCTTCGCCTTCGGGATAAGAACAAGGCGGGCAACCTTCCACGAAGAAAAGAAAACGCCTTCCGCCAGACACGCGTTGAACATATCGAGCAGAAGCCTTGGATTCACCTCCGCAGCGAGCTTGAGCACCTCCGCCGGAATGCCATCGGGACCGGGCGCTCTTCTGGGTCGTAGGGATCGGACGCCAGCGGTGAGTTCCTCTTCCCGGAAAACTGGGAAGGCGCCTACCTCTCCGAATTCCCTGACTGGCCGAACTGGGTGGCTGGGAAACAGTGTATCGACGACGGCGGCCATGGCTTGTAGTTCCATGACCGCAGGTGGTGAGCGAGCCCCTAGCTTCTGGGTTACAAGTTTGTAGCCCGTCCCCCAGGGGTCGTTGTCGATATCCTGACACAGCTGCTTCCAGCACCTAACTTTACTCCGGTTGATGGCACCGCGGAGCTCTCGGCGGGCCGCTCTGTGCTCAGCCGATCTGGCATTTGCATCAGGGCGGTTCCTGGCTCGCTGCGCAGCTCGTCGGAGACCAAGGCATCTCCTCCGGAGTTCCGCGATTTCAGGCGTCCACCAGTAAACCGGCTTCTTCCTGTGGCGGCGGGAAACTCCGGGCATCGACTGCTCAAACGCGGTCGCGATGAGACGCATCGTCGATGCTGCCAGATCTTCGGCACCTGTGAAATTCACAATGCTCTGGTCTTTAATTACTTCTTTAAAAGTGTCTTTGCTCAGACGACTGGTGTTCCAGCGTCGAGCCAGAGGAGCAGGTTCAGCGCGCAAGCGCGCACCCTCGGCAAGGACCTTGAAGAGGATCCCCTGGTGGTCGCTAGAGGAATACTCCTCGCAGACACGCCAGTCGGAGATCCGCTGGACAATCCCTTCAGAGGCAAGGGATATGTCAGGGATCGTCTCTCTGCACCCCGGACGGCGAAAGGTGGAAATGCCGCCCGTGTTAAGGATACAGAGGCCCGACCTGGCAGCCGACTCGAGGATGTAACGACCTCGAGTGTCGGTCCGCGGGGAACCCCATTCCACGGCTTTGGCGTTAAAATCGCCACCGACTATGACCCCGCCAGAGGTGTTCATGATCTCATCCTCGATGGAATCGACCATGTGGCGGTAGTCTGCGATCGGTTGGTTAGGCGTGAGGTAACAGGAGAAGACAGTGAAACCCCTGCTCCTCACCCAAACGAAGCCGTTGCCCGATCCGGAATCGAGAACAGGCACCTTCCCGAGGTCCAAGATCCAAATCGCCGCAGTGCCGGAGGGATCCGAGAACCACTGCGCGGAGCGTCGGTTCTGGTACTGCTCACTGAGAAGCAGTAGGTCAGCACCCTGCTCCGTGGCGAATTGGAACAGCAAGTCGTATGCCGTCCTGCTCCTCTGCATATTAAGTTGCAGAACAGTGATCATTTCTTTTGTGTTTGGCGAAGCTCCTGGACGGCCCGTCGGTACTGCCCGCAGCGACCTGACCCAGCGGAATGCTTGACCTGGTCGCCCTTCAAGCCGGCTTCTGTACACAGGACACAGGACAGCGTTGCATTGCACGCGCTGGCCTTGTGGTCCTGGCCGCCGCACTTGAAGCAGAGCTTGCTTCTATCGGGTCCGGGGCAACGATTAGCGACGTGACCGAACCCCAGACATTTAAAACATCTGGAGGCCACGAGCTTCTCGCGTACCCGACAGCTCACGTACCAGATCTTCAGGTGGCCCTTCTCCAGGAGCTTCGCAGCCGCTCTGGCTCCCAGCGTCAGGATCGCCACCTTCTGGCCTCGAGCATTCGCCTTCGAGACGAAAGTCTTCACCTCGACGTTGCCGATGACGGATTTAACGGCTGCAGTCACCTCCGCCTCGGTCGTCAACTCGTCGAGGTCCCTCACCTCCAGCGTCGACTTGGGCTCCAGAACGCTGACAGTCGCGTTCGCCCCCAAGATGGTCTTCAGGTCTTCGCTGAAGGCGGACAACCGGGCTATTGAAATGAACCGAAGAATGGAGTTGTGAAAAGGAGACGCGAAAAAGGACCAGTGCGCCCCCCTCCCCTTTTAGTCGGCTCTTACGACAAGCAGGGGATACTGTTGGACATTCTGTCCCGGCCCAACACGGGTAGTAATAATAATAATAATAATAATAATAATAATAATAATAATAATAATAATAATAATAATTTTTTTTTTTTTTTTTTTTTTTTTTGGGAAAGGCAGGTGGAATCCATTTACGGACGAAGTGTGGGACTCGCCGAAGCCCTACCCACTAAACCACCTCCTCGTTCCGGGCGAATCTCCCCCCGGGACTGTTTCGCACATTACTTCAGGGGGAGGCCCCGTGTTGGGAAACCACATACTGGAGACCGCGGTCTGTCAGAAGAGGAAACTACTTCCCTCTTCTTCTAGCCGGCTTGGACTTGCGTTGCTGTTCTGCCTGTTTGGCGTTTTCCAGGGTAAGCCTAAAAACGCGGCATGCCCCGGAACCAGCGATGTGGTCGCACTGTGGTTTCGGCTGCAGCTCACTGCAGAGGAAGCAGTGAACTGCGTTGCCGCAATCCTTGTGGTGATGGCCCGACTCTCCGCATTTGAAGCAAAGAGCGGACCGATCCGTCCCCGTGCATTCGCTGCGACGGTGCCCGTAGCTCAGGCACTTGAAGCACCTGACGACCACGGTTCGCAGGCGCACCGCGCAGCTCAGAAAACCCACCCGAAGGTGGCCGGTCTTCAGCACTTTGGCAGCCTCTTCCTCAGAAAGGTCGAGGACTGCCATCTTTAGTTGCCGCTTGTTTGCCGGTCCCAGTGACACCCTGCGATTGTCACCGGGTCCGCCAAGGGCCTTGTCGAGTGCGTCGACAACCTCCTGTCTCTCCGTGAGGGCGTCAAGGTCCCTCACCTCGACGGAAACACGCTTTTCTGGGGCAATGACGTTGCCCGCGTTGCCGACAGCAGCTCCGAGGGCTGCAGCGAACTTCTGCCTGTCTGAGCCCTTCCCCAGCCGGAGGATAACATCCCCCTTCGGAGTCGGCCTCACGCAGACAATCTTGGCGGCGCAGGTGTCGGGGTTGAGATCCTTTCGGATCTTCCCGAGAACACCCGCATAGGACTGGCCGCCAGCCACTCTGACGAGCACAGAAGATGGACCAGCCCTCGCCCCCGGCTTGGCTTTCGGCCTCACGGCCACCACGCCCTGATCGGGTTTGGTAACCGCGATAGCCGGCAGATCCTCCGCCTCCGCCTTTCTTGATTTCTTCTTTGCCTTCTTCTTTTTCTTCGTTGGCACAACCCTAGGCTCGTGCTCGTCAGAGCTCTCACTAGGGCTGTGCACCCGCTTGGCTGGAGCCGAGGAACTGGCCGCGAGGACGGCATCCTTGAGGAGCCGCCCTTGGATCCGCGACCTTGTCCTTTTCCGGGCGTCTCTCGCCACCTCAATGTCATTGACGTTGTGGTGGTATCTGTCCTGGACTTCTTCCGCCGATCTGCGCAGGAGCTTCAACTTCTCAAACAACGCGGATAGGGAGAGGATTCCCTCCTTCACCGTGTTGTTTACGTTTTTTTGGATCCTGCAGGCTCCAGTCATGTTGGCCAGTAGAGTCTCCACTTGGCCAAAAATCTCGTTCTCTTCTTCGCGGGCTTTGAGGACATTTCCCCATTGACTCTCGCAGTACTCCAAGTCTTGCGCAGTGGCATGACTGAAGTCACTGCCCATGCTGGTTGTGCTCGCCAAGCTGTTTCGGCGCAACTGTGGCACAGTCAAGAATGTCTGGTTGCCCTCCCCAGAATCCATAGGGCAGCCCGAATGATCGGGGTGGGATTTCGGACCGGAGTCCTGACCCACCTGGGGTACGTTACCGTGGTTTTTCGCAGACATCATGCTAATAATAATTTTTTTTTTTTTTTTTTTTTTTGGGTAGGAGGTGGAATGCGTTTACGCACACTGAGGGGCTCGTTGTCCCCTCAGTAGTGTCGGACTCCCACGAGCTCGATGTCCCGTGAACTACCGACTAAACCACCTCCCTCGGCACCGAGGACACTAGCCTGGAACTGTTTCACACATTACTTCGGGCTAGGCCTTTGATATTACGCCGCTAGGGCAACCTCCGTGGGGAAATGCTGAGGATTAAGGCCGATCGAGGTCGACCTTTTTCGCCCGAAGAATGGCCTGGACGTAGTCCTGGACACAGTTCCAGTTGCCCTCAGGTTCAAGATGGTCTTCAGGTCTTCGGGGACTTGCTTTCAGAGGCGTCCCCGAGTTCGACCAGAAGATCGCCGGCTCGGGTCTTCCTCATAGATTTGATAACGGCGCCCTTCTCATCGGGCTTCGCTTTGCTGCGAATCTCGCCCAGCACGTCGGCGTAGGATTTCCCCTCCGACGGCTTGATGAGAAGAGCGTCTGGCCGCGTCCTGCGTGGCCTCTTCTTCGGCGCCTTCTTGTTGTCCTGAGGGCCGGGCTGGCTTCCAGGCTGCTGGGGCGGGACTTTCTTCTTCTTCCCCTTCCTCTTAACCACATCGGTCCATTTCTCGGAGTCCTTGTCCTGCAATGGGCCGTCGCTCCTCTTCTTTTTTTCTGCCTCTGGCTGGGCGGGGCTGCTGGCTGTTCTCTTTGAAACGGCAGACTGGGCCTTGACCCGCAAGGACGGTGTCGTCTGCGTCGATGCGGTCACTGACTCGCACGACTGCCAAGACTTCCTCAGCTCAAGGATGTGGTTAAGGCTGGCTTCCAATTGGACTATGCCTTCCTGCACATCCCTGCTGATGTTCTTCTGCCTGCCGGTCGCGGCCTTCATGACAGCGAGGGTGGCGAAGCACTTTTGAAGGTGCTCCTCCTCCTGCTGCCTGGCAAGTGCAATCACCGCCTGGAAGGGGGACGGGTCGGTGTGCATCGACTCAACGCCGCCGGCGGGTGCCTGCTCGGTGAGGACCGGTGTTCTTGTCACCGAAGCAGTTGGTGTCGCTCGGCCTTGTGGCGACCTCGCGACACGAGGCTTCCGACCAAAGGGGTCTTCTACCTCGACGTCCCCACTTTGAGAGGGTAGACGAGGAAATTGCTCCCTCTGGTTCGTTTTTGGGGTTAGGGAGCCCCGGGGAGATTCTTGCACCTTTTGAATCGTTTTACCTTGTGTGCTAGCCATGCTGTCTGGATTAGCCCCCAAGACTGGGCGTTTGTAACCCCCCAAAACAGTGCCCCAATGTGATTGTCAAACCGACCCATCACCAGAGTAACTATATCTATGCTCGACCGCCCCCAAAACACCGGCGGTCCCAGACGAGCAGTGGCCTCGGCAGAGCCCCCCCGTGACCGCAGCAGGGCCCTATCCGGTCGCCAACCGGCACCGCCACGGCCAAAGGGATTTTCGCCGGCTGATAGGGCAGCCAGGTCAGCTGGCTGGGCTGACCCGGGCCCCTGTACTATCCGGCAGCCTGGGAGGTGCAGAACCCAGTTTTTAAGCTGTACCCTCTGCTCGTCCTAGACCCCCAGCGCAATGGAGGCTGAAGAACACAGAGTCACCCCGGCAAATAGGCCGAAATGATTTAGAAAAAACAACCGGGCTATTGAAATGAAACGGAGAATGGACTTGTGAAAAGGAGACGCGAAAAAGGACCAGTGCGCCCCCCTCCCCTTTTAGTCGGCTCTTACGACAAGCAGGGGATACTGTTGGACATTCTGTCCCGGCCCAACACGGGTAAATAATAATAATAATAATAATAATAATAATAATTTTTTTTTTTTTTTGGGGAAAGGCAGGTGGAATCCATTTACGGACGAAGTGTGGGACTCGCCGAAGCCCTACCCACTAAACCACCTCCTCGTTCCGGGCGAATCTCCCCCCGGGACTGTTTCGCACATTACTTCAGGGGGAGGCCCCGTGCTGGAAAACCACATACTGGAGACCGCGGTCTGTCAGAAGAGGAAACTACTTCCCTCTTCTTCTACCCGGCTTGGACTTGTGTTGCTGTTCTGCCTGTTTGGCGTTTTCCAGGGCAAGCCTAAAAACGCGGCATGCCCCGGAACCAGCGATGTGGTCGCACTGCGGTTTCGGCTGCAGCTCACTGCAGAGGAAGCAGTGAACTGCGTTGCCGCAATCCTTGTGGTGATGGCCCGACTCTCCGCACTTGAAGCAAAGAGCGGACCGATCCGTCCCCGTGCATTCGCTGCGACGGTGCCCGTAGCCCAGGCACTTGAAGCACCTGACGACCACGGTTCGCAGGCGCACCGCGCAGCTCAGAAAACCCACCCGAAGGTGGCCGGTCTTCAGCACTTTGGCAGCCTCTTCCTCAGAAAGGTCGAGGACTGCCATCTTTAGTTGTCGCTTGTTTGCCGGTCCCAGTGACACCCTGCGATTGTCACCGGGTCCGCCAAGGGCCTTGTCGAGTGCGTCGACAACCTCTTGTCTCTCCGTGAGGGCGTCAAGGTCCCTCACCTCGACGGAAACACGCTTTTCTGGGGCAATGACGTTGCCCGCGTTGCCGACAGCAGCTCCGAGGGCTGCAGCGAACTTCTGCCTGTCTGAGCCCTTCCCCAGCCGGAGGATAACATCCCCCTTCGGAGTCGGCCTCACGCAGACAATCTTGGCGGCGCAGGTGTCGGGGTTGAGGTCCTTTCGGATCTTCCCGAGAACACCCGCATAGGACTGGCCGCCAGCCACTCTGACAAGCACAGAAGATGGACCAGCGCTCGCCCCCGGCTTGGCTTTCGGCCTCACGGCCACCGCGCCCTGATCGGGTTTGGTAACCGTGATAGCCGGCAGATCCTCCGCCTCCGCCTTTCTTGGTTTCTTCTTTGCCTTCTTCTTTTTCTTCGTTGGCACAACCCTAGGCTCGTGCTCGTCAGAGCTCTCACTAGGGCTGTGCACCCGCTTGGCTGGAGCCGAGGAACTGGCCGCGAGGACGGCATCCTTGAGGAGCCGCCCTTGGATCCGCGACCTTGTCCTCTTCCGGGCGTCTCTCGCCACCTCAATGTCATTGACGTTGTGGTGGTATCTGTCCTGGACTTCTTCCGCCGATCTGCGCAGGAGCTTCAACTTCTCAAACAACGCGGATAGGGAGAGGATTCCCTCCTTCACCGTGTTGTTTACGTTTTTTTGGATCCTGCAGGCTCCAGTCATGTTGGCCAGTAGAGTCTCCACTTGGCCAAAAATCTCGTTCTCTTCTTCGCGGGCTTTGAGGACATTTCCCCATTGACTCTCGCAGTACTCCAAGTCTTGCGCAGTGGCATGACTGAAGTCACTGCCCATGCTGGTTGTGCTCGCCAAGCTGTTTCGGCGCGACTGTGGCACAGTCAAGAATGTCTGGTTGCCCTCCCCAGAATCCATAGGGCAGCCCGAGTGATCGGGGTGGGATTTCGGACCGGAGTCCTGACCCACCTGGGGTACGTTACCGTGGTTTTTCGCAGACATCATGCTTTATGGCCCCCTTGTAGCCGGCTTTTACGGCAAGCAGGGGATACTGTTGGAACATTCTACTCCGGCCCAACACGGAAAGAGAAGAAGGCGTGAAAAGACACCCAGGGTCTGGGGTCGAAGAAAGAAGAGGGTGAGCAAGATTAGCTCAGTAAAGAAAAAAGAGGCGAGCCAAGACCCGAGAAAGGAAGAAAGATCTTGGCTCAAGAAGAACTGCGAGAAGGAGAGTCTCGCAGCTTGGCTCGGGAACCCGGGGTCGCCAGACACCCGAACAGCCGAAAGCTGGCCGCCCCTGGGGGAAATAATAATAATAATAATAATAATAATAATAATAATAATAATAATAATATGCTACAACAATCGGTAAACGACTTTTAAAAAGCTAAACATATCTGTGGTCATACGCCCATCAATGAGACTAAAACATTTTTGGAATTTTAGCCTCCAGATACCAATAAATACTAAAAAGTGGTGTAAATACCTGCTTTAATAGTAATCCAACGGTAGACGTATTACTACTAGTTTCAACTTCCACATGAAGTCATCTTCAGGCTTACAAGGATGGTTGTTATGTTGTCATCTTCAGAAGTTGAAGATTGTCGTCAATTGTTTTTCAAATACACATACCATATGAACACGACGGAAACGCATTACACTTAACACACAACGAAATAGGCCGATTTTAATAAAGGGCGATGCGATCACAACGGTACCGTCATGATCACGTCGCCCTTTATGAAAAGAGGCCTATTTCGTTGAGTGTTAAGTGTAATGAGTTTCCGTCGTGTATCAGAGTGATACCGCCATGATTGCGTCGCCATTTATTAAAATAGGCCTATTTTGTTGTGTGTTAAGTGTCATGTGTTTCCGTCGTGTTCGTATAGTATAGGTATTTTAACCCATTTCTGCCCACTGTCGACATTTGTAGACACTGACTTTACAAATTTTTATCACGGATACAATTTAGCATTTGAAACAAAGAGTATTTTATTTTTATCTATTGGTATCCCTACTAAGCAGCTACAGTGTTTGCCACCATTTTGTAGTGTACGTGTGAGTAGGAAATTTGAGATTAAAAACCTCTGCAAGACAAGCCATGTCATATTTTGAATCCTAAGTGTTATACTATTAATCTTTTAATTTTTTATTGAATATACAATTGTTTAGATATATTTAGGAACTACTACAACAAATATAATCGTAGCTTAGTTTATTTTTTTACAAGAACATAGTTTTATTCCTTTGCAAAAACTGATGTCGACAAATGTCGACAGTGGTCACGAGCGGTTACAGGTCCATTATTGTCAGAGGCTATTTTATTTATTATCATTCGCTATGTAGTATGGAGTTACACGGCAATAACACCATAGATCGACCTACAGCAGGACGTCTGAGCTCAAAAGAGCTCCAGTTGTGTACCAGCTGACGTCCGCTACAGCGGAAAACACTTCTTGGACACTGTGGAAAAGCAAGTCTGATGTACCCATTGTGGAAAGGCTACAAGAGAAATCTGTGGTACATGTCGAGTTGGTTGCCATGTTCTTTGTGAGAAAACATTTTATTCGCTGTGACCCATTGTGCAAACTCTGCACAGATTTTTGGGTAAAAATATTACGGGACCTTTACGGAAATTCATGGAAGAGACTTTTATTATGGTTTTATTTTAGATTTGTTTAAAATATTTTATATTCCAGCAATTATTTTTGAAAGTTGCTGATATCTTATCACATTTATCAAATTTTTTACGTATTGACCGTTTTGACTGCATTTTTATGGTCTAATTTACTACCTATTAAGTTTTACTATCAACTTGTATAACTAAAAACACTGTGGGGTATATATTTTTTACTATTACATAAACTTTTTCCCATTGTACTTGATTGTAACTTACCTTATTTATAAACTTTTTTATATAATGTCCTTTTACCTGACTTTTTATTGCGGTATTTACTATATCTTTACACCTAAACTTGTGAAACTTAGTGTTTCCTACGAATATATACTTTTTGTTTTTATGTGTTTTTTTTCAAATTTCTTTTGTTTAGTTTGTCATTTTATATATTTAGAAGTATAATAGGTCAAATTTATGTTAACAATTACAAATCTGATGATGCTCGCTGTCGGCTGTTTCGTCACTTACACACTGTGCCCGTTTGTGTCCACTGTCGACATATGTCGACATGCCATAATTGATATAAAAATGAGTATAAAAAATTAAAAGCAATCAAAATCTATGTTTTTGTACCATTAACAACAAAATAATAAGCAAAAAACGAAATCCAAGAAAAAAATTAATTTGGGCATTAATGGGTTAAAAAACAATGGGCGACAATCCTCAACTTCTGAAGATGACAACATAACAACCATCCTTGTAAGCCTGAAGATGACTTCATGTAGAAGTCAAAACTAGAAGCAATACGTCTACTGTTGGATTACCATTAAAGCAGGTATTTACACCACTTTTTAGAGACTATAACCTTTGACCATAAAAAGTCAAAGCTAAAACAGTAATAGAGGCAAAAGACCATGAAACTAATGATAGGGTTAATAGGCTCTGTTAGTAGTTATCAGTTAGTAGTTTGTCAGCTGAATTCATATGCATGATTTGGAACATTGTTTATCTGTTTGATGTCTATTCCTCTATCTCCCTAGAAAGTGTCCTTCCTATAATTTTCCCCTCAAACTAAATAAACTATTTTATAAAATGGCATGTTATCATCTCAGTCAACAAAAATTATCTAATATACAATCTAAGATGATGACAATCTGAGTTTTTAGCGAATTTCCCCCTATAGGGAAGTAGCTATTACCGTAGGCGGCATGGTAAGACTTAAGCGCGGGACCACCTTAACTTTTCATTTTGATGTCCCTAGACCCCAAAAACACCATTCGTTCATTTTCATATATATATACCTGTCTGTAGGCGCGATAACTTTTGCAAAAATTGTCCGATCGCGATGAAATTTGGCAAATATGTGTAAAGCGATATTTATTACTTCGAGTTCGAAAACCAGCAGGATAGGTTTGTTCTAAGAGGGTTTTTTTTAACAAAATAAAATTTATTTTTAAAATTTAACACCTTTTTATTGATATTACAGTATTTAATTTAATAGTCAAAATTGGATTCAGATTAAAAAAATTAACAATTTAGTATTTTGAATTATTATTCTACATCAATCGGTTACTGAGATATTGGGTCTGGTAAATTCAGTAAATTGTCTTTTTTTTCTCCCTAAACTATCCAAATTCTGGTATAAATACCATAATTTTTCATTGAATTTCTCTAAAAATGGGATTTTATTAAAATTATGGTACAATCATATGATTGAATGTAATTGGTCAGTTGATATTTTGGTATGTTTTTATTCCTTGAATTTGAGTAGTTTGATAATATGTTTGCTGACATTTATATACTACAATAAGAATACTATTATTACAAATTATCAGACTATGATAAGGAATAAACTCATGAATGATAACATTTACTTTATTTAAAGTAATGTTTTCATAAAATATTCAAAACAATTCCCTATAGAGAATATGCCCACTTAAAAAAAAATCCTTCAGAAATTCACTGAGTGTGCAGGTTTGCTGTAACAGGTGTATTTAAATATCAATTTATAAGATAGATCATATGATTTGAATTAATTTTTTCATATAAATATTTTGTTGTTTTTATTTTGATTGATTTGATGTCATTGACTGTATGTTTGCTTACATTTAAATACTATAATAAGAATACACTTATAAAAAATTATTATACTACGAACTAATAGTCTAAGAAAAACAGAAAGTTTATTCATATAATGAACATTAATGTGATTCCCACGATCGTTTCCCTTATATATAAAACTCTTGAACCGACTCTAACTAATTTCCCCTAACCGAATTTCCATCTACAGGGAACTAGACATTACAGTAAACAGCATGGTAAGACTACAGAGCGGAACCACCATAACTTTTCTTTTTAATGTTGCTTGACCACAAAACACCCTTTTTTCCATTTTCATATTCATATAAGGATATATATAAATCTTTGTATCTATTCTGACGCCGTCTAAAACGTGCTATTCGGCGGCTATGTAAAATATTTGAGTATATAAATTTTTTTCTCTAAAAATATGTTAATACCACTACAAAGAAATATATATGCAATTTTTTCTGGATTTTTTACTCTATCCAATCACTGCAAAATCGGTGCTATTTAGCAGCATTCAATAATCGTGCTAATTTGCGCTTCATGTATATAAGACCTATTCCGCCGCGAGCGATGTTGCCAGATTTATGGGACATTGAACCCAGAGTGAGGTATAGAAATCTGCAGAGAGGTTCGAGTTTGTAGCCTGAAGCGTTAGTGTTTTTTTTTCTTTTTGTCTATGCAGTATTAATTGTTATAAGATTGTTAAATTTATTGAATTTGCAACTAACCGTTACTGTTCCTAAGTTCATTTTCCTAAATTGCGTGCAAATAGAATATAAACTAAGTTTAATTTATTTTTTACAACTTACCACATTACCTTTGAATTTATTCACAGAAAAAATAGTAAGGGCCTTTTCACATTAGGCGACAGGAAGCGGTATCTCCTCGCCAAATCTTGTCGTTTTCATTTTTGACACCTTGAAGTCACGGCAGGGGTTAATTTCAGCCGGAGCACAACGGAGCGCAGCTCCATTACTTTTTAGGACACTGGAGCACACCGGAGCGCAGCCCCGAAACTTCATTGGTCACCGGTGTGGCTTTGGACCTTTTCTATGGGCACGTCATTTGTAATACTGTTTATGGAACAATTTTTGTAAAAGTTTACAACTCTTTACAATTTGAGAATCTCAGCGGCAAGTAGTTTGTTAAATGTTTGGACAAGTCAGATGCGCACTTGTTCGACGATAGTCAAATTCCCAACATGAGTCGTGAGTGGCGCTAACGCACGTAGCGCTGGAGATAACAACCTAAACGATTACTAAGGCGCATTAAGTACACTCTAGCCGTGGCATTGCAAACCCTCCCCCTCCCGCCGCGCAAAAGTGTATACAGCCTAAAGAGTTTTTGTTTAGTATTTACATTTAGTTTATTTAGCCTAAACGGTTTTTCAGTGTGGCCTAGGCCTAAACATCCTTGCCGGAATTCGCGCTTGCTCTCTTTCGGCGAGAATACTTTTCACTGGCGTAGTTTGTAATTTTGCCGCATCCAAACAAATATAGTATAACAGTAAGCTTTATTGACTTATTCATCATTTTCTTTTTGGGTTACACAGTGGGCAGAAACATAAAAAAGGCACTGAATTTGATTGTAATGTATACAAATTTTACGGGGGAGGGCCCAAAACCCCCCAGTGGGGTTTTGCTGGAGGGTATTCCGTACCCCCTCCTGGACCCCTATTTTGCCATAGTACTTTTTCTCTACAAAATAAGCCCTGAGTCACGGTCGCTGAGTGTGATCACGCGTAATTGAAACAGTGTTATTCCGAGCACCACGAAAAGACTCCGCGCCTAAGTCGATGGTGATGGTCGCCTGTGAAAAGGCCCTTAGCTATTTTATTTCGTACTAGCAGCTGTTACGTTATTTGAAGGCATTACACTATTGCCAATAGAATTTGCATTTTAGTTGGCTTGAAACAGCTGTTTCTTCTGCTTTTTGAACCCAAATTGCAATATCTACTGCTGTTTATTGTTCAGTATTGTGTTCAGTATGAATGTTTATATTCTTATGAAATGTAAAAATTTAAATTATGCCTGATTTCACCAACCTTTAAACCACCGTTAAGGCTCGGTTAGTTTACTTTTATCAGCTGTTTGATGCTATTTTCCCATCTTTTACGAACGGTTTATTAACCGACCCTTAACTGATGTTTGGTGAAATCAATAAACACTCACTGGGTGTAGCCCAAGGGTATTTTAAGGAAGTGGATAGGCCTATGTTTTCCCGGGTTCATTCTACCTTTGTGTAACCAGTTTTTGCTAATTCATTCTGAGCTAATTGATTCGCATTTTAGAAATGATAAAAATCAAACACAAATAAGTAATAAATAAGTAAATAGGCCTAAGTAAACAAATAATAAAAATCAAATTCATAAATTACATGAATTGGTGACCTACCCAGGTAGGTATTTTAAGCCACTTATGAATGACAGATTAGTGAAGGATGATTGTTGCGCGATTTTGTAGTCTTGTTACTGACTAAGGTTGACATGTTTCTTAGACAGGACCTTTAATTAATAGCCCAACAGCCAATAGTAGCTAAGGGATCTACATTTTAACGTGGGATCCGAACCACAAATTTTGCCTGGCTTACAGTTTACGAACTGGTCTAATTGTGAGGACGGTCTTATGAACGTAAGTATTCAATACTGCGGACGTTAATCCACACTAGGGAACACCGCGTCCACAAGCCATCGCTCATAACTATCCACAGTTCATGAACTCCAAGTAATTGGATTACATGACACGCCACCCTGGTCATAATACTAATTTGAACGATATACTAGCAGATGTTTGAGTATTGACTAATCCGACTAGTTCGAAGACAATAAAATTTATGTTTAAACTGTTCAGCTAGGCCTAACTGGTTTCTATGTTAGGTGATGATGAAAAAATAGCCATCTTAAGTAAAAAGGTCGCGCCCTATGAAATGTGCCAAACTGATGTTCAATTTTAAAAAATACATTTTTTTAATAGTCATCTTGGTTAAAGCAAAGAAAATGTATGCTGTAAAGAAAATAGAAAGATTTGAGCTTAGTTAGCTAGTATGACGTAATTATAGGCTCAAAAAATTAGCGGACCTAGGGGTATGACAGCATAACTGAGACCGTACAAGTAATATTTTGATTTAGTTGTATTAACTGGTTTATAATGTAGACCTAGATGTCGTAATCACTACTAGTTGCATGAGTCCAACTACGTTACACCAGTTGACTCTGCACACACCTTTCTTTTCTCTTTACATTATGAAAAAAATGGTAATAAGACGTAATGTTATTCAAACCCTTAAGTGCGATCGTCATTCACTAACACTGTCAGGCTTATGGCTAGACATCGGGACCCCACATCAGTCTATTCAAGTCAATTTGCAAATAAATATAATAAAAGTTTGTTGAAATTTGTTTAAACTTGTTTACTACCCCCGACCTATAACAATAAACGATTTCTGACAGCTATGACAATAGAATAGGCCAAGGCTCAAGATATAATGTAGGAAGTTGATATGCCAAACGGCATAGGCTAACAATTGATTTAAGGAATTGAAGTGAGAAACAATCATTAGAAACAAAACCGCCGATTTATATTAAAACATTAGAACACTTCAACTTTTTAAAATATGTAATTAGGCCTAGTTATATTTCATAATTCTATAGGCCTTAGCCAGCAAATTATTACAACTTATATGCTCACATCATGAAACACGATGTTGGCTTTGATAAATAGATGAAAAATGTATTCTTTTACAGATAGTATTGACTTGTGCCTCTTAACATTAGAAAAACTATATTAAACTCTACACTTACTAACACTTCGATAGAAAACATAACACTATAATAAACGAATAAAGATTTGTGTTAACATGAATATTTAATTTGATTATTAGTGATAATAATTGGTGGGTCCTCTTATTTTTCAGTGGCACTTTTATTGTTTTAAATTTGTAGGTTAAATTAAGTGAAATCATAATTTGACAAGACAGGCTGCCAAGAGGCAGTTTATATTAGGCTGAAAAATATACCTCATAAAATTAAAAAATAAATAAATTCCCTTCACTCAATGATAACACGAAGTACTGATATTTAAGTTATTTATCTTAATTTCTAACTATTTTAATAATCCCATTTTCTCATCCTCTATGCAATGTAACAAAAATTTAAGAACATCAGTAAAATTTTATTTTCCTATAGATGTCCATGGTGACACAAAAATTTGTATTAGTCTTTTATATACAATACACAAGTTTATCATTAAAGTAAATTCTAATAAATATGTGCCCATAGGAAAAATCGTTAAAAATATTCTCGATCATTGGACGAATGGAAATTCGCTGAGTACGCAGGTCTGCTGCGACGGTTGTATTTGTTGTGAAGTCCACTCCGCAGACATAAAAACAGCAATCATTAAAATTGTAATACATGAATCTTAAGCAAAAGTAACGTCTTAATTTTAGGTTCTTGATGTCTAAAGGTCTGTCTAAAGAGTGATGTCTAAAGAATGTAAAATACTATTTAATTTTGTAGTGGTTATTAAAGTAAAAATAAATGGCTATCATTCTAGATGAATGATTGAAAATAAGAAAAAAGGTACCAGTAATTTCCAAGTTACAATTTTTATTTCCAGATGTGAGAATGTTGAGTCCCCTGCAGTAAACAATTGCAGATCCCAAGTTGAAGTCATTACAGTAAGTGATGCAGCCACTCGGCAGAACTTTCGCTCAAGGACAGTCAGCTGCAGGAGTGTCTCCCTCGTGCTCACCACTCGTGGCCCGGAGGCTGAGGGGGGTGGAGGGAGGATCGGAGCCAGGATAGTCAGCAAGGCGTCGGAGAACAGTTACCCTTGCTGTCATCAGGGCCAGGCTGTCACATCTGCTGTGGTCTGTTGGGACAGCTCTTGTGTGTACGTCGTACCCTTGGACAAAGAAAACTGTAAGTAATGATAAGTTTTGTGCCATTTAAATGAAAATGTTATTAGTTTTTCTTGAAGGAATTTAATTTGAGATTTATCATAAACATTTGAATCAGTACTGATTCATTCCAAAATCTCATTAATTTTATTATAGTTAACTATAATGCTTCCATAGTTGAATTTGTACTGTACTTTTCCCCATGGAGTTATGTGCTGATGAAATAAAATTGAAATTGAAATATATTTATTGCTTCAGCAAAAACAATTTCAAGAACTAAACATTTTGATATTCGTATTTGATTTAATTGTAAAACATGTTGATGGGATGTTTTTATGTTTATTTAATCAGTATTTGATTTTTTGAATAAATTTTACTTTTATTTAAGAAAAATAATGTTTTTTCAAATCTAGTGTTTTGTTTATTCAGGTTCTTCCAACCTTGAACTGTTGAGAGAGATGGTTAGACGTAAGGACTTGGTGATCTGCTGCTGGGAGGCAAAGTACATGGTACAGCAGCTGCATCAGTGCTGCCAACTACAGTGTGACGCACGACTCAGTGACCCCACCATTGCTGAGTGGCTGCTGAAACCCCACCAACACACACCGACACTTAAGCAAATGGTCAGTCATTTGTGAGTCATTGTAGTTGTTTGCTAATGAATGTCTAACACAGGTCCCATCTAATGTGCTTTTCAGACTCGCCAACACTATTCATTGCGATGTTGGCAATTTTGGTTCCTAAAATTTTGGTTTCTGGCTTGAGATAAATTTCTCTCTTACCTTCCCTGATGGCTCAGTTTTTGGGTTGCTATTTAGTCGGATTTCTTTATAAAGACTAGAAGGTGGAAGGTGGAGCTTACCCTCCTGATTTATGATAATTGTCAAAATTTAATCACAGAGGTGATAAATGAGTAGCACAAAGACTATTGTTAAAGTTAAGTTTTACTTATACATATTGTCTGCACTTAAACAGATTGGTGCAGATGTTATCTGCACCAAAGTAGATTATAGAGTTCTATTTTGGTTAATGGAGTTTTTGACAAAAATCTGGTCTTCTAATACCAGAAAAAAATTTTGTATGAAAAAAATGTTGTGATAGGAAGAAAGAAATTGCTTGCTCAAAAATTGTTGGTTTTACAAGTTTTTTACAAATACTAGTGTAATTTTTATTCGTGAGTTGATTAGAACACCTTCTACTCTGTGCCACAGGCTCGCTCATACGGGGTGCAGGCTCCACAGTGCTCTAATGATGCCGGGTTCACTGCCTTGTTGGTGTGGGAGCTTTGCACCTTGCTTAAAGCTAAACTCAAACAGAGTGGGCTTTACAAGTCATACAAAGGTTAGTTGAGTTTTTCTTTATGCTTAGATGTTTTTTATGTGGACCTACATAAGTAAAAGATTAAAGTACCTGGTGGACCGAGCCTTGCTTGGTGTTATTTCATGTTTACCAGTTCATCCAGTTACTATAAAATATTTCAATGTCACAAAATTGATAAATAGAAACTTTTTTTATTGCTCCATGGACTCTTCATCCCATTTGCTGTATTTTCCCTTGATGGCTGTAGATTCCAAACAGCTGTTATGATAACTTCATTTTTTTACACTTTCCTTGTTTATTTTCGTTGCTATCACGGCAACCCATAAGGCTAATGTTAAAATTTTACAACTTTAAAATTTGATTTATTACGTTATTAGATTTTCTCTGGCCAAGTAATCTGCATAAAAGACGTTTTTGAGTCATAAATTACTTATTTCTAGACTTTGAAGGAAATCCTCGGAGCCGTTTTTCAGATAAATGTGCAAGCAAGCATGCATACAAGCATACAAGATAACATTGCTCATGACTACAGTCGGGAGTATCTAATGAGGAGAGTGAGTGCTGGCGAAATAAGCTTTTGTTATTGGTTTAGGTAGTTATCAAACTATATAATCATATGTCAAAGTAAACACAAATTTACGAGAGGCCCCGAAAAAAACAAAAATTTGACAGATCAATAAAACATTTCATTTAAGTCATATCAGCTGAGGTTTACAGACGATTTTTTAAGTTTTAAATTTTTCCTGCCCGCCTAATTTTGTGCTTTCAAATTACAATCATATTAAATGTGCGTTGCTCTGCAGCGAAAGTATACATATTCAATGGTATATTATTAACCTATTTGAGTTCTATTATTAACCTTTAGCTTTTCTAATGGAACATTATATACTCTAATCGCCTGTTTTACTTGAAATATCTATTCCTATGTAAAATCTTGTGGAATTTTAGAGCTCTTCCTAAGTCTGACCTTCATTAATTTTGTTTCCTGTAAAACTTGTCGCCAAGCTCTTTTCAATTACACCTAAACTAGTAAAAACGGTTCAGTACTGTAGGGGTCTTGATCATAAAAACCTCTTGGGTATTTATTAAATAAGTATAGATATAAATATTGACCAGGCAAACTAATAAACTTTTAGGAATAGATGGATAGGCAGCTAGCTTACCTTTGAAAGAGTTCAGGCTGGCCATAGGACACATGAAGAAAACACACCAGAACTTTCTTTCCTTCTTTTGTCCCTGATGAAGTCTCTAATTGGGACGAAATATTGTGATTTATTGTGTTTTCTTTCAAAGGTAAGCTAGCTGCCTATCCATCTATTCCTAAAATTAAAATCCTGGTTTAGAGCCTTTCCTAAAAAAACTAACCTATTAGTAATTAAAGTGTATAAGAGTACTTTTTTTGTTAAGTCTATAGGAGGAGGGGGTTTGGATTTGATTTTTGCTAATAATGATTTTACTTTTTGGTTTATTTTTTCTGGCTAAACCCCAGCTATTCAGGCTATTTTGTTGTATTTTCAGCATTAAATGATACCATAAAATAATTTTCAGGAAATAAACAGAAATACATGTACTTCTCACAGTTAAATATAAAACCTTCAAGAGAAAGATGATTTAGTGTTGCTTGTTATGAAAACTGAGATTTTCTCTAATTCCTGTAAGTTTACACATATTTTTCCTTTAAGCTTAAAACCACCTTAAATTTTGAATAATTCTGCAGTTTTTAGCGTGTCACTATTAGCAACATAGTTCCATTTTGTGTACTTTATTATTTTTTACCATAATTTAAACACTAACCCCCAAAAAAACTCATTTTTACACTATCGAGTAGCTTAAATCACAATTGGTGATATAAAATGCCGAGAGGATCTGCGATTTAACACGATTGACTAAGGAATTATATAGTCGACTTCTATAGCCCAATTGATTTTGTCTTACAAAATTGAAGCTTCACATTGATGTCTAAGACTGTCTGGCGGTACCACGTAGTGTTGGTTGCAGAGGTGGAGATGCCGACCCAGCGGGTGCTGGCGGAGATGGAGGCGGAGGGTGTCGGCTGGGACCGCGAGTACGTGGAGCTGCTGTGGTCAGCCGTCGAGGACAAGATGGCCGACCTGCAGACTCGCCTCTACACCTTCGCCGGCAGGAAGTTCAACCTGCGCTCGCGCACCGACCTGGCCAAGGTATACGGTGTGATTATTTCATAAGAAAACTGAGGTAACCTCGTTTTTGATTTACATGAACCTTTTAGTGTTGGATTAGCAAGTGCCTACCGGTACTGTATTATAGTGTGTTTGGTTGACTTTATTAATTCTACCTTGGTATTTATGTTTACTAAATCATATTTAACAATATGATTTGTAACAACTACAATTTCCTTTTCAAACTCATGTAATACAGTAAACTCTCAAAAGTTGGACACTCGATACTTTGACACTCTTTATAGTTCGACACAATCTGACATTCAACAAACATTCCAAGGCTCCCAAGTATTTTGTCCAGTGATATTTACTGGGACCTATATTATGATAAAAGTTAGTAAAATAGCTGTGCAATGGTTTAGGTTAGTGGTATTTAATAAATTTTGGAAATGTACATGTACCACCTTTATTTTTAATGCTTTTATTAATGTGAAATCTTATATACTCCCTCTAATTTGACATTTTGATACTTCGACACCCTCAAAGTCCACTAAGTGTCGAACTGTCGAGAGTCTGCTGTATATGAATGAAACAAATTACCTCATTCTTTGTTGTAGGTAGAAAAGTCTATAAAGGAAACCTGCGAGCTTAAATTGGAGGAGTTCAAAAAAATACTTCGAAATTGGAGAATGTTGAATTCACTGAAAACAAGGGTGAGTAATCATCATTACCATGTAAAATTTACCAATTATTATTGGTCTTTATATTAGGCTATTATACAGTGTGTAAATTAAGTATGGAAACAAATCTGTATTTTTTAAACTAAAATAGATAGAAATATTTGTTTGAGGCATTAATTGTTGAGAAACGTTCTGGAATTTTTTATATCAAAAACTTTGTTTCACCCCCCTAACAGGTTGGGGGGTAGGGGGTAACTTATTTTTTTCAAATAGCAACCCATATTCCCCCCCCCCCTTCTATTCCACTATAATATACTGTATAACTTTTTGTATTCACTTTGCCACAAAGAGGCCAACGCACTTCCTGCAGGGTTACTATGTCCATTTTGTACTTTTCTAGTTCATCATTTAGGATATCAATTGCTCCTGGAACTGCAAAGGTTCTTATATTCCATGTGCCGAATCTCAAATCCTTTTTGAGAAGCATGGGTCTTTTTCCATAAATTCCAGTCTTCTCCAAGGCTACTTGTTGACGCTTCACAACTGGATCCTTTTTCTAAGGTAGGGTAGTTGGCTCTACGCTCAACCCCCAATGTGAATGGAGGACTGCACCTACTTATGGTCAGCGGGTCCCTCGGACCTAGCCGGGAGGACTGCATCAGCAGATCCACCGACCTTCCCCCTATCCGCCACCCAGGGGACGCTCCGTATATGCTGAAGTAGGACAGCGCATGGCTTGGTCAGACTTAGGGAGACATGAAGCAGCAACTCTTGGCTTAGGGAGACATGAAGCAGGCGTGGGAGTGGCAATAAAGAAGACTTATCTAGAATCACTTATGAACTTTGAGGCCGTGAATGAAAGGCTGTGAATAATTAGGTTAAGAGGTAGATTTAGAAACATATCTGTGATAAGCTTTTACGCACCTACCGAAGAGAAAAGTGATGAAGATAAGGATTTATTCTACAGTCAGTTGGAACAACTTTCTAGTCAAATACCAAATTATGACCTTAAAATTTATATGGGCGATGCAAACGCTAAGATAGGTAAAGAACTGTTATGGAAAGAAGTAGCGGGGAGAGAGAGCTTACATGATACGACCAACGAAAACGGAATAAGACTTATGAGCTTTTGCCACACATTTAATCTGTACACAGTGAGTACTGCCTTCCCCCACAAACAAATACACAAAGGGAAATGGACATCTCCAAGTGGAAACACAACAAACCAAATAGACCATATATTAATAGATAAAAGAAATAAACGCTGGACCACAGATGTACGAAGCCTTCGTGGAGCGGACTGCGGCTCCGATCACTACTTGGTCTTGGCAACAATAAAACAAAGGTTAGCAACTGTAAAGAAGGATAAAATGAAAGCGGGAAGAAGATTAGATATCGAAAAGTTTAAGAATGAGCAAACACGAAAAGAATTCCAATTAACACTCAGCAAAAGATTTCAAGTTCTAGAAGAAAATGATAAAGAAAATGAAGACATAAGTATAAATTGGGGGTGTGCGAGTATTCGACCGGTCGAGCTTTTCAGTATTCGGCTCGGCTCGACTTTTTTCTAAAAAGCTCGACACTCGAGCCGAGCTTTTGATAAGAGAGTTCTTATCAGAAAGATTATTATTGCAATCTATTTTTGGACACGTAAAACCGGAAGAGCGTTTCCCTCCCATAGTCCAGTCAAAAAGAAGCTATTACCGTAGGTCTCATGGTAAGACCTAAGCCCGAGACTATGATAACTTTTCGTTTTGGGGCCACCAGAAGCAAAAAACACAATTCGTTCGAATTTTTATATATATATATATCTATATATTTGTCTGTTAGCACGATAGCGGCCGTAAAAACGGTCCAATCTTGATGAAAATTGGTACATTCGTGTAAAGTGGTAATCACTCGGACGAGTTCGTGAACCAGCCCGATCGGACCAACGAAAGGGGGGGTAAAGGGGGATAAACCCCCCAAAAATGGGTTTTTTGAGTTTTTATATAGAAAAATAAAATGTATCGAATTTTTGTTGGCACCATTGAATTCAGCTCAAAAAAACAAACAATTTAGTATTTTGGTTCACTGCTCTATGTCCATTGGTTACCGAGATATTGAAAGTGGTAAACACAGTACGTTGTCCCAATGTTAACCTTATGGGAAATAAGTAAAATTCTATATCTCGGTTATTTCTCAACATATCTTGATAAAATTTGGTAAGTAGCTTCTTCTAGTTCAGATCTACTAAATATTGAATTAAAACCACCCAGTTTTAATATACATGTAGCAGCAAACCTGCATACTCATTCCCTATGTTATTCTTATGGAGCTTACCAAGACATGTCAAATCTCGCTATGTTGGATTGAAATATGTTGTTTTGCATTTGAAATTCGCTGAATATGCAGGTCTGCTGCAACGGGGGTATTTTGGTTTTTCGTAAAACTCTACCGTTGGTCGGAGGTGAGAACTTTAAATGTATAAAATAAAGCTTATTAAATTTGCTACAAAATGACGTGGTACATTTTGTTTGTACTCCTAATGGTTGTCGAGTTGTAGGGCGCCAAAAATAAGGATCTTTTTACGGTTTTACGCTAAAAATGAGCAAAATTTTGTTTTTTAGCGAATTTCCCCTATAGGGAAGAAGTACCCCCCCTTCCGGTGGTCCCATCGGGCTGGTTTACGAACTCGTCCGAATAATTACTACTTACTACTCGCTTATTTCTCAACATATCTTTATAAAACTTGGTAAATGGCTTCTTCTAGTTCAGATCTACTAAATATTGAATTAAAACCACCCAGTTTTAATATACCTGTAGCAGCAAACCTCCATACTCATTCCCCATGTTATTCTTATGGAGCTTACAAAAACATGTCAAATCTCGCTATGTTGGATCGAAATATGTTGTTTTGCACTTGAAATTCGCTGAGTATGCAGGTCTGCTGCAACGGGGGTATTTGGTTTTTAACGTATGAAAATACAAATTATATAATTTTGGTGGGCACCATCAAATTCAGCTTAAAAAACCAAACAGTTTAGTATCCTGAATCATTGCTTTATGTCCGTTGGTCACCGAGATAATGGAGGTGGTAAACACCCCTCACATTGTACCTATGTTATCCTTATGGGAAATAAAAAAAGTTCTATATCTCGCTTATTTTGCAACATATCACAGTAAAATTTGATTCCTGGCTTGATATAGTTGAAATGTATCTTATTATATCCTAAAACCCTCAATTTTCTCATTTACGTGTCAGCAAACCTGCATACTCCATTGTTCGTATTATTCTTACGCAGGTGAGTATGCAGGTTTGCTGACACGTAAATGTGAAAATTGGGGATTATAGGCCCTAGTACGATATAATCTCAACAATTTCAAGCCACAAATCCAGTTTTACTGAGATATGTTGCGAAGTAAGCGAGATTTAGAACTTTTTTATTTCCCATAAGGATAACATAGGTACAATGTGAGGGGTGTTTACCGCCTCCATTATCTCGGTGACCAACGGACATAAAGCAATGATTCAGGATACTAAATTGTTTGGTTTTTTAAGCTGAATTTGATGGTGCCCACCAAAATTAGATAATTTTTATTTTTATACGTTAAAAACTAAAAAAACAAAATTTTGCTCATTTTTAGCGGAAAATCGTGAAAAGATCCTTATTTTTGGCGCGCTATAAGTCGGTAACCGTTATGAGTACAAAGAAAATGTACCACATTATCTTGTAGCAAATTTAATAAGCTTTATTTTGTACAATTAAAGTTTTCACCTCCGACCAACGGTACTTGAGATTTTTACGAAAAACCAAAAAAAGTACCGTGTTTCCATCAATTGCCACTAGAGCTCGCCACATATTTTCCAGGACTTTTGGTATTTTCATCCTTAGGTCCTTCTAAATAAGTGTGCAAAGTTTCAAAATTAACGGAATTTTTTATAGGTCAAACCCTATTTTGACTGGACTGCCACGAAAAACAAGCAAAAAACATTCCCTAGTGATAAGGAAAGGACATTGACAGGTAACAAGAAATATTATCTCCATTTAGACGGAAATCGGAGCTATATTTATTTGACCTTGGGGAACGTGAAATACAGCATTTAAGTCTATTGTTTTGTCAAGGCTTATCTCTTAAACGGTATATCGTACAAGTTTCATTTTGGTCTCATTTGATTTATAAAAATAAGACAAAAAATATGAGCCGTCATTTATAGTTGTATGACAAGTAGTTTGTATTTTTGCATTTTGTAGTAAGGATTCCTTATCTCCTAATTAACTCACGCACTGAATCAGACAAGAGCAAAAAACAGGGATGGGGCTTGAAGTAAACAACCTCCACCCCCCCTCTCCCTGGCCACTGATAAGGAAAGAGAGAGAGGAAGCTGTTTCTTTCTTTCTCTCTGTTCCGTCCATGATCTTTCTTCTTCTTAATTGTACATTATTTTCTTCACAAAAGTTTAGAAATACAACTAATTTTAGGACTACAATAAATTATTGTTGTTATTAAATATTATTTCATTCATATATTATATTCTGAAATAATAAGTTTAACCATGATTATTATGCCACAATTGGGGCTGCTATTTAATTTTTTATCATCTTTACTTAGTGAACATAAAAAAAATCAATCTTGTGTTTGACTAAGTGTAAATGTGTGATTTTTTTACTAGATATGACTATTTTAAAACCTTTCAACTACTTCTTTCTACTCTTGAAATTAAATTTTGTAGTACCTATATATGTAACTAGTCTAATTATGTAATTTTAACTATTTATTTTAAAGTAAAGTATTTTGGGATTGGTTATTACTTAAATATAATGTAGATAAATGTAGATTTTAAATTTGGTATTTTTCTTCATAAATTATTTGTTGTTATGTAACAAAATACAAAATACTGATGAACCTATCAGATAATTCACTTGTTTTGGGGATAAGCTTTCTATTTTTGAGCTGGCGGTCACTTAAGATATGCAAACATTAGTCTATTGTATGTTTAAAAATTAAAATCAAGCTTCATAATTTCTTTTAATAATTTGGTGATTGTTAAAAAGCTCGAGCTCGAAAACTTTTGAAAAAGCTCGGCTCGGTTTGGCTCGAGTTCAAAAATCACTATTCGCACACCCCTAGTATAAATGAAGAATGGCTTAAAATCAAGAATATAATTAAAGAAACAGCAGAAGAAGTCATAGGTTTTAAGAAAAGTGATCACAATGGGAAACCTTGGTTTAACAAGACATGTGAAGAGAAAATTGAAAAGAGGAAAAAAGCAAAAATGAAGGTTCTAAATAGACCCACAAAAGAAAATCAAAATCAATATAGAAGAACAAACAAAGAAGTAACAAAAACCCTAAGACGAGAAAAACGAATTTATGTACATAGCCAACTTGCAAAGGCAGAAAATGATAAACACAACAACAACACCAAAGATTTTTATGCTACAGTAAGACATTTTCAGAAAGGATATAGACCCAAAACAACAGGAATCAAAGATAAAAATGGAAATAAAACGACTGAAAAAACTAACGTTCTAAAAATATGGAAAGAATACTTCGAGACCCTTTTGAAGGGAGAAAAAGAAGACGTCAATGAAAATATATTAATCTACCAGAATGTGCAACCCTGTTTACAAGAACCGTCTCTACAGGAAGTAAAGGAGGCAATAAAAAACATAAAAAATGGAAAAGCATCAGGTGAAGGTGAGATTGCAATAGAGGTTATAAAACATTGTGATATAAATGCTGTTAAAGAAATGCATAGACTGATCCTATGAATATGGACAGAAGAAGAAATGCCCAGAGAATGGAGTGAATCTGTAAGAATCCCGATAATACCTCCTCAATTAGTACTAATTGAGTATTAAATCGTGGCACCGTCGAAATCCGCATTTTCTTACATGGCCGGGTTGGCATTTCCGGCCTTTATAATACGTTATCGCTAATAACTCAGTAATGGTTGGAGTACTAAATCTAATACTTGGGTACTAAATAGTACTAATTGAGTATTAAATCGTGGCACTGTCGAAATCCGAATTTTCTTACATAGCCAAGTTTGCATTTCCGGCCCCTATAATACGTTATGGCTTATAACTCGGTAATGGTTGGAGTACTAAATCTAATAATTGGGTACTAAATAGTACTAATTGAGTATTAAATCGTGGCACCGTTGAAATCCGTGTTTTCTGACATGGCCGGGCTGTCATTTCCCTGGCCCGGCATCATACTATTGTTAATAACTCGGTAATGCTTTGAGTACTAAATCTAGTATTCGGGTACTAGTTAGTACTAATTGAGTATTAAATCGTGGTATGTTTGAACTATTGATTTTCAAACACGGCCGGGCCAGCGAAATGGACCCGGTTTATCTTGCATGCCTGAAATTTTTCAGAGGCTAGTTTTCAAGTATTTTGGGGACATACAAGGTGTTTTAGTTTATTTTGACGATCTGTGCATATCTAGTAATTCTAAAAAAGAAATTGATGAAGTTCCGGCAAAAGTTTTTGAAAGAGCTCGAAAACTTAATATCAAATTTAATTTTGATGTTTCAATATTGTGAACCCAAGGTAAAATATCTGGGTGTAATATTTTCAAAAGATGGGATGTCGGCAGATCCTGATAAACTTAAAGCAATTCAAATGATGAAAAATCCATCGAATAAAATGAGCTCCAGAAACTATTAGGGATGATAAATTATCTTCGGAATTTCATTCCAAATTTATCACAAAGAATCTCACCTCTGAGGGAGTTACTAAAAAAAGGTGTCTCATGGGAGTGGACAGACACGCACACAAAAACATTAACTGATTTAAAGAATGTAATTTGCAGCCCTCAAGTATTATCATCATTTAATCCAGCACTACCAATTGATATTCAATGTGATTCTTCAAAAGATGCCCTTGGATTCTGTTTACTTCAAGAAGGAAAACCCGTGCACTTCGGTTCCAGATCTCTTTAGTAGTGCTGAGATTGAATATGCACAAGTAGAAAAAGGACTTCTCGCTATTTGTTTTGCTACTAGCAAATTACATAATTATATTTATGGGCATCAAGATGTAACAATACACACTGATCACCTTCCACTGGTGTCCATCGTAAGTAAACCTATGAATCGAATTGTAAATAATAGACTAAGACGATTAAAATTGGAACTGATTGATTGTAATTTCAAGATCAAGTATTTACCAGGTAAGTTTATTTATATTGCAGATTATTTGTCAAGATGTGGTGTTAAAACATCACAGACCAAAGACATTTTAATGGATGATTTCATTCATGCTATTGGAGCAAATGAAATTATTTTTGAAGAGCCTTGGCTCAATGAGTCTCAAGAAAAAACTAAGAGTGATGAAAGTCTTAAATTAGTCATGGACTACATACAGAATGATTGTTGGCCTAATAATAAGTTAAATGGTGAGTTAAAACACTACTACAACATAAGAAATGACCTCGTCATAAATGATGGTCTGATTTATTTTATTGACAGACTTATTGTTCCTCGATCTTTAAGGAAACT
Source organism: Flexamia atlantica (assembly GCA_035578135.1). Taxonomy (NCBI): domain Eukaryota; kingdom Metazoa; phylum Arthropoda; class Insecta; order Hemiptera; family Cicadellidae; genus Flexamia; species Flexamia atlantica. The sequence continues at coordinate 80,838,706 of JAQJVK010000001.1, read as the reverse complement.
CGTGTTGAACACGCTCCATGAAACCCATTTAGGGACTGACAAAATAGTAAAGAAAATGAAACAGAATTTCTACTGGCCTGGGATGGTATCTGACGTTTCAAACATGGTATCGGCATGTTTAGTGTCAAAAGTTTGCCAAATCTAAAATTAAATGTCCAATGATTAGTCATGATATTCCTGACTTACCATTCATGAAAATCGCTATTGACATTGCTGAGTTTAAAGGTGCAAACTATTTAGTTGTCATTGATTACTATTCAAGATGGATTGAAGCAGTAAAAATCACAAGCAAAAACAGTCACTCAATTATAAATAAACTCAAAGAAGTGTTTGGTCGATTTGGGATACCAAAAACAGTTGTAGGGGACAATATGCCGCTAAGTAGACAAGAATTCAAGCAATTTTCAGAAGAATGGGGGTTTGAAATTGTTACGTCAAGTCCTTACTACCCGAAATCAAATGGGTTAGCAGAAAAGTGAGTAGGAATAGTCAAAGATATGCTGAAAAAGTGCAGTGAAACCAAACAGGATTTTGACCTTTATTTGCTTAACTATCGTAATTCCCCTGTAGCAAATCTTGAATTTTCCCCATCACAGTTATTAAACAGTCGCCAATTGAGAAGCAGAATGCCTTTAAAAGAAGAACTACTTAAACCGAGTGTCGTTCCAAATAAAGAAGCTCAACAAAAGATGACTGAAAACCAAGATAGACAACGCGCAAATTATAATCAAACATCAAGAAAGAAGGAGGAATCCTTTGTTAAAGGTGATACCGTTTGGGTACAAGATAAGTTCAGTGCAACTTGGCATGAGGGAATAATAGTGGAGAAATTACCACAACCAAGATCGTACTTAGTTAAATTGCAGATGGTGGAGTAAAAAGAAGAAGTGAAATACATATAAGAAAAAGAATAAAATCAAGATATGATATTTGTACGCCTGCCGGTTCTTGTAAACCAACCAATTCAAATACTTCTCCTCCCCAAACTAGACCGACAAGGAAGATTCGTCCTCCTTCTAAGTTAAACTTAGAAATCAGAAAGAGGGAGATGTTATAGAATAGTTTAAATATCAGCAATCAGCTGATAATATAATCAGATTTGTTTACATGTTTGTTTTTGTTTAATTAATTTAGAATATGAAATACAAAATAATGTTCTTAAATATTTTTGGTATAATTATTTAATACCCAATGAAACCCGTTTAAAAGATGAGTTGTGGTATCCATACTTAATCTCTTGGGGCCATTTCAAAATTTAAAATGGCTGCCATTCTTGTTTGGGGTAAGATATCGACCTCGGGTTTGCGCCATTGTGTTTCTTTTGATAAGCCCTTTAAAATAAGGGGTCACTCAATATGGGTTGCTTACCTTACCTTACCTTACCTCCTTGGCCACTCAAACCTAAGTAGGTTTTTGGCCTCGCCAACAAGTTGCCTCCATTGCTGCCGGTCTGCTGCTTGCGCAAGAGATGCTCCCATTCTCTGAAGATCTTTCTGGAGCTGGTCCCTCCACCGCAGCTTTGGTCCTCCCAGCGGGCGAGTGCCACGTGACCTTCCATTCTTGACTTTCTTCAGCACACTCTCTTCTTCCCTCCTTTCTATGTGTTCTGCCCATCTCAGTCGTCTACTCTTCACTGTGGCAACAATGTCTGGATCTTGGTATAGTTCTCGGAGCTCACGATTTTTTCTTATTCGCCACTCACCTTCTTCATTTATAAGTCCAAAAATCTTTCTTAAAATTTTGTTTTCAAAAATAATGAGTTTGTTTTCATGATATTTTGTCATTGTCCATGTTTCTGAGTCATATAAAAGAACTGGTTGAATAAGTTTTATAAATTCTTATTTTTGTGTTTTTTGATAATATTTTTGATAAGCTCCAGCAGCATTTGGTCACTAAAATTAGTCACTTTTCTATTTCTATTCCTCTTTCATTGTTCCAATTAACTGATACTCCTAGGTATTTAAATTCAGGTACTTTTTCAAATTTATAATTATTAACTTTTAGAGGTTCATCCGTTTCGATTTGGGTACTAAATAGTACTAATTGAGTATTAAATCGTGGCGCCGTTGAAATCCACATTTTCTTACATAGCCGGGTTTGCATTTCCGGCCCCTATAATACGTTATGGCTTATAACTCAATAATGGTTGGAGTACTAAATCTAATAATTGGGTACTAAATAGTACTAATTGAGTATTAAATCGTGGCACCATTGAAATCTGCGTTTTCTGACATGGACGGGCTAGCATTTCCCTGGCCCGGCATCATACTATTGTTAATAACTCGGTAATGCTTTGAGTACTAAATCTAGTATTCGGGTACTAGTTAGTACTAATTGAGTATTAATTCGTGGTATGTTTGAAATATTGATTTTCAAACATGGCCGGGCCAGCGAATTGGACCCAGATAAACCGAATGGTGCCCTTAAGAAGCGGTATGTACCAAAAACTGTACTAAAAGAACAAAGTTTACTTGAGTCCTCATCCAATAGAACTTGGTAAAATCCATTTTTAAATCCAATATACCAAAATGTGTTTTGTTTGATAGATTGGGTGCAATTTCAGCGATAGTTGGAATTGTGTACTTTTCTGGTATTATGTACTTATTTAATTCAGTCGGATCAATACAAATCCTTAGAGAGCCATTAGGTTTCTCTACAATAACTATATTATTAACACAATCTACAGGTTCTTCTACTCTCTTGATTATACCTTTGCTAACGAATGAATCAAGAGTACTTTGAAATCTATCTTTAATTTTTAAAGGTATTCTTCTAGCACTACTAATTGTTGGTTTTGCATCTTTATGCAACCTAATACGACATACATCCGGAAAACATCCTAAACCATCAAAAACATCTTTATTATTTTCATAAAGCTTTTTTTTCAGAAACAAGGTTATCTCGTTCAATGCTATCCACCCGCTTCAGCAGATTCAATTTTATGCAGGAATCTAACCCTAAAATAGATCAATGTGTTTTGATTTTTAACATTGACAAAAGGGATAACAGCAATTTTACCCTCTGTTTCAACTTCAGCCTCCACTATTCCAATTGGTTTTATGGTATATTCCCCAAATGACTGTAGTGTAATACAACATTTTCTTATATTACGTTTTAGGTTGAGACCCTCTAGATAGCAGTAAGGCAATACATTAACATCTGCATCACTATCTAATTTGAATTTAATATTTTTACCTTCTATTAAAATATTCTTAAACCAATCACTCTTTTCATTAATTACATTAATAGCACTGAGGCTATCAATGTTGCCATTCAAGTTTTCCTCCCAATTATTATTCTTAAAAGAGACGGCTTCATCTGGGGAATTAACGCGGCAAAACATATCATGACAGTCCTTCGATTTATAATTTTTTTTGCATACATTTTACAACATTTAGAAAAATGATTAGGTTTTCCACATTTACTGCAGAACCTCCCCATTGCTGGGCATCTACCAGAGTGCATACTTCCACACCTTGTACAACAACTCTTACACCTTTTCCCAGAGGAATGTTGTCTTTGTTGTTACCTGCGCTGGTTTTCGTTTTTACTTCATCAACTGTGTTTGCCTCATGAGGTTGGTTTATCATCTCCATGTTTTTTTCTGCTAGTTCTGTTGATTTGCACAAGTTGACAATCTTTTCTAGTGAAACATCCTCTTGTAGCAAACATGCCTGTAGGTCTTTTGAGTTAATTCCTAAAACTATTAATGTTTTTAAAAGTTTTTCCTCTTGATCACGAAAGTTACAGGGCTTGATAAGTTTCTTTAGGTCAGCATAAAATTTTTCAAATGGTTCATGCTTGCCCTGCTTTCTAGTAAGAAGCTTGATCCATTGTGATATTTTGCTTTGGAATACAGTGTTTTTCCAATAACTGCAATATATATTCAACACTTTCAACTGCCTCTCCATCATATAGGGTTTTGTACAAGCTGAGTCCTTCTGAACCAAGCAAATTCTTTAATCTTGCTATCTGAACTTCTCTAGACTTCTTTTTTGTTTCTGTTGCAGTCAAATATATGTTTATTTCTTCCTTGAATTGCTGAAAATTTTCAGCCACATTTCCCCTTAGGCTGAGAACATTAGGTTTATTGAACTCCATATTGTTTCTATACTGTTATATTTCCATTGACTTTTAAAATAGTTATCATTTTACTTTATCTATGGTATATTTCAGTGACTGCGCCATATTAAATAATTATACCAAAAATAATTAGGAACATTATTTTGTATTTCATATTCTAAATAAATTAAACAAAAACAAACATGTAAACAAATCTGATTATATTATCTGCTGATAGCTGATATTCAAACTATTCTATAACATTGGGTAAGCTAAACTCTGCATACCATTATTAGGTGGAAAAGTGGACATTTTTGTCATATTCCCAATTTAGCCCCAGGCCCCCAAAATAGGTGTTTTGGGGGCAGCCCCAAAATTTCAAATGCAAACCCCTATTGAGTGACCCCTCATATTGAAGGGTCTGTCAAGACAAAATCAATGGTGCAAATCTGAAGTCGATATGTCACTTCTAGCCAAAATCGCAGGTATTTTTCGTGGGCTTTTTCATCCAAATTTTTGAATAACTGCCATTTTGGCTTGATGTGACATATCGACTTCAGGTTTGCACCATTGATTTTGTCTTGACAAACCCTTCAATATGAGGGGTCACTCAGTAGGGGTTTGCATTTGAAATTTTGGGGCTGCCCCCAAAACACCTATTTTGGGGGCCTGGGGCTAAATTGGGAATATGACAAAAATGTCCACTTTTCCATCTAATAATGGTATGCAGAGTTTAGCTTACCCAATGAAACCCGTTTAAAAGATAAGTTGGGGTATCCATTCTTAATCTCGTGGGGCCATTTCAAAATTAAAAATGGCTGCCATTCTTGTTTGGGGTAAGATATCGACCTCAGGTTTGCACCATTGTATTTCTTTTGACAAGCCCTTCAAAATGAGGGGTCACTCAATATAGGTTGCTATTTGAAAAAAATAAGTTACGACCTACCCCCCACCCTGTTAGGGGGATGAAACTAAATTTTTGATGTAAAAGATTCCGGAGAATTAATGCCTCAAACAAAATATTTGTATCTTTTTCGGTTTAAAAAATACAGATTTGTTTCCATACTTAATTTACACACTGTATAGATAATGATAAACTAAAATCAAAATTTAAAAATAACACAGCGATGATACTTCACCTATTTGTCATTTTCTATCATGAAATGATCTCTTATTAGGTCTTGTAACTTCTGTAGAAGTTACACACTATGGACACTATTTTTTTGTGATATTTCCATTAAGCTTGCCATAACAATGATTTTTAAATGGCGCTCAGTAATCCGGTATTTTATTTTCAAAAATCTTTTGGTGTTGGATTAACAAGTGCCATCTATATTATAGTATGTTTGGTTTCCTAGATCTATGATATCTGAACATAAAAGCTGTAATTAAGTGCTGGATGATTGAATGTGATTTGACTTGTGCGTCGCCAGAACATGTCGCCGCTGCTGCAGCAGGAGGCAGGTCGGGTGCGGGGCCACTGGGACACGCACACAGTGACGGGACGCATCTCCATGCAGGAGCCGAGCCTGCAGCACGTCCCGCGGGACTTCACTGTCGACGACCAGGTCTTCAGCCTACGCTCCGCCTTCACCGCAAGCCCAGGTGGGATTAAAAACTTCTCGCTACCGACAGCAGAGAAAGAATAATGACTGATTTCTGGATCATAAGTTTACAGTATTTTATTTACCCGTTTGTTTATGTTCAACTGTAAGGCTTTTGGAACAAATAAATTGAACATGTGGTAATCACTTTTCATAAACCATATTTTTATACAGAAATCAATGTACTGTCATGTGATGCAGGCAGCATCCTGGTGTCAGCTGACTTCAGCCAGCTGGAGTTGCGACTGCTCGCCCACTTCTCGCAGGACTTGGCGCTGCTGGAGACTTTCCGGCTGCCGGGAGACGTTTTCACAGCCATCGCGGCCAAATGGCACCACATATCTCAGCAGCAGGTACTGTCGCCTCACATTGCCTCTGTAGACCTTTTAAGGCTGGCCGCACACTGATCCAGCAAAATGGTGGAAGCAAGTGTTGCGCCTCAGTTTTGCGCCACACATTTTGTCGGACGCCAGGCCGAGCATGTAATCAAGAGGGCCGCCGCACACTGACCAAGCGCCTGCGTATACGTGCCTCACAATGTTGCGCGGCAGTGGTAGCAATGTCTGACCTCTACCGTCTGTTTTTCGTTGTGCGTCAAATTGTTGGAAGCAAAAAGCGCGCGCATGCGCACATCCATGTTATGCAACTGTCATCCTACAAGTGTATATTGTGTGTTGAATTGGTGTGGGCTTTTTTTTTATTGTGTTTGGATCACTCCTGATTTATTAAGAGTTGATTTATTTATTTGTAGATGTTTATTAGTTTAGCAACATTTATTTGGATCACTAAGTTAAGTTCTTCAATAAACGAGTGCATATCTCGTTTGGTGTTAATAGGGTTCCGTTCCGTTGATGTTAATGTTGAACGGCAATGTTTTTTCCATTTTTGTGTTTCTCTATTTCTTCCCCCATATCTCCATCAATGACCTGAATAACAGGTGTTTCTTTGTCGTTTAAACAACTCGCATTGCAGCTGGTTGGAATGCTACTGTCCACTTTGTCATGCTTCTTATATCTCGACTTTAACTTTTCCAAAACTTCAAGAACCAAATAACTTAATTTAGTCTTTCCCCTGAGATTTAAATGTAAACCTTCCTTAACAAAGTGGACTCGTCTCATTTTGCACAAGTCAATGAGGAAGACAGAGTCCAGACGAACAGCTAACTCTTTAATGTATTCATTAAGCAGTGATAAATCCTCGTGGTGAGGGTCCTTTGGATCGAGATCAAATCTTTTTGGGATGGTTGTCAAAATTACAGGTTGTTTACTAGCTACATTACGTAATTTTCCCTCTGACGATTTATAAATCGTGTTATGAGAAGTTATAAGAAGTGTGTAAAACAGAAAACGGTTCAATCCAGACAGCCAATAGACTTACCAGTGCAATGACAGCTTCTAATTACTGTACCCATTGACAACCTCTGTACTGGTAAGACCACTCAGAGAGCCCTCTAGGGCCATCTATTAATTAAAAACTGTGTTGTGTGCTGAGCTCTCAACTTAATGTTACAAATTATCTAGATATTAGAAAAAAGGTTATTTTTCAATCTGAATTTGTTTACGTTTCACCAAGGCAGATACAGAAGTAGGCCTACACAGGGTTTCCTATAAGTAAAGTGCCAAACTTCGGGAATAGGTTATATGGGTCAAAATAAAGAGAAAACGTTGAATAAAATTGTTTCCAAAAACGTTTTGTTTACCAGATATCCACCATTTTGTATTTTTTGCAAAATATTTTTTATCTCCCAAGTTTAACAATCGATTTTTTTGAAACTTGGTATGCATCTGTATCTAGTCAAGGTTAGTTTATGAAAAAATAATCAGCATGATCAAATTGTAAATTTCAAAATGGCAACCATTTAAAATCTTTAAATTGAAATACTGAAAAAACGGTACATTTTACAAAAAAAAATATAAAGAACGATAATATTTAGAAAATTTTATTTCTAATCCAACGATGCCAAAACTATGAAAATCGGTTAACATACAACTGAATTTATCTAACAAGGCAGCGTAATTTGTCCATTTCAGCACATGGCTCAGTGCAACAATGGACTATTTTGCTTCAAAAAGTGCTGCCTCGCTAGCTAAATACAATCATAACTTAGTTGTTTATAAACCGATTTTCATAAATTTGGTGTCATTAGATGGGAAATAAAATTGTAAAATTGTAATATAATTAGTGTTTTTTTTTGCAAAACATACCGTTTTTTCATTCATTTAACTTAAAGATTTTAAACGGCTGCCATTTTGAAATTTACTATTCGATCATACTGATTATTTTTTCATAAACTAACATTGACTAGATACAGGTTCATACCGAGTTAAAAAAAATCAATTAAAAAACTTGGGAGATAAAAAATATTTTGTAAAAAAATACAAAATGACGGATATTTGGTAAACAAAGCTTTTTTGGGAAAACATTTATTCTATGTTTTCTCTTTATTTTGACCCATATAACCTACTACCGGAGTTTGGCACTTTACTTATGGGACATACTGTATACAGGGTTAGGCAAAAGTGTGGATATCCCCACCTAACTTTTCAAAGCATCATAGTAGGAAATCCGGCATACCTTCACAACATGAAAATCTGCACTTTTTAATGAGAGTCCCAGTTTGCCCCCACCCCTAAAACGGGGTATTTTGAGGGCAGCCCCAAATTTTTAAATGTAAACCCCTATTGAGTTACTCCTCATTTTAATGTGTTTGTCAAAAGAAATACAAGTGCAAACCGGAGGTCAATATCAACCCCTATCTCATAATTTTAAATGGCCATTATTTTAGTTAGGGGTGTGATATTGACCTCTGGTTTTCACAGTTGTATTCCTTTTGACATTTCTGTTAAAATGAGGGGTCACTTGATTGGGGTCCATATTTAAAATTTTGGGGCTGCCCCCAAAATCTCCCTTTTTGGGGGTGGGGCAAAGTTGTTTGTATAACATTAAAGTACTGTTTTATCTTGCATAAAGTTGTGCAAAGTTTAGTTTAGGCCTATCTTCTGTAACCTGTTTAACAGTTAAGGGGGGTATCCACACTTTAGCTTGCATATCCATTTTAAATTTTAAAATGGCCGCCATTTTGTTTGTCCGGTTTGTGCCATTGCATTTTTTTTTTTTTTTTTGAACGATGTAGCGTGCTGAAAGTGTCTCTGATAGCTTTTGATAGGATGCGTATTGCAGCATTGTAAGCGATGTTCGTTGTGCACTTGCGTATTCATTACAGTTTTTTTAGATCTTTATGTCAACCTTCATCTCCTTATGGAAAAAGCAATGGGTCAGCCATTGGGTTGAGGCAAAATTAGCAATATATTTTACTGTATTGTAATTGGAGAATATGTACTCTTCTAAGTGGCTGATCTTTTGGGTAAATCATCAAGTCACGCCCGCACTTGGTGGTTTGCTATCATTTGCTCTAAAAATAATAGCAACATCATTAGAATTTATGTCGTTGTATCGGCACTAATATTCTTTTCGATCTCAGACAAAGTGCATTCTGAGTTGTGTATGCTGCTCATCTGGAGTATTTTTCAGAACGCAACTCCATCACGTTGAAAACTTGCGCTTAGGGATTAATTTTAACCAAGTGTTCAGTCAAGCTGTTCATGAGTTCATTGCTGCAATAGCCATTGGATTTGTTTAGCATTCTTTCTTGATCACCAGTCCCGACGTCTGTCATAGATACAAATTTGAGCATACAACAAATGCTTTCCTCACGGTTGTAAGGTGCTATAATTGAGTGATAAATTGTTGCGTACACTTTATACATGAAAAACCCTCCACCATTGTTTTCTTAAACATGTAGTTCTTGTCGGTATGTAAGTAGATTCACTTTCCCTTATGGCAGCAGTATGAAAATCCTTAGCCTCTTCCTCTTTTTTCTCATTGAAAATGTAGCGCGCCACATTTCTGACATGGTAATGCCATCCTTCCAAGTGAATGCTACTGAATCCTTTGATTTGTCAGTGATATTTTTGTCAGTGTAATTTTCCACTAATTGTTCCAGCTTGGCGTACAAAGCCTCTGTTTGCACACGCACACCTTGCCGTACATTGTCCCGCTGCGTGCGAACGTCTTCCCGTACATTGCCCAGCCGTGTCTGACTGCTATAAACACGTCTCGTTCTTAGCATGTTTGAAAGAATATAAAGTGTCTGACCACAACAAATTTTTGTTGTCTTGTTCCTTTAAAAAACAAAAACAAAAAAAAACAGCTGGGCTGAGTTTGAAACTAATTTGATATCTATTCTCAATCCCTTCCTCACCTTTCAGTACAGACCATATGGAGATAGCTATTCTATTACCTTTGCTTAAATCCCACACAGCTTATCAGATGTTTGTTTGTTTTCATTTTCGCTTCTGTCAAAACAAATTTTATTTTCAAATAAGTTTTTCACACTTTTTTCGAGTTATATTGCCTAAATTAAAAATCTAAAGACACTTGTAGAATCTGCACATAGAGACGCGTGTTTTGATGTATAATATGTGGGGGTAAGTCTTAAAATAAAAAAGCCTTATCGTTAACAAAGTTTCCATGTAGCGTTTTAATAATATAGATTGTAGGTTAAATTCAAGATCTTACTAATACAGAATGCCTTATATTTAATTGCCTGCTTCCACGTAATCTATAAATCCCATACCTGACCTACTGGGATGTGTAACTTACTGCTGCCTTGTTTGTGAGCCGGGCTAGCCAGATTTTGAGATTTTGAGTAATTTCTTCATAGCGTTTGTGAACATTTTAATTTTATGAACTAAATTAGTTCTCTAATACTTCAAAAATAAAAGATAAATTAGTTTTTCTTGATTATTGATTGTCACATTGTCACTTAAAAATTTTATTTCTTTCACCCATAATAGTAATGTTGATACAGTAGACCCCCTCTTAACCGACCTCGTTTTAACCGACGATCGGATTATCCGCCCTTGCTGATCAAATATTAAAGATCGCTCAACTCTACATATTGTTACGGGTTAAAATATTTTGGATACAGCATTTATTAATTTATGAAAACGTAGGCCTACAGTAGATGCATTGACAATCAATACCGCATTACAAAAGTGCCTGCATTGTTAAAAATATGAACACGTTATTAAAGGTGTTAACATAAGAACATTTTGTAAACACTTCTACTATTTAGTTCATAAAAAGGTTTTGTTTTGACCGTGTTTTGGAATCATTTATGACATTTCTATAGTAATTATTTTGGAAAATAGGTAGATAACTATGGTTTATCTTCTAAATAATCAACGGACCGCTTTAGAATTATGTTAATAGAACCCTAAATCAATAGAGCTTTCATTTTTGGGTGTTTAGAGCATTACCCGTTTTAACCGACCTTTTAAGTTATCCGACCTAGGTCCGGTCCCGTGTGGGTCGGTTAAGAGGGGGTCTACTGTAGTTAGTTTTAATGACTTAAAGATTCTAATGAATCTGCAAAACATAAACTGGTTATTGGTTCGGTAAATTATTTTACTGTACATGCTCCTTTTTATGACATTTAATGCAGATTTTAGAAAGTTTTAACATTATAATAATTAACTATCAAGTTATTTTAATAAATTTTTTTACGCAAATCTATACATATATTGTGGGCGTTTGGTAAGTTGCAGGATGATGGGGGCTCAAATTAAACGTTTTGGTTATGATCCCAGGGACTTCGGAAAAATACCGAAATCGCTTGAAGTTTATTAAGAAATGAGATATAACTAGAGGTGAGCGAATATGCGAAAACTCGGATCGGATTCGGATCGGATCGGATATCTGAATCCGATCTGAGGGTTTTATAACTATCCGGTAAGACTGACTAGATATCCGACTCTATCGGATAGACTGCATATTTTGGGGTAAATTTTAAAGAAGGATCAAATTTTCATGTGAGGAAAGTCTTCCAAACAAAAGAAGTCACTGCCAACGAAAGTACATTAGTGACAGAAAACATCGCGGAGCAAAAACGACGCTTTGAAATGCGACGGTTGCGATAGCAACTAGAACAATGCTTAAAATAAATTGGTTACTAACCTTCTGTCTTCAATCTAGTAATCACTTTAGGATTACTAGTTTCGGGACTAATGTCCCATTTTCAAATCCTTGCGTCAAACTTTAATTATAATACACATATCTTCGTCGATTTGTTAAAATTTGTACACATATTACACACACACACATAGACAAATAATACGAAAAAATTTTTTGTCTATGTGCATGTGTGTAATATGTGTACAAATTTTAACAAATCGATGAAGATAAGTGTATTATAATTAAAGTTTGACGCAAGGATTTGAAAATGGGACATAAGTCCCGAAACTAGTAATCCTAGAGTGATTATTGGATTGAAGACGGAAGGTTAATAACCAATTTATTTTAAGTCGATTATCAATCCAGGAGGCAAACCATGAATAAAATAGAACAATGCCTCAAAACGATGCGATTATGTAGTGGTATGTATCAAGCGATGTATTTTGGTTGCCGATATTGCGACTCGAGATCGCAATATCGGCAATATATTGGTTGTGATAAGATCGAGATCGTTGTATACGATCAGATTACTGTGCAATACCTGACACGAAAACAAACATTTTCTTAAGACAAATTCTTGTATGGTAGCATTAAATCAGTTAACAAATAATAGTAAATCCTGTATTAGTTCTGTCTCCATTAGTAACCGTTACCGACGAAACATCGATTTGTATGAGGGTGAATCGCAATCAAATCAAAACGAATCAAGAGTTTGCCATTGACCAACAGTGTCCAACAGCAGTCGTCTTGAATTGCCAAAATGAAATATCCTGTAAATACCCCATAAATAAATAGTCGTGTTGATGTTTCGTATGGCAATTTCAGGCCGTAAATATCTTGTGTGGCCTGTTGATACGATAAAATAAAAAGCCTGCAATAATTTTGGGCTGCCAAAGATTTGGCGAACCTGTTCATTTCATTGTTTGTCTTTCCATCTCACTTCGTTTTTAAATGTCGTCGTCTGCTTAAAAGCTGATTTAACTCAAGAACGTCTTTCTCTTTCAATCGCCAGATTAATTTATTTTTCAATTAAGCAATTACCTACCTGGAAATAGAAAGATGAATGATCACAAATAAGTTTTTATTTTGCTGAAATATTAATCTTTGACGACTTAAGCCTAGTCAAAGCTGGCCGGCCGTATTTTCAATCGTTATTAAAATGGACATTCTTAGATAATAGTATAATGCGAGTTGACAACCTACGTCTATGAAAATAATTAGTGAGTTTGCTTGTTGCTTATGATCTAAAACAAATAGACCTTTTTTATAATTAAATGACCAAGCTTTAATACTGAAACCTACAAGATGTGAAACTTGTCTTGAAATTTAGGTTAAGTTTACTGCTCAGACTTATTTTGTTTTTATAGTATTATTGTAGTGAATCGAAATCTAAGTTGTCAGGCATTAATGCATGAGTAAAAATGTAAAGCTTTCTTCAAATATGTAGTGGGGCTGTATAATTGTATAACGTGGTAGAATATTTCAGTTCTGGCGGAGAACATGCCACTTGAGGTGGTTATAGTATACAAGTCCCTGAACATATAACGGCCCAGACCCCAAATTTTAAGGACCGCGGTCGTCCCTAATGACGTCATCAAGGTGGCGGCCGTAAGATGATGCTGGGTCGCCATGAAATTGGTTATAATACCAAAATGCCTGAACCGATTTTTATGAAATTTGGCATACAAGTGCTTGGCTACAATATCTCAGCCCAGGTTGTCAATGGTCGAGTTTGATAAAATCGTTTCAAAATGGCGGCCGTTAAAAACTAAAAGAATTAAAAATTCTCAACGACTAAGTTATCAGGGTTCAAAAATGTGTGATAAACTTTGTTCATGTTCATTTGCCGTGACGCGACAACGATATTCGTTTGCCGCGACGACGAAGTTTGTTTGCCGCGATGACTATATAATATGTTTGCCGTAACACTGATTTTCGTTTACCACGAAATGACAAAGATGTTCGTTTGCCTCGGCATTGCGTCGAATATGTTCGTTAATCGCGACTACGATGTTCGTTTGCCGCGGCATCGCATCGACTATGTTCATTAATCGCGACTATGATGTTCGTTTGCTGCGATGCGACAACCTCGTCCATTTGCCACAAAGTGATGGCACACGCGATGGTGATCTTTCTTCGCCGTAACGTGACGACAACCAAATATTTCTCGCAACGGCCGATATTTCCCCCGACGGCCAATATTTCCCCCAAACGTGGTTCGCCGGTTCGTACATATTCTGCACCACTGGGCTGGCCAAAAAACAAGCGAAAGATTTCCAGCCGATTTTTTTATTTCTTAGGCGGAAGTTGGAAAACCTGAATGTATTTAATACTCATTTGTTTAAAGTAGATTCATTGTTTGTAAACAATTGTATTTTTTTATGGAAATGGGCACCATTTCTTTTATTAAAACATTTTTTGTGAATTTACACACTCTGTTATTTTATTTACATAACTCATAGTTATTTTCACTTATAACAATTCACACTTTTTTCCCTTATAATTCATTTAGTTTTGAACAGCCATTTTTGAACGGCCGCCATTTTGAAACGACTTGATCAAACTCGACCATTGACAACCTGGGAGAAGATATTGTAGCCAAGCACTTGTATGCCAAATTTCGTAAAAATCGGTTCAGGTATTTTGGTATTATAACCAATTTTATGGCGACCCAGCATCGTATTACGGCCGCCATCTTGATGACGTCATTACGGACGACCAAGGTCCTTAAAATTTGGGGTCTGGGCAGTTTTACATTCTTGGTCTTATATATTATCACCACCCAAAGTGGCATGTTCTCCGCCAGAACTGAAATATTTTTCTGCTACCCATCCCCACTAATGAGGTGATTGGTGAATCAAGTTTTATATTTAATTCTTTTGGGTAGTCACTTATGCCTAGTCACTTATCAAATAAAGAAAGAAAAAAAAGACAGAGGCCTAATAGTGAACAAATTTAGGTCGCATTGAAAAAGGATTTTTTGTTGCAAATCCTGAAATTGATTTAGGCCTAATAAGCTTATTCAGTTATTTATTATACTACCTATGCTTAAGGGGAATCAATGAATTTCTTAGTTCTTAACAGATAATTAGTTGTACCTTTGCATACTTTAATAATTGACATTGGCCTCTATTGGAAACAATATATCACAAAAATCAATTACAATATGTAAGTTGTGAATTACATATTATAATTGGAAACAATATATCACAACAATCAACAACTCAACCCTATCAAGGCAAATCTTACCTTGCACATTAGGATAATATGGTAGTTCCTTGCAATTAATTACCTTAGTCTTATGAGAAAACTTAAATCTGCTCATTACGCCGCACCGTAAATATCCGAATCCGGTATTATCCGATCCGAACCTGTTGTTATCCGATCCGAACATAAGCTATCCGATCCGAATCCGATCCGATCCAAAAATTCACTATCCGCACACCTCTAGATATAACGTAAAATATTTGACATTTATAAAAAGCATTGGGATCTGAAAACGTCTGCTTTGTTTACATCATACAGTACCTGGTGGACCGAGCCTTGCTCGGTGTTATTTCATGTTTACCAGTTCATCCAGTTACTATAAAATATTTCAATGTCATAAAATTGGTAAATAGAAACCTTTTTTATTGCTCCATGGACTCTTCATCCCATTTGCTGTATTTTCCCTTGATGGCTGTAGATTCCAAACAGCTGTTATGATAACTTCATTTGTTTACACTTTCCTTGTTTATTTTTGT
This sequence comes from Flexamia atlantica, assembly GCA_035578135.1. Taxonomy (NCBI): domain Eukaryota; kingdom Metazoa; phylum Arthropoda; class Insecta; order Hemiptera; family Cicadellidae; genus Flexamia; species Flexamia atlantica. The sequence goes on along the minus strand of JAQJVK010000001.1, from coordinate 80,823,282 downwards.
AGCTATCACGGCAACCCATAAGGCTAATGTTAAAATTTTACAACTTTAAAATTTGATTTATTACGTTATTAGATTTTCTCTGGCCAAGTAATCTGCATAAAAGACGTTTTTGAGTCATAAATTACTTATTTCTAGACTTTGAAGGAAATCCTCGGAGAAGTTTTTGAGATAAATGTGCAAGCAAGCATACATACAAGCAAACAAGATAACATTGCTCATATAAGAGTATAGGAGATAGGAGATGTGGTGCTGATACTTAATTCAAAACTATGCGCTAGGTATTAACATATGGTGGATCCAAAAGCCAGTGTTATGAAGGTAATTTGTACTATAGGTAATTTGTACATAGTGCAAATTGTTTTTAGTGTTTATGATGTGCAAGTTTTTCACTGACGCAGTCAATTCCCCTTCTGGGGTCAAAGACCAAGGATTTGGTAAATGGTAAATGGTATAATAAAGAGGAATTGTTTTGATTTGATCATTAGGAGTTTTTAGCCCCTTGAAGCCTCTAGTCCTAAAATATTTCCCAAAATTGAAGAATGCTTGACCAGTCATAAATAATAAGAAATGAACAGGATATGATAATTTGTAATTCGTCCTGTTAACAAGATCAATTGCTTAAAATTGCTCTGTGGGCCAACGAGAATGTTCTCGACACTTGTTAGACTCATTGTTATTCCTGCAATGTGCACACTACTTGCTAGATAAACACCTGTTATGTAACCTTTTCACTGTATTAATTTTGAGCGATTTGTACTGGAATACCTATTTAATTTTAGCGAAAATGTTTTAAATTACCTTGATTCTGTTGAGTAATCCTGTTTTGGTATCACACTACCTCGGTTTCAAACCTACCAAAAATGGTTTAAATTACCTTGCCTCTGTCGAGTAATCCTGTTTTTGTATCACACTACCACGGCTTCAAACCTACCAAAAATGGTTTAAATTACCTTGCCTCTGTCGAGTAATCCTGTTTTTGTATCACTCTACCACGGCTTCAAACCTCTTATGGGTTTATTATCAAGTTACACATTAATCAAGCAGTCGTCTTCAAAGGAGGATGGGGTTTTCAAACTGTTTAAAGTGTTTGATCAACACAAAAAAATTGATGAAAAATAATCCAAAAAAAATATTGAAAATACGAAATGTCCATAAGTAATGTATAGGGATAAATTTTTATTTGAGCACATCTTTTAAACAAATGTATATTTTCAAAAACTGATTTCAGCATTGTAATCATCTTAAAAACCTAATTCATAATGATGTGTCACAACACCATCTTTACAGTTAATAAATAAAGTTGATATCCAATATGGCAGATCCAATATGGCGGCCAAAAAATATTATCCTGTCAAAATATAGGATTAGCCACCCAATGATGATAGGCATTGGTCAATATCTGAAAAATGCAAGTAAAAAATGCAGTGAGGTAACTTTTTTTTTAAAATTATACGGTTTTAAGCCATCATGGATATTTGAATTCGCTCAAGGGTGACAAAGTGGCACCCGGCAGATCTGAATTATGTAGGTCTTGAAGAAACAAAACCCATTATAAAACTTTAGGTGGACCTCACTTCCAGGTTTTTTCAACTGCAACCAGAGTAATAAGGTTAACATTGGGACAACGTACTGTGTTTACCACTAGCGATATCTCGGTAAATAGTGGATATAGAGCAACAATTTAAAATACAGTACTAAACAATTTGTTTTTAAGCTAAATTCAATGGTCCAAACAAGAATTTTATAATTTGATTTTGCTACATACAAAATCAAATCCCAAAAATCCATTTTTGGAGGGGTTTACCCCCCCTTACCCTCTTTCCAATAGTCCTATCAAAAATTGGCTGTTTTTTGAACTGGTCCGAATAATTACTACTTTAAGTAACTGTGCCATATTTAATTGAGATCGGACTATTTTTACACAAGTTATTGTGCTTAATGATGTTTACACATATATATGTCGTAGCCACTTGCTGTAATTGGGCACTTCATGAAGTGCCCAGCGCGCCTGGGCTCATAGTGTAACTCGATTATTTCAATCAAAATTACAGCATATGCCCAACGAAACTGGACACTTCATGAAGTGCCCAACGCTCATTGGACACATGCTGTAACTATCAAGACATGTTGGGCAGTCAATTTAAAATCTTTGTTAAAGTAAATCTCAATGTTTACATGAAATCCAAATGTCTGTATTAAAGTAGCCAATGTTACTGTTTTGCTATTGTTTGCAAACCGTTTCATATTTTTCAAGTCTAAAAATGTTAATATTGATTTTAGTTACACCTTTTGATAATATAATTAGTCTACATTACACTCGGATAATGATTTTTTTGTTTTATAAGTTAACTTCTGACTAAAATAAACAGTTAACAATAGCGTAGTTATTTTTCACAGTAAAAGAGTAACCACTTAATCTAGAACAAAACATTAATACTTATAATTGGTTTAAAGTTTCAAAAGAATGTTGCGGTTTTCAAATAGTTGTAAAATTAAACCATAGTACAGAATGATAGGTAGTGCGCTATAAAAAAATAGTAATAATGAGCTAATGAATTTTTTCTAGCCCCTTACTTTTGTAAAGTTTAACATTTATAGGTAATCAATCCCTTTGGACAAATTCTTCATATGAATTTCCAAATATTTGACTTAGTTATATTAACTTAGATTTCAAGCTTCTGGTGTCAGCAGGAATATAATAAAGTATTAGGCCTCGGGTACGATACGAGCGACGAGCGGCAAGCGACAGGCGGCGAGCGATAGCTCACTTCTGGTCAAGATTCGAATAATTTTAAACTGCCTTCAAAAAACTGAATTTCATTATTAAATTACTACTTAATCCTCTTCATTTTTCTAGTCTGACAAAATGAAATCCGCTTTTTCATCAACAAAAGCATCGTTGCGGTATCTCCAGTTGGATTCTAACCTCAAACACTACAACAATACAGATGGTAAGCGACAAGCGACGCGAAAAACATTTTCGAACCTGACCGGCGACAAAAACGACACCACTGAATATCGCTCGCCGCTTGGGACAATCGTAGCAACTGCCTTCAAATTAACAGCTGATAAGTAAATGCTTCCCGAAAAACGAGCGTTGTCGGTTGCCGCTCGTCGCTCGTATCGTACCCGAGGCCTTAATAGTATGTTGCTGAAAAGCTGTTAAGTAAACAGGACACTCCATATTAATTTTTTATCCAGTAAACAAACAAAAAAATCACAATGACAAAGCTTGATTTGAATGATTTGATGAGCTTGATTTGAGCTTTTTGAATGATGTTAAGTTAATTCATTCCTACTGACATAAAATAAAAACTTACACCTAAATTAGTGTTAACGCAAAAAAAATTGTAAAAAGAATAACGAAATAGTTAAATGTTATATACATCAAATGTTTTCAATTTTGATACCAAAGAAGAAACTAAAAAATCGTTTTTATTAATGTTTTCAAGATTCTTACATGGCACTTTTTGTACATTTACAGTAGAACCTTGCTAGTCCGACCTCCGATAGTCCGACTCCTCGGTTAATCCGACCATGCCGCCGGGGAAACAGGCCTCCGCTAGTTTGCCCTCAGCGGGGTTTTCTCTTCGGTTAGTCCGACCACGCAATTGGAAATTGATGTTTGTTTACATTGCCGGTGCATTCCTCCGTTCAGGTTGGCTCCTGTCGATGACGCATTACTCGTTGGGAGTGCGTATATCATCCAGTAGAGCAATAACATTTGGTGTGGTTAGTTTTTTTGGTCCTAATGTCGTTTTAGCGAATTTCCCCAATAGGGAAGAAGCTATTACCGTAGGTCTCATGGTAAGACCTAAGCCCAAGACCATGATAACTTTTCGTTTTGGGGCCACCAGAAGCAAAAAGCACTATTCGTTCGAATTTATATATATATCTATATACATATATATATATGTGTCTGTCAGCACGATAGCGGCCGTAAAAATGGTCCGATCTTAATGAAATTTGGTACAGACATGTAAAGTGGTAATCCCTCGGACAAGTTCGTAAACCAGCCCGATCGGACCACCGGAAGGGGGGTAAAGGGGGATAAACCCCCCAAAAATGGGTTTTTTTAGTTTTTTACATAGGAAAGTATAATTTATCGAATTTTTGTGGGCACCATTGAATTCAGCTTGAAAAAACAAACAATTTAGTTTATTGAATCATTGCTCTATGTCCATTGGTTACCGAGGTATTGAAAGTGGTAAACACAGTATGTTGTCCCTATGTTAACCTTATGGGAAATAAGTAAAATTCCATATCTCGCTTATTTGTCAACATATCTTGATAAAACTTGGTAAATGGCTTCTTCTAGTTTAGATCTACTAAATATTGAATTAAAACCACTCAGTTTTAATGTACCTGTAGCAGCAAACCTGCACACTCATTTCCCATGTTATTCTTATGGAGCTTACCAAAACATGTAAAATCTCGCTATATTGGATTAAAATATGTCGTTTTGCATTTGAAATTCGCTGAGTATGCAGGTCTGCTGCAACGGGGGTATTTTACAGTACAGTAGCTTGTTAAGCACTCTTAATGCAATTTTTTCTGATCGAAATACAGTTTTTGTACGTTTTCATGTCAATAAAATGAGTTCATCCGATAACCCGACCTTTTTGCTGTTCCGACCATGCCCCCGGTTCGGGAGGTGACGGATTAGCGAGGTTCTACTGTATTTGTTTTACCTTGCTATATTATGATTTACTAGGGGTCTCATGCGCAAGTTGCGCGTTTTAATATTGTGTTTGTTTGTGAGGAACTATAACCTAAAATTCAAAAAAATTAATTACCTTCTTTAAATTTACTATTATTAAAAAGTTAACCTGTTTAAACTTGAAATTGAAATGTTAATTTTTTTAAGAAGCTTAGCTGATAAAACATACACTCATATTGTACATCGTCTCAACACTATGTATTTGAATTTTATTGTCTTCTGGAAATAATTTCGCTCAACATAAGGATACGGCATGTGTTTTTCACGTTTGCCCTTACATAATCGTAAAGTCGCTGGAAGTATATAGATGGTTCAATGTCGCTCTGCTGTTCAATATTTGTCTCTTAGCAGTTATCTGTTCTTGCCTAAGTTATGCATGTTTTCTCTGGTCTCTCTAATCTTGTCTCCTCTATTTTCTCTTTGGATTCTTCTTTTTTCTACTCCAGGATTCATAAATCGTCTTCCAGGCCTAACAAATAATGTAATAATTTCCTTCTTTTCATTTTCAAAGTATCTATTTTTGTTTACAATGTCACTGGTTGACAATTCGTCTGAAGGTAATCAGCTGATAAAAACTATTTACATTTAGCAAGTTGGTCAGCACTGGAGCGTTAAAAGCGCCCTCTAATAAATAAATCTAAGGCTTGGGGGTCGAAGCCGTTAAAGAATTGTTCATTTTAATTATCAGTCGCAGGTGCGCTACATTATAAGCTTTAAAATGACACCTCAATCGTAAAAATCGGTTAAGTAGGACGGCTGAAAAAGGGATCTAACAGAGAAAACCCTTATTGTATTAAGTATATAGATTTTAAGGGTAAATAAGTAAGAATGATGTTAATCAACTATAACATGAAAAAATAGGTTAATGTTAATATGTTGCGTTAGATATAAATGTGTTAGGTAAAATTTGTTTTTAATTTTATTAAAGTATTAAATTTAAATTGACTAGTTGTCTGGTGTATGTTTTCTGAGTTGTTTTGGCTACACATAAATATTAATAGTATTATTTAAATAATAATCAATTTTAAAACCATTTGTTGTTTCAATAATAGTAATAACAGTAATGATACGTAGCCAGAATAACTAAAAATCCATAGAAGAAAATATCATAAAAAACATACAGGCAAGAATTGTCTGGTTTAGTGGTAGACAATCTTATTCTTCATGTCTTATAAAATTCTTTAAAGATGTTCCTATTTTGCACAGTTAAAAGTAATACATCTGACAATACCAACAACAACGTCAACAGCAGTTTTAAGTAATTACATCAAGTACCCATCATCTGAGCTAGACACATAGTGTAAAAGGAATAATTACAGCATGTGCCCAGTTTTGTTGGTCACATACTGTAATTTTCAGTGATACCGTTCAATTACACTTTGTGCCCAGGCAAGCTGAGCACTTCATGAAGTGCCCAATTACAACATGTGGCTACGACATATATACATATTTGAAAATTAACGAATGGTGTTTTTGGCATCTGGGAAAACATAAAGTTATGATCAAAACATCCTCAAAACATAAAGTTATGATGGTCTTGGGCTTAGGTCTTACCATGAGACCTACAGTAATAGCTTCTTCCCTATATGGAACGCTAATGTATAGAAGAAAGCTAGGCATAATCATGTAGCAAAACCAGTTTTTAATTGCATTTTATTTAAGGGCATTACACAGGTAAATGTTTGCTTAACTTTCCTAGTTTTTGAAGAAAATTAGCAGTCTTATGTGTAGCAAGTTAAAGAACTACAAGTTATGTTGGTTGATTAGTGAATTTTCTTTGGAATAGTGAGCTATTGGCATCACCTTATGGTGGCTCTGAGGCATGGGACAGTGATAACTTCTTGTTTTGGGGCCCCTTGATGAAAAAAAAATACACTTAAAAAAACTTTATATGTATTATGGCCCTCACATTCGATTGTGGGCCCTGTATGTAATAAGGATGAGCTTCGGGCCCCCCTAAGTTTATGTGCTATGCAATGTTTCAAAAATTACATCTTAATTTTTTAACACTTCACAAATTTGATTTGGACTGATAATTGATAGTAATGAATAATTAAGGCTATTAATTCAATCCAAAAAACAATCTTATTGGGAAAATTATTGCAGACATAAATTCATTGCATTATATCATTCATTAACTTTTTTACTGAAAATACATTTCAATTTTGAGATTGATTTCCCTTACTGACCAAGATTAAAATTCAATTGGGGCCCAAGCACGCTGTTGTACAGTTCGCGCATTATATCTCCGACTATGGCACAATCAGCTGATTGCAAGTCGTGGGGGGAGAGGGGCTAATTTACGGAAAACATTGTTCTGTGGCCCCTCTGTCAAACATTGTGTTTAACAATATCATATGTAGAAAATATTATGTGATACGATTAGTAGCATAGTAGCACTGACTTTACATCTCTTAACTCTGAGCCGTAGCTGGAAGTATAACGCCCAAACTATATACTAATGCAAACAATAGTGTGCCACTAAAATTAATTTAAATTCAAAAGGTCCAGTGGCACGTAATTTTAATTTTTTTTTTACTGATTTTTACCCACAAAACCAAATTGTAGAAATAAATTTGAACCAAGAGCTTTTTTTTATTCCTGGAGTTTTATGCTTCATAATCATAAATAACAAAATAAAAAAAACACTTTCGAGGAGAGATTCTTACTGAGCTGTACCACACCCATAAATTGTTCCAGTTCTTTAATACTGTTAAAGAAAAATACTTTGTTTCAAGTTCAAAAAGGCAATACTCATTTATTATAATTATTGCTCACAACGTCCAAAGTTTTCACCAAGCCCGTACATAGCAACCCTAGAAAAAGCAAGAAAACCCCAAAAAGATTCATTTAGTGCATTTATTTAATTAAAATGAAACAAATTTGAAAACATAATTTAGCGAAACTAATTTATATAAATGAAGCGTTGGAGTACTTAATTCTAAAGAGAAGAATGCTTTCCCTGGCTTGGATTCTGGTGAAATGAGGATTTTCATACAAATTTTCACCGTCACCCTGGGGGGGGGGGGGGGGTACATGGCTTGCTATTCTCCACCAATCAGAAGCCAGTAAAACTTGTGATTGAGGAGAATCAGCAAACCATTCTACAAGTCCAGATTCTACATGAAAACCCATCGCTACCGTATTTAATCTTAACCAGGAAAAGACACAAGTCCCCACCTGCAAATATATATTTCTGCCCGTCAAACTAAGATCCAAACTAAATAAAAAAAATTAGAAAAATCGGTTTAGTAAAATACTTTAAAATTTTATTTTTAATATTTATTATTATTAATTTATTATTATTATTTAGACATGGTACATATTTCTCCCTCTAAAAATAAAATTTTACTATCAATATCTTTTTAAGAACTTCTCCTTTATAAACCTCCTTAAATCTAATTTACATATTTTGGTCTTCTTCCTTATCCATTGGATGCCTTGGCCCTTCCTCCAGTGTACAGGGTACAATTCTGCAGGAACAAAGTTCATCCTTATCTGAAAGCACTGTAGAACATTGTATTCCATGGTTCACTTTCACCTCTTTTAAGTTTTAGATATCAGCCAGTACTGTGTCCACAAGACACGAAAATTAGTTTCCTCAAAGTTAAATCCTGTATTCACATCTGTTTGCACATACTGAGTTATATTTATTGTCACAAGTACTCTCTCCCTCAATCAAAGTTTTTAAACAATTCATTTTCCAACTTATGTATTACAGTTTCTGTCTTTAAATTCCTTAAAGGAAACAATCAATAGTATTTAGTGAAACAATCAACTACAAGTAAAATACTGTGTGTCCCAAAAGTCCCGGACCGGTTTAATATCTTTTAAAGTAAGCAAGATATCAAAACAATATTTCGCATACCTTTTAGTACAAAAAAAACCTACTTTTTGATGTATGTGTCATTTCTGCCCACGCCCCCAAAATTGGATTTTGGGGGGATAGCCCCAAAATTTTAAATGTAAACCCCCATCGTGCGACTGCTTATTTTAAAGGGCTTGTTAACAGAAACACAATGCCGCAAGCCAGAGGTCGATATGCCCCGTCCAAAATGGCGGCCATTAAAAAATTAAAAAATGCCGCCCGTCAATTAAAATTGAGTATTTTCTGTGTTCGGCAATTCACATTTAAATCGAATAAGAATCACCAGAACACATTTTAACGACTTAAAAGATACAAAAATAATAATTTCTTGTTGTCATCATCAAAGGTTAAACCCTCCAAAATGGTTTGGGGGGGGGGCAGGGCCGTACTCAGACCGGTTTTCCCGGGACAATTTTACCGGGGCCCGGGGTAAAGGGGGGGCCCGGGGGGGTCACAACCCCCCCGAAATAGTGAAAACCCCCCCGGCGAAATGTATAGAGGTCCGGGAACAGGTAAGAGCGGAACGGGTGCAGTACCAGGACATGAGGGACCCGGCCTAATATCTTTACCGGGGCCCGCCAAGGCTGGGTACAGCCCTGGGGGGGAGGGGGTGAGGGTTTGTCCAACCAACTCTAATATCAACTCACATCATATGACCACTCATTTTAATTTGCTGAGTAAAAAATAAGCCAAAGCTTGTTTTAATGAAATTTCAAAAAAGTTACCTAATCTATACATATTTAATACACGAGCAGTTTTTTTGTTACAAAGACTCCTCCTAAACTACCGAACCGATTTTCATGTTTTTGGTGTCATTGGAAAGAGCTTGGCGTGAAGTTTTGCAGGAAATAAAATTTAAAAAGGTTTGACTAAAGGGAAGAGCCCTAGATGCCCTTAAAGTTTCGTATTAGTTCATCTAGAGGCACGGACGTGTCTCGTCGCCAAGTCCACCAGCAGACGACGAATGAACGACGTGAGTGACTATATTAACAGCGCAGATTAGGAGCCGATTTTTCACTTTTCAAAAAAGAAAATTAGAGCCTTGATTTAATATAACTTCGCTTCAACATAATAAACTGGCCAAAAAAACTTCAAAAAACACGACAGTTTGTTTTAAATACTTCTATTAAGTTAATAATAAACGTTAAAAGTCACCAAAAAAGTTACCGGTTTTGCACTTTTGAACAAATCCTCCACCTCGATTTGTTCAGAAAGCCTAGCGACTTTATTTCTCATCAGGATTTAATGAAACTTCACACTCACTCCTATTTTTTCTCGTAGTAGTGCCTTTTGATAGTCTGAACAAAGTTTGAAAGCACTAGATATCAAAACTAGTAACTTTTTAAATTTTCATTTCAAATCATCGTTGACATTTCAAATGTAAACAAGCTTAGTCCACGAAGAAACTATTTCGTCAGTAAAACTTTGATCAGCTGGTAAGTTTTAAGCGTATTGGAGAGGACGGTAGGACATGAGATACGCTTGATTTGTTTAATTTATTATTTCTTTATATTGTGATAGGTTTATTTTTTAAACTATTATTTCAGGGTTCTGTACCAATGAAACCTATTTATATAGGTTTACAAATATACATAAATTATAATGAATGTGTGTCTTATATAGTCTATTTCCGTTTTACCCAACCTAAACTCATGTTCAAGATTCGAATCGTTTTAAATTTATGTTCAAAGAATGGTATTTCATTACTAAATTACTAAAGTCTGCCAAAATGTAAGGGCCGGTTTTCATCAACAAAGTCATCGTCACAGTACCTCCAGTAAATACTCTAATCTCCTTGTTTGAACAGAAGCAATATCAGCTGTTTGCGGAAAATTTGTCAGGTAAAAAAGTACAGATTCATACATTAACTATAATTAATGACTCCTATCACGTATAAATACGAAGTTTGGTTGCAGACGCAAGTAGGCCTAATCTTACAAAGGTAGAAAACGGCAATTCAACTCTTTAACATTTTATATTTAAAGATGAGTTTATTCACAAACTGGAAAAAGTCAAAGATTATAGTCATAGCGCCGAATGTTTGATAAGGTCTATCATAAAAAAAATCCTAATTCAAGAATTATCCAAAGTTTGAGGGTTCACGATTTTGTCACAAAGTATGTCCACTGGTGGTAGAGCGAGGAACATCGATCCCCAGCACCCAGAGTTAAATCTCGCCAATAAAGAATAGCAATTTGTTTTGTGATAATACCGCAACCTTTCGGGTGCATGCATATTAAGCTGAATATCTGCAATGCATGTCAATTGTAACTACTAATCCTGGTCCTAAGAATACCCAAACTGCCAAGGGTTAAGTACCGTTTGCATCTAGAGTTTCATTGAATATTGTACTTATAGGTTAAACACATAACCAGCTGTTTCAAGTTAATTAATTTCAATTCCATTGGCTGTATACTACAGCGCCTTATCAAGGCCACACTAGTGCGGCCTTGTTTATATCCTATGCGATCCAGCATCTGGTAAATAATATTTATTTGGTTTTTAAAATTCTGATAATGTATCGTACTATGCAAATACAAAAATACAGTGTATTTTAAACTGCCAACTTATCACAACCTCCATAACAAACTATGCCATTGATTCCCCTATGATTAAATTAGCCATATCCCACAAAAAAACGACCAAATTTTAAGTCCAATAAATATCAGAAATCAGTTCGGACCTCCTTTTAACGCAATCGAACAACAAGATTGTGCTGAATTTTTCATTCAACTGATAACATTGTATCAACCCCTTGAATTTCATTTCAAATATATGCTAAAAATTACGACAACATGTTCAAACTGCAACCACAATGTGGATGTAAATGCGAGTAACTTTATTTTTCCAATTTCAATTCCTCACAACACTAAAAAAGCAAATTTGAAGAATTATTCAACCGTCAGTGTGAAAAATGGCAACCAATTGTGGACTCAAAGTGTACCTATTGTTGCAACCGCAACTACTTACAAAATACCCACGTCGCAGCAAACCTGCATACTCAGCGAATTTCCAATTACAAAATATCCAGTAATTAATCCATTAGGCTATTAAAAAAAGAAAAATAAACAAGTGATATATTTTTATATTAAAATTATAGCTATTATAGCTTGTTTTACAAACCCTTTGTAAAAAAATATTGGTAAATGACTTAGTGACAAAACACAAAAATTTCATATAATGAAGTAGGCAAGAATGTTTATTTTTTAAATTATATTAACATAACATTGTTTAAAAACCAAAATTCTAATCAATAAATTGATAAACTGAGAAATTACTCAAAGTGATTCCTTGAAAACCTCAGTAGAGAGTAAATGGGAAATTGACTAAGCCAACATTCTGCTGCCCTATTACTATAAAAACAGGGGAAAAATGAGAACTCGGAGACCTATGGACTTAGAGGAATGATTTAAAATAGCAAATTGTTTGTTTTTCGAGCTAAATCCAATGGTGCAAACAATAATTGGATAAATATAATTTTTCAATTTGAAAAACTCAAAAAACCCATTTTTGGGGGGTAAAATCGAGCCTTTACCCCACTTAGGATATGTCGATCTGGCTGGTTTATGAACTCGTCCAAGAGAATCTAGTTTTACATGTCTGTACCAAATTTTGTTGCGATCGGAGGATATTTACGAGAGTTATCGTGCTTACAGACACTCAAAAAATGAAAATTCTATTTCCCATATAAGCCCATGTTAAATTTTGAAACAAATCGTGATATTTGCTGGAAAAATGCGTTTTAACAATAAACTCACTTCATATCCAGAAAGTACACATAAAAAGCTGACAAATAATATAAATATTAATATGATTGCTGAGGTTACCCTGAACGGATATTTTTTTGTCCATTCTGTTCTGTTAAAACGACGGTAGTAGCTTATTTATTTCTAAGGAAATTCGCTAAAACAATAATTTCGAGCTAAAGTAACTATTTGATTTTTCAATTACAACTTCGGAATTCATTCAACATGAAAATTACAAATCTTCTCATACCAGGGCTTAAAATACAGAAATTAAAATAATTGGAAACACATTCAAAATGAAACATGCTATATTAAATTTAGGAGAAACTACAAAATGTGGTTATTATATTTCACTAGTGGCTTGAAGGGACTAAACGCCCCTAATAAGAAGACATTATCAAACGATCCTCAGTTAATATATAGTACCTGGTGGACCGAGCCTTGCTCGGTGTTATTTCATATTTACCAGTTCATCCATAGTTACTATAAAATATTTCGATGTCATAAAACTGATAAATATAAACCTTTTTTATTGCTCCACGGACTCTTCATCCCATTTGCTGTATTTTCCCTTGATGGCTGTAGATACCAAACAGCTGTTATGATTAGGCCTACTTCATTTGTTTACACTTTCCTTGTTTATTTTCGTTGCTATCACGGCAACCCATAAGGCCAATGTTAAAATTTTACAACTTTAAAATTCGATTTATTGCGTTATTAGATTTTCTCTGGCCAAGTAATCTGCATAAAAGACGTTTTTGAGTCGGATTACAGACTTTGAAGGAAATTATCGGAGCCGTTTTTGAGATAATTGTGCAAGCAAGCAAACAAGCATACAAGCACAATAACATTACTCATATAAGAGTATAGGATAGGATACGCCTAGGATGAAATACCCTCATAGCAAACTGGCTTTTAAATCTACTATTTGTTAGATATAGCTCATGGTTTTCAATCAAATTTCAGCATCACATGTTTTATGTAAACAAAGCTGTCGTTTTTAGATCCCAGTGCAGATATTTTACGTTATTTATTTCTTGTTTTCTGGAAAATTTCAAGCAATTTCAGTATCTTTCCCGCCATCACGGTAGAGGTACCTTTAATTTGAGCCCATTCCCATCTTTCTACGACTTACCAAATCTTTCTAAATCTTTCCTTGTACCTAAATATCAAGAAGTGACTATATGGCGCAAAGAATGTTTACGTAATATTATTTTTAAAAGACCGCCTAAAACATCTGTGAGAACAACTAGAATACATCGGTTATTGCATTCACACTATATACTGTCTATATTAAATATTTATTTATTTTATTTATATAAAGATTTACTTTAAGTGTTATATACATTTATCTATTAAAAAAACAGTGATATCATACCCAAAAACACAAAGTGTTGAAGGGTCGCCAAGCCCTAAAAATATGTGATATCAAAGTGCATACCAAGTCAATTTAATTTCCTGTAGTCCAACAATGTTCATTAGAATACATAATTAAATTTGTTTGAATGCTATATTGTTCTGAATACTGATTATAATTCTTCTACATGTACTTGGCCAGCAGCTTATGAAGTTATATATTTATGTTAAAAGTCTTATATGTAGGTCACTTTTGAAAATACAAACGTATAACTAATTTAGCGTCTGTTAAGCTGCTGGCCAAGTACATGTAGAAGAATTATAATCAGTATTCAGAACAATATAGCATTCAAACAAATTTGATTATGTATTCTAATGAACATTGTTGGATTACAGGAAATTAAATTGAAATTAAATTGGTAAGCACTTTGATATCACATATTTTTAGGGCTTGGCAACCCTTCAACACTTTGTGTTTTTGGGTATGATAAGATTTAACATGGGAATAGAAATTTCAAATAAAGCAGCTGATTGGAGCAAACAAAGTTTTTCAGCAAAGCCATATGATGTTAATGGAATTGAAACCATTGCATGTAGAGCTGGAGGCATTTCAGTTGATGGAAAATGTAAATAAATAAACTATTATCCTAATACATACTTAAGGTCAGAATTCAGTTTTAAAAACATTTATTTTGAATCACATGTGTGAAGATCTTAATATTTACAAATGATTATATTCCAAAGAAAAATACTAAAAGGAGAAATAAATTCTTATGTATAAATTCTATAAATATAAATATAAATATAAATAAAAGAAAAAAGAAACAGACTTAACATTGATTATAAGTAGGTTTATTGAACCATTTTAGTTCGGTTTGAGACTAAGACGGGTCATACGGTACTTAGGGCTGCGAAACATGGACATCTCCTTAAAGATGACTGAGTATTCACAAACAATTTTGTTTTAAAAAGCTTTTGTAAAAAATTTCGGTATAACAGGAAGTTTGACCATATAATTAATAAAATAGTTCTAGAAAACTGAACCACAATTATTTTTATTTTGAAATCAATACATAACAATTGCTCGATTTCGAGCAACAGGTTTACTAGTACTTATAAATTTTGTAGGGTTTCTCCACCCCCCAAAACCATTTTGGAGGGTTGAGCATTGATGATGACAAGAAATTATTATTTTTGTATCTTTTAAGTAGTTAAAATGTGTTCTGGTGATTCATATTCGATTTAAATGTGAATTGCCGAACACAGAAAATACTCAACTTAGTTAAAAAAAATTACCAATAAATATTCGCCTTGATGCGACCTTTGGCTCAGCGAAAAAGGTCGATACATGCGGATGGTCGTCTTTGCGTTATCTTTTAGGAAAACCCCCATACAAGAAGTACAAAATATTCGCCACAAAAATAACTAATTTAAAAAAAAATTTTATTAAAACAAGCTTTGGCATATTTTTTTGCTCACTCAGCATATTAAAATGAGTGGTCATACGATGTGAGTTGATATTGGAGTTGGTTGGACAAACCCCCCCCCCCCCCAAACCATTTTGGAGGGTTGGCCTTACAAAAAAAAAAAATTATTATTTTTGTATCTTTTAAGTAGTTAATATGTGTTCTGGTGGTTCTTATTCGATTTCAATGTGCAGAATTTCTGAACACAGAAAATACTCAATTTTAATTGACGCATGACATTTTTAAATTTTTGAATGACCGCCATTTTGGACTGGAGCATGATATCGACCTCCGGTTTGTGGCATTGTGTTTCTTTTAACAAACCCTTTAAAATAAGCAGTCGCACGATGGGGGTTTACATTTAAAATTTTGGGGCTACCCCCCCAAAATCCAATTTTGGGGCCAGGGGCAGAAATGACACATACATAAAAAAATCGTTTTTGTTTTAGTACTAAAAGGTATGCAAAATATTGCTTTTATATCTGATTTACTTTAAAATATATTAAACCGGTCCGGGACTTTTGGGACACACAGTATAAGAGTTTCCTTTCTTAGATCTAACAAGACTTCCAGTTGTGTCTATGTATAACTTATGGATAGGGTATAATGAGAAGCTAGACACAAGTTCACCTTCATACTTTCTTTGAGCAGGTTTTGACATAATGCAAATGTCACACCTTCTTACCCTATCAAGTATTTTCTTACTTAAATTTGGCCTATAAAATTCTTGTGTATCTTTGACAAAGTTTGTACTTGACCTGGGTGGCCTCCAAAATGACTAGTGTGGTAATACAATTGAATATCATGTCAATTAAGTTTTCAGGCAAATAGATTTTACCTTTAGACTTATTATCTTTCCTTTACATCAAAATATTCTTATTTAAATAAAATTCTGACTATTTGTTTTTTGTTGGACACTCCTTATTATACCTTTAATTACAGGATCTTGATTTTTGTAATCAACTAATTTTCCATAAGCCAGTGGACAATCTGCTATTACATTTACATTAGCACTGCACATCTTATTTGTTACACATTTATCTTTCTTACTTAAACTCGGGGGTTATAAACCATATTTACACTGTCATTTTCTACTTCTTCTACCTCAATATTTTCAAAACTCCTAGACAAAATATCGGCACAAGAATTTTCTGACCTATTGATGTAAAATTCCCGGGAATTTAAAATCAAGGAAATATTCCCTAAATTAATAAATTCCCGGGAATTTATGGAAATTTATATTAAACCCTCAGAATAACTCAAACGTACTTTTTTTGTAATTCTAAGGTAGAAACACTTTATATAGCAGTTTTATATAAAATAATAACTAGGATAAAAAACAAAAAAATGAGTAATTTTACAAAATAAGGTGTATATACCGTGTGTCCCAAAAGTCCCACCCCCTCAGTTTTTATATTAATAGAGATAAAAGTATAATATTCAGGGAATGTCTATATGATCAAAAAAGGAAGTTTTTGGTGTATGTAAATTTTCACCCCCTCCCCCACAAAAGGGGTAGTTGGGGGGTAAGTCAAAATATTTAAATGTAAACCCCTATCGAGTTATGCATAAAAGAAACTGAATGGCCCAAACTAGAAGTCTCTATGTCAATCTTATCAAAAGTTATGGCAGTTCAAAGATTTAATTTTTTCAAAATCAACTGAAATAATTTTTTTTTAGAATGGCCAGACCTTACACCTCTAGATTTATTTCTTTTGGAGCTTTATTAAAAGCAAAATTGATGACATAATCTCGATGAATTAAAAGCGCGGATTGAACGAGCATGCCAGCTAGTCACACCAGAAATATTGGCAAATGTGAGGCAGGCATTTGAGTCCAGTCTTTACATCTGCCTGGAAGTGAATGGTGGACATTTTTAGCAGTTAATCTAAATTTAATCTTGGTATTTTTCCTCTTTATTCACACAAATTATCATTATTTCTTCAATATTTACGTAGGTATGGATTTCATTTGATTTTCAAAAAATTAAAACTTTGAACTGCCATAACTTTTGATGGGATTGACATAGAGACCTCTAGTTTGCGCCTTTTTTCTTTGATGACCTTTAAAATTATGTATAATTCAATAGGGGTTTACATCTAAATATTTCGACTTACCCTCGATCTACCCCTTATGGGGGGAAAGGGGCAAACATTTACATACACCAAAAACTTCCTTTTTTGATCATATAAATATTCCCTTATATTATCTCTATTAATTTTATCTCTATTAATAAAAATAATAACACTGGGGGTAGGATTTTTGGGACGCACGGTATATTGCCAATATTAAGCTCATCACAGAAGAACTGCCTTTTAGTATTTGTTTATTATTTTGAGAAAGGCCAAAGCCAAACACATTTTTTTCCTAGAGGTTAATTTGTAATAAATAAGCCTGGGGCTCTTATATTTCATATACTGTAAGCTGATTACCCTACATTTACATTATTGTGAATTATTTTTATGTATGTTGTGGCTATTTAAAATGAGATTGGTCGGTTGGTCTGAGGTCCTGATTACCTGAGGTTTTTTTTGTCTTTGAAAGTATGAAAGTAAATATAAATGAAATCATCATAGGTATAGGTAAGAATATTTCTTTCCAAATATGATGTTAGGTGAGTGTTATTTGAATGATATTGATAAATTTTTACAATTTTAAAAGATTTTTATAAATTCCCATAAATTCCCACTTTTTGACAAAATTTCCGGGCCTGGGAAATATTCCCATTTTATAAGTTCCTTCCCACTGGGAATATTTCCGGCCCACATCACTATCTATCTGAACCCCTTACATGTTGTATGCTAAAAGATAAAGACATTATTCTTTCAGCCTGTCGACCAAGTTTACCTAGTTTTCTAAAGTGTGACAAAACAAAACTTTATGCAGAATTGTCAGTAAGTTACAAGAAAGGTTTTACTTCCAAAAACTTATAAAACTTGTTAAATGCATGTACAATGCCTAGAGCCTCCTTTTCATAAACTGAAAAACACCTCTCTGAATCAGTAAACCTTTTTGGATAAAATGCAATGGGTAATCTAACACCATCTACCTCCTGTAACAATGTAGAACCACTACCTAAGTTAGAAGCATCAACCATGAGGATAAACCTTTCACTAAAATCTGGTATTTGTAAGATTGGAGGATTTATAATACACTCTTTTAGTTTTACAAAACTACTTTCACATTCCTCTGACCACTTTACATTTTTCCTCCTTTAGTCATTTAATGGGGCTGCTATTTTCTGGAAATCAGGTATAAACTTAGACCAGTAACTACACATTGATACAAAACTGCTAACTGGCCTTAACATTGTTTGGTCTCTTAAAAGTATGGATAGCTTTAGTTCTACTTGGGTCAATCTTAATTTGATTGTGACTAATCAAATGACCAAGAAAACTTACCTCTTTACATACAGACTTAACTTTTGAGGGATTAACAGTTAGATTGTGCTTACTTAATCTCTTACATACCCCTTTTAAATGCATTATGTGTTCTTCCATTGTATTTGAATAAATTATCAAATCATCTACAAAATTCATCAGATACTTAAATTTTATGTCATGAAAAATTCAATCTAGATAAGCACTTAAAATACCACTCCCCACATGGAGTCCATATGGAATTTGTTCAAATTCATAACTAGCAAAAGGCGTACAAAACGCTGTCAAATGTTTACAATCTCTACTTAGTTCAATTTGATGAATTGAGTTACATAGATCTAACACAGTAAAATATTTTGCATTTGCCAGGTAGTGATAGCAGTCACCTAGGTCCCCTATTGGAAAATTTACCTATCCTACTTTAGCATTTAACTTACTATAATTAATAACCATTCTATGTTAGTCTGAGTTTGGTTTTGCAACAGTTAAACCCGTAGCACAATAGCTAGAAAAACTAGGCCTAGTTACATTTTGTTTTAACAATTCATCTATGATATCCTTTAAAATTTTCATTTTTGGGGGACTTAATGGGTAAGGTCTAAGATTCACAGGTTCATTGTCTTTTAGCTTGATTTGATACTCAAAATCTAATGCCTCTCCTATCTTATCAGTGAATACATTGGAATACTTGCTTATCAGTTCCTTAATAACTGGAGTTATTTCCTTGCACTGTCCTTTTCACTTCTTATTTCATTTACTTTATCTATGCATTTAACATTCTTAACTTCAATTTTCTCATTTGGACTGAATTTAAAATAACATAAGTTGTCACTTAAATCTAATACCATTTGGCTTTGGTTAATGAAATCAGATCCTAGTAACATTTTCAAACTAATGTTTTGTGCTATCAGAAATTTAATATTCCATGAAAACCTGTCTATTTTTATTTTAACAATACAAGAACCAAGAATTTTCAAGCTGTGATTTGATGCAGACAGGGCTTGTAACAGGTTATTTTTTTAATTTTTTTGTTATTTTTTTGCTCTTGGTTATTTTTTATTACTTTTTTTGGAATTTGGTTATTTTTGTTATTTTTTTGGAATTTTGGTTATTTTTTTTATTTTTTTCAACCTCAAGAACTGTTACAAGCCCTGTTTACAGTATTAGTTTGTCAGACGATCTCGTAGCAGCATTGCGGCAGACGAATCTCATCATTCTAAAATGTGTGAAAACTAAGTCTCGTTGCGTGAAAACCAAGTCTCGCCGTCAAATCTAGGCAGATTTGTGATTAGTCTGTCGAGATTTTCTTTTTTACCAAGGTTAAGAATGTATTATCCCCAATATAACACCGGTTTTCTAATTTTTAGCAGCATTTTTTGTGTACAAAAGGTTATTTTTTGGTTATTTTTTTCTTATTTGAGTTATTTTTTTTATTTTCTTCAACCTCAAGAACTGTTACAAGCCCTGTGCAGAATAACACTCAGTATTTGAAGTACTAACTTTGGTTACCAACCTTTTCTTAATCAAAATATTCAACATCTCTTGGTTTACTAAGTTTACCGTACTACCAGTATCTAACAGTACATCCTCCTGTAAATCTTAACTAAGTTTAACAGTTACTGAAGGTAAACTTAACTCCTTGATATTTTCTTGAAATTTATTTAATTTATTGAGCTTTCTGAGTACCTTAGCCATTTGACGCCTCGCTAATTTCTTATCAGTATGAACCCTTTTGTTTACAGATACCCTTGATTTAGTTTTCTCTACGTTTACAGCATTAGTATGATTACTTACACCCTTTAAATTAACCTTTTCACGCTCGGGGAGGTTTTCAGCTTCCCTACCTAAACTTACAAGTTTTTGGGATGATTTTCTCCTCTACTTGGCCTACGATAACAATGTTTTGCTAAATGACATGGCCTATTACAGTTAAAACATGTTTTAGTTGGTCTACTACTGCCTCTATTAACATTTTCAAAGTTTGATGTTTTAGCTACTTGGCTTCTTTCAAAATTAAAGTATCCTACATTTTGATTCTAAATACAAAGAAATTCCAGGTCACTGAAAATTTCAGGATTTTTACTGAATACTAATCTAGCTCGACAATCTAGGTTTATACCAAACTTAATTATTTGAACAAGCTCTGATTCAGAAAAATTACAATTAAAAACTTTTGCCTTTTCTTGAATATCAGTTACATACTTAGATAAAGGTTCTCCTACCTTTTGACCCCTATTTACTAAATCTTTTCGCAACTTTTCCCTTAGGTTTATAGGTACAAAGTACTCTAGCAACATTTTGTGTAAAATATCAATAGATTTCCCCTGTGATTTACAATCAAATATTTTACTTCTGAGTGGATTTTGTGCATGATTTAATATTAGTTCATAAACATTTGAGTCACTTAAATTATTTTCCTCTTTCAATTTCAATCAAATTTCAATAAACATGAGCAAATTCTCAATATTTAATCCATCAGTTTTAGGCAAGTTAGTTAAGTATGTCTCGATCGGATTAGGTAACTTAGCATACAAACTACTAACATTTTTAACACTACTAAGTTTATGCTGCCTCATTTGGTTGGTTAATGCTACCAACTTTACGCTCCTCTCTCTCATTGGGCTGGATAGCGGGATCTTTACTTTCTTGAAAACTTCACTTACCAGGTTGGCCGATTCTTTACTACCTCTAATTACCTCATTGTAGTTGTCCTCCATTTCGGCAAGTAAAGTTTCCTCTTCTTCGTGACCTGCACTAAGTTTACGAATAGAAGCAACTTTAACATTTTTCTCTAAACCTAAGTCTTTTATCGTATTTGAATGTTCTTCTAGAGTTTCTAATTAGTTTTGACACACAGCATGATTTCCACTACCAATAGAAAACATAGTTGCTGAAAACAAACTATTCAGCCTATGTTTTAGATGGTCTATTTTTGTTTCTAGCCTTAGCACTTCAGGTGGTTTCTTACTCAACTGCACTTCCTTCACAGAATTTTCAATTTTCTTGAATTTTTGTTTGACTGTTTCAAACTCATCATTCACTACAATTTAACCTTCAATATTTTTAGCCTCAGGAACCACTTTATTTTTAAAACACTTTCTCAAAAAATTCCTTAAATTTGTATGGATTCACTCTCATTTACATCTACTCCTCTGCACTGAAGCTCATATAACAGCTCGTTTTTAACCAATAAACAGTGGTGTAGTGCTAAAATTAGCCGTGCCGGAGAGGTAATCGGGAGCCGGGAGGGGGGTGTAGTCCATCAGTTACAAACTATAATCACAACTATAACAAAAGAAATACAATCACAGTGGTGTTTGTGAAAGGCCCTTTAATTGTAGAATTGTTTGTATACATAATTTTTTGGGGGAATGGGTCAAACCCGAATCTTAGATCTCTCAATTGCCAAAACTCTGATAAAGAATCGGTTTTCAAAAATCAAATGTAAAACTGTAAGGCCTAAGGCTACACACGACGCGGACGCGACAGCAATCCGGTATAATATGACGTGACGACGACGCGCCGGCGAGATTAGTTTGTCCAGGTGTCGCGTCGGCGTCGTGTGACGGGCAAGACGTTCACCGCAACGCGATGACGATAGTTAACCGAAACTCCATGTTGATTTGTTTACAGTGACGTGGCGAGGCGTTACGATAACCATAACGCAATTACGAGTTAAATTAATAGTTCAAATACCTTGACGCGACGCGACATTAAGTTAGTTTAAGGCAAGGATAGTTTTCCTAAACCGAGCTAAACTGCGTTAAAAGAATTGCACCTGACCAGTGCAATAACTTCAACAAAATCGGTCTCCATCATCCAAAGTGGACAACGAAAGGCAAATGTTACGGGCACGGAGAACGTGCTAACAATCCTATGCAAAGCATTTGACATTTGACGCTGTCCAAGCAAACCAGCCCTTACCGCGATGCACGAAGAGTTCGTGTTTACCGTGACGGGAGGACGAGTTCGTTACAGTGACGCGGGGACGAGTTCGTTACCGCGACGCGACAATTATTAAATTCACTATGATGTGACGAAATCATGCCATAGAGAAAAGAACCATAGTTCATACGATGACCTTTTACGGCTATGAGGCTTTTCAATCCTCGTTTTTAGGCTGTGCCGGACGAAGCCGCGGCGGAGCGCCGCTCCGGCTCCAGAAGCCGTGGCGGAGCGCAGCTCCGGGCCGCTCCAGCCCCACTACCCCACTGCCAATAAATCTACTTTAGTACCCATTTTGGTTATATTTAGGTTAATTTGAAAGAAAAAGCAGAGTTGCACATTTATTATTTGCCACTAAAATTAATTTAAATTCAAAAGGTCCAGTGGCACGTAATTAAATTTCATTTTTTTACTGTCTTTTACCCACAAAAACCAAAATGGTAGAAATGAATTTGAACCAAAAGCTTTTTATACATTTACTGGAGGACCCACGCTGCTCCGCAGCAGTAAATTTTGGTACTAAGACACAAAATCAACTCAAATCAAATAAGTCTTCATTTACAAAATTAATGTTACATGCAATGGATCTTTACAACTTCAATGTGACTTGCCCGACACTTGCCTAAGTTGAAAAAGAGGTGCATGTAGCTGGGCCCGGTTATGTTGGAATTTCAGAAAACCAATTCAACCACGATTTATTACCAAGTTGGTAATAATTTGTTCCACAAAGGAAAACGTAGGACTTTCATGACATATTCTGTACTTAAGTTTTCGGGACAGCGACATGTCAGCCCGGCACATACGACTTTACAAACTAACTATATACCATGCTAAAATACCCTCGTTGCAGACCTGCATACTCAGCGAGTTTCATATGCAAAAGAACATAGTTCAAGCCAACACGGCGAGATTTGACGTGTTTTTGTAAGCTCCATAAGATTAACATGGGGAATGAGTATGCAGGTTTGCTGCCACGAAAATGGAAATATCAGGGATTTTAGACTATTCTTCATTAAATCTCATCAAGATGAAGCCACAAACCAAGTTTTATCGAGATATGTTGAGAAATAAGCAATATATAGAATTTTACTTATTTCCCATCTATACATAATTAATTTGCTAGAGGGGTTATTTTGTGAGTAGAACTCCTCCTAGAGTTTTTAACTGATTTTTATGTTTTAGGTGTCATTTAAAAGAGCTCTCTCTGAAGTTGTGCTTCCCTTAAAATGAGCTCAATGTATGTTAAGGGCTTCGCACAAGTGGCCCTTAAAGTTACCATATAATTCTTATGGCAGATAATATTTGTTTACATATTGATCATATGCCCAATTTCAGTCACATTTAATCAGCTGGTGATAAAAGGTTTGTTTTTATTTACCTGTCACAAATAAATGTTTAGTTCGACAAACAAATTCTAGCTAACTAATTAAATGGAAAAATATTAAATACCCCCGTTGCAGCAGTCCTGCATACTCAGCGAATTTCAAGTGCATAAATAAATAATTTAAATGAAGTCTCACATCAAGTAAAATCAATATACATTCAAAAGAAAGCGTGCAAAAATACTCTCCTAGTGGCTTTTAAGATCAACAGGCTATAAAAAATAATAGCCTATACTTGGCACGAAAATGCAATGTTCAAAACTTCAAAACAGCTGGCTTTTCCAATTTAATCGTATGGGGAAATGACCAGCTGTTTAAGTTTGAGTAAAAAATTTCATAAACATCATCAGTAAAAATCTGTATTCGCTATAGTACATTTATTTGACATATTTAGTTATCTGGCCTTTAAGTAAGCCATATGTCTGTATCCACCATGTGGCTTTGAATCAAACATCAGCTCACATGTTTTAATGTAAACAAAGCAGACGTTTTAGATCCCAATGCTACTTCCCAATGCTACTTAAATGGCAGTTATTTTATGTTATTTTTTGTTATCTAGCAAACTTTAAGAAATTGCAGTACTTTTCCTGAGTCCCTGACATTAAAGCATTTAATTTGAGTCCTGTTCCCTCATCCTGTGATTTGCCAAATGCCCACAATTGGTATTCAAAAATAAATTATTCTTCATAAGATTAGTATGGAAAAATGCAGGTTTGCTGCCACAGAAATTTGAAAATGAGGTATTATAGGCTACAATCCAATATATCTAAACTATATAAAGCCACATAACATGTTTTATCGAGATATGCTGAGGAATAAGAAAGCTATCCAATTGCATTTACCTCTCATAAGGTTAACATTGGGAAAGAGAGTACACAGGTTTGCTGCCTCAGGAATTTGATGATTTGGATATTTTAAGCCATAATCAAGTAGACATTAACTGTATGAAGCCTCATGCCATTTCTTATCAGTCTATTTTGAGAAATGAGCGAACTACACAACTTATTTTATTACCCATAAGGTTAGCATGTAGAATGAGTATGCAGGTTTGCTGCAACAGGTATGTTAAAACTGGTTAGTTTTAATTCATTATTTAGTATATCTTAACTAGAAGAAGCCATATACCAAGTTTTGTCAAGAAATGTTAAAAATAAGTAAGACATAGAATATTTTTATTTCCCATAAGGATAACATGGGGAATGATTATGCAGGTTTGCTGCCACAAAAATTGAAATTTCGGGGATTTTTGACTAATACATTATATCTCATCTAGATGAAGCCACAAACCAAGTTTAATTAAGATATGTTGAGAAATGAGCGAGATATAGAATTTTACTTATTCCCCATAAGGTTAACATTGGGACAACGTACTGTGTTTATCACTTTCAATATCTCGGTAACCAATGGACATAGAGCAATGATTCAAAATACTAAATTGTTTGTTTTTTGAGGCGAATCCAATGGTGCCAAAAAAATTTGATTAATTTCATTTTTTTATGTAAAAACCCCAAAAAACCCATTTTTGGGGGGGTTATTCCCCCTTTACCCCCCGTTCCGATGGTCCGATCGGGCTGGTTTACGAACTTGTCCAATCGATCACCACTTTACATGTCTGTACCAAATTTCATTAAGATCGGACCATATTTACGGCCGCTACCGTACTCATAGACACACACACACATATATATATATATATATATAGATAGATAGATAGATAGATTGATAGATATATATATATAAATTCAAACAAATGGTGTTTTTTGCTTCTGGTGGCCCCAAAACGAAAAGTTATCATGGTCTCGGTCTTAGGTCTTACCATGAGACCTACGGTAATAGCTTCTTCCCTATAGGGGAAATTCACTAAAATAAATTAAACATGATATTTGGAAAGGTCACAACATATGCCACCAATTAGAAGAAAAAGAGATATACGCTTTTTAAGAACTAATAATTTCAACTATATGAGAAACTTTCGTTTGCTGATTAATGAAGAACACGACATAGATTCCTAGAAATTGGGGAAAGCGAATGTCTGCCAAAGAACTACCATTCTCACTAGAAAATATGGACTTACTTTGTAATCATTGCAGATGAAAACACTTTAAGGTGAAAAAACTGGTACGTTAAGGACATTTGTGTTGCCATAAAAGTGAAGTGAATTAAGAAGAATACACCCAATAAAAATGTACTAAACATCTCATTGACGGAGTCAATTACTGGGAAACAAAAAAACAAAAACTACCTAAACAACATCAGATCCTACAACTCCGCATTTGCGATGGTGCATTCTGAAGCAAATATAGATGAATCCATCGTAGGAGGTGTATATAACTTTCCAATTCACGTTATTTTTTATAATCGAATTGAGACTTTACTTTCTGCAGAAAACCATCAATTTAAGTACCCTCAGGTATATTTATATAACGTTATTACACTTCCAAATGGAGATAATGGCTGGCATGTAGGTTTGAATCATGCTCAAGGAACCTTTGTGGTACACAACCACATGTTGCAGTATTCCTCTTTTCGACTTGCTGTGCAAGATTTTTTTGTATTCTGCATAGGTCCGAAAAGCTTCTTTTACATTGGGTGATTAATATGTATGTGAGGATAGAAGGCACTCGACTTGGCTTTAATTCGGAATCATCCAACTGTGTGTAGATATATTTTTAAATGGACTTTGTCAAACAGCAAGCTAACCACTAAAACTGACATATTTATTTGAAGTAATTGGGTAATCCTCCCTTCTCCATTTATAGGATCACCACAAAATATATACTAAAACTACCAACGTAATAGCTATCGTTCAATGGTTTGGGGTACCTTTTTTTATTTGTAACAACGCCATGTAATCTTAAGTGGTCTGAAATTTGGAACCTGGAGCTCAGCACATTTTCAACCTGACTTAATAGCAAGAGTTTTTCACAGCAAGTTAAAGGAGCTAATACCAGGAATAAAAAAAACATTTATTTGGAAATGCTAATTTATTGTGTGATGCTGATATACAAAATATAGTTTCAGAAACATGGTTTACGACATGCACGTATTTTATTAACTTTGGATGAACAAGACTGAATCCAAGAAGTCGATGGTATCGATCATGTCCATGCACAACTTCCTAATCTTGAAGCACTATCATTAATAACTGCAAATAAATATATTAATTACTAATATTGATCCTATCAGTACCTAAATATTGCTTGATTTCGAGCAACAGGCTACCTAGTAAATATAACTTTGGGACAACGTACTGTGTTTACTATTTTCGATATCTCGGTAACCAATGGACATAGACCATGATTCAAAATCCTAAATTGTTTGTTTTTTTTTAGCTGAATTCAATGGTGCCAACACAATTTGGATAAATTTTGTTTTTCTATATAAAAAATTCAAAAACCCACTTTTTGGGGGGGGGTTATTCCCCTTTACCCCCCTTCCGGTGGTCCGATTGGGATGGTTCATGAATTCGTCCAATTGATTACCACTTTACACGTCTGTACATAATTTCATTAAGATCAGACCATAAACAGACTCAGAAAAAGAAAACCTAATTTATATATATAAAAGATTTGTGTTGTTCGGAATTCAGCAGAGTGCTCCAGGTACGTCCGATCATAATAATCAATAGCTCAAATGAAAGCTGGTATTTCACTGAAGGTTCTTAGCATATAGAAGGTTCTAAAACATATAGAATTACTTAATTAGAACTGGGGAAATATATCTTCAAATGAATTCATAATTTGGGAAATAATCAAATTTATGTTTTTTGGACGAGTAATACAGTATATTAATGAATGCTGATCCTTGATGGCAAATCTTTGCGTGCATACCTTTAATTTAAGACCTTATTTATGAAAATCGGTCGAGTAGAAGAGCCAAACAGACTTGGAAAAGAAAAACAAAATTTTTTTGTGTTCGGAAATCAGCAGCGTGCTTCAGGTATGTCCGATCTTAATGATCAACAGCTGAAATACACACATACATACATACATACATACATTAGATACATTAGCTGAAATGGCGACCTACCCAGGTAGGTATTTTAAGCCAAGTATGAATGACAGATGAGTGAAGGATGATTGTGGCGCGATCTTGTAGTCTTGTTACTGACTAAGGCCGACATATTCCTTGGACAGGACTGTTAATTAATAGCCTAACAGCCAATGGCAACCAAGGGAGACCTACATTTTAACGTGGGATCCGAACCACGATTTCGCCTCGGTTAACAATTTACGAACTGGTCTAATTATGAGGATGGTCCCATGAAGGAGTACTCAATAGTGCGGACGTTAATCCCCACTAGGGAACACCGCTTATCATTATTATCCAATCATAATAGTCAATAGCTCAAATGAAAGGTGGTATTTCGCTGAAGGTTCTTAGACCAAAACATACAGATTTATGTAATTAGAACTGGGGAAATATAACTTAAATTGAATTCAAAATCCCGGAAATAATAAAACTAATGTTTTTTGGTCGAGTAATACAGAAGATAAACGAATGCCGATGCCTGTTGGCAAATCTGTGCGTGCATACCTTTAATTTAAGACCTCAATTATGAAGATCGGTCGAGTAGAAGAGCCAAACGAACTTGGAAAAGGAAAACCATATTTAACTCCCATAAGAAATGTACAGGGAGGAAGTTGCTTTTGTGCATAACTTGAGTAATACGGCAGATAAATGAATGCGGATGCTTGATGGCAAATCTGCGCTAGCATACCTTTAATGTAAGACCTCAATTATGAAAATCGGTTCAGTAGAAGAGCCGGACAGACTCGGAAAAGAAAAACGAAATTTTTTAAATATGTAGACTAGAGGACCTACGCTGCTCCGCAGCAGTAAATTTTGGTATCAAGACACAAAATCAACTCAAATCAAATTATTCTTCATTCACAAAATTAATGTTACATGCAATCCTGCTTCACAACTTCAATGAGACTTGCCCAACACTTGCCTACGTTCAAAAAGAGGTGCATGTAGCTGGACCCGGTTATGTTGGAATTTCAGAAAACCAATTGTACCACGATTTATTACCAAATTGGAGATAATTTGTTTCACGAAGGAAATAGTAGGAATTTAATGAGATATTTTGTACTTCAGTTTTTGGGACAGAGACATGTCAGCCCGGCACATACGACTTTTCAAACTAACTATTACCATGCTAAAATACCCCCGTTGCAGACCTGCATACTCAGGAAAATGCAAAAGAACATAGTTCAAGCCAACATGGTGAGATTTGACGTGTTTTTATAAGCTCCAAAAAATAACATGGGAAATGAGTATGCAGGTTTGTTGCCACGAAAATGGAAATATCGGGGATTTTGAACTATAATACATTAGATCTCATCTAGATGAAGCCACAAACCAAGTTTTATCGAGATATGTTGAAAAATAAGCGAGTTATAGAATTGTACTTATTTCCCATAAGGTTAACATTGGGACAACGTACTGTGTTTACCACTTTCAATATCTCGGTAACCAATGGACATAGACCAGTGATTCAAAATCCCAAATTGTTTGTTTTTTTTAGCGGAATCCAATGGTGCCAACAAAAATTGGATAAATTTTGTTTTTTATTTAAAAAATTTAAAAAACCCACTTTTGGGAAGGTTTATTCCCCTTTGCCCCCCTTCCGGTGGTCCGATCAGGCTTGTTCACGAATTCATCCGATTGATTACCACTTTACACGTCTGTACCAAAATTTCATTAAGATCAGACCATAATTGGACTCGGAAAAGAAAAACCTAATTTTTATATGCCAGATTTGTGTTGTTCGGAATTCAGCAGAGTGTTTCAGGTACATCCAATCATAATAGTCAATAGCTCAAATGAAAGCTGGAATTTCACTGAAGGTTCTTAGACCAAAACATACATAATTACGTAATTAGAACTGGAGAAATATATCTTTAATTGAATTCAAAATCCGGGAAATAATCAAATTTATGTATTTTGGTCGAGTAATAGAGTAGATAAATAAATGCCGATGCTTTATGGCAAATCTGTGCATGCATACCTTTAATTTAAGACCTCAATTATGAAAATCGGTTCAGTAGAAGGGCCAAACGAACTCGGAAAAGGAAAACCATATTTAACTCCCATAAGATATGTACAGGGAGGAAGTTGCTTTTGTGCATAACTCAAGTAATACGGCAGATAAATGAATGCAGTTGCTTGATGGCAAATCTGCATGTGCATACCTTTAATTTAAGACCTCAATTATGAAAATCAGTTGAGTAGAAGAGCCAAACGGACTCGGAAAAGAAAAACCAAATTTTTTAAATATATAGATTCCTGGAGTTTTATGCTTCATAATCATAAATAAAAAACAATACACTTTCGAGGAGAGATTCTTGCTGAGCAGTGCCACACCCATAAATTGTTCCAGTGCCTTAATACTGTTAAAGAAAAATACTTTGTTTCATGTTCAAAAAGGCAATACTCATTTACTATAATTATTACTCACAACGTCCAAAGTTTTCACCAAGCCCATACTTAGCAACCCTAGAAAAAGCAAGAAAACCCCAAAAAGATTAATTTAGTGCTTTTATTCAGTTAATTAAAATGAAACAAATTTGAAAACACAATTTAGCGAAACTAATTTATATAAATGAAGCCTTATTTAATATTTGGAGGTGGAGCACTTATTTCTAAAGAGAAGGATGCTGGTGAAATGAGTATTTTCATGCAAATCTGCACCGTCACCCTTGGGGAGGGGGGGTACATGGCCTGCTATTCTCCACCAATCAGAAGCCAGTTAAACTTGTGATTGTGGAGAATTAGCAAACCATTCTACAAGTCCAGATTCTACATGAAAACCCATCACTGCCGTACTTAGCCTTAACTAGGAAAAAGCACAAGTCCCTACCTGAAAATATATATTCCTGCTTGTCAAACTAAGATCCAAATTAAATAAAAAAAATTTAGGAAAATCGGTTTAGTAAAATACTTTAAAATTTTATTTTTAATTTTTATCATTATTAATTTATTATTATTATTATTATTATTATTATTATTATTATTATTATTATTATTATTATTTCCCCGTGTTGGGCCGGGACAGAATGTCCAACAGTACCCCCTGCTTGTCGTAAGAGCCGACTAAAAGGGGATGGGGGCGCACTGGTCCTTTTTCGCGACTCCTTTTCACAACTCCATTCTCCGAATCATTTCAATAGCCCGGTTTTTTTTCTAAATCATTCCGTCCTACTTGCCGGGGTGACTCTGTGTTCTTCAGCCTCCACTGCGCTGGAGGTCTAGGATGAGCAGAGGGTACAGCTTAAAAACTGGGTTCTGCACCTCCCAGGCTGCCGGATAGTACAGGGGCCCGGGTCAGCCCAGCCAGCTGACCTGGCTGCCCTATCAGCCGGTGAAAATCCCCATGGCCGTGGCGGTGCCGGTTGGCGACCGGATAGAGCCCTGCTGCGGTCACGGGGGGGCTCTGCCGAGGCCACTGCTCGTCTAGGACCGCCGGTGTTTTGGAGGCGGTCGAACACGGATATAGTTGCTCTGGCGACGGGTCGGTTTTGACAATCACATTGGGGCACTGTTTTGGGGGGTCACAATACGCCCAGTCTTGGGGGCTAATCCAGACATCATGGCAAGTTCAGAAGGAAAAACGTCTCAAAAGGTGCAAGATTCATCCCGGGGTACCCTAACCCCAAAAACGAACCAGAGAGAGCAATTTCATCGGCTTCCCTCTCAAAGTGGGGACGTCGACATAGAAGACCCCTTTGGCCGGAAGCCTCGGGTCGCGAGGTCGCCACAAGGCCGAGCGACGCCAACTGCCTCGGTGACAAGAACACCGGTGCTCACCGAGCAAGCACCCGTCAGTGACGTGGACTCGGTGAACACCGACCCGTCCCCCTTCCAGGAGGTAATTTCACTTGCCAGGCAGCAGGAGGAGGAGCACCTTCAAAAGTGCTTCGTCACCCTCGCTGTCATGAAGGCCGCGACTGGCAGACAGAAGAACATGAGCAGGGATGTGCAGGAAGGCATAGTCCAACTGGAGGTCAGCCTTAACCACATCCTTCAGCTGAGGAAGTCTTGGCAGTCGTGCGAGTCCGTGACCGCATCGACGCAGACGACTCCGTCTTTGCGGGTTAAGGCCCAGCCTGCCGGATCGAAGCGGGCAGCCAGCAGCCCCGCCCAGCCGGAGGCAGAGAAAAAGAAGAGGAGCGACGGTTCATTGGAGGACAAGGACTCCGAGAAATGGACCGACGTGGTTAAGAGGAAGGGGAAGAAGAAGAAAGCCCCGCCCCAGCAGCCTGGAAGCCAGCCCGGCCCCCAGGACAACAAGAAGGCGCCGAAGAAGAGGGCACGCAAGACGTGGCCAGACGCTCTTCTCATCAAGCCGTCTGAGGGGAAATCCTACGCCGACGTGCTGGGCGAGATTCGCAGCAAAGTGAAGCCCGATGAGAAGGGCGCCGTTATCAAGGCCATGAGGAAGACCCGAGCCGGCGATCTTTTGGTCGAACTCGGGGACGCCTCCGAAAGCAAGTCCGCCTTCAGCGAAGACCTGAAGAACATCTTGGGGGCGAATGTGACTGTCAGCGTTCTCGAGCCCAAGTCGACGCTGGAGGTGAGAGATCTCGACGAGCTGACGACCGAGGCGGAGGTGACCGCAGCCGTTAAATCCGCCATCAGCGACGTCGAGGTGAAGACTTTCGTCTCGAAGGCGAACGCTCGAGGCCAGAAGGTGGCTATCCTCACGCTGGGAGCCAGAGCAGCAGCGGAGCTCCTGGAGAAGGGCCACCTGAAGATCTGGTACGTGAACTGTCGGGTACGCGAAAAGGTCGTGGCGTCCAGATGTTTTAAATATCTGGGGTTCGGTCACGTCGCTAATCGCTGTCCAGGACCCGATAGAAGCAAGCTCTGCTTCAAGTGCGGCGGCCAGGACCACAAGGCCAGCTCGTGCAGTGCCGCGTTGTCCTGTGTCCTGTGTACAGAAGCCGGCTTGAAGGGCGACCAGGTCAAGCATTCTGCTGGGTCAGGTCGTTGCGGGCAGTACCGACGTGCCATCCAGGAGCTTCGCCAGACACAAATCAAATGATCAGTGTTCTGCAACTTAACATGCAGAGGAGCAGGACAGCAAACGACTTGCTGTTCCAATTCGCCACGGAGCAGGGTGCTGACCTACTGCTTCTCAGTGAGCAGTACCAGAACCGACGCTCCGCGCAGTGGTTCTCGGATCCCTCCGGCACTGCGGCGATTTGGATTTTGGACCTCGGAAAGGTGCCTGTTCTCGATTCCGGATCGGGCAACGGCTTCGTTTGGGTGAGGAGCAGGGGTTTCACCGTCTTCTCCTGTTACCTCACGCCAAACCAACCGATCGGAGACTACCGCCACATGGTCGATTCCATCGAGGATGAGATCATGAAAACCTCTGGTGGGGTCATAGTCGGTGGCGATTTTAACGCCAAAGCCGTGGAATGGGGTTCCCCGCGGACCGACACTCGAGGTCGTTACGTCCTCGAGTCGGCTGCCAGGTCGGGCCTCTGTATCCTCAACACGGGCGGCATTTCCACCTTTCGCTGTCCGGGGTGCAGAGAGACGATCCCTGACATATCCCTTGCCTCTGAAGGGATTGTCCAGCGGATCTCCGACTGGCGTGTCTGCGAGGAGTACTCCTCTAGCGACCACCAGGGGATCCTCTTCAAGGTCCTTCCCAAGGGCGCGCGCTTGCGCGCTGAACCTGCTCCTCTCGCTCGACGCTGGAACACCAGTCGTCTGAGCAAAGAAACATTTACAAACGTAATTAAAGACCAGAGCATTGTGAATTTCACAAGTGCCGAAGATCTGGCAGCATCGACGATGCGACTCATCGCGACCGCGTGTGAGCAGTCGATGCCCGGAGTTTCCCGCCGCCACAGGAAGAAGCCGGTTTACTGGTGGATGCCTGATATCGCGGAACTCCGGAGGACATGCCTTGGTCTCCGACGAGCTGCGCAACGAGCCAGGAACCGCCCTGATGCAAATGCCAGATCGGCTGAGCACAGAGCGGCCCGCCGAGACCTCCGCGGTGCCATCAACCGGAGTAAAGTTAGGTGCTGGAAGCAGCTGTGTCAGGATATCGACAACGACCCCTGGGGGACGGGTTACAAACTCGTAACCCAGAAGTTAGGGGCTCGCTCACCACCTGCGGTCATGGAACCACAAGCCATGGCCGCCGTCGTCGATACACTGTTTCCCAGCCACCCAGTTCGGCCAGTCAGGGAATTCGGAGAGGTAGGCGCCTTCCCAGCTTTCCGGGAAGAGGAACTCACCGCCGCCGTCCGATCCCTACGACCCAGAAGAGCGCCCGGTCCCGATGGCATTCCGGCGGAGGTGCTCAAGCTCGCTGCGGAGGTGAATCCAAGGCTTCTGCTCGATATGTTCAACGCGTGTCTGGCGGAAGGCGTTTTCTTTTCTTTGTGGAAGGTTGCCCGCCTTGTTCTTATCCCGAAGGCAAAGAGTACACCGGGGACCCCTTCTTCTTTCCGACCCCTGTGTATGCTCGACACGGCCGGGAAAGTGCTTGAGAAGCTCTTGCGCGTCAGGCTGACCGAGGCCATCGTCTCTGCGGGGGACTTGTCACCGCAGCAGTACGGCTTCAGATCCGGTCGCTCTACCATCGACGCTATCCAGGAGGTAGTGGAGGCAGTGCGGAGGGCGGAGGATCACAACCACTGGTCGTGCCGCATGGTCCTTCTCGTCACGCTCGACGTGAAGAACGCTTTCAACTCCGCCAGGTGGAGCGATATGCTGTGGGCGCTTGAGCATACGTTCCAAGTTCCCTCCTACCTCCTGCGTATGATAGAAGCGTATTTGTCAGACCGCGTTCTGTTGTACGACACGACCGAGGGTCAGTGGCGCATTCCCATCACTTCCGGGGCTGCGCAGGGGTCCATTCTCAGACCAGATCTCTGGAACGTGTCCTACGACAGCTTGCTGAGGCTAGACATGCCCGATGAGACCCGCCTCGTTGGCTATGCTGACGACGTCGCTGCCTTGATCGCTGCGAGGAACGTCGAGCAGGCAAAACTGAGGCTCAGCGTAGTAATGGCCAAGGTCAACGGGTGGATGCGAGATCACGGCTTGTCCCTGGCTATCAGTAAGACGGAGATCGTCGTCCTCACCAAAAAGAGGATAAACACCGTGTTCCCGGTGCAGATAGGTGACGTCACACTCGAGACTAAGCCTGCTGCAAAGTACCTGGGAGTCATGGTCGACAGCAGACTGTCTTTCGGCGAGCAGATCCAGCGCGCCGCCGACAAAGCCGCTAAGGGTGTCGCTGCCCTTGGTAGGCTTATGCCCAATGTCGGTGGTCCTCGTTCCTGCAAGCGTCGTCTGCTCATGACTGCCGTCCAGTCAGTCTTGCTGTACGGGGCGGAGGTATGGGCTCACGCACTCGAGAAGCGAGTCTTCCGAGACCGGCTTGCCCGAGTCCAGCGTCGAGGAGCTCTGCGGGTCGCTTCGGCCTACCGCACAGTCTCCGAGCCTGCTGTGATGGTGATCGCCGGAGTCATCCCCGTCCTCTTCCTCGCGAGGGAGAGGAAGGCGATTTACCGGAGGAGGCCTGAAGTGGGCCGGGAAGCAGCTGCCAGGGAAGAGCGCGATCGCAGCTTCGACTCCTGGCAGCATGACTGGGAAGCCGAGCCGAGAGGACGTTGGACCTTCCAGCTCATACCTTCCGCCCGACCATGGGTGGAACGGCAGTACGGCGAGGTCGATTACTACGTGACCCAGTTTCTTTCTGGGCACGGGTACTTCCGAGCCTATCTGCACCGGATGGGCAAAGTCGCCAGCCCGGACTGTCTGTATTGCCCCGGCATCCCAGATACATCCGAGCACACCTTCTTTCAGTGCGACCGTTGGCACGTCCGCCGAGCCTCGCTTTCATCTGAGACCGGCGTGGTCGTCAGCCCAAACAACATCGTCGGAAAAAGGTCGACCTCGATCGGCCTTAATCCTCGGCTTTTCCCCACGGAGGATGCCCTAGTGGCGTAATATCAAAGGCCTAGCCCGAAGTAATGTGTGAAACAGTTCTAGGCTAGTGTCCTTGGTGCCGAGGGAGGTGGTTTAGTCGGTAGTTCACGGGACATCGAGCTCGTGGGAGTCCAACACTACTGAGGGGACAACAAGCCCCTCAGTGTGCGTAAATGCATTCCACCTCCTAAAAAAAAAAAAATTATTATTATTATTATTATTTAGACATTGAACAATAGTATCTGACAAGAATACACCTAATTAAAATTGTAAATAATCACAAATAAAAAATTAATTTTTTTTTACTAAACTTTGTAAAAATTTATAGTTTTGACTTTTTGATCATGATCTGCTGTAAAATATTCTGCAATAAATATGAAAGAAATTAAAATGGGGGCCCCGGCCCTGTGACCAGGGCAGTGATGGCCTTAGGCAACGCGAGGCCCTGGGCGAGATATCCTCGCGAGGCCCTCCCTTTTCAGTGACTATACCCCCCCCCTCCCAATCACTATGTCGCCCCCGATTTCACACCTTTTTCCCCACCCCTCCTCCCCCCCCGGCAATACTGCCCACATCGCTGGGTCAAAAGATAAGTGATCCATCATGCGACCAGTTTTCCCTCTGAACTGTAAACATTGCAACAGGAAAATAGTGAACTTAAATTAAAACATATATTTATTATCACACAAGCAATACATGTTTGATTACCTAATGAAGACAATGTTTTCGTAAACTAATATCGTTGATATCATCTAAAATTATGTTTTTATATTCTAGACTCTTATAAAAAAAATTTTTTTAAATAAAAAAACGCCTAAAAACTTCTCAAAGTCTGAGATTCGAGACACTGAACACGCTTTTCTTTTTTCATGACCGGATTCGAATTTCTAAATTTTTCACGCTCTCGAGACATGATTATAACCTTATTTAGAATGCGATTATAACATCAACGTTTACATGAATAAACAAACCACTCAAACCACAAAGATTAAAAGTTTAGTTGATGTTTTACTTATAAATAACAGTTTAATAAAATTTAATTATAAAGCTCATAACTTTCACTAGTTAAAAACGATCAGTAATTGCGATCACTACTATCAGTACCATCAGTGTCATGAGTACGCCACTTGTCCGCTCCGACAGATTGAGATTATTATGAAGGAAAATACTGTGTTGATAACTTATGTAAACACAACAACTATGTGTTTACAATGATTACGTTGATGACAGCTCTCGCCATTGACAGGGCTGTAGACAGTGCTCCCGCCTCTTGCCCATCATTCACTGGTGTGTGTGTCATCAGTTTACAAATTCCTTGCTGTAACTTAACATCTTTAAAAAAAATCCTCAAAGCGCGAGGCCCTCGGAAGCGCGAGGCCCTGGGCGGCCGCCCCTGTTGCCCCCCCCCTAAGGCCGGCACTGGACCAGGGTTGCACCAGCCCCACCCATGTAGGGGCCATGATGTATGTGTATAATGTGTTTAGGCACTCAAGCGGTCAGCAATTATCATCTGACCTACAGTTAGATTTTTTAAACTAGAAGCGGTTAAGACGAAGTGTAATATCTTTGGCAATGCACTTCTTTTGCTTAAAGTAAAAATCATGTGTTTTTCATCCTTAATGCCTTTGTTTATTACAATCCAAAAAAAATAAACAAAAGTATGAAAGGGCGTAGAATATTGTTAGTTTTGATTAAACTTAACCTCAACATTTGACAAGTAGAAACACGTGATTATATTACAAACAAAAAAAGTTCATAGCGAAAGATATACCACCTCCTCTTGACCGCTTCTAGTTTAAAAAAATCCAACTGCTGGTATCTGTCCCGGTATTTTGCTCTTGTCCCGGTGTCCCGGCCAGTTTTCCTGATGTCCCGGTCAGTTTTTAAATTGCGTAATATGTTATTAAATAATGAACTAAACCTGTAGTTTAATAAGTTTGCTGCGGCAAACGAAGAAGAAGAACAAATTCTTATATAATATATGTACTTTTGTTTTTAAGTTATATTTCATTTGCATAAAAAACATTGGTATTTCTCACTGAAGTAAAATAAATTAATTGTAAGTTTTGTTTCCTGTAATCAATTATTATCACACTTTATCATGGTAAAAATTGCATTGTCACAACACAAAAAATAAAAATAATTTTTTTCAAATCATTAAAATTAACAATTTAACTCTAAAACTTTTATAAATTTTTACCAGATTATAAGTTTGTTCAAAAGTAAATTTTACCTCAGTAGCCTAACTATATTTACCTAAAAACTTATTAGTTTGACTCAATAATCTGGACACAAAGTAGGCCTGCTTGAAGTTAATTTTTGCTGCAAAAATTAACTATAATTAACCCTTTTCCTCTAAAATTTCCAAATATTTCCGGGGGTGGCCCCCGGCCCCCCTCACCTTCCATACCCCCCAACCCCCCTGTGTGTCTCACACTGGAGCATCCTTGGTTAGTTGTCCCAGTTTGACCGCTTGAAAATATGGCAGGCCTAGGCATAAAGCCCAAATTTTGGGGTTTTCGGGTCTAAAATAGGTGGTTTAACCCATTCGCGCAGACCCACGTGCTGGTTACATAGTCGGCCGTTCGACCGAGCGCGGGTGCTGTTAGTGAGGGCTTGGCCAAGTAGTTCACTGGTTTGCTGCAAGGGTCGACTTTAGGCTTTATACCCAATCCTTCTCCAGGCCGACCGTGGTGCCATAACTCTGTCGGTTGAGGCGCTATACTGACGAGTGTAGCGTTGAAGCCATTCAGAGGAGCATGGGTTCGATTCCCGACCATGCGCAATCCCTATTAGGCTTAGTGGGAGGGCCCACCCAAAATAAATGGTGAACGGCTTGGGTGGAAGTTGACGGCATTTGTAAGTTTGACAGGGATTGCAGTGGACACCTGTTTTGCTTCTTTTCACTTTTGTATAGAGGAGGAGGACACTTTTTTATTTTTTATTAATTAAGTCAGCATATTGTCAAAACATGTAGACAATCAAAAAGGACATAACCAAAATGTTTGACAAAATATAGACAAAGTAAATGTATTGTAATTAAAAACTGAGAAATGTAAAAAAAATTGATTCGTCAAAGGGTTAAGCCCTGGAATTGAAATTCACTTCTTCATGTCAGCATGCTGCATGAGTACTCGTTGCATTATCTGATGAACATTTATAGACTCTAGTTAGTTACACACCAGTTAAACTTAGCTTTAAGCCTCACCGGACAACTTGGCGTATAAAAAGCTCATTTTTAAACCCGTGGTTTGGAAATGATAAAAAACATTATTGTAACCATTCTTAAAAAGCTTAGAACATCAATACTTTTAGAAAACTACTTTATCTCCAACTTGATACTTGTTAACAACATACCCATCCATCTGATTTTGAGCCATCCCCCAAGTTATTTGGCGACCCTTATATTAGGAAGATAGAATTTCTCAGATGACTAACAACACAACTTGAACTTTCAAAGTTTTTCATGGAAAACAAATTTCCTCAAACTCAAAATATATTCTTGAGTTTTACCATATATTAGTGTTTGGAACAGTTCATAAATAAACTTCTTTATTATGAAATTGAAAAGTCTGAAATTCATTTTTAAAGTTTATTGAAAGTAATTTTTCTTGGTTAAACAGTTGTAAGAATCTCCCTGAAATTGAAATGTTTGTATGTAATAAAATTTGCCAATTTGTCTAGGGAAAAAGAAATTAGTTATCGCTTAAAAAACCAAATTTATTCATCTAAAGACATAGAAAACACAATCAAAGTCGGAGAAGCTGTCGACAATCAAGGCATGGCGACGAGGCGGACCGGGGCCCCGGTGCCGCGCCGCAGCTTCAGGGGCAGAGCCGCGAGCGTGAAGCCCGTGGCAGGCAGGCTCGTTCCATTGAGGGCTGCTCGCTCTATCACGTAAATGTTGTGCTCCGCCAACACCTTCTGGGCCTTGAACTCCTGAATCAACATAACTCTGGCTTTTGTAATTTTAGTATAGCACCTCCTCATTGAACCTGAATTTGTATGCTAAGAAAATGTATGGAATAAAACTTTAAAAATGAAATTCAATAGCCTATTATAGCATTTTAATCAGGCAGGACTAAAGTTTATGTTACAAAGAAGCTCTGTAATTATGTATGACTTTCCTAGAAATTGTGTGTTAAAAATACCTTATTTATATAATAACAACAAAAAATGATAGCAACAATTTTAAAAGCAATAGGCAAAAATGTCTGAAATAGGATTTATGGAAAAATTACTTTATCCTTAACACACTGAGAAAAATATCTTAACGGAAAAGCAGAGTTTTTGCCCTAAGTCTAGAATCTATACTCGCAATACGTAAATAAGGACTTGGCTCACGTTCAGGAGTGTTGTGTCTGGACCCAGCTCAATGACTCGGCAGAGTTTTGGGCATTAGTACAGATGCAGGACTCGCAGTCCTTCTTTAAGAACTTTTTCTCTGCAACTACGCTCGAACTGCCGTATTTGCAAATAGTCAGGGAATTTACCGTGATTTTAAGGAAAAAACCTAAAGTGACGTCATGGATGGTTTGTATACGTCACAAAACACGTCATAAGTTTTTCCATGATTACTTTCTGCAGCCCACTGCATTTACGATAGGCGTATGGATGAGAACTTCAAATTATTTCCATGTGATTTGGTAAAAGCAGTTAGTCTTTACCTTGTTTTAGTTCGCACTGTCATCAAATATTTTATTTCAATTGAATAAATATTTTTTAACCAAATCGGGATTTATTTTAAGTTGCATCAGTTTTATATTTTTGGGATTGAAAATTTACAAATATGATACAAGTTTGAATAATAACATTTGGTTTCTATAATACATATTTTATTAATGGTTTTTATAGATTTACTTACTGTAGTACCATTGATAGTAAATACATATAAAGTAAATAGTAGTGAAACGTCTAAAAGAATATCAAATTTCCAATTTTTCAGAGAAAAAGCTTAGATTTTTGAAGAAAATCAAATCCTTTTATTTGTAAGCAGTTACGTATGTCAAATATATGTTTTATTTTTAAATAGTTGCATGGACACATTGATCAGTTTTAGACCTAAGATTAATTTTATCTGCTCAATGTTTACCGCTCAAACAAATTACCAAAAAAAGTAATTGCACTGTTTAAATCCTGCTTCGATTTTAATAACTCAGGTATTTTTAGCAAAGTCTTAAATAAGATGAATTGTAAGAAATAGAATGCAGGTCGAGTATAACCTTGCATTGATTTGCTGCCACTTTTAACAGTATCAAATAAATATGTCAGGGCAATAAATTGTAACTATTGATGGTGTAAATACCTTGTACTGTCAAAGTGATCCTTTGTAGTCTCATATTATGGGCTACGACAGTTTCAATCTCAGAGAGATCTTCCTCAGCGATGGAAATCAAATTTCATTCCAGTGGAAGTCGTCAAGAAGCATTAAAAACCATCATGTCACATACCCACCTAACACAAACGGACATTCACACACAACGAACAAACATTACTTTTTATAAAAATTCAGTACCGGGAAACACACACGACACGGAGGGCTAGTCTAGACTCAATTACGCAATATATTGTCACTGTAGAGAAGTACCATTAGGCGTAAAACTGCACTTATCACTTCTTCAGATGCTATTCAACAACTACACTCGTTAACAGGCAGCCGTAACACAATGGAAATAGCAGTCTTCAACTGAACACCTCTGTGATACAAGTCAAGAAACATCAGGCGTGGTTAGAACTTGGATGGGTGACCGCTAGAGGGATCCAGACATTTTTTACTGATTTTAAGTCAAAAATACCGGTAAATGCAGAGACTAGGCAAGTCAGTGCATAGAAATCGGTTGTATTTTACGAGAATAGGAATGTACATTCTGTGATAAACTGTGATGAAGGCAAAATGAATCGCAGGATATTCTGAGAAAAGTCTCTGCAATTACAAGAGCTAACTCTGATCGGCAGGACTTACAACCGACAGTAATGACGTCATAGCCAGTGACGTCATAACTATGTAGACTAAGTCCTGATTTTCCGTGTGGCGGCCTCTCTGCCGGAGCATTGAGCCGTGTCCAGATTGCAGTGGGTAACCCGCACACGCTTATTTACGTGTATTTTCCACGTATTTCAGGACTAAATTTTTCTCAGTGCAGCAAAAGACAGTCTAGAAATTTTAAGTATAACCCAAGAAGAGGAAACCAGATAATGTTACTATGTTCTGATTTGATAATGAATCTTTTGTTTGAATCTTTGAGAGAATTGAGAAAATTGTAGTGGCCAAAAGTAAATCGGATGTTTTTGCACATCTGTGGGTCTGTAAGTATTTTTTACAATATTTCAAAAACCTCAAAATGTACAATCTTAAAACTTGGTTCATGAATGATTAAAACTAGTAATAAGACCTATTTGTGTAAAGAGTATGAAATTTCTGCCTTGTACCACTTCAAATGGAGACCATTTTTTATTTTTAAAGCTAAATATTTAGAAACCCATACAATTGAAAAAATATGTCAAGAGACAAAAAAGTTGAGAAGTTTAATTTAATAAATGCTGATAGTAAGATTATGATGATCAGACTACTAATAATGGAGAAATTGTAACTGTTCCCAATAAAATCATGCAATTTCAGACAGCATGTAATAAAGAGCCATGTTTTTTTTAAGTCACACTTCCTCTGTTATCAGTAGTCGATCATTGTGATCTTAACATCAACATTTATTAAATCAAATTCACAACTTTCTTATACCTTGTAATATATATTTTTTTATTAACAGATAAAAAATATTTAGCTTTGAAGAAAAAATCTTTTTACACTTCAAAACCGCCCTTCTTACAGAAATAGGCCTTAGCAGTGATCATCCATGTACCAAGTTTTAAGTTCATTAGGAGATTTTTGAGATATCATCAAATATGTAAAAACACTAACAGACCCAGAGATGGTAACACAAGCACTTTAGGACCTGTATTTATATACCGTAAACCTTTTTCTTTTTACTCTACAATCTAATATTTTACCATTATTTCCAGACACCCTGCATAAGAATGGATTCGCAAGGTCACTACTTCAAGAATAATATTTTATTCTGAAAAAAACTATCACTATTTTACTCACATGCATACAATTTACAGAACGATTAATACAGGGTGTTTTTTTTAAAACGCAACCCATTTTTAAGATTGAATAATTCACATATAAATATGAAATAAGTATTGCTTTAAGGTTCTTTACACACTCTATTATTTAAATTTGATCACATTTAGTTCACCTAATGTGCTCAAAAAATCCGCAAGTGGCATTTGTATGAAGTTATGCTCTCTCTATCAAATTCCCAAATACGTATTGCCCCAAATTCCCACGTACCTCTTTGCATTACATTTGTTTTGTCTGTTTTGGGGTACTGAATATTATGCTGTGACTTGTTTATTTAGGCCTTACTTTGTATGTATCCCCAAAGAAAATAAAAATATAGTGGTGTCAAATCAGGGATATTGGGGGAAATAATCCTTCACCGATAAAATCAAGTTTTGGGTTGCGTTTTTAATGTGTGTGTCTTTAAGCACGATAACTTGCGTAAAAATGGTCCGATCTGAATGAAATTTGCCACAGACATGTTAATTAGTATTATTCTACGAAAACAATTCACAATATATTCAGTACCTCAAAACAAACATAACAAATTTAATGCAAGAAATTCAAAGGGGTACCTTGCAACACGCATGTTCGGGAATTTGATGGAGAGAGCATAACTTTATACAAATGCCAATGACGGACTGTTTGAGCACATAATGTAACTTAAATGTGATCAAACTTAAATAATAGGTTGTATAGAATGTAAAGATCAATAAAACAATCCTCATTACACATTCATATATGCATTACTCAATCTTAAAAATGGGTTGCGTTAAAAAAAAAAAACACCCTGTATGAGTAAAAGTGTCAATACAAATTGATATTCCTGGTAAATAAAATTTTTTTTTACTTTCAGGACCTTAACAAGTTCTGTAGGTTCAATTTTATCATTACTTTGGGTATTTTTAAGGCA
Organism: Flexamia atlantica; assembly: GCA_035578135.1. Lineage (NCBI taxonomy): Eukaryota > Metazoa > Arthropoda > Insecta > Hemiptera > Cicadellidae > Flexamia > Flexamia atlantica. Next base: position 80,779,422 of record JAQJVK010000001.1, on the reverse strand, counting down.
CTTAATTTGGGGTAGGTTTTAAAATATTTTGTGGTGTTTTGACGGTTCCTAAATTAATCCAAACTGACTCTTAACTGGTTCAAATATTTAACTCATTCAAACGTTGAAACAGTAAACGAGTAAACCCAAGAGTATATTCTAAAGTAATACGTTAAAAGCTGAAAAAGCTTAAATGTAAAGTAGAATCATAGACTGCTGGTGTACCTTGCACTGGCCGGGGTTGATGGAGGCGGCGTCGGTGGCCACGCCGAGGACTTTGTGGCCGGCCAGCCACTTGGCGCCACCCTCCGACAACCCGGGGAAGTGGAAGGTCGCGTTGTTAGCCGGGTCCGCGGTGCCAAGATACGCTGACTTGTTGTCGCTCTTCGCTGCCCAGTCGAAGTTGAGCAGCACTATCGCGCCCTCGGGCAACTTCCCGTTAGTCTTCTCCCATTGTTCGAACACATCTTGTTCCACAACATAGTCTGGGTTTGCAGCTGCCTTTTCTTTCACGTCTACGAAGACACCTGAAACAAGAATTTGACATTTAGGTTTAGTCACTGTAACAATTTAAAGAAAATTTACTTGAAAAAGAAAATTTTTCGTAGCCAATAAGAATTATTTCTTTGCAATATTGATTCTTCTATACAATTGCCTGTAATATATTCTGATATTAGGGATAATGACTTCTTTCTTCAGCAGTATTGACAGGAACTGATGTGTAAGGTCTCAAACTAATAGTGGTTAGTGGTTTATTTTAATTTGCTCTAGGAAAAACAATAAATAAATTTTAGTATTCAGTTTGTTGGAAATGTCTATTACCAATGGGGGTAAGTATTGTTGGGGGTAAGTATGGGGGTAACACAAAAAAGATTGTTCAAAAGTTCATAAGTTAATTTAAAAATGAATGGTCAAAGAGAAATTAAAATCACACCATGTGTTCTCAAGAAATTGCATCATCTACAATGTTAAGGGAAGTGTGTATTTGCCATTGCAATTTTCCATTGATCTTTATATTTTTTAAAAAAGGAAAGAGATTTTGGTATGCTGATTGCGGGAAACAAATATTACAAATAATAACAAATATTAGGGCAGTATTTCTCATGACAGCATTTATACCCTCTCTCACTCTCAACCCTAAATTATTGAAAGTTTCAAAAGCAGAAGTTACCTTTGTGATACATACATCAACTGATTAGTAAAAAACAAGTTTCACGACGTTTCGGGATCTTGAATCTGATCCCGTCTTCAGGTGGAAGAAAACCTAGAACTTAAAAAGATTAGTAACACATAGCCAGGAAAACCTGGACAAAAACACAGCTAAAACAGAGAACTGTAAAAACAGTCACAAAAACACTAAGCTGAAAAGAAAAACAATAACACAAAATAACACAGGAATCACAAGATCACAGTCTCAGCTCAGCTCTGATTGGGTGTAGACGTGCTCTCTCCTGTCTGGTGATTCTTGATCTTGTGATTCCTGTGTTATTTTGTGTTATTGTTTTTCTTTTCAGCTTAGTGTTTTTGTGACTGTTTTTACAGTTCTCTGTTTTAGCTGTGTTTTTGTCCAGGTTTTCCTGGCTATGTGTCACTAATCTTGTTATGTTCTAGGTTTTCTTCCACCTGAAGACGTTATCAGATTCCAGATCCCGAAACGCCGTGAAACTTGTTTTTTACTAATCAGTGATGGCAAATGTCCGCAAAAAATCCTAATCAAAATATAAAATCACCATCACCAACAATGAATTTCAAACAAAGGACATACATCAAATTAAAAGAGAAGAAAAAGAACAGTTTTCTAAAAATGAATTAAAATTGAATAACACGTTCTTAAGATATCTCTAAGTTAATAACTAGTTTTCAGGGGCGCATGCACAATTTTGAATAACTTGAAAGGGACTGCCCCTAGGAGCTTAGGTTTTTTGCTAAGTCTAGTGTTAAAAATGCAAATTGTTTTTCTTGTGATATCCAATAGGAGAATTTATTTTAGTTAAAAAAATAGAGAAGCTCAAAACTAATAAAAACTGAGAAAATTTAAAACACCCTGTATATGTTAATCATTTATTCATTTCATGTTACTTATTTTTCATCTTTTCCCTCGTTACCTTTGCCAATAAGTCTCTCAAAAGGCAGGTCTCCAACATGGTATCCCTTTTCATTGTAGTGGGAAGGGGTGTCTAGATATGTGCCTCCGTACTCTGCTTTATTGTACTCCTTTTGTGCGATCCCAACTCCTTGTTTGTCATCTTCAGGAATGCTAGTGTAGTTGAATGCCTTTAAGAAAATAAATAAGGGATGATTTGTATTTAGTCAGAAATTAAAGGATGATACTATACAAGAATCAAAACTAGTTCACAATGGCAAAAATGTGGATTACGTTATATGAAAGCAGGTCTGTAAACACTTTAAGTATTTTCCTGTAATCCGGAGGCTATAAACAGAACAAAAATGAAATATCTTTCATTGGCTACTGCACTTTGGGTACCTTCAGTTTTGGTTTCCTGAATTATAACTTTTTGTCGTTTTTTTTGGGCTTGGAGTGTTTTTATTTTCCGCTAGATAGTGACTTTAAAACCTGAAAGTCACAAACCCGTCTGAACAGCTGTCATTGAACAAAAATAAAACATTATTTATTCAGCATCTTGGAAAATGAATTTTTATTAAAAACCTATAATGCACCAGTCGCAGCAGACCTGCGTACTCAGCGAATTTCCACAGGATTTATTTTTTATATGTGAGTATTCAACTTATGTAAAGGAAAATATGTTTTGAATATGTTTTGTAAATTATATATTTAAAACTTATATTTAATCATTCATAAGCTTGAAACAAGAGGACAATTTACAAGAGGATCACATTGGTTTTTATTAGTAATATAAACACTTTTTGTATTTTATAAGTTCTTAGCCTTTTAATTTTAAATAAATGTAGTCTTGTTATAGTATATAAATGCCAGGAAACATATAATCAATAAATTCAAAATACTGGAAAAACAAATAATATAATCTCATGATTAAATTAAATTCAATCATATGGTTAATATTATAAATAAAACATCCCTATTAGTTGCAGCAGACCTGCATCTCCAGCCAATTAAAAAAAACATAATATCATTCCTCAGACTTGTAAACTTACCATATATAATGCCACATTTTCAGGAAGTCTCTAGACCAAGACACCCCCCCCCCCCACCACCAATGCACATAGTTTCTTCATAAAACTTAAAAATAATATGTATTTTTAATATAATATATATTTTATGCAAAAATCATGATCAATGAACTCTAACCATTCAAAATAAAGACAAATAAAATATTCACCTGAAAATTTAAATGTAATCATATGTTCAAACTTTTATTTTCAAATTACCCTACATTAGGGTAAATGTAGGGATTTAGGGTAATTATAATGCAGCTTTTGGGGATTTCTCAATGAAAACAGGGTAATTATACTTTTTTAAGGGTAAAACCAAAACTAATAGTATAGGACAACGTACCGTGCTTAGCACTTTCAGTATCTTAGCAACGGATTGACATAGAGTAATAATTCATAATGCTAAACTGTTTGTTTTTTTAAGCTGAATCCAATTTTGACACTTAAATTTACAAAAAATTAATAAAGATATTAAATCCTAAAAATAAATTTTATTTTGTCAAAAAACCGTCCTTAGAGTTAAAGCGCTGGTTTTTGAACTCGGAGTAATAAATGTCACTCTAGACGTATGTACCAAATTTCATCGCGATTGGACCTTTTTTACGAAAGTTATCGTGCCTACGGACAGGTATATATATATGAAAATGAACGAATGATGTTTTTGAGGTCTGGGGGCATCAAAAACTACTATAGCTATCCCCTATAGGGGGAAATTCGCTAAAAACATGGTCTTCATGAAAAAAATCATGCTGGTTCAAAAAAAAATCCTAGAGCTTGAAAGTTAATACATACATTTAAAATGAGGATTTTTCAATCTGAATTCAAAACAAACAGATTGTCCCTACAAATAAAGGATTGTTCATTAGAAGTTACCTTGTCGCCGGTCCAGTAGAGGGTCTTGTCGTCGAAGTAGTGTGTGAGGTCGATGGGCGTGGAGAGGCCGGCCCCCAGGGCCAGCGGCAGCAGTGTTACCAATGTCACCGGCACGATCATCTCCGATGGCTCTGTGACTCGGTCACTCACACTTACATTGTTATAGGCCCGCCACTCAACGGCTCAAATTGGATAATGACATTATTGTCCAGTGTTGAATACATTGTCCGCTGCATTGATTGGCAGAATTGGGTTTGCAATATCATAGTTCCTATTTAATTTCTCATTATATAACTGAATTAGAGTCAAATTGAGCAAAGTTGTCTTTTAAAGAAGTTAATTCAGATTTTAGAGTGGTTTTGAGCCATGGCTTTCACCTGGTTAGTAATTTATTGCTGTTCCTCAAGCAAGTTTTCATGAATTACTTTTTTTATTCAAAACATTGATCATTGGTCATTCCAATTTTAGTTTTGCTGTAGGAATCATTTGGTGCATTATAGAGATTATAGAATATGGTGATTTTTGTGGAATAGATTGCGGCCAAAATACTGGATCAGTATTAATGGTTTGTATATGTCGTAGCCACTTGCTGTAATTGGGCACTTCATGAAGTGCCCAACCCAGCCCGGGCACTTCATGAAGTGCCCAGCACGCCTGGGCACATAGTGTAACTGGATTATTTCAATCAAAAATACAGCATATGCCCAACGAAACTGGGCACATGCTGTAACTATCGAGGCATGTTGGGCAGTCGATTTAAAATCTTAGTTAAAGTAAATCCCAATGTTTATATTATTGGTTGTGTCTGTGTTAAAGTAGCCAACGTTATTGTTTGCTACTAAACCTTTTATTTTTTTAATTTAAAAATTTTAATATTGATTTTATTTACACACATGTTTTGAAAATATTATTCGTCTACATTATATTTTGATAATGAATTTTTTGTGTTATAAGTTAAGTCCTGAAAAAAATAAACAGTTAACAATCACGTAGTTATTTTTCACAATAAAATAGAAACCCTTTAATCCAGAATAAAACATAAAAACTTATAGTTGGTTTAAAATTTCTAAAAATATCGTTTTCAAATAGTTGTGAAACTAAACAACAATATAAAATGATAGGTAATACGCTATTAAAAATATAAATAATGATAATTAAAAATCGAACGTTCTGTAGCAACCCCTTACTTTTGAATAACGTTTAACATTCATAGGTTATCCAGTGGGTTATCCCTTTAGACAAATTTGAGGTTCCGTTATTATTCATATGAATTTCCAACTATTTGACTTAATAATGTAAACTTCAATTTTTAATCTACGTTATATCAGCAGGGATATAATAAAACATTTAAAGTATATTACTGAAAAGCTATTAAGTAAACAGGGTACTCCATATAAATTTTTTATTGTTCTATATACAAATAAAAAATTGCAATGAAAAGGCTTGATTTAATTATATTATGTTAATTCTCTCATACTGACTTAAAATAAAATCTTTAACCAAAATTGATGTTAATGCTGATAATATTGAAAAAGGACAAACGAAATAGTAAAATTCTATATAAATTAGGTGTTTTCAATTTGTATACCAAAGAAGAAACTAAAATATTGTTTTTTATCTTTTCTATATTCTTATGGCACTTTCTTGAAATGTGTTTACCTTGTTTTATTTTGATTTATTATAAGTTTTATTAAGGTTTAATGAGTAATAAGTAATAAATACCCCCGTTGCAGCAGACCTGCATACTCAGCGAATTTCAAATGCAAAACAACACATTTTAATCCAACATAGCGAGATTTGACATGTTTTTGTAAGCTCCGCATAAGAATAACATGGGGAATGAATATGCAGGTTTGCTGCTACAGGTATGTTTAAACTGGTTGGTTTTAATTCAATATTTAGTAGATCTGGACTAGAAGAAGCCATTTACCAAGTTTTATCAAGATATGTTGAGAAATAAGCGAGATATAGAATTTTACTTATTTCCCATAAGGTTAACATTGAGACAACGTACTGTGTTTACCACTTTCAATATCTCGGTAACCAAAGGACATAGAGCAGTGATTCAAATACTAAATTGTTTGTTTTTTTGAGCTAAATTCAATGGTGCCAACAAAAATTTGATAAATTATATTTTTCTATGTGTAAAACTCAAAAAACCCATTTTTTGGGGTTTTTTCCCCTCTTACCCCTCCTTCCGGTGGTCCGATCGGGCTGGATCACGAACTCGTCCGAGTGATTACCACTTTACACGTCTGTACCAAATTTCATTCAGATTGGACCATATTTACGGCCGCTATCGTGTTAACAGACATATATATATATATATATATATACATATATAAAAATTCAAACGAATGTTTTTTTTTGCTTCTGGGGACCCCAAAATGAAAATAACATGGTCTCGGACTTAGGTTTTACCATGAGTACTACCGTAATAGCTTATTCCTTTAAGGAAATTCGCTAAAAATAGGTTAGTATTGATGTTTACGTGTTGTTCAGCGACAACCATGCAACAACATAGTACAAATAGACGGATTACACGAGGCGCGACGTGAAGCCTACATTTGCTTCTAGTCCCTATGCATGGAAAAACAAACTACGTAATAAATTACAAATATAGTATCAAATTAAAGGTTTTAATCTCAGAATTGCTTTAGTACCAAATATTAATGGTTTACAGGCAGTTTATACATCGTAAACACAGACAACGTAGAAGCTTGTCCTGACATTTTTTAAGAGAGGTTGCCGCCACGGAATAAACCAGTAACGTTCCTATGATGTGTAAAGTGCTTCTAAACCATTTTATAATTGGTACCATAGTGATTGTGAGATTCAGACCTTTAATTTGATAAGACATTTGTATTTTTGTAGTCGACTATATTTTTGTAGAGAGCAGTTTAAAATTGACTGTTTTCATGCAGGGGCCGCACGGATAAACTCTCTCACAAAAACTAAGTTATCAACCAAAGTATGACAGCTATTTTTTTCAAAAAAATATAATTAAAAAAATTAATTCTTCAGCAACAATTTTTACCGTTTTTCAGTTTACCTGACCAAAAAATAAAAAAGTAGCAGCTGACTTCTTTTTGTATATCAAGTTTTTGAATTGAATAAAAATTTATGGATCAAATTTAAAAATTTTAAATAGATCAAAAATTATTTTGGTAATGTGATTGATCCCATTACCGTCTAAAACTAAAGGACTCTTCATATGCAAAATTTCAACCTTAAGTCTCTTTGCTAAATGGTATAAAATACGAAATATTTGAAACGGGAGCACTGCCAGATTATGCGGTTTTAAACGCAGTTTTATGTTTCTATACCTAGACAATATGGCGGCCCAGACTTAATTTGCTGTAATGCTAGTAAGATAGGCAGGCATACTCCGTATATTTGTACTATGTGGTCGCTGGTTACACATAAATATGTTAGGTAGAATGTTTCATGTTTTATTAAATTTAATTGAAGCATAAAATTTAAATGGACTGAATTGTCTGGTTTAGGGTTTTTGAGTTATTTTTGCTACACATCATTATTATCATTATTATTATTAGTATTATTTAAACAATAAACAATTTTAAAACAGTTTGTTGTTTCAACAATGATAATAATGATGTGTATCCAAAATTACTCAGAAAACATTGAAGAAACCATCATAAAAAATACAGGCAAGAATTGTCTGGTTTAGTGCTAGACATTCTTGTTCTTAATGTTTTACAAAATTCTTTAAAATTGTTATTATTTTATGTAGTAAACATAATACATCGCATACTATCACAGAAAAAAGCAACGTAAACAGCAGTTTTGTGTGTTTACATCAAGTGCCTAGCATCGGAGCTGGACACATAGTGTAATAGAAATAATTACAGCAAGTGCCCAGTTTTCTTGGTCACATACTGTAATTTTGAACGAAACCGTTCAATTACACTATGTGCCCAGGTGAGCTGGGCACTTCATGAAGTGCCCAGCATTGTGCATTGTTCATATAATATAACAATGAATATTAATTCATTAATATAGAGTACCTGGTGGACCGGCCTTGCTCGGTATTATTTCACGTTTACCAGTTCATCCAATCACTATAAAATATTTCAATGGCATAAAATTGATAAATAAAAATCTTTTTCCTCCACCTACTATCTATAGTCGTCTTTTAGTCCCTGGAATAGAATACTAAAGTACTAGTTTATACTCCATGGGATTTACTTACTTACTTTTAGTCCCATGGGACTAAAAGTAATCTCATAAGAAATACATGGGAAGAAATCCGGCAACGCCGCGGTGGACAGTGAGAAAATATGGCAACACTGTCGATTTCAATTTGTTTCTCTATGTTGAAGAGAGTGTCACAGCATCCGATCGTCCGTTTCCGTTGTCTACAGGACAGTGTATTAGCGTATCCATTTTGAGTTTGCTGTAGTTTAGGCTATATTCCTGCATATTTGTGAACAAATAAGTTAGGCCTAGGGTATTTTTAAAGAAGAGTGTGAATAAAATAGTTAAAATTAAAGCCTAAATATCTTGCATTATTTATTTATATAGGCTATGTGATTGTAATGCAGTTTGTTGAAGCAAAGGATCATCTGAAGGTAAAGTTACAGTGTTATACCTAGTTATTGTTAATGGTGTAGGTGGAGGAAAAATTTTGTGTGCATCACGGGACTAAAGTACTTTTTCTCCCTCGGGAAATTGTCGCCCTCGGCTCCGCCATCGGGCGACAACAGTTTCCCTTAGGGAGAAAAAGTTGCACTTTAGTCCCTAGATGCTCAAATAACTATTTATTACTCTATGCAATATTTATGCCACACACTATTCTCCCTAGATGGCTGTAGTTTGCAAACAGCTGTTATGATTACTTCCATCAGTTTACACTTTCCTTGTTTATTTTGTTGCTATTACGGCAACTCATAAGGCCAATGTTAAAATTTCACAACTTTAAAGTTTGTTTTATTAGAATATTAGGTTTTCTCTGGCCGAGTTTTCTGCACAGAACACATTTTTGATCCAAAAATTACTTATTTCCAGCATTTGAAGGAAATCCTCGGTGCCGTTTTTGAGATCATTGTGCAAGCAATTAAGCAAGCACGCACGCACGATAACATTGCTCATATAAGGGTATAGGATTTTTCAATGTAATATTTTGAATAATTATTGTTATTTTTTTTAACCACCTGTACATCAAAATAGCAGACAATAAAATTAATTGATGAATTATTTGATTGTCTGCTGGTTATCACTGGTTATCTATTGATGAAGCTTGATGATGCTAGCTGTACCAAAACTTAACTCATTACAAGTAATTTTATGTCGGTTTTTTGTATTTCAAATAATTTTACCAGGTTTTTAGGTCTTGATTATGTATTGAAAATTTTCTCTGTAATCCTGGCATTTTGATCAGCCAATGTCTGTGAGTCATTTCTTAGTAGTATACTTAATTCAAAATCTTCAATTTCAAAGATATACCGTCTGTTGTGATTTATTTCATCTATATTAATTTTTATACATTTATTTACTTAATTAGTGATGTAAACCAAGTTTTTAATTATTTTTGCATCACATGCAGAAAAATTGACATTTAAGTTTCTATGGAAAACCACCAGGCTATTTATAATAGGAAAAATATGATTGTCAAGTTGGCCATAAAATATAAACATAATAAAACTTGCGTAACATAATGGCCACATATATTTTATGCTATATCTTAAAACCTGGATATAAGAAAATATTTAACAAGCAATCTTTTTTCCATGCAAATTTCACCTTACCTCTTAAACTGTTGTATTATGCACGGTGATATCTATATAACTTGATTCAGGGCCGCCCCAAGGGCGGGGCGACCGGGGCGATCGCCCCGGGCGCCGCGGCTAAGGGGGCGCCGTGGCCGAGGGTCCCGCAGTTGTATAAGAGAAAAATATCGCTGCTGCGTTATAACGCACAAAAAATCCACGGGAAAGAAAAAAAACACTTAATCAGATGGCTATTAAAAATAGGTTGTTTCTATTCGCAATAAGCTATAACTGAAACTCCATAAAATATGTCGTAGATAAGTACCTATATGGACAAAAAAAATGTCATTCTAGTATATAAGCACGCAAATCATAATAGTATTGAGTTTTGCTAAATATGTAGGCTAACGTCCTCTTGATACAAATTGAGATTTTTTAAATATAGTAGGCCTATTCATTTAGTACTTTTGGCATAGAGGTTGTGATAATTTACAATAGCAAATGTAAGCCTTAACGTTAGATCAGGCCCCGTTTCAAAACGGGCTTCACAAGAAAACCTAGTAACAAGTCATTAAACAGCAACTAGTAAACACTATATAGTGAAAATTGCTGACTGCCCCTTTTAAAAAGATCAAAGTCAACATTTTTAATCTACTAGTAATCCTTGAAATGGGGGCTAAGAACCTGTTTATACTGACTTTATAGTTAGTCAAATTGGCGATCACAAATATTTTCCATAGAATTACTTTAGACCCCTGTTAGTGATTTATAACTTGTACTAGTGATCCCATTTCGAAATAAGGCCCAGGTTTACAGATGGATCTGTCTGACAAAATAATTCAGATTTACGTTTGCTATGATTTGTTGGATGAATTTTACTCTGGAATCAATTTATAAAAATACAAAGGACTCTTATTCGAGAGGTTTTGTTTCACCTATGATAGTCTACAAGTTTATTGATGATATGAAACAAGGTTAATGTAAACTAGTAGCAATGAAAATTAATTATCCATTTGCTTGATTTGTTGCTACCAACAAATTAGCATAAATATATAAAATAATTGTGAGAACTTTAAGTCCATTGTATTATTTTTTTTTTATAAATATAGTATTTAGACCAATTAGTTTTGAGGGGGCGCATATCAAAATCTCGCCCCTGGCGCCTACTAGCCTCGGGGTGGCCCTGACTTGATTATCGAAAGAAGGTGATTGGCAGAGCGACCTTGCGGCAGTAAAAACATTTTTTTTCATAACGCTGACGAAACGTAAAAAGTAAAAACAGTTGCAATTTTGCAGTAAACTTTATTCGAATGATCAGTCAATTACGTGTCAACCACAAGTTTCTTAGGTACATTAGATACATCGTAGACAATTCTCATTTTCATTCTGTAAATAGGAATATAAACAGAGTTTGTCGTGTCTCAACCAAACTCACCTCAAACCTGGCAAATCTATTGTTTACCTACATCAGAAACACCACTCAAAAGTCGATAAATAAACCGCCCTCCGAACTGTTCTTCGGCAAACGACTGAGATCTATTGAAGCCTACGGTTAAGGACATTAGATGCATTAGATGCATTACTTGAAATGGCGACCTACCCAGGTAGGTATTTTAAAGCCAAGTATGAATGACAAATGAGTGAAGGATGATTATGGCGCGATCTTGTAGTCTTGTTACTGACTAAGGCCGACATGTTCCTTAGTCAAGACTTAATTAATAGCCCAACAGCTAATGCCAACTAAGGGACCTACATTTTAATGGCGATCCGAACCACTAATTTTACGAACTGGTCTAATTATGAGGACGGTCCTATGAACGTAGTATTATTAATTGTTAGCATACTCCATATAGATAATATTGCAAGTTATATTTATAAAAACACGATTTACGAATTGAAAAATTCTACTCCCTATGTTTGATTTAGAATATCTCTGCTTAAAAGCATCGAGGGGAAATTTTCTGTACAGAATGTTTAGGATAGTTTCTCAACAATATTTAATCAAAATTTGAGAAGCTTGTGTTTAGTATTTTATTTACATTATTAATTTATTTCCAATGCACTGCCAACTCCGCTGTTAAAAGTTGTACATTGATCAACTTTGTGTGGCGTCTTTTTTAAATGTCGCTGGAAAGATTTCATTTACATTTTTATCTTTATCCTTTCTTTATTTCTTTTGCCATAATAGATTGATAAATAAATTTAATATATAAGAGTGCATTGAGTGGTGTTCTTTGGTGGAAGGACAATCTGAACCTATCAGACCCATTTTATTCACACACTTTACCAGTCTAAACTGTCTAAACATGTTGGCAGGGGTGGATTTACATATGGGCTTAAAGGGCTATAGCCCAGGGCGGCAGAATTCGGGGGGGCGGCAAATTAGAAAGAAAAGTCACGACCCGGTCAAAAAGGACCACAACGGGGTTAAATACCCCCGTTGCAGCAGACCTGCATACTCAGCGAATTTCAAGTGCAAAACAACATATTTCAATCCAACATAGCGAGATTTGACATGTTTTTGTAAGCTCCGCATAAGAATAACATGGGGAATGAATATGCAGGTTTGCTGCTACAGGTATGTTTAAACTGGTTGGTTTTAATTCAATATTTAGTAGATCTGGACTAGAAGAAGCCATTTACCAAGTTTTATTGAGATATGTTGACCACTGTACTGTTGACCAACGTACTGTGTTTACCACTTTCAATATCTCGGTAACTAATAGACATAGAGCAGTGATTCAATACATTAAATTGTTTGTTTTTTTGAGCTGAATTCAATGGTGCCAACAAAATTTCGTAAAATTTTATTTTTCTATGTAAAAAACTCAAAAAACTCATTTTTGGGGGGTTTAACCCCCTTTACCCCCCCCTTCCAGTGATCCGATCGGGCTGGTTCACGAACTCGTCCGAATAATTACTACTTTACACATCCATGCCAAATTTCATTAAGATTGGGCCATTTTTACGCGAGTTATCGTGCTTAAAGACACATAGATATATAGATATATATATAGATATATATATATAGATACATATATAGATATATATATATTTATGAAAATGAACAAATAGTGTTTTTTGCTTCTGGGGGCCCCAAAACGAAAAGTTATCATGGTCTCGGGCTTAGGTCTTACCATGAGTACTAAGGTAACAGCTTCTTCCCTATAGGGGAAATTCGCTAAAAACACACGCGTGAGTAAAAAAAAAAAGGTCACCACTCTTGCCGAGCCGGAAATTCGCCGGCGGGCCTATTCTCCCCGTGTAGGCCAGGGGCGGCAAATTTCCAAATCCGCCTCTGCATGTTGGCTCAGGGCCGCAGATACCATTGTTGTCGAGCTTATGCTGTACTTTGTCTGCCTCGCTCACTGCGAGCAAGTTTAATATTACTTTTTTATATTAACTGATAAAGACTGAGTAACATTAATGAAATTTGCATTGACAAGTGAAATAATTCCAAGCACATGCTGAAAAAATTAAATGGGACAACCTATTAATTACAGGGTTAGTTTAACAGCACTGTCAGATTAACAACACTGCCCATAACAATTTCATCAGTCAATTTTCAGTTTGCTAATTGGTTACAAGTAGATATGTCGTCCTTGCAAATTTAACATAAATCTTTTACAGCTTATGATGTTGATTCATTTTAGCGAATTTCCCCTATAGGGAAGAAGCTATTACCGTAGGTCTCATGGTAAGACCTAAGCGCGAGACCATGATAACTTTTCGTTTTGGAGCCACCAGAAGCAAAAAACACCATTCGTTCGAATAATATGGTCCGATCTTCATAATATGGTCCGATCTTCGTAATATAATCCGATTCGTAAATATGGTCCGATCTTAATGAAATTTGGTACAGACGTGTAAAGTGGTAATCACTCGGACGAGTTCATGAACCAGCCCGACCACCGGAAGGGGGGGTAAAGGGGGATAAAACTCCCCAAAAATGGGTTTTTTGAGTTTTTTACATAGGAAAATAAAATTTATCAAATTTTTGTTGGCACCATTGAATTCAGCTCATATATTGAATTTTAGTATATTGAATCATTGCTCTATGTCCATTGGTTATCGAGATATTGAAGGTGGTAAACACAGTACGTTGTCCCTATGTTAACCTTATGGGAAATAAGTAAAATTCTAAATCTCGCTTATTTCACAGCATATCTTAATAAAACTTGGTTTGTGGCTCCATCTAGATGAGATCTAATGCATTTTAGTCTAAAATCCCCGATATTTCCATTTTTATGGCAGCAAATCTGCATACTCATTTCCCATGTTATCCTTACAGGAAATAAAAAATCCTATATCTTTCTTATTTCTTAACCTATCGTGATAAAACTTTGTATGTGGCTTCATCTAGTTGTAATATACTGCATACTCATTCTACATGCTTACCTTATGGGTAGTAAAATAAGTTGTGTAGTTCGCTCATTTCTCAAAATATACTGATAAGAACTGGCATGAGGCTTCATACAGTTAATATCTACTTGATTATGGCTTAAAAAACCCAAATCATCTAATTCCTGAGGCAACAAACCTGCCTACTCTCTTTCCCAATGTTAACCTTATGAGAGGTAAATAAAATTGGATAGCTTTCTTATTCCTCAGCATATCTTGATAAAACATGTTATGTGGTTTCATATAGTTTAGATGTATTGGACTGAAGCCTATAATACCTCATTTTCAAATTTCTGTGGCAGCAAACAGGCGTCAAAATTATGTGACACAAATGGCGTCATATAATGTCTTGGGGGGGATTTTTTTTGTTTTGTTTACTTTATAGGTAAAACGTACTACTACTAATTTTACCAATAAATCGTCAAAAATAAATAATTTGCTACACTATTTAAATTTGTGTATAAATTAAAATTTGTATTTTCAATGTACGAATTAGTAGGGATATACAACATGGACATGCCCGCACGGCACGACTGTCCAGTATATATCGTCAGCGTTCCTGTACACTTGTTTCTTCCGTGGCGGCCGCGGCATGCAAGCAGCCAAACTGGCTCAATCCACAAGACTCTATCCAACCGGACACAAACAAATTAATTCTTTCAACCTGTCTTGTTTCCTATCGATAAATTACTCAACTACTTCTAGGGGGGAAATGCAAATTTGCTTTGGTACACTTGAAAAAGTAAAATTAATAATTCCCCCCCCCCCCCCCCCCCCCAATATAGCTTTGACGATTTAAAACTTATTTTGAGTAGGGAGGGTGCATTGAAATGTTTACATTAGTAATTACTTTTTATCGGGGAATTGTAAAAGTGGCAACACAACAAAATCTTCATTCATTCAACTAATTGCAAAATGAACGATTCCCCCCCAATACGCAGCATTGACGTTTTAAGGATTATTTTTAGGGGGGAAGGTTGCGTTGAAATGGACAGTTACTTCTTAGCGGGGAAATTTAAAACTGGTAACACAACAAAGTCTTCAATCGGTCACCTAATAGCAACATTAATGATCCCCCCTCAATGTAGCTTTGACGTTAAAAAGATTATTTTTGGGAGGGATGGGTGTGTTTAAATGAACAGGTCCTTTTTAGGAAGGAAATGAAAAAATGGTAATACAACTAAAACTTCAATCAGTCAACTAATAGCAAAATGAATTATCCCCCCTTCCATATAGCCTTGATGTTTCACAGTTTATTTCTAGAGAGGGACTTTGAAAAGAACCATCACATTTTAGGGGGGAAAAGTAAAAATGGTGATAAAGCAAAATTTTAATCGGTCATCCATTAGCAAAATTAATTATTCCTCCCAATATCGCGTTGACGTTTTAAATGTTATCTCTAGGAGAGAAGGGGGTGTTAAAAGTTTTTAAATATATTATTTTTTTAGGAGCAGGGGATAGTAAAAATTGTAAAACTTCAATTTAAAAATGCAGTAATAACAGCTTCATGACAGAATGACATATTTTCGCCAAAAAGGATGAAATAATTCTTAATTTATTCCACTAAATTATCGACCAGCTACGTAATGTGGAATGAACTCACAAAAATTCAGAATTTTAGTGCTTTTTGTAAGTGGGAAAAACTTGGGATAGTGGATAGTAGTAGGGTCAGTTGTTGTGGGTGTTTTTATGTTGACGTGTTGTCAAGTTGCCTGCTGTATAGGCCTACATGTGATGGGTGTTTATGATTAAAAGTTAAATCATGGCCTTGTAGTACAAATGAGAGCGTCAGTCGTGTATTGGGACAGTGGTTTGGTGAACGGTTGGAGTGAAGCTTATAATGAAGGAAATATTGACTTTTTTGGAGGTAGCTACCTAATGTCCTCGTTTACGTGTACATTTTAGTATTTGTGATAAGACGAAATGCCTCGAGTTTTCGGGCCAAGGCTCAAGAATGGTAAAATGCTACACTTGTCTTCTTCACACAGACGATGTTCCGGAAATAACTGACGACTAATAACATCGAAGTTTAATAAAAATAATAATTTTTAAGTAATTAATATTATTAACTTTTAGTCGGAAAAATGTAAAAAATTTGAAAGTGATGTAACTTAAATTAACCCAGATAATTTTTAATGTCCTCTGCTTAAATAGGATGTCAAATATGTGTTGTGCGGAGAGAGATATTTGATAGATTCTGGAAATTTTTGGGGGGGATTGGCGTCATAGCTCTTGGGGGGGATCGGCACCCCTGGCAGCAAACCTGCATTTTTCCATACTAATCTTATGGAGAATAATTTATTTTTGAATAGCAATTGTGGGCATTTGGCAAGTCACAGGATGAGGGAAAAGGGCTCAAATTAAATGTTTTAACGTCAGGGACTCAGGAAAAGTACTGTAATTTCTTAAAGTTTGCTATAAAACAAAAAATAACATAAAATAACTGCCATTTAAGTAGCATTGGGATCTAAAACGTCTGCTTTGTTTACATTAAAACATGTGAGCTGATGTTTGATTCAAAGCCATATGGTGGATACAGACATACTGATTGCCAGATAACTAAATACAGATTTGTTCAGCCCAGAAGTCCTGTGGGATGCGCATGCGCAGTGAAGATTTCCCCTACCGCGAGTCTCAGTATAGTCAAATTTCAAAATAACTCATCTGTCAAAACATCTGATTCTTTGTTTACAACAATATTTGTAATGCTGTCACAGGCCATGTGGGATTTTAAGTTGACAGTACACAACCGATGAAGGAAAAATAGTGGTGGGGGTATTTTCCATCTCTCTCGCACTTCCACCCCTACAAGACTTCCTGGCTGAATAGATCTGTATGTCAAATAAATGTACAATAGCGAATACAGATTTTTACTGATGATGTTTATGAAACTTTTTACTCAAAATTAAACAGCTGAACATTTCCCCATATGATTAAATTGGAAAAGCCAGCTGTTTTGAAGTTTTTAACATTACATTTTCAAGTATAGGCTATCATTATTTTTTTATAGCCTTTTGCTCCTAAAAGCCACTAGGAGATTATTTTTGCACGCTTTCTTTTGAATTTATATTGATTTCACTTGATGCGAGACTTAATTTAAATTATTTATTCATGCACTCGAAATTCGCTGAGTATGCAGGACTGCTGCAACAGGGGTCCTTAATTACTTGTTTGTTATAGGCTACAAATGAAGTATAATTCAATAGAACCCTGCGTTTTACTTTTTATCAATTTATTCAAAAGTGTTGATCTTGGTAAAATTTTGGCTAATTTAACATAGTTTTCCTTTCATAATTTATAAAATTGCAATCCAAAAAGAACACATATTAATATAGTTAATATTTTTAAATGGAGTTTAAGTGGAGAAGCCAGATTAATAAGTCATTAAACATATCATCAGTTACAATTATTTTGTAACTTGTATGATCAGTCGTCGTACAACACAGCCACCACGCGGACAGGAGCTCCGGTGCCCTGTCGCAGTTTCATTGGCAGAGCCATGATCTGGAATCCCTTCGATGGCAATGGAGATTCAGGGAGCGCCAAGTGTTCAAGGCCGTAGATGTTATTTGCTGCCAGTATTTTGTGAGCCGGGAAGTCCTAGGATTATGGACAACATATATTAATTTATTAAAAAAGTGGCAGGTGTCAAAATTGATGATTTGATCTATAGATTAATGAGCAATCATGACTTTTGTAATCCTTTTTTCTAAGCCTGTATGAACTTAAGGCAAATTTAAGCACATCATTAGAAAAGTACTTTCCTGCAGATTACCCATTATAACCCCATTACTAAAGTTTTGGAAAATATCAGAAAAATGATTTTGAATTCATAAAAAAATTAACATGGGCCTTTAAGTTGCCACATTGGTTACCGAATAACAACAAAAAATTAACAAATATATTTGACATGTTTTATTGGAACAATGAGTAAAAGCTAAACCCAATTATTTTCTGTTTGAATTTTGAGCAGCAAGCAAAATCTAGACTTTATATGTAGATCATCATAATGTTTAAAAAATCTAAATTTTAGTTAAGGGATACCATTAATATTGTTTTAGAGCTAAAATCATCTGGGTTTTTAAAGAGGTACATTATTATTATATTAAGAAAAATATAGACTTAAAATTGTTAAATGTGGGTCCATTTTCAATATCAGGTTCTATTATTACCACGTAAAACCTACAAAACTAGTGGATTTGGTTATGGTGGCTGTACTCCAGCCACATTTCTTTTTTGGTTTACAGAAAGGCAGCCAGTGAAAGGACTATGTAAAAGTCATTAACACTTAGTTTTGGAGCCTCCTTTTTTAATCTTGCTTTTATTGTCAAAATCAAGTATTCTTGTTTTTGTACTGTAGTTTTCTTAATCACTGACGGGTGCATGACTCGGTACCTTGCTCTGGCCGTAGTCCATGGAGGCCGTGTCGGTGCCCACTCCGTTCACCTTCCCCGTCCTCTCCAGCCACTTGGCCCCTTCCTCCGACAGTCCGGGGAAGTGGAAACTTCTGACGTCATTGATGTCGTCTGTCCCAAAATATTCTGAGCGATTACTGTATCTGAGTAGTTATAAAAATACATTGTAGATTACAATGTTTAAGTGCGTTAGTGTAAAGAAGTCTGCTATGTAATATATGAGCCTATTAAAAAGTAAAAGGCTTAGCCGCCATTATAAATTTTTGACCGCTTTCTTGGGGCCACCATTTTCACATGAGTTAGGTTATTTCAGATTCAAAAGTGGTATTGTGACCCATTATCAGAAAAAATGTTCATGCTACATTTAGTTCTATAATCTATTAACTTTTTTTGAGTTATCATTTTTTTAAATTATAAATAATAAATACAGTACACCTCAGATTATCCGGACCCCACATTATCCAGATCCCGGATTATCCGGACCGGTCCATCCGAGAAATTGTCAAATTAAAATCATGGCAAAAACGTGATTTTAGCGAGTTTACGAATGAAATGCGCCTTCTCAAAGTAAAATTTAAATGCAATACATTAATGTACACATTTGGAATCATAATAATTGGAGGATTCGCCTTGCCTAATCAGTAAATTACAGCATTTTTGTGAAGGTGGTTAGCTACTCGGGGCACTGCTAGCAGTAATCAACTAAGGTGTAGCCTACAACAGTTTTGCAAGTTATTCCTGACACTTGATGTGTTTATAGTTGTGAACTCTTTGTATGAACTGATATTGAGTTTCTAATTTGAAAGACTAACACGTTGTTCAGTCTTGATGCGCCGTTTGCAGCATCAATGTAGGTGGGGCTAAGGAACATGATCGCTATGTAGGCGATAGTGTAATGACCTCGGATTATCCGGATTTTTTGCTATCCGGATCGGTGTTCCGCCACATTAATCCGGATAATCCAAGGTGTACTGTACCCCCATTGCAGTAGACCTGCTTACTCAGCGAATTTCAAACGCAAAAACTATATATCAATCCTATATAGCGAGATTTGACATGTTTTGTAAGCTCCTTAAGAATAACATGGGGAATGACTATGAAGGTTTTCTGCAACAGGTATGTTAAACTGGGTGGTTTTAGTTCAATACTAGCTGATACCCCCGGCTTTGCCCAGGAGATTATTTTATTTCTTGTCGAATTCTTGCTTTAAACTTATTTTGTGTTCTGATAGTAACCATAGTAGCTGTTTCTGATGGTAACCATGGCAACTATTTAAAGAACTTCCAAAATCCTTGACATGGATCCCTTTCCGTCGACCCTGTGCCTAAGTCCTTAAAGATATCAAAACCAAACCATCATAGTGCACATCATGAGATTCTAAGCTTTAATTTAACACCAAGATCAAGTGTCTACGACATGTAGTTTTGGCTATAGCCTTAAATATACCAACACACAACTCTTCTTTTATATATATAATATATATATATATATATATATATATATATATATTGATAGAGATTGATTTAGTAGATCTGAACTAGAAGAAGCCATATACTGAGTTTTATCAAGATATGTTTAAGAAATAAGAAAGATATATCATTTTTTTACTCCCCATAAGGATAACATGGGGAATGAGTATGCAGGATTGCTGCCATAAAAATGGAAATGTCGGGGATTTTAAATTAATATACAATAAATCTCATTCATATGAAGCCACAAACCAAGACAATAGTCCAGATATGTTGAAAAATAACGAAATGGAGAATTTTACTTATTTCCCATGAGGTCAACGTTGGGACAAGGTACTGTGTTTACCACTCTCAATATCTCGGTATCCAATGGACATAGAGTAGTGATTTAAAATACCAATCACTACTAAAATAACCAAAATTTAGCTATATATATAAATTTGTACGAATGGTGTTTTTTGCTTCTGGTAGCCCCAAAAGGAAAAGTTGACATGGTTTCGTGCTTAGATCTTACCATGAGATCTCTGGTAATAGCTTCTTCCCTATAGGGGAAATTTGCTAAAACTAAAATATATCTCAAGTTGAAAATGATAATTATTAAAAACAGGTTACGGAATTAAATTCAGTATAATTTTGTTTTGATGATGGGTTACATCACCTCCTTTGTATTTGATTGAAATAACTTAGCTCAAGATGGCAGGTCCCAGGTGGCAGCTGACAATTTTTAATCCATCAAAATCATATCATAATGAATCGACAATGACTGATGATGGCTACTTGTAAAAATTCTAACTTTATTTTGAGACTATGGGCTTATTTTTACAATACTTAAGGTTTTAATGAGTTAAAAACCATATTTTAAATACCCCCGTTGCAGCAGTCCTGCATACTCAGTGAATTTCAAGTGCATAAATAAATAATTTAAATGAAGTCTCGCATCAAGTGAAATCAATATACATTAAAAAGAAAGTGTGCAAAAATACTCTCCTAGTGGCTTTTAGGAGCAAAAGGCTATAAACAAATAATAATAGCCTATACTTGGCACAAAAATGCAATCTTCAAAACTTTAAAACAGCTGGCTTTTCCAATAATCTTATGGGGAAATGACTAGCTGTTTGAGTAAAAAATTTCATAAACATCATCAGTAAAAATCTGTATTCGCTATTGTACATTTATTTGACATATTTAGTTATCTGGCCTTTAAATAATCCATATGTCTGTATCCACCATATGGCTTTGAATCAAACATCAGCTCACATGTTTTAATGTAAACAAAGCAGACGTTTTAGATCCCAATGCTAATTAAATGGCAGTTATTTTACGTTATTTTTGTTTTCTGGCAAACTTTAAGAAATTACAGTACTTCTCCTGAGTCCCTGACATTAAAACATTTAATATGAGCCCTTTTCTCTCATCCTGTGACTTGCCAAATGCCCACGATTGCTATTCAAAAATAAATTATCCTCCATAAGATTAGTATGGAAAATGCAGGTTTGCTGCCACAGAAATTTGAAAATGAGGTATTATATGCTACAATCCAATACATCTAAACTATATGAAGCCACAAATATCTAAAATATATCTCAAGTTGATATATTTACCACAGACGAAGAGAGACCCCCCCTTCCGGTGGTCTGATCGGGCTGGTTCACGAATTCGTCTGAGTGATTACCACTTTACACATCTGTACCAAATTTCATTAAGATCGGACCATATGGGCTGGTTCACGAATTCGTCTGAGTGATTACCACTATTGGTACCACATCTGTACCAAATTTCATTAAGATCGGACCATATTTACGGCCGCTGTCGTGCTCACAGACCTATATATATATATATATATATATATATATAAATATATAAATTCGAACGAATGGTGCTGGTGGCCCCAAAACGAAACGTTCTCATGGTCCCGTGCTTAGGTCTTACCATGAGACCTACGGTAATAGCTTCTTCCCTATAGGGGAAATTCGCTAATAGTCCTTATGTCTTAAAAACAAGTCAATATTTTTAGAAACAGATTTTAACCCCCCCTTCCGGTGGTCTGATCGGGCTGGTTCACGAATTCGTCTGAGTGATTACCACTTTACACATCTGTACCAAATTTCATTAAGATCGGACCATATTTACGGCCGCTGTCGTGCTCACAGACCTATATATATATATATATATATATATATATATATATATATATAAATATATAAATTCGAACGAATGGTGCTGGTGGCCCCAAAACGAAACGTTCTCATGGTCCCGTGCTTAGGTCTTACCATGAGACCTACGGTAATAGCTTCTTCCCTATAGGGGAAATTCGCTAATAGTCCTTATGTCTTAAAAACAAGTCAATATTTTTAGAAACAGATTTTGTCATTGTAATTGGTATAGAAATCTAGTTTTGTTTTATCAAGATATGCTGAGGAATAAGAAAGCTATCCAATTTTATTTACCTCTCATAAGGTTAACATTGGGAAAGAGAGTACGCAGGTTTGTTTCCTCAGGAATCTGATAATTTGGGTATTTTAAGCCATAATCGAGTAGATATTAACAGTATGAAGCCATGCCAGTACTGGCGCTCATGCCAATTCTTATCAGTATATTTTGAGAAATGAGCGAACTACACAACTTATTTTACTACCTATAAGGTTAGCATGTAGAATGAGTATGCAGGTTTGCTGCCATGAAAATGTAAAAATAGGGTATTTTAGGCTATAATCCAGTATATTACAACTAGATGAAGCCACATGCAAAGTTTTATCAAGATAGGTTAAGAAATAAGAAAGATATAGGATTTTTTATTTCCTATAAGGATAACATGGGAAATGAGTATGCAGATTTGCTGCCATAAAAATAGAAATATAGGGGATTTTAGACTAAAATGCATTAGATCTCATCTAGATGGAGTCACAAACCAGTTTTATTAAAGGCCGTCTAAACGTAAGTCGAGGCAGGCTACCTGACCGAGGGGTTGACCAGGACAACGGCCGGGCTGGCCCGGCGAGTAAATCCCATTGTTCTGGTCAACCCCTCGGTCAGGTAGCCTGCCTCAACTTATGTTGAGACGGCCTTTAAGATATGTTGTGAAATAAGCAAGATTTAGAATTTTACTTATTACCCATAAGGTTAACATAGGGACAACGTACTGTGTTTACCACCTTCAATATCTCGGTAACCAATGGACATAGAGCAATGATTCAAGATACTAAATTGTTTGTTTTTTCGAGCTGAATTTAATGGTGCCAACAAAAATTTGATAAATTTTATTTTCCGATGTAAAAAACTCAAAAAACCCATTTTTGGGGGGTTTTAACCCCCCCTTCCGGTGGTCTGATCGGGCTGGTTCACGAATTCGTCTGAGTGATTACCACTTTACACATCTGTACCAAATTTCATTAAGATCGGACCATATTTACGGCCGCTGTCGTGCTCACAGACCTATATATATATATATATATATATATATATATATATATATATATATATATATATATATATATATATAAATATATAAATTCGAACGAATGGTGCTGGTGGCCCCAAAACGAAACGTTCTCATGGTCCCGTGCTTAGGTCTTACCATGAGACCTACGGTAATAGCTTCTTCCCTATAGGGGAAATTCGCTAATAGTCCTTATGTCTTAAAAACAAGTCAATATTTTTAGAAACAGATTTTAACCCCCCCTTCCGGTGGTCTGATCGGGCTGGTTCACGAATTCGTCTGAGTGATTACCACTTTACACATCTGTACCAAATTTCATTAAGATCGGACCATATTTACGGCCGCTGTCGTGCTCACAGACCTATATATATATATATATATATATATATATATATATAAATTCGAACGAATGGTGCTGGTGGCCCCAAAACGAAACGTTCTCATGGTCCCGTGCTTAGGTCTTACCATGAGACCTACGGTAATAGCTTCTTCCCTATAGGGGAAATTCGCTAATAGTCCTTATGTCTTAAAAACAAGTCAATATTTTTAGAAACAGATTTTGTCATTGTAATTGGTATAGAAATCTAGTTTTGTTTTATCAAGATATGCTGAGGAATAAGAAAGCTATCCAATTTTATTTACCTCTCATAAGGTTAACATTGGGAAAGAGAGTACGCAGGTTTGTTTCCTCAGGAATCTGATAATTTGGGTATTTTAAGCCATAATCGAGTAGATATTAACAGTATGAAGCCATGCCAGTACTGGCGCTCATGCCAATTCTTATCAGTATATTTTGAGAAATGAGCGAACTACACAACTTATTTTACTACCTATAAGGTTAGCATGTAGAATGAGTATGCAGGTTTGCTGCCATGAAAATGTAAAAATAGGGTATTTTAGGCTATAATCCAGTATATTACAACTAGATGAAGCCACATGCAAAGTTTTATCAAGATAGGTTAAGAAATAAGAAAGATATAGGATTTTTTATTTCCTATAAGGATAACATGGGAAATGAGTATGCAGATTTGCTGCCATAAAAATAGAAATATAGGGGATTTTAGACTAAAATGCATTAGATCTCATCTAGATGGAGTCACAAACCAGTTTTATTAAAGGCCGTCTAAACGTAAGTCGAGGCAGGCTACCTGACCGAGGGGTTGACCAGGACAACGGCCGGGCTGGCCCGGCGAGTAAATCCCATTGTTCTGGTCAACCCCTCGGTCAGGTAGCCTGCCTCAACTTATGTTGAGACGGCCTTTAAGATATGTTGTGAAATAAGCAAGATTTAGAATTTTACTTATTACCCATAAGGTTAACATAGGGACAACGTACTGTGTTTACCACCTTCAATATCTCGGTAACCAATGGACATAGAGCAATGATTCAAGATACTAAATTGTTTGTTTTTTCGAGCTGAATTTAATGGTGCCAACAAAAATTTGATAAATTTTATTTTCCGATGTAAAAAACTCAAAAAACCCATTTTTGGGGGGTTTTAACCCCCCCTTCCGGTGGTCTGATCGGGCTGGTTCACGAATTCGTCTGAGTGATTACCACTTTACACATCTGTACCAAATTTCATTAAGATCGGACCATATTTACGGCCGCTGTCATGCTCACAGACCTATATATATATATATATATATATATATATATATAAATATATAAATTCGAACGAATGGTGCTGGTGGCCCCAAAACGAAACGTTCTCATGGTCCCGTGCTTAGGTCTTACCATGAGACCTACGGTAATAGCTTCTTCCCTATAGGGGAAATTCGCTAATAGTCCTTATGTCTTAAAAACAAGTCAATATTTTTAGAAACAGATTTTGTCATTGTAATTGGTATAGAAATCTAGTTTGAAATCAAGGGTCACAATACCCCCTTTACATAAAAACAATTTATCCGATATGGCAGATCCAAGATAACAGCAGAAAATGATCACCCACTCAAAATGAAGTACTTACTACTTAACAATGTTTTGGGTTGTCTAGAATCGACATATGAAAAAATCGAGAAAAAAGTTAGATGGGGGACATTTAAAACTCACCCTGCATGAATAGGAAAGAATATTTCCAGGGCTTTACGGTACTTAAAATAATTTGTTATTAAAAAGTAACTTTCTTTCTTCCTGCCTTTACCAAGAATCTTGTTGGTAATTTTAAATTTTATTTAGTCAACTTTTGATGCTTTGATGGATCTTTTCAAAAAAATACATCACAAGACCTAAACACCTACTTACTTGCTTGCCCACCCAAAGTCCAGGAGCACGATGGCTCCTGCCGGCAGTGGACCGTTAACTTCTTCCCACTCCTCAAAGTCTCGCCCGGTCACCAAATAATCTGGGTCCAGAGCAGCCTTTTCTCTCAGATTGACCACAGCAGCTACAAGTATATTCTTTTATTAGACCAATGAAAAATCGTTTGCTGTATGGTAACTTAAAGCTCTGAATAGAGTATATTAAAGAACAATCTTACCATATTATTTCGTATATCGGTTCATATCGGTATATTAAAGAACCGTTTTACCAATGTGCAAAAAATATTTTTGAAGGAAAGGTTTAAAAGAATAATTATGTTTTCACTTTATAGTATTTGTAATTTATTTTGGTTTTTCATATTACATGTTTGTAATTTAATTTTGGTTTTGCTAATATTAATTTTTTTTTATTTATGTCTATTTTGTTTTAATCAATTTTAGAGCATTTAATTTTTATTGGAAATATGTAGAGGTAGAAAAATATGATCTAAGTACTGTAATCATATTCGGTGGATAAAGGTGGAATTTCAAGCAGACCAGCTTATTTTTAAGCATGAGACAAATCAGAATAAAATTACCTATTTCAAAGCGACCTTGGTCTACCAGTTCTAGTTACTTTGATTGAAAAATACTCTTTCATTTCAACTTGGCTAATGCCTTCATAGTAATTATTAATTCCAAACAAAGTTTTATATAAGTAAAAATTGTATGCTTTTGGGCTGTGTAACACCATCCCCTGCCTACTAGAAAGTTATATTGATTACATATAAAAGTATGGATCGCAAAGTATAAATTACCTTTTCCAAAGAACATATCAAGAGGAATCTCCCCCACATGCCATCCCATTTGGTGGAAGTGGTAGGGGGCGTCGAGGTGTGTCCCCGCGTGTTCTGCCGTCTCGAAGTCGTTGGCAGCGTACCAGTAGGGGATGGGACCGGCGGTGGTCTGGGTGTAGTGGAACGGTGTGCCCGTGGGCCAGTAGAGGGTGTTGGTGTCGTAGTGGTGTGACAGGTCCACCAGGGAGGGCGGACCGGAGGTGCACCTGGGCGGCGTCAGAGCTGCCGGCGACACCAGCGACAGCAACAGTAGTGACAACATGACTGCAGCTCACTGGTGACTGACACAGTGTTTACACGCCCAATTATCTTGTTTCACAAGATGAGTAATTTACAATTCATCCGCTCTCCGGTTTTGTGGTGTCTTTTCCTTCAGTAAATGTTTGTCTGGTTTGTTGGTTCAGGGTAAGCTTGAAGAGGATGTCAAATTGAATGATTGATAGACTTTTCAAATATTTGGGACAAAATTTAAAAATATTGAATGAATGTAGGCCTATATATCATAACAATTATATATTTTAACAAAATCAATTTCTATTCCTTAAGTTTAAACATGATGGAATGCATTTTTTTAAATAATACCTGATTTTTACTAAGTTAAGGTTATCAGTTTTTAAACTAAAAACACTCTCTGCCAAAAAGCGCTTGAACTTGTTGTTACTGTCATGGATTTCAGGATTTATTAATATTGAGAAAATGTTTAAACAGAAATTTTTTATTCAAATCAAATCAAATCATTTATTTGCCATAAAGAATTATAAAAATCATTGACATTGTTTCTTTCAGCCTTACAGCTAAGTCCTTAATCTAACTAAAAATGGATCCCACCAAATAAAAAAAAATCATTTAAACAATAGAATGGATTATCCAGTAACCATAGGCCTAAACAAATTTACTTTTAAACGTATCCATTGGATATTTCCTAATCATAGGCTCTAAAACATTTTTTTTAGTGATACTACAGAATAACTTTAGTGATACTACAGAATAAGATTTAGTCAAACGGCAGTACTGAGTTGCAGCTTTTCTTTTGTTTCTAGTACTGTATCTGTGAATGCTATCATTAAATGTAACATATTGTGAATTTTTTAATATATAATCATATATGTATAAATTTATTACAGTCTGGATCTGTAGTTGTATAAAAAAGTGGTTTACAATGTTCCCTAAAATCTGCCCTAGCCATTATTCTTATCACTCTCTTCTGGAGAATCAAGATGTCTATATTATTTTGATTAGGATTTTTGCGGACATTTGCCATCACTGATTAGTAAAAAACAAGTTTCACGACGTTTTGGGATCTGGAATCTGATCCCGTCTTCAGGTGGAAGAAAACCTAGAACATAACAAGATTAGTAACACATAGCCAGGAAAACCTGGACAAAAACACAGCTAAAACAGAGAACTGTAAAAGCAGTCACGAAAACACTAGCTGAAAAGAAAAACAATAACACAAAATAACAGTTTGTGTTTTACACACAAAATTTTACAGTTCTCTGTTTTAGCTGTGTTTTTGTCCAGGTTTTCCTGGCTATGTGTTACTAATCTTGTTATGTTCTAGGTTTTCTTCCACCTGAAGACGGGATCAGATTCCAGATCCCGAAACGTCGTGAAACTTGTTTTTTACTAATCAGTGATGGCAAATGTCCGCAAAAATCCTAATCAAAATATAAAATCACCATCACCAACAATGAATTTCAAACAAAGAATGTCTATATTCTTGTTGACAAACTGTTAATGTTGGATAAATTGAATTTTTACATTAAAAGACACACCAATAGTTTAAATAATTTTATTGCGTGAATCCTTTCACCAGCTATGCTGGCATCATCAGACACATCAAGAACAGTGTCTTGAAATGAAAAATTCAAGAAATGGTTTATTTTGTAGAGGTTTCTCAAATTTTTTTTTGTATGCTGGCAGATGATTGAGTTAAATAAATTATAATATTATTGAGAGAACTAATAACAGTTGTCTTTATAAACGCAAGCAAATCTGTGTTTGTACAAACCTTATGAAATTTTACTAATGTATGGTATTATAGCTTTATTACCATGTGTTTATTACAATGAGTGTTTTTTGATTTCAGCTACTAATTTATTAACAGCTTTAATTTACCAGTTTTGTTTCGAGTAAAACATGTTTAATGATCTATTTCTGTGCTCTTGCCTAGTCCTCGCTGCAGTCCTGATCAAGTCAAGGGTTTAAACTGCTCCCCATAACGTAGTTACCGTTCCTTACAAACGTAAAAAAATGTTAAATGACATATATTTTTATATATAATCACAAATTAGTATGATTATGATATAGTTTTACCATGGACATAATTTAATTTTTATTACTGTATTAATTTTATAGTGTTATGCTATGTGAAACATAATATATGTATATGCTGTTTGGGTGTGCTGCTTGGGTTTTGCACATCCGGAAAATACATACACATAAGTTACACTGGAAGAAAAGCGATTTTGAAGAAGAAATAACCAAATGGTTTGTAGTTTCAAATAGTTTTGGTTTGCCAAATCGTGGATTAAAAATAACATTTTTGAAACTTTTTTATGGTTCTAGCCCAGTGTTAGATATTTTGAAAGTCCAGTGATGGTGAATTTTGTGTTTTTTTTTTATTGTTTCGGCCATTTACTTTGATGGAACAATTATGTAACTTTGGAATTTAATTGTAATAAAGTACGGCTATAGTTCGCGCACGAAAATCCCGACCAGCGCAAGAATTTTGACGCATCAGGGAGTGGGGGAGGAGGGGAAGTGTACTCCCCGACTCAAGCCCTGCCCCTTTACTGCTACTGCATAGCTTTAAATAAATAAATATTCAAAACAAGAGTAATATTTTTATTTGTCAAAAAAATATATAAGGTTTTTTCAGTAATTCAATTGGAAATATAAATTATATTCTATGTACTTTTAGGTATTTGCTATTAAATAACAGTTTAAAACTATAATAGATATATGTTTTCATAACTTTTAACCAAAGAACAATTTTCACAGAAGTAAACAAATCATTTTTATAACCCTTGATTGATGGATGATAGCTGTCAAGACGGTTGTGTCTTTCAGGTGTAAAAGTCACTACCTGAAAACAATAAACACTTCAAGAGAAATAAAAAACCAACAAAAAACCAAATGATTATCCACATATAACCACTTTGCTGCAGCCAATGATAAACACACATTTAGGAATCATTCATCTCACTCTAAACATTGATTATATCTCTCGCACATGTTCTTTAAAATTTTAGGATTTTCATGCACAAACTGTAGTTGGTCGCACTAGTTCCCAATCTAGTAAAGTTCTATAACGTAATTGACATTTATACATTAAAAAAAAAACTGAAGCAGTAAACCTGAAAGTATTTATATTTCAGAAGGTCATTCTATTCTGAGTTGAGATTTTTATTGACTATGGGGGTGTGTAAATTTCAAAAAAGAAGGAGCACAGAATGAAACATTAGCTAGGAGTATTAAAAATGCTGTACTAGATGTCATGAAATTGAGATCTTCAAAATTACTTAAACATTGTAATTTAAAATAATAAATTATTAAAATCAACCACAAAGACAGCAATTTCAAACATCACAATTTTATGACGCTTAGTGTAGTAAGTGTTGATGGTTACTAATGTTACTTTACAATTGAACGAAGAAACAAATGTTTGCTCTAGGTAGGAGATGAGTTGAGACACCACACGAAGCAGCTGTGCTACGGCATCATATACGGCATGGGGCTGGCCACACTGGCGGAGGAGATGGGTGTGGAGGTGGGGACGGCGGAGGGGATGGTCGCCAGCTTCCACCGCTCATACCCCGGGCTGCAGGCGTACGTGGGGCGCTGCGTGGCGGCGTGTCGAGCCTCCACCGCCGGCCACGTCACCACCCTGCTCGGCCGCCGCCGCTACCTGCCGGACATCCACAGCCACAACAGGGCGCTCAGAGGTACCACCGTCCTTGTGTTATACTCTTATAAAGAATTCTATAAAATTGTATTTTCAAAAGAATTACAAAAGTTTTTTGTCATTGAAAAATGATCACATTAAAAGGAAATTAAAATGAAAATTGTTCTTAAAATAAAAACAAAGTATACTGTAAATCAATTGTTGTTATAGTCAGCACCTACATATCATCCAAATATCCCAGAACTTTTGAGCAAATCATAAGTCTAGCACCCATCAATCCCATAATTGATTAAAAGGTCTTGAAGAGAAAATTCAAGGAATTCTTAGTTCTTTGATAAAATTTTTCCTAAGGGCACAAATATAAATAAAGGGCTGAATAGCTGATAAATATGTTTTATTAACAATTATTTGTTTACTTAACAGCTGCTGAGCAGCACGTGTCCAAGACCACGCCTTGTGTAAATCATAAATAATTACCTGCTCTGTCAGAGTTATTATAATCGTAGCCACCAAATAGGGCTCTGAGTGAGCGTGCTGCTGGGGAAATTATTGTTTATGATTTATACGCTTAGTTAATCAACTTAAACTATCATATGTTACAGTAAACACAAATTTACATGCTAAAGGCCCTTAAAAACGTAAACAAAGTTTTTACAGCTTAACAAAAACATTTCAATTAGTCATTTTAGCAGAGATTTAGCAGACAATTTTATGAGTATACAGTTTTGCCCCCCCCCCCCCCGCCCTATTTTGTGTACTCTACTCTAGAATGTTATGTATATTGTACACTATTGGCCTAACAAATCCTACACTATTTTGATTTATTTTCTTCCTGAGGAAGTAGCTTTTGATTCACATTATCAGTTGCTACACTTTTTTACTCCAAAAACTGACTTTTTTTAACATGAGAACTCAATCAATTAGTTATGAGACAAATGGTAAACATTTCTTATCAATGAATTTATGAATAATTGATTATTTACCTTGCAGCTCAAGCAGAGAGGCAGGCTGTAAACACGACAATACAAGGGTCGGCAGCAGACATAGCCAAGACTGCCATGCTGAGGGTGAGGCATGCAGCACGAAAGCGTGGACTGACGTCTCGGCTCATCATACACCTTCATGATGAACTCATTTACGAGGTGAGTGCCAAGGATCAAAGCCAGCACTGGTTTGGTATTGAAGACCGTTGTACATTCCATTGCTTTGCCAATTTTTAATAACCCAGGCCTGGATAATAGTAAATTTAGTGGCATATCTTGAATTTATTTATGGGTGGGCGAGTACTCGACAGTCGAGTAATTACTCGTGTAGTTGCTACTGCTTCTACTCAAGGTCAGGTCAAGTTGTTCCAACTATTCAACTCAAACGAGTTAGTTACTCGAAAGTAGCTACTCCCGCCGTTTACTCAGTGATCGAATTTACGTGCGATTTACGTGTTTGCGATTGAATTTTACAGCCGATCGCGAGTTACGCAAA
Organism: Flexamia atlantica; assembly: GCA_035578135.1. Classification (NCBI taxonomy): domain Eukaryota; kingdom Metazoa; phylum Arthropoda; class Insecta; order Hemiptera; family Cicadellidae; genus Flexamia; species Flexamia atlantica. The sequence continues at coordinate 80,747,484 of JAQJVK010000001.1, read as the reverse complement.
GCTGCATCTGCCATTTATCCTAAATCAACAGATTTTTTATTATGCGGCCGCTCGCTAGTTTCTCAAATAAGCGGCATTTTCTGTTCATTTGTGGAAGGTAAATACGTGCGATCGTTTTTACGGCCAATCGCTAGTTTCGCAAAGTTGCATTTCGCGGCAAATACAAGCGATCGTTTTCACGGCCGACTGCAACTGGCAAGGCTACATTTGCCGATTATCGTCGATCGGCAAATAGACCAGTCATTTTAAATATTTTTCAAAAAATCGGGTAACCAAATGGGACTTTTTACCATATGTTCCTTGATATGTTACCTTCGAAACCCCATCACTTTTTCGAAAATAAAACTTGTGCTCAAGCCGCCATCTTGGAAAATGGCGGCCAAAATATAGTTTTTGAGCTATATCATGATTATTATTAAGATTAGAAAACAACTTCTTATACAAAAGTTGCTTGGTTTGAAAAGGCCTATAACTTTTATATTTAACATATTGTTGTACAACAATTGATAAAGCCACCATATTGGAAAATGGCTGCCAAAAAGTATTTGTTGGCTGGTGCAGCTTAATTATTAATCTTCCTAAAAAGTATACCGAAGAGGAGTTGCAGAGATTTTGATAATATACCACTTTTATATTTACTTTGTTATTGTAAACTCACAAATATATGTGCTATCTTGGAAAAATGGCCGCTAATATTAGTTTTTTGACTGGGACTTTTTTAGTATTGAATTTACATTAGGTAATTAAATACAAAAGTTGTATAGTTTGAAAAGATCTATAACTTTCGTATTTAACATATTGTTGTGCAACAATTAATAAAGCCGCCATCTTAGAAAATGGTGGCCAAATATGTTTTTCTTGGAATTTTCACCTTGAAAATTTAAAATAACCAAGTTTTAGATGGCATCATTGGATTCAGCTTGAAAAAACAAACAATTTAGTTTTTTGAATCGCTGATTTATGTCCACTGGTTACCAAGATATTGAAAAAAGTAAACAGAGTGCGTTGTTCCTATAATATCCTATACTCTTATACGAGCAGTGTTATCTTGTATGTATGTATGCTTGCTTGCTTGCTTGCTTGCACAACGATCTCAAAAACGGCTCCGAGGATTTTCTTCAAAGTCTGGAAATAAGTAATTTATGACTCAAAAACGTCTTTTATGCAGATTACTTGGCCAGAGAAAATCTAATATCGTAATAAATCGAATTTTAAAGTTGTAAAATTTTAACATTGGTCTTATGGGTTGCCGTGATAGCAACGAAAATAAACAAGGAAAGTGTAAACAAATGAAGTAATCATAACAGCTGTTTGGAATCTACAGCCATTAAGGGAAAATACAGCAAGTGGGATGAAGAGTCCATGGAGCAATAAAAAAGGTTTCTATTTATCAATTTTATGACATTGAAATATTTTATAGTTACTGGATGAACTGGTAAACATGAAATAACACCGAGCAAGGCTCGGTCCACCAGGTACTTACCCTTATGGGAATAAGTAGAATTCTATATATCGCTCAATTCTTGACTTTCATTAATACAACTTTGTATGCGGCTTCTTTTAGTTGAGATCTACTGGTTTATGGCTTAAAATAACCTATTTTACATTTCCGTGGCAGCAAACCTGCGTGCCCATATACCATGTTATTCTTATGGAGAATGTTTTACCATTCTTATTTATGAATTTATGTTTATACTATTTAACACTAGGTTTTATCTTATGTTGGAATTTGTATTTTCACACGTTGAAGCATCATTATAATATGAAGTTCTTATCATCAGTAGAAGATGTAAAGTAGATTTGCTAAAATATTCTCCATAAGAATAACATGGTAAAACATGCCACAGAACCATATTTGCAGGCCACAGAAATGTAAAAATAAATTATTTTAAGCCATAAACCAGTAGATCTCAACTAAAAGAAGCCGCATACAAAGTTGTATTAATGTAAGTCAAGAATTGAGCGATATATAGAACTCTACTTATTCCCATAAGGGTAACATAGGGACAACGCACTCTGTTTACTATTTTCAATATCTTGGTAACCAGTGGACATAAATTAGTGATTCAAAAAACTAAATTGTTTGTTTTTTCAAGCTGAATCCAATGATGCCATCTAAAACTTGGTTATTTTAAATTTTCAAGGTGAAAATTCCAAGAAAAACATATTTGGCCACCATTTTCTAAGATGGCGGCTTTATTAATTGTTGCACAACAATATGTTAAACACGAAAGTTATAGATCTTTTCAAACTATACAACTTTTGTATTTAATTACCTAATGTAAATTCAATACTAAAAATGTCCCAGTCAAAAAACTAATATTAGCGGCCATTTTTCCAAGATGGCGCCTATATTTGTGAGTTTAAAATAACAAAGTAAATATAAAAGTGGTAGATTATCAAAATCTCTGCAACTTCTCTTCGGTAACCTTTTTAGTAAGATTAATAATTAAGCTACACCAGCCAACAAATACTTTTTGGCAGCCATTTTCCAATATTTTTTTTAGCAATTGTTGTACAACAATATGTTAAGTATAAAAGTTATAGGCCTTTTCAAACCAAGCAACTTTTGTATAAGAAGTTGTTTTCTAAACTTAATAATAATCATGATATAGCTCAAAAACTATATTTTGGCCGCCATTTTCCAAGATGGCGGCTTGAGCACAGGTTTTATTTTCGAAAAAGTGATGGGGTTTCGAAGGTAACATATTAAGGAACATATGGTAAAAAGTCCCACTTGGTTACCCGATTTTTTTGAAAACCGCGTTTTTTTCTTTTAAAATGGCTGGACTAAAATACGCGTGATCGTATTTCGCGGCAGATCGCGAGTATCGAAAAGCTGCATCTGCCGTTTATTCGTGACCGACAGATAAGCGCTATCGTTTTTCGCAGCCGTCCATGAGATTTTCATAACAATAACCTAAACAGTATTTCATTAACTCATAGAAGAATGGATTTCAAGAGTAATCTAGAAATATCAACTCTCATAATTCAGAAATTGAAAACTTACAGCAGCTATATTTAGCTCTGACTTTGCATTTTACAACTTCAAATTTGAATTCATAGTTTATCTTTTGAATTATATTCAGCATTCATTTCTGTCTCATTTGATTTCTAAAAATGAGAAGAAAATTGTGGACTTCATTGGTTTACATAAATCAGTTAGTTTAGGTTTTTTAATTTTTTAATTGGGGGGAATATCTTAAACTTATCTGTTGCAGGTGTGTCACAGGATGTCAAAAAACAATAGATCAGTTTAGTTAGGCAAGGGGGTGGGGTTGGGATTAGGAAGTAAACAAATAACTGTGCATAGCCCTCCTTCCTGATCTTGTTTTTAATTCTTTCCTCCACAATTTCTTGGTTAAGGTTTTAATTACAACTAGAGGACCCACGCTGCTCCGCAGCAGTAAATTTTTGTATCAAGACACAAAATCAACTCAAATCAAATAATTCTTCATTCACAAAACTAATGTTACATGCAATGCAACTTCACAACTTCAATGAGACTTGCCCATCACTTGCCTAAGTTGAAAAAGAGGTTTATGTAGCTGGGTCCGGTTATGTTGGAATTTCAGAAAACCAATTATACCACGAATTATTACCAAATTGGAGATTATTTGTTTCACGAAGGAAAAAGTAGGAATTTAATGAGATATTCTGTACTTAAGTTTTCGGGACAGCGACGTGTCAGCCCGGCACATACGACTTTACAAACTAACTATTACCATGCTAAAATACCCCCGTTGCAGAGCTGCATACTCAGGAAAATGCAAAAGAACATAGTTCAAGCCAACATAGCGAGATTTGACGTGTTTTTGTAGTCTCCATAAAAATAACATGGGAAATGAGTATGCAGGTTTGCTGCCACGAAAATGGAAATATCGGGGATTTTAAACTATAATAAATTAGATCTCATCTAGATAAAGCCACAAACCAAGTTTTATCGAGATATGTTGAAAAATAAGCGAGATATAGAATTTTACATATTTCCCATAAGGTTAACATTGGGATAACGTACTGTGTTTACCACTTTCAATATCTCGGTAACCAATGGACATGGACCAGTGATTCAAAATCCCAAATCGTTTGTTTTTTTAGCGGAATTCAATGATGCCAACAAAAATTGGATAAATTTTGTTTTTCTATAAAAAAATTTAAAAAAACACTTTTGGGGAGGTTTATTTCCCTTTGCCCCCATTCGGGTGGTCCGATCGGGCTTGTTCACGAATTCGTTCGTTTGATTACCACTTTACACGTCTGTACCAAAATTTCATTAAGATCAGACCATAAACGTACTCGGAAAAGAAAAACCTAATTTTTATATGTAAGATTTGTGTTGTTCGGAATTCAGCAGAGTGCTTCAGGCACTTCCAATCATAATAATCAATAGCTCAAATGAAGGCTGGTATTTCACTGAAGGTTCTTAGACTAAAACATGCAGAATAACTTAATTAGAACTGGGGAAATATATCTTCAATTGAATTGAAAAATTCGGGAAATAATCAAATTTATGTTTTTTGGTCGAGAAATATTGTTGATAATTGAATGCGGATGCTTAATGGCAAATCTGCGCGTGCATACCTTCAATTTAAGACCTCATTTATGAAAATCGGCCGAGTAGAAGAGCCAAACAGACTCGGAAAAGAAAAACAAAATTTTTTTGTGTTGTTCGGAATTCAGCAGACTGCTTCAGGTACATCCGATCATAATAATCAGTAGCTCAAATGAAAGCTGGTATTTCACTGAAGGTTCTTAGACCAAAACATACAAAATTACGTAATTAGAACGGGGGAAATATATCTTTAATTGGATTCAAAATCCGGGAAATAATCAAATTTATGTATTTTGGTAGAGTAATAGAGTAGATAAATAAATGCCGATGCTTGATGGCAAATCTGTGCATGCATACCTTTAATTTAAGACCTCAATTATGAAAATCGGTTCAGTAGAAGGGCCAAACGAACTCGGAAAAGGAAAACCATATTTAACTCCCATAAGAAATGTACAGGGAGGAAATTGCTTTTATGCAATATTCGAGCAATACGGCAGATTAATGAATGCGGTTGCTTGATGGCAAATCTGCACGTGCATACCTTTAATTTAAGACCTCAATTATGAAAATCGGTTGAGTAGAAGAGCCGAACGGACTCGGAAAAGAAAAACCAAATTTTTTTAATATATAGATTATTTTTAAGAAAAAATAAACCTGTTGATATTTAAAATAATAGGCTAAAAATGAAATCCTATAACTGTTTAAATTTTACAACTAAGCATATTCTATATACATTTATTTTGTGATCTTGTTACATTAAGTGATTTGTTATTTTAAGTGATTAAGTATAGTTATTCATTTGAAAGTTGGGTTTATGCAATGTAGGGGTATTAGAATATCAGAGTGTTATTTTTCAAATAAAAATAAAAAAAGATTAGCTTAAATTAAGTAAATTAATTTGATGAGTAAAATTGATGAAAGATTTTCATTAATTGTAATTCAAAGCCCTAATAACTTTAAAAAATGAACATTGCATTACTTTTCACAATTGACTTGACTCAATACTCGAATAGTTGGCTCAATACTTGACTCGACTCAGCTCGAATTCAAAATGCACTACACGCCCACTCCTAAATTACAACTGAAATATTTAAGACTGTCAAATTATATGAGGAAATTCGGTGTTCCCCCCTTGTACCAGGTAGTTCACACCAGTGCACTTTGTTTTAAATATTCAGTTTTGTAATAAGTGTTTTGTTCATTTTAAATTTTGACAACTAACTATTTGTCTTTATGAAATCAGACGTGAAGTTGAAATGTATTTATGAAACCATGGTAGTCCAGCATCGGATTTATTAAAGCTGAAGATGAAGGTAATATAACCTGTTTTTATTTAAGGAAATTCATCCATGTATTCACAAAATACACAATTTCCTCATTGCCAAGTATATTTTCGGACATCAAAGAAGTCGGGAAACAGCAAACAAAACTGTTTGCTGTTCACATTTTCACAATCAAAAAATAGGAAAGGGGCAAGGGTTTTTGATAACAACCCTTAAGTTGTCTACACATATTTAAATTGCCATCTGACACAAAAAGTTAATATTTATTTTGCTAACAGGTAAAAACTGAAACATTTGTAGACTTTTCGGGATATCAGTTTTAATACTTCAGAATATTCATTTTATCAGTAGATAAAACTAAATTCATTCATATGAAGTATGTCAGGATTGAATTGGACAGTAACATATACAATATATGGTCCAGTGTACCAACCAATTTAAATTTTTAGTTTTTAACAGCTAAAAACACCTTGACCATGCTTACAGGTTGCACAATCAGATGTTGATGATTTCACAAGGGTTCTTCGCAGTGAAATGGAAGGAGCCGTTGCATTATCTGTCCCTTTACCAGTTAAAGTTAAAAAAGGTCCTTCATGGGGGCAGCTTGAACTTGTAGACTGATATAGTTCATATTTGTATATATTATAATAAATCTTACTTTTTTAATAAACTCTGGTTTTAATCCTGAAAATGGGTGAGTCCATTGTAAATAAATATAAGTGCATGCTGTGATGTAGGAAAAATTACTAAAATCACATAAAAAAATTATCTTTGAAAATACAGTTTGCACATTATATTGCATGCCGGATAAGCTACGGCAGTGTCACCTGGTTACTAGGTGTGGGGGAGGTACTTTGGTGAAAACTTTGTTTTACAGCCCCCCTGTTTACCAAATTTTGTGTTTAAAATATCATATGTTGAAAATATCATACGTTACGGTTAGTAGCATGGAGCAGCAGATATAATGTGTGAACTGTACATATTTTTGATTGAAAATACTCTACTTCAGCTTCTTTACCTGTTGACGTAATAGGCTTTAAAAGTTTTTTTTGAATTTATTGGTGTACAAACTCTTCAAGAAGGTAAATTACAATACCTTGTACCTACCCTGTACCTTCTTGAGCTTCCAAATGGCCGAGTGGCGTTGGATTTGTCAATATGCCCATGACATGCCGGGACATCTTCTTGAGGTGTTAGTAGGGTTAGGTCTGATGGTATATTAGCCCTAGTGGCTACCGAAAAAAGAAAAAAATTCTCCCAATGAATGAAATGCATTTTGAAGTAGGAATTTTTTAAGGTTGCTCTTAAATTTACAGATTTCTACTTCTTGCCTAATAATCAACGGTAGTTTTTGATAAATTTTCAAACCTGAATAAATTGGCTTTCTTTCAAAAAAAGTCAGCCGATGCTGACATGCAAAGTTATTTCTAGATCTGGTGTTGTAGTTGTGGGTGTTATTACTATATTCTAGGCCTTGGGATTTAATGTACATACAAATTTCTAAAATATAAATGCAAGGCACTGTTAAAATCTGTAAGTTAATAAAGACAGTTACAATGACATCAAAAGCTAGATAACTAATTTCTTTCTTAATAAACATCTCATTCTTTGGGTGATTTGAGCCCATTTACATTAGGCTGGTTGCCAGAGCTGACGACCAGCTGTTAGCAGAGGCCTTTAACTGCTTCAACTGTCCATTGACTTAAATGCCCACTTGCAAAAAAAGTCACTTTATAAATGATTTTATTTAATTATGTTTTATTGCTCTACTCTTCTAATAAAAAACAATATAGTATAAGAGTCACCAGACCCCCCACATCATTTCGTGGGCCCCGTAGCTAAAAGTCATGATGGGCCCCCATCTTACTATTAAAAAAAATTAATTAGGCCTCCTATGAGTATTAATAGCTAGGCTAGTGCTTAATGATTATGCATTGATGCATTTGTATTATTACAATATCTGTGTTATCATGGGTTGAGAACAAATTCTAATTTTATCCCTGAGACATTGAGTAGCAGAAGATAAAACCTTTAGGTAAAAATGAAGGAAGCAAAGCAAATACAAAATTATAAAGAAAAAAATTAATCTTTCTTGGAAGTCTTGCCTGAGTTGTCATTAGTTTCAAACACTTGGACAGAGACACACTATCATCAGTAGTTTTACTAGTAGACAACCTGTCACTTCTAACACTTGCATCGTCATCACAATGGGAACGGCTATCACTATCATCATTCTTTTTAAAAACCTTCGTATTCTGCTGGCCCAACGATGCCCCTTTTCCGTCTTTAATGGCTTTTAACTTCTGATTTTGCGCCCCGGATTTGTGCTTGAAATTGCTTGAATACATAATGATTAATAATATAATTTAGCAACTATTAGATGTTGAAACTATTACATTAACAAACTGTCATGCGGTGTTAATACATTACTCAGTACCAAGCACCTGTTAGGGTTGTTGATTCACCGTGTGACTGGAGTGGAGTGGTGCCAGTGTTCCCAGATTTAAAAAACCACTATCGTACAAGATCATGAAATTATCGTCTTCCGATAAACTTTGTAAATTTTAATATTATTTAACCAAGAAACCCCTGAACTTGTGTCAGAAAACCATTTTAAATACTAAAACATTATTGATTATATTTAAAAAGAAAGAAAATAAATTTATAAAATTGGATTAAAAATGTCATCAAACTATCGTATCAGACAAAATGAGGATACCACCATAAAAAAATTATCGTAAAAGTACGATAACTATTTTACGTCTGGGAACACTGGGGGTGTGCTTGCGCAAACGGGCCGTGGTGTATGAGGGATGGGGAGGGGTACACTATAGCTACAGTATAGCAACGTCGCGCAGGCCCAGCGCCGGCGGGCAACCGGGCAGTGTTCTGCTTCTGTCTGCTCTTGTTCTTCAACAAGCTGTCACGTATTGACGTATCGTCATTTATTTTTGCGTCAGCTGGTGGTGGTTTAGTTAGTCACAGCTGTTGAAGATTCAGACACGATTTATACGCAACGCACTGCATATATCCAATTAACCTATTTATATTACTCTGATGTAATATTTCATTGATACACATAAATCTAGTCCTAGTGATTTAATTATTGTTTTCTTTTTATGATTTATTAAAAAAATGTGTTTTTATTTTTCCCTTATCCTTGCGGGCCCCCTCAGCTCACGGGCCCCGTTGCTGTGGCAACGGTAGCACCGGGTCCCCGGCCATGTGGGGACCCTGAGAGTCACTTGGGATCCTGATATCCTTCCATTTCATAAGCCTTTTTATGTTTATGATTGTGTGAAAATTAAGAGTATACTATACTTCTTGTGTTAATTAAAAGTCTCAAGGCTGAGTTTCAAATATATTTATATTTTTTATATGACCATAATACTACAGGATTATACTGATTACACTATACTATTGATTCTAAAAAGATCACTATCTACTAGAAGTGAAGATGGGGAGGCCTGCTGACCAGGTAAGACATCTCACACGAAACGTTCCCAGTCATACGAATAGCTAAAACTTTGGCCTGGTACAGTGTGAGGTGCCAGCCGTACAATAGAAGGCATAATTGTGCGTCTCTTTTATTCTAAGTTGGGGTGGCATTGTCTTCGGGGAATAACGTATGTCATAAGAAAAGAACTGCGGTCAGTGATGGCATAAAAATTCCCTGATGGCGAAAAATCCTACTCTCGTTATGATTTTGGATTCATTGAATCATGGTTACTTACTTGTTTTTTGTGGTTAACTGTAAGAAACCACTTATGGTCTCGTATGGTCCTAATGTTTGCCACACTCAACAGGTATTTCCATTTTGTATCATTTCACTTACTTTGTCAATACACTTACACATATTCAATATTCATAACATCCCAATTTTCATACAGTGGAAATTATTTCCTTAAAATTTTGAAGTTGGTTGGTTTGAAGAAGGGAATTCTCATCCCCACTGGCCAGACCTTCCCTCCCAAAAATTGTTTAGTATTGCTGACCAGTTATGTTCCTGCTTATGAATCTTACCCAACAAAAATAATCTCAAAAAAAATGTTTACACGTGTCTCTCAGTCTATTAACTTACACCTCCTTATTTACTTGGATTTAACTGAGAAACCTTTACCTTCTTTCTGTTAAGTCCTTTTTCAATGACGGCCAATGGACAGTAACACTTATGAACTAAAGAGAACAAAAAAATTGTTTCTACTGGCCTACTGCCTGATCATCGTGGTTATTTTTCTAGCAAAAAATGTAATATTTCATTTCAGTTTTCATTTATAAAGTTTTAAGTGAAAAGACCACTGATAATGGGGTCAAAGAAAAATAATTTAAGCTTCTTAAGTGTTGTAACTGTTGGTGCCTTTTTGTTGAAAAACAAAAGTTTGTGAGTTTAAGTACAGGCGCATGTTTAAATTTTTGTACTAACTAGCAGAAGATAAATAAGGTATAACAAAGTCTTCAAAATAACTGTATAGTTTTAATCAACGTAACAAAAATATAGGACGTATATAAATATAATAAATAATTACAATAAAAGTGGAATGCTGACAAGAAAATGTGTGCACGAGCACCTACGAGTCTTCAGATTAGTTTCCATCAACTTCGACTTCGCCTTCTTCTTCATCAAACTCCTCCTCATCAGCCGTTGCCTCCTGGTACTGTTGGTATTCTGACACCAGATCATTCATATTTGACTCTGCTTCTGTGAACTCCATCTCATCCATCCCCTCTCCGGTATACCAGTGAAGGAATGCTTTGCGTCTGAACATTGACGTGAACTGTTCTGAAATCCTCTTGAAAAGCTCTTGGATTGCTGTTGAGTTACCAATAAAGGTGGCAGACATTTTCAGGCCTCTTGGAGGAATATCACACACTGCTGTTTTAACGTTGTTAGGGATCCATTCAACAAAGAAGCTTGAGTTTTTATTTTGGACATTCAGCATTTGTTCATCCACCTGAAAAAAGGTAAAAGAAATAGTGAAAAAATGTTTATCAGGAAAAATATTCACTGATCAAAAAATTATATGTTCTTGGTTTTTTGTCTTTTGACTGGAATTTCAAATCCATAGGTTTGTCATTATGTGGTTGAACATTCCATAAATACATAAGGTCTTCTGTTAAAAAATGGCTTGAAAGTGTTAACCCTTTGCGATCGGATTGGATATTTGCCACTGGCTCCTTAGCCATCACACGGCCAACACTACAGACTGCCACCATTAGCGCGCGCGCGGAATGCGCGTGCATTAGTAGTGCGCAGAAGTCAGATTTTTTTCCATAGCAGTTGTCATATGCAATCAGACGCCCAGCAGTGGTGGCCAACATGAAATCCAACAAACACACACATGTACAGCAAGACTGGCTGATAAGTGACAATAACATATGATTGTTTTTTCTCTAAATTTTGCATGATACCTGTAGAGTGCTGTAACCTAGTGAGGAGTTATTTAACTAAATGATCAGTAGCCTTGCAATATTGAATTGTAAAAATCCCCTGCGATAAAATTGCAGGCTTTTAATGAAAACAATTCTGAGCTGATGGGAGTCAAGAATCAAGAATCAAGAGTTTTATTGTCGTTGACCTTTTTGTTTACAAAGGAATAGACATTGTCAATATACAAGCATTAAAATACAATATTTTCTAAAATTAAAAAAAAAACAAGATACGTAATGACGGGTGAAGGGTATAAAAAAAAAAACTTAATTATTAGTTAAACATTAAAATTCAATATTTACATTGCTTTCTAGAAATTCCGGAATATCATAAAAAGGATTGTTGGTTAACCATTCACATATTTTTGATTTAAACACCTTGAAGGGAACAATTCTGGCTGAAACAGGTAATTTATTAAAGAAGCGTATACAGTTCAGTTTATGGCTAATACTACTTTTTTTAAGTCTGTGAGCCGGTGTATCTAATTGAAGTTTTGTTCTTGTATTGTAAGAATGGAAATCTTGTCTAATATTAAATTCATTTTATTTCATTTTAGTGTACTGCAGAATCTGGTAAATGTATAAATTAATTACTGTCATTATTTTAAGTCGGACAAAAAGAGGCTTGCAGTGCTCCACGGGACCCGCTCCACAGATAGTTCAAATTACTTTTTTCTGTAGAATAAGAATTTTGTTTGAATGAGACGAATGCCTCCATAGGATTAGTCCATAAGATATATGTGACTGAAAAAAAGCAAAGTATGCCATCCTTAAATAATCAAAAGAAACAAAATCTTTTAGCTTCCACATTAAGTAACTAACACGGGAAATCTTTTTACAAGTGTTATCTATTTGTTCTTGCCAGTTTAATTTAGAATCAATATAAAAGCCAAGCAATTTAACAGATTTTTTTTCAATTTCATTGGAGAGGCTAATTAAAATATTTTGTGTTTTATCTTGATTACATTTAAGCTTGTTAGCTGAAAACCAAACCGATGCTAGATTTATGGCTTCATTAGTGATTAAATTGAGAGTGTGAATGTCTTTATGAGCTGCTATTAGGGTAGTATCATCTGCATAAATTACAGAGTCGACCCTAACATTTCCCGGTGAATCATTAATACATATTAGAAAAAGGAATGGTCCTAGGACCAAGCCCTGCGGAACACCCGAAACCACCTCCCTTAAACCAGATAGCATCCCCCCAGCAGACACATATTGCCTTCTGTTGCTCAGATATGATTTAATGAAACCTATCTGTGGATGTTTGACGCCATAATATTCAAGTTTTGTTAGCAAAACGTTGTGAGGGACACAATCAAAGGCTTTTGTTAAATCAAATAATGTAAGGGAAACTGTTTCTTTATTCTCAAAAGCATTTAGTGTTTTATTTATAACATTTAGAACTGCTGAGGTGGTTGACTTTCCTTCCCGAAATCCAAATTGTGAATTTGTCAGTAAACTATTATTTTCAAAATATTCATTTAGCTGTTCATACACAATAGATTCAATAATTTTTGAAAATATTGGGACAATTGATATTGGTCTATAATTTTGAGGCAGAAGTTTATTTCCTTTCTTGAAAACTGGTACAACCTTTGAAATTTTTAGAAGATCAGAAAAATAACCAATTTTTAAGGCTTTGTTGATACAAAAAGCTAATGGTTCACTTATTAAATTAACAGTCTGTTTTAGAGTGAGTGTTTTAGAGTGAGCTGCCATGGTGAATGCCAAGCTGACGCGGAATGCGGCTTGGCCAGTAGAGCTGGCTGTCCGACCGTCGGAACCAAGCCATTAAGAAATTAATTCTGACTGGCTGCTGACTGCGTTTTGGCCACTTTAGCGGGCCTTCGATTGCAAAGGGTTGAACAAATCTCGATTTGACCACATAATTCTTGACCAAAAAGTGAAAATTTCATTTAAATGTTAGTTTTTTATTATTAAAATATTAATAAGATCTTCAGCATTTTAGGGAGGCATGTAAGGTCACGATCACATTGCTCACATGTGTTCATGAAAAATTGATGGTGCGAGTTTGCGCAAGCTACACATACAAGTGGAGGCTTGTAACTACTTGCAAATAAAACAATTAGTTTGTGGAACTAGATAATACAGACGATAGACTCTTGGAAAATGAACGGATGGTTATTAATACTTTGTCAGTTAATATTGTTATCAAGGCTTTATTTTATATCATGTGCTCCTATTTAAAACATAATTTCTAATCATAACTATTTGGATGCTTCCCAGTGTTTTAAATCTGTAAGAAATTGTGTTCATTACTTTTGCTCGGTCTTACTTTTCCAGACAGTTTGTTTTGGTAATTTTAGTCTGGCTACAGAACATTTTCTTTCATGCTCAAAAAACAGTATGAGTTATAACAACTTTTGGGCTTATATTTTATAAAATTTCCATTGAAATAAAAAATGTTGGGCTGAAATTGTTATATATTAACTTTATAGTGAGGGTTCGTTGGCCACCTCCCTCCCCATCCTGTTTATGTGGTTCCTATTATGTTTCTGATCACATCTGCACTGGACCGCCCTCCTTCCCCTTACCACCTCTATCAGTTGTTCGTCCATTGCACAGTAAACTCCTAAACAAATAACTATAAAAACATGAAGCAATTCAACTGCAAAGCCAAGAGCAACAGGGATTCAAATACATCCTGGTTGTATGGAGTGTGACTGCCTCATGCAATTCCCCAGTTTATTTTTCCGTTAATCTAAAGTATTTGTTTCCCTTGCACGCTCACACAACCAATGTTTCTTGCACGCATGCGATCACACCTTAAATAAAACTGAAATGAAGTGAAAGTAACATTTCAATTATTTCAGCAGAATTCTGCCTAAACCAATTAGCGTATTAATTTGGGAAAGTGTTATTAAGGTAAAAGAACCTAATACAGATCTATTCAGCCAGGAAGTCTTGTAGGGGTGGAAGTGCAAGAGAGATGGAGAATACCCCCACCACTGTTTTTGCTTAATCAGTTGTGTACAGTCAACTTAAAACCCTCACATGGCCTATGACAACTTTTCAAGATGACCTCTGCTTAGTTTAGATATACGGTCTGCTTTATTTACGTTTATAAACCAGCTGCTCGATTTTAACACATAATCGTGTCGATTAAATAAATAATCAGAGAAAACTTACATTCTCCTTTGATTAATTTCACTTACCTGACACGATTAAATGGCCATATTTTAACAAAGGGTTTGATAGAAAGCATAACTTCTGTGTATAGATGTTAATAAGAAGTATTTCCGAGTCACCATAATTATACTAACTTCAGGCCCCTTTCGCACAAGGCAGTTTTGATGCGCCTCCTGCCATGCGACAAAGAGTCGTGCGATTCTAAGTTGTAACCCCTTTCAGACGAGGCGGTTTTTATGCGGCTTGTGTCGTACAACTAGGAGTCACGCGACCCGCTCCGCCTCAGTTTAGTAAGTGGATCATACGAAATTTCCGTGCGACGCACTGCCGCATCGTGTGAAACCACCGATAAGGTTACTTTGAAATACGAATCGGACGACACCTTGTCGTGCTTTCACATGAGGCGGCAGCGTGTTGTAAGTTATTTTCTCCGTCCGGCCACCTCAGGACCAATCGTGCGACTCATTTCTTTTTTATTTTTTTCTCATTTGTATTTTTGATTAATTGAACTTTTAATATTTTAGTGCTTGACTTTGGATTTCTCCAATTTACTTACTCGACTTTTTACAACTACTCGAACCCGACTAGTCAAGCCATTAAACGGTACTCGCAGGGCTTGTAACAGTTCTTGAGGTTGAATAAAATAAAAAAAAATAACTCAAATAAGAAAAAAAACCAAAAAATAACCTTTTGTACACAAAAAATACTGCTAAAAATTAGAAAACCGGTGTTATATTGGGGATAATACATTCTTAACCTTGGTAAAAAAGAAAATCTCGACAGACTAATCACAAATCTGCCTAGATTTGACGGCGAGACTTGGTTTTCACGCAACGAGACTTAGTTTTCACACATTTTAGGATGATGAGATTCGTCTGCCGCGATGCTGCTACGAGATCGTCTGACAAACGAATACTGTAAACAGGGCTTGTAGCAGTTCTTGAGGTTGAAAAAAATAAAAAAAATAACAAAAATAACCAAATTCTAATAAAAATAACAAAAAATAACCAAGAGCAAAAAAATAACAAAAAATATAAAAAATAACCTGTTACAAGCCCTGTACTCGTGGAAAACGAGTGAAGAAGGGAGCAAGTGTTTTTCCACATAATGTTATCAGCAGTGGCGAAGCGTGCGGTCATCGTTAGATTCGGCGATGACCAGAAAGAATAAATTAATTTCAGTCCTAGCGAAAATCTCGTCAATGTATCACTAGTAGCGCCCAAGCGACCACTTAAAACTCTCGACCTTGATGTGGCCCCGTGGCCGTTGCCAACGTAGTGGTAGTGACTAGGCCATTGGAGATGGAGCTGCTGATCGTGCGATTCTGGAACACCCCCACAATGCCTATTGAAGAGGGCCCTTACCTCCCCCCAAACCTGCAGCCATTCACAACACCTTATCACTCCCGCTCAAATACGCCAGTTCGGACGGCCTCAGTCGGCCGCTCTCGTAATTTCTCGGCAGCTTCCGCAGGACTTTGGCTATTGGTATGACCATGGAAAAAGAAGATATGTTTACTTCTCTGTAGTACGAACAAGGAGGTTAGAGTCTAAACTGGAGGTAACGCGACAATGCTATAGCTAATGAAAAAACGGCCCTTTCATTTTGCCAGGTTGGCAATAACGATGGGGAGTAATGCAGTAATTTAGAAATGAGCTACCATTCCTTGAATGTTGATATTAAACGATTCAAAATTGTAAGAATTACCAAAGATGCGAATCAGTTCTTAAAAATATGTCATAAACTCTAACAAATTGATTAATCTCAATCATCTTTTGCGTATCTTCTTAAATTTACGTACGGGGACACAATTACATTAGTTAAATATCTTCTTTCTTTTTAAATCTATTTTTATGTTCAATCAATCAAATAGTTTGACTCTCATTACCGAGTTCATTGGTTTTTGATCAGTAATGCAAAGAACGAAGTTGTACTCCCCCTCATCATTGCCAACCTGACGAAATCTTTGGGTCGCAGGAATACTATTGCGTGTTTTCTCTAGTTAGATTCTAACCTCCTTGGGTACGACAATATGATTTAGACAACGAGTACAAAATTATTCTGTGCTCGTGGATTTAGATGACTGCGATACTGCAGTATGCAATTCTCGACCTTAGTCTGCGTTCTATAAACATCAGTATGCGTTGCTGTGTGTTCTGTTGTTTGTTTTTGGGTATTTACTGTAATTTTAAAGTTACTGTGCCCTTCTCCACTGAGGAATGAATGTAAGTTCAAGTTAATTAAATGATAATGGTGGAAGACGCGGCTATCGTTATAAAAATAAAAGAACGACCGTTCAGTTCTCACAGTTACGAAGAGAAGCTACAAACAATTCAAAATGGCAGACCATGTCCAAATCTGCCAAATTTGTCTGTTATTGTTTCCGACAGGAATAGGTCAGTTGAGCACGGCAGACTTTTAACTTTGACAGACGACGCTGACACGTCGGCAAACAGTGTAATGGCTTACGTCGTAGAAATAGTAGTAGGTAGTAGTTTAGCAGATGATGAAGAAACAGCCAGTTTTATTGTGAATTACAATTACTGTAACTATGTATTAACATATCAAGAACAACACTTAGGCTTTATATACGTTTTTATATTATAAATCATAAATAATTTAGTGATTTTTTATTTTATTTCCTTAAAATTTGCTCTCTTCCATTGTTGTAGAAATAATTATGCGAGGACCTAGAAAAAACTTCACGCCTCGCCACTGGTTATCGATAAGATCATGATTGCGATCTATTTTTGAACACGATAAACGACAGGAAGAGCTCCACGTAACATCAATAACCCATCAACTATTAAGTGAGGTATGAGTTTAAAAAAATACAATCTCCTTGAATTCAGAAAATGGAAACTTATCAAGATATATTTCGATGTTAGGCAGGTCTTATGCTCAGCGTTACGCATTGTGCGTCTGTCATGGTGCGTTTCAAGTTCTATTTAGTCAAATGACAGTTGCCACGGGTACACTGTCAAATTGAGGCATTTATGCAGCGCGTCCCGCGTTCGGTGCCCCGGGACAGCGCAGCACTTGTCCTTTAATCCGGGTACGTAAAACAATAGGGAATAAATATTTTAATCAACGCGGCAGTAAAAAACAAGATACTAAATTTTGACAGAAATGTCACAAGTGTGATCGAAGAAAACCTGCGACAGCCAATGTCATGAGAACGTGTGACTGACGGGAGATGCGCCAAAACGAGTCACGAGTCAACGATCCACACGAGTCACGAGTCAACGATCCACAACTGTGGATCGTCACCGTGCATAAAACCAGCCTTATCCTCAAAAAACCCTGCACTACATCTTTTATTGAACTGTAATTAAAAAACTAAAATTGAACTGTAACTCCTCTGAACTAAAATTTTTATTCATGGTTTATATAATAAATGGAATGATGGCACACTGTGGATTGTCACCGTGCATGAAACCAGCCTTATCCTTGAAAAACCCTGCAGTACATCTTTTATTGAACTGTAATTAAAAAGCTAAAATCAAACTGTAACTCCTCTGAACTAAATTTTTTATTCATGGTTTAGATAATAAATATAATGATGGCACACTGCTTTTAATTTCGTCACACTTGATTTCCAATATTTAGGCGCAAAATACGAGACAAAAATTGTTCTCATACAACAATTGTGCTTGTTTTCTTTTTCTTTCCATGTTTCTTTAGAATCCTTCTCTCACTAAAAATTAATCCTTCAAAGTTTAGTTCCGACTTCAATTTCAAATGTTTTTTTTCAGTGTAGGAAGGCACTACTCAGTTACTCAAAAGTTATTGACAATCCTCCTTTCTACTCCTTTGTCAAAACCATCAAGGTTAGTCACTTTGTTTTCAATTTCACTTTTTTTCTTATAACTTCGATACCCACATTTGGATCCACAACCCTTCTCTTTTAACACTTCAACCGGGATACCGATTTAATGGAGATCCCACAAGCCTTTGTGCAATGACATTAAGTATTCATGTGGATGCAACCTGGCACATTACAGCTGATGCAGGAGGTGGGGCTTCACCTTACACTCTCACTGAATAAAGTTAATTACTAAATACCTTCATGGGAATACTACTCATGGTAAACCAATCTGCTTGAAAGCTCTTCCAAAGTAAAAACTTTATTGTACTTAAAAAATCCTCTCCAAATCCAAATTCTGCTTCCTAGTCTTATGAGTTACATAAGTTAAGGAGTTGGTCAAAGCAATCACCTCTTTCATAGACATGCGGCCACGGAAGATTGCAGCAACTGTGAGGTATCGGGCCATGACGAGGATCGCAAGCAGCCATCATGTTTTTAGCATCAAACATCTGGTTTGTGAGTTCAGGCACAGTCAGGGAGCGGTACTGCACACTGCCTCGTGCCGTGAGAGGCGCAAAACCTGGCATGAAGAAATGGAGCCGAGGAAACGGCACCATATTGACTGCCAGTTTTCGCAGATCTGCATTCAACTGTCCTGGAAACCTGAAAATGTTCTTAATAAATTAATATTCAAGATTTAAACTGAAACAACAAAACAACATTTAATTTAGTTGCCTCAAAAGTCATTTTAAGTAGGCTTACTAAAAACTAACCGTGAATCAGCTAATTACTGAGGACCGAGCGAGAAAGTACTTTCACCCTACATTACTACTTTACATGCTTCAACTGATTACATTACGCTTCTGTGTTTTTCTTGCCTTAGCTTTATTGTTGCTAATAACCTTAAAAATGGCACATTCACTTACAATGGATATGATAGGTGACGAATTGGAATTAACTTTATTGGATATCAGTAAAACCACTGTTTTAGGATGATTTTGTGATTGTATTTAAGATGCTTCATACTTGAATACTCAAGTATTCAAGTATCCAAGTATGAAGCATCTTAAATTTTATGATAAAATCTGCATGATTAAATCTTATGATATAGCCTTTCAAAATCTTACAGCAGACTTCAAAATGAGAGGTTTTCGTCATTTGGTTTGCTCCCCAATTGGCTGTGTTTGGGACATGGTTGACTTGGATAAATTTACATCAAATTTAGTCAATTTCCAACTTCTTACAGAGGCAAACATTACTGTTGTTTCCTACTACCAAAAATCTTTCAGAAAGCTAAGGAATGGTTTGTCACATGAGGATTTTTTAAATCAGATTAAGACCTTACTGCAACAAAAGACCCAACTACCTATTCTATCAGCACCACTCATCTGTAGTAGAAGTAAGCAGCAAATTGAGTCACCACAGCCACAACAAACACCTGAGCCACGGAGGCAACACGAGTCACCACGGCAACCTGGGTCGCAGCAGCAGCATGAGTCCCAGCAACATTTTGAGTCACAGCCTGTTCTAGTCCCAGGTCGTCAGCTTTACAGCACGGTGGTCAGCAATGGAAGCAAGTCAGTGAGTGTCAGTGAGAGTGGCAGTGAAAAGAGCATTGTCTGTGAGGGCAGCAAGAGTTTAGTTGTTGATCCACCTACAGTAGAGCTAAGTTATGCTTGTAATGATGAAATGTCTTTTTTAGCCAAACAAGCATTAACAGAGATAGTAAATTAAACAGCATTAATCATAATCATAATTTGTTAAATAACAACATTTCATGTGGTACTAATGATTTTTTGTTGCTACATGTTAATATTAGGTCAATGCAAAATAAATTAAATGAATTACAGTACTGGTTAGATGGCTCAAACTGTTCAATACTAAGTGTCAATGAGCATTAGTTGTATTATTCAAATATTCATATTTTTGTCCCTTTTAATTTTGAATTGGCATCTAGTTATTGTAGGTCAAACACAATAAGAGGAGGAACGTCTATTTATGTAAATAAAAACCTAGGTTTAGAATTTTTGCCAATTGATTTAGCAGAGTTGTGTATTGAAACTGTTTTTGAGGCATGTGCAGTAATGTTAAAACCGTACAAAACCATTATTGTTTCTGTATATAGAATTCCATCAACTAGAGAAGAAATTTTTATTGAGAAAATAGAATATATGTTATTATTTCTCTCAAAATATAAAAATTACAATATAATTATAGCGGGGGATATAAATTTAGACATAAGAGACAAAAATAAACATACAAATGATTTTTTAAATGTTTTAAAATCTTTCAACTGTACTTGTCTTAATGAAAAACCAACTAGGATAGATGCCTGTCTTGATAATATTACCATGAATATGTCTAGAGATTTGAATTCCGATGTTATTAAGTTAGGACTTTCGGATCACAATGGGGTTTGGCTTAAATTTAGTAACTTTTTCCAAGAGTGTAAAAAGGAAGTAAAAATATGCAATCTTAGTGAAAGAGCTTTGTGTTCTTTTCAAAATAATTTGAATATAGTAGACTGGGCTTCTGAGCTATCTCCTTTTCAAAGTGACGTTAATTGTTGTTTTCAAGTTTTTGTTAATATATTTAAGTCTATATATGAAGAAAATTGTCCAACTGTTACCAAAATTGAAACAAAGCTAAATGTAAAGCCTCAACATAGCTTTCATTGGTATTCTGAACACCTTGCTAGAATAAGAATCATGTTACTTATTTATAAGGACAGGGCTCATTTAAGTGAAGAAGACAGATTAAGATATGTTCAGTTAAGGAAGATTTATAAAAATGAAATCCAACTAGCAAAATGCAAAACTAATGATGAGTTTATTTTAAATTCAAAAAACAAGGGGAAGGCAGCTTGGAGTGTAATTAAAAATGAAATTAATGAACCTAGAAAAAGCAATTCTATTCCAGTCAATATAAATATTTTAAACTATCATTTTGTCAATGCTTGTGTAAAGTCAAAGCAATAAGTATGATCCAATGGCTTTTCTCTCTTCTACAAATACAAAAATTGACTCAAAATTTCAGTGGTCAACTGTAACGCGGCTCAACATGATCGAGTCAATCAACAATCTAAGTAGTTCTAAAGCTGAAGACTACTACGGGCTGTCAAATTTCGTAATAGAAAAGGCAGGCCCTTCCATAATAGAACCACTACATTTTTTATTTAATAAGATGATTGAACAATCAATTTTTCCCGGGTGTCTCAAAATAACAGTTACAGTCCCGTTATTTAAAAAGGGTGAAAAAACTGATCCGAATAAATACAGGCCTATTTCTCTCATACCGATCTTCTCAAAAATCTTTGAGCGTTGTATTCATCAGCAGATATATTCATATTTTGAAAACCACCATCTCTTCAGTGAAAGTCAGTATGGTTTTAGATCAAAATTATCAACAGTAAAGGCTTTGGAAAATCTCATTTCACATGTTTTTAATCAATTTGATGGTAAAATTAATACTAATTGACTTATCAAAAGCTTTTGATTCTATTTCTCATCAAATCTTGATAAATAAATTAGCTCATTATGGGGTGGTTGATAAATCTCTGAACCTTTTAGAGTCATACTAGCTGATAGCCCCGGCTTTGCTCGGGAGAATATTTTTTCTTCTCATATTATTGTTGTTTCTTAGAGCTGCATTCTATTAGTAACCATAGTAGTAGCTATTTCTAATGGTAACCATAGCAACTATTCAAAGCACTCCAAAAATCCTTGACATAGGTCCCTTTAAGACAACCCTGCGCCTAAGCCCTTAAAGATATAAAAACCAAACCACCATAGTGCACATTATGAGATTCCAAGCTTTAATTTGACACCAAGATCAAGTGTCTATGACATGTAGTTTTGGCTGTAGCCTGAAATATACCAACACACAACTCTTCTTTTATATATATATATATATTGATTTAAACAACAGATCCCAACTAGTACAAGCAAATGGTGAAAGGTCTGGTATGTTAAAAATTAAGAATGGAATACCCCAGGGATCTGTTATGGGCCCTTTTCTTTTCATTGTCTTCATAAATGATTTACCTCAATGCATTCCATGTAAAACAACTCTTTATGCTGATGACACAACATTTCTCACAATAGGTTCAAATTTAAATGAAGCCTTAGAGAGAAGTACTGCCATAATTCAAATGGCAGAAGAATGGTTTGAGAACAATAAATTGAAAATAAATCATTCAAAAACTGAAAAACTCATTTTTTACCTTAGGGTAACTGCACAAGAAAACAAATCAGTTAAGCTTTTAGGGGTTTATATTGACCAAAGGCTAGATTGGAATGAACATACCCAATTTCTTTGCAACAAATTGGCACAATCTTTATTCCTTTTGAAAAAATTAAAAAACAATGTTAGCAATAAATTAATTCTTTTTTCATATTTTGCATTCTTTCATTCACATCTGCAATACGGTATTCTTTTATGGGGCAACTCAGTGGGATCAAAAACAGTCTTTAAATGGCAAAAAAGGCTATCAGATGTATTCTGGGTTTAGAGCCTTGGATCTATTGTAAAGATCATTTTAAAACCCTTGAAATTTTAACTCTCCCAAGTATGTATATTTTCAGTTGTTTGATGCATGTAAAAGAAAACATCAATCAATTCATCTATAGATCAGAAATTCATAGCCATAATACAAGAAATAATCATTCCCTTAATTTGCCCCTGACAAGACTTATACTTACACACAATAGTTATAAATACCTCAGTGTACAATTTTTTAACAAATTACCTCCATCTGCATCAACCTCGCCCATGAATAAATTTAAAGCAGTTACTGACACTTGGTTAACCCTTGAGCGGGCGCTTCACCGGCGAAACGCGAGCGGGCGCATGCGGAGTTTTACTCCGCATCACTAGATTGCACAAATTTAACCCATTTTACTTGTTTTATAACGAAATATTGTATTTAAATGTTGACAAACTTCATTAGGAATCACATTTCATCGTCGATTCAGTTAACTGTTCAACTTAATAGGTGTGATATTTCAATTGAACATAGTAAGTAATTTTCTAGTATCAAATATGTATTAATTATTATTTACATTTTTGGACTTTTCCTTTCACTTATTTTTTACGAAAGCAAAAGGGAAAGTCCAAAAAATTAATATTAATAACAAATCCATTGCTATTATGAATTTTAAAAATAGGTATCATCAGTGTCCGTGTAACGGGAGAGGGCGCTCCGCAAACTGAGACGGTATCTCTGAATTTTGCAAATAACGAGGTACCAAGGGGGGGGTGGGGGGTATAAATAGCTTTAGGAAATTCCTGGAATGAGGGGCATAAAGTACGGAGCCGGTCACGACCGCCGACACCCATTATATCTATTTATTTTAAAATAAAAAACACGTGCGGAGGAAAACTCCGCGTGCGCCCGCTCGAGGGTTAAAATGCAAAGCATTTTATTCCATAGAAGAATTTTTAAATAGTGATTCTAGTGACTTGATTTTCTTAGAAAGTTAAATATTTAGTTTTAAGATTTACTGTACTTTTTGACAATGTCGATTGCTTTGTGCTTAAAGACAATAAAGAGATTATTATTATTAAATACAATTGCAAAATTACTGCGCTTCGCTGTACCGACTGTGCAATAACTATTTAGCTCAAGTGATAAAGACCCACTTTACACACTTAGTGTACAAATACCTATTTTAGTCTGATTGTAAAGTCCCAGTTTTTTGTACGCTGTTATTGATTAGTCCTGATAAACTAAATTCCACAACTTGACACCCTCTCGGATTACAGGCCAAGATAGCGGGTCTTGTCAGCACTGCAGATTAGATTGTACTAGCAACATAAGTACAGCAACACCATAGTTTAATAAATTTTATTATTGCAGAGCAAGAACACAAACTGCATTAAACACAAACATTCACTGAAAAACCATTATGCAAATTATAAAATAAAATATAAATAATGCATACTCCGTCCTCTACAGTTTGTGCGTTTTACCTTGAGCTATGGGAACCGTTTACACCTGATGCAGTTGGAGTGGAGAGAAAGTCAACAGAACACCACAGCTGATCTCTGAAGTTGTACTAGCCCATGGTGTAAAGAAAAAAGAAAGGTGTGTGCACAGTCAGCTGGTATGGCATAGTTGGGCTCAAAAAACTAGCGGACCTAGTGGTTAGACCTCAAAACTAAGACCGTTTTGATTGAGTTGTATTGGCTTGACTGGTTTGTATTGGTTTTCGTAAGTGCTATTTGCTTCAGCCCAACTACGTCACATCAGCTGATCCTACACACTCCTTTCTTTTTTTCTTACACCATGGTACTAGCCTGCATGTTATCATATCATTTTCTATCAGCTTCTATTTATATCTAAAATTTGTAAAAGCAGTTGATGCTTGTTAACATTCATTTTTACATTGTTTATTGTCCCAAATAATTGATAATAAACTATGTTTGACAGGTCCGTCATCAGAGTAGGCCCTAGCTCAAAATAAAACAAACCGCAACTGTACATTTTTTCAGCAAAGAAATGAAAATACAAAAGTAAGCGCAATAAAAATTAAGAATTTCTATGAGTGTTCGCAAGTTTACCTGAGGCAAGTGGTTACTCCACTCATGGTGAGTGACACTAGGTGGTTGAGGTCTCCGTAGGTGGGAGTGGATAGTTTGAGGGTTCGGAAGCAGATGTCATAGAGAGCCTCGTTGTCGATACAGTATGTTTCATCTGTGTTCTCCACAAGCTGATGAACTGACAAGGTAGCATTGTAGGGTTCCACAACTGTATCTGAAACCTTGTAGTAAAACCAAATAAAAAGCAATTGGAAAGAGCAACGTAATCCAAGCAATTTCTCCTAACTTCTTTGAAAATACAACTAACTGAAATATGAATGCCACTTCAAATTGGACAGTTATTTTAAAGGAATTTCACATCCTTTAATTTTATTTCCTTCATGTATCAAGGGACAATTAGTATTCTATTAACATTTTAAAATCCTAAAATCAGAGGCATTGAGTCAACTAGGCTGCAGAGCAAATGAATTTTATAAAATGTTATGCCTGAAGAGAATAATAAATTAAATATTAATTTTTTACTTCAACAGACAAAGTTATCTAGAATAAGTTGTTGATAAAGGATAGAGAATGTATGGAGTATCAGTATGTTGCATTTAACTCTGGAGGAAAAGGAAGTATATCCCACTTTCAAAACAAAATTTCTCTATTTTTTATGGATTGAAGAACTGCTTTATTATAACTTCATGTATATTTATCATATGGTAATACAGGGTGTTTTTTTTAAACACAACCCATTTTTAAGATTGAGTAATGCATATATAAATATGAAATGAGTATTGTTTTATTGATCTTTACATTTTATACAGCCTATTATTTAAGTTTGATCACATTTAGTTTACAATATGTGCTCAAACAGTCCGCCATTGGCATTTGTATAAAGTTATGCTCTTTCAATCAAATTCCCGAACACGTGTTGCAAGGCACCTCTTTAAATTTCTTGCATTAAATTTGTTATGTTTGCTTTGAGGTGCTGAATATCTTGTGAATAATTGTTTTCGTATAATAATTACTAATTTACATGTCTGTGGCAAATTTCATTCAGATCGGACCATTTTTACGCGAGTTATCGTGCTTAAAGACACACACATTAAAAATGCAACCCAAAACTTGATTTTATCGGTGAAGGATTATTTCCCCCCAAGATATCCCCGGATTTGACCCCACAATGTTATTTTAAGGCCTACGAAAACAACTCACAGGATATTCAGCACCTCAGAAGAAACATATAATAAATTTAGTGCAAGAAATTCAAAGAGACACCTTGCAACACGAGTTCGGGAATTTGATTGTAAAAGCATAACTTTATAGAAATGCCAATGGCGGACTGTTTGAGCACATCATGTAAACTAAATGTGATCAAACTTAAATAATAGGTTGTATAAAATGTAAAGATCAATAAAACAATACTCACTTCTTTTTTATATGTGCATTATTCAATCTTAAAAATGGGTTGTGTTAAAAAAAAACACCCTGTATTACTTTCTGTAATCTTATTACGAACTTAAGCAACTGTATGTAGGAAATATGTAACGTTACCTTAGGTGAAGGAACAACAGAGTATGTATTCATAATCCTGTCAGGATATTCCTCTCTGATCTTAGAGATTAAGAGGGTTCCCATTCCAGAACCAGTGCCACCTCCCAGGGAATGTGTCAGTTGGAACCCCTGCACCACAGGAGATTATGGCTTGTAAAATACAAGTAAGTAAATCCAACCCAAGAATATTAGACTAAGTCAAATAAACACTTAAAAAATAATACAAAAAATTAATGATCAACCAGTAGGAAACTAAACAGGTACAGTACACTCTCGATTATCTGAGGACTTCGGGACCAAGGCTACCTCGGATAACACGAACCTCGGATGGAGTTTAAGTGTGATTTGTGATTGGGCTGTAATAAGACCACTTCAAAATGTTTTTATTATACAGTATTTACCAATAAATACGACAATGAAAGTCCTTTCGAGTTGCAAATAATAGAATTTTAAATAAAGACAATTGTTCTACGCATTCATAAAACGCTTTTTTTAAACGCTTTTAAACGCTTAAACGCTTTAAACGTTTTTTTTTTTTCATAAACGCTTTTTTTTTTTTTGCTTAGTAAGAAAATAAAAACATTTATTCAAGCTTAGAGCTGCCTCGGATAACCCGGAGTCTCGGATAACTGGGGCTCGGATAACCGAGAGTACCTATACTGTACAAAAAAACTACATTGCTGCAGCCAAGGACATATGCATATTTAGGAATTGCCAATCTAAACATTCATTATCTATCTCTCTCACCCAAGTTTTAAAAGTAGGTGGGGTTTTTTAATGCAAACTTTAGTGGTCAAGCGCTATACCCAGTGAGTACTCAGCAGCTTTTGTTTATTATAACAAGATGTTTCTTGATATTTCTATTTCTATTTTAAGTTAAGTCTTATTCAGTTAGCTCTTTGTATTTGTGCTCTTAAGGAATATTTTATCAAAAAACTAATATTTATGCTCCAATTTGCTAATTTACCGATATCTCCTACCATTCTCCTGCAACCATCTGACGGAGAGCAGATAGTCCAGTCACCACTTGACGTATCCACCATGTCCGAGCCTTGGGGAGGTGTAGGCTCATCCGAGTCAGAATGTTTGGGACAGAATTTTTTAAACTACCAATCCTGGCCAAGTCTAGTGTGGTAAATAGTTCTGATGGGAATTTTGGGGGAAATCTTTCCGATTTAAATATACTTAATAATCCAATTTCCAAAACATGTAATTCATAGATAAACAAAAATGTTCTGAGAATTGTTCATCAAAATGTTCAAGGGGTTTTAGCTAAACTGTGTATGATAGAAATTTCCTTAGAAACAACCTCTCCCAACATTTTTTGCATGTCAGAACATTTTCTCAATCAGGATGAGTTGAACGGTTTTTGTTTGCCTGGTTATAAAGTGGCTTCTGGTTTTTGTCGGTCTAGTTTGGATAAGGGTGGTGTGTGTATTCTCATTAAAGATAACCTATCCTTTCAGTCTGTAGACGTCACTAGATTTTGTAATGAGGGCTATTATGAGTTTGCTGCTGTAACCTTTGTTTTTGACGATTGTCCGTATGTTTTGATTTCTGTTTTTAGACCACCTCACAAATCTGTAGAAAGTGTTGACCTTTTTTTGGAATCGTTCAATGACTGCCTGGAATCATTTGATAGACCCTACACCAAAATCATCATCATGGGAGACTTCAATATAGACATGTCTGTTGATGATACTTCATCAAGGAAATTAACTGAGTTGATGTCTTCATTTGGTCTGCGGGATACTGTCCAATCATATACTAGAGAATTCAATGGTTCTAAGTCACTTATAGATCTTGTCTTTTGTAATATTGGCCCTTCACTTTGAATACTGATGTTGTTATTTCTGGAATTTCGGATCACCATGCCCAGGTTTGTGATGTAAAATTAA
The DNA here is from genome assembly GCA_035578135.1 of Flexamia atlantica. Lineage (NCBI taxonomy): Eukaryota > Metazoa > Arthropoda > Insecta > Hemiptera > Cicadellidae > Flexamia > Flexamia atlantica. The sequence continues at coordinate 80,719,284 of JAQJVK010000001.1, read as the reverse complement.
TCAATCCGCTTTCAGCTGAACAACCAAAATTGAAACAAAAAAGAGTGCTCAGTGAACAAAATATTCGTATTTTTAAAATCTTGTTATCTAAAGAGTCATGGAATTAAGTATATGCTTCAGTTGGTATAGATAGTAAAATGGATTCTTTTATTTCTACTCTGAATTACTACTTTGATTTGTCTTGTCCTGTTAAGAGATGCAAGGTTAGAGCTAGGAAGACTTACACTAAAATTCATTTTGATAAAAATCTTTCCACAATGCGGGAGGATTTATTGAGGTTGTACTATTCTTCAAAGGACTTAGATCAGACACACCCTTTAAAACAGTCTTATCTCAATTTAAAGAAGCGTTATAGGTCACTTGTCAAGACAGCAAAGGCAAACAATGTTCTTCATCATCTCACTAGTTCTTCTAATCAATCTAAGGCGGTCTGGGATGTTATAAATGAGACTGTCCCTAATAAAGGCCCCAAACCTTTTAGAAACATTCAGGTTGAGTCTTCTGATGGAGTTACGTGATCCTTTAGAAGTAGCCAACTCTTTTAATACTTTCTTCTCTGAAATAGCAAGTAATTCTGCTCTTCATCCTGTTGCGCTAAACAATACACTTTCTGTTCCGGCTTCTTGTTCATCTATTTTCATTCAGCCTACTGGTGAATCTGAGAGTATTATTAACTCTCTAAAAGTCAGCAATTCCGCTGGAAAAGACGGCATCTCGTCCAAAATACTCAAGTCCCTTATGCCATCTGGTCAATTCCTCTTTTGAAGAGGGTAAATTTCCCACATCATTAAAGTCAGCCATTGTGAAGCCTCTTCACAAGAAAGGAAGTACCCTTTGTCAGAATAATTACCGTCCCATTCCTATTACTTCAACCTTTTCCAAAGTGTTTGAAAAGGCTTTTCTAAACCGCCTCAATCCCTTCTTGGTAGAAAACCAGACCTTGCTCACAAACCAGTTTGGTTTAGGCAAAAGGTTTCCACCGTTGATATCATGTACAGCTTTATCTCTAATGTTACTAAAAATATTGATGAGCACAATAATGTCTTTGGTGTTTTTTTTTTATCTCAGTAAAGCCTTTGATATGGTTAATCATTCTTTTGTCCCTTATGCCATCTGGTCAATTCCTCTTTTGAAGAGGGTAAATTTCCCACATCATTAAAGTCAGCCATTGTGAAGCCTCTTCACAAGAAAGGAAGTACCCTTTGTCAGAATAATTACCGTCCCATTCCTATTACTTCAACCTTTTCCAAAGTGTTTGAAAAGGCTTTTCTAAACCGCCTCAATCCCTTCTTGGTAGAAAACCAGACCTTGCTCACAAACCAGTTTGGTTTAGGCAAAAGGTTTCCACCGGTGATATCATGTACAGCTTTATCTCTAATGTTACTAAAAATATTGATGAGCACAATAATGTCTTCGGTGTTTTTTTTTATCTCAGTAAAGCCTTTGATATGGTTAATCATTCTTTACTTTTACATAAACTCGAGCATATTGGTATTCGAGGAAATGCTTTTGGATGGATATCTTCCTTTCTCAAAGATAGAAAGCAATCTGTTGAAATTCCACATCTAGATGGTAATGGGCAGCTTTCATATCACCTCTCTGACGAAACTGTTGTAGGTTGTGGCGTTCCACAAGGTTCAGTCCTGGGACCGATTCTCTTTGTCATGTTTATTAATGACATTCAAAACATTGTCTCCGGTGTTGATCTCTGTCTATTTGCTGACGACACTTCTCTTAGTATAAGTAATATTTCTCGTAATCGTCTTGAGATTGACACATTTTTACAACGTAATCTTATTCTGCAGTGGCTTGCTGATAACAATCTTTCTATTAACTCAGAAAAAACAAAAATAATTGACTTTAAATTGAGGGATAATTCTGTTGAATCGTTCACTTCCAGTGTTCTTATAGGGGAAGCAGAGGTTGAATTTTATCAACAAGCCAATTTTTTGGGTTTGATAGTTGACTCTCGCTTAGATTTTTCAGAGCATATTGCCAAGGTTTCTAGCAGGGTGAGTACTGGAATATTTGTTCTTCGGAGATTATCCTTGTTTTCAGATTTCAATATCCTTCGTACTGCTTACTTTGGATGCATTTACCCACATCTAAACTATGCTATTGCCATTTGGGGTGCTGAATCAACAAGAACCCTCCAACTCTTCCGTCTACAAAAAAAGGCTGTGAGGTTGATGTTTGGTTTAGGGATGACAGATTCTTGTAGGGGAACATTTTTCCACTCATAACCTTTTGACACTTCTGTGTTTGTATATTTACAATTGCCTTTCTTTCTTGGTGAAGAACAAACATTTTTTTAAAAATCTGTAACACCACCCGTTACAACTTTAGACACAACTCTAAATTAGTTGTACCTAAACATAATACAACGTTTTTTGAAAAACACACCTTTTTTTCTGCCATAAAACTTTTCAACAGATTACCCACTCACATTAAATCAGAGCTAGAAGTCACCACATTCAGGAAAAAGTTAAAAGATTTTTTAATTGCTAAAGAATTTTACAGCGTTGCAGATTACATGTCTGATATTGCACCTTAGTTCAGGAATTTTATATTTTTTGTAATTATTGTATTAATTTTAATTTGTTTTAATATGTTATATAGATTAATGACGATTTGTCAATGCTATTGTACATAGTCTATGACAATAAAGGATTCTTATTCTTATTCTTATTCTTATCATTCATTCAAATATGGGGTTTATTGCTGGGTGTCAGACGTATGTGTATGGTTTTCTCAAGTGTTCTTGGCTCAGGAGGAATTCCATCCTTACAGGTACCTCCGTTGAGATTGACCCTCATTAATTTTGTTTCTTGCAAAACTTAATGCTAATAAGCTCCTTTCAATGATTGACTGGTTAGTGGATAAAGCATTCACCTAATAAACTGAGGCTCGCCGGTTATAATCCTGATCAAGGATCGAAACTGGGCTATGTACCATTTGTCATTGGGCTATGAATTAATTATGCTATTTGACAAAAGGTCACTGCACAGAGAAGAATCTAACAGAGGTCGCTTTTAAATGGGTCATCTGTTGCGCCCAAGTGCTTGCTAGTTACAGTTAAAACCAGCTTCAGTTAAGTTAAATTAGGAGAGGGAAGCGACGGTGCTGCTCTCTCGCGGCGTTAATGGTGAACTATTTTTTTATAAGTCCTCGACACCAGCTGAGCGCAACATAAGAAGATACAGTGGAACTTGGATAATTCGAACCTCAAGGGACCAACTAAAAACTTCGAATTATCCATAAATTCGAATTAAAGAAGTTCTAAAGAATGGGGCCAAAACATTAAAACTTGACATTGTGAATTTAAGCTCTTTATGAAATTGACACTCTAAAAGAATAAATTCATAAACAAACGTTAATTATAATCCATGAGTGGTGATGAGTTTAATTGTAAGGGTTCAAAATCAGTAATCATAAAACAGAAATAACTACCTTAAAGTATAAACTCCGTTCGACGCGACGTACGATAATACAAAGAAACATTCGTGCTAGAAAAAATACGGTACGTTCTGCTACTTCTGAACTTGATACAGGCTACCAACTTCGTGTAACATTGACAATTGCACGCTCATTGACTTTCCGCTAAATTTAGTGTTTTATAGGTCTGTGATTTTGTCAACATGGCCACTACACTTATGTGATGTTACGTAAAAATTTTAAAACACTTAAAAACAAGACACTGTACAGATAAAAAAAAACACTTTGTTTGAAGGACGATAGAAAACAACGGAATACTGCACTGGAATTGGGGATTCGGAAGTTAGTTTGGCAGGTGGGGGGAGGGAAGGGAGTTGCATTGTTGAGTAGTCTTTGTGTCGACACAGAAAACTGCGCATCAGGTCTGGCGCATGGCTCGTCTGCCAGGAGCCGTTCTACACAGAATCAAACGCGAAAAGACTAGTGGCGCTGCCCTTTTTCCAAACCCAGTCAGCGTTCTGTACTGTTTTAGTTTGCGTTATTGGTGTCCAGTTACAAGCGATGTTGGGGCAGGGTGGGAGGTGAAAGGGATGAGTCATTTGACCATAACCTGTCACGCCATAGGTCTGGCGTTAATGTTTTATTGAACGTCGTAGTAAAACGTGTTTACCAAAGAATTTGTAACTATTTCCAGTCGTGGAATAAAATTAATGTACCTTAATTTGGCACTTGAAAAATTCGAATTATCCAAAATAAAATTCAAATTATCCACGATTTTTCAGCATTTTTTGGATACAAAATGCTAGGGACCAAGAAAAATATTCGAATTAAAGAAGATTTCGAACTATACAAGTTCAAATTATCCAGGTTCCACTGTACCTCTGTTTGATTCTCCTCTGTGGTCACTGTTATTTAGTCAAAAGTTCCGGGATGGACACAGGCGTCCCATGACCAACATTTTTGGGGGCCACCCACGACATATCAGCACTACAACGCACGGCTACAATAATAATAATAATAATATTAATAATGATAATAATAATAATAATAATAATAATAACAACAACAACAATAATAATAATAATAATACAGTAAGTCGCATATCAAGATGTGCAGTAGATCAATGACGTCATCGCAGTGCTTATGAGCTGTTTATAACCAATCAACACTCGCATTTGTCAAAACTCAACGGCTGCACCTCAGTTTTTTATATAAAAACCAGATTATTTGTTTTAAAAATGTTAACGTGATATCACTTTGGCTATCAAAGTTGTGCATGAACCTGTATTATTATTATGATATCTATCTATATTATTAATACGCTACATGGAAACTTTGCTAACGATAAGGCTTTTTCATTTTAATACTTACCCCCACATATTATACATCAAAACTTGCGTCTCTATGTGCAGATTTGTCAAGCGTCTTTAAATTTTTAATTGAGGCAATATAACTCGAAAAAATATGAAAAACTGATTAGAAAATAAAATTTGTTTTGACAGAAGCGCGAAAGTAAACAAAATAATATCAGACAAGATATTCAGATGAATATCATGACAAGAGATCACGGACCAAGAAAATCAGCCCAGCTGTTTTTTTTTTATTTTAAAAGGAACAAGAAAACGAAAATTTGTTGTGATCGGACACTTTATATTCTTTCAATCATGCTAAGAACGAGACGACAAAGAAGTTTTATAGCGGTCGGACACAATGGGGCAATGTACGGCAAGATGTTCGCACACAGCGGGACAACATATGGCAAAGGTGTGCAAACAGAGGCTTCGTATGCGGAGCTGGAACAATTAGTAGAAAATTACACTGACAAAAATCGCACTAACAAATCCAAGGATTCAGCAGGATTCACTTGACCGGATGGCATTACCATATCAGAAATGTGGCGAACTTCATTTTCAAGGATAAAAAAGAGGAAGAGCTAGGCTAAGGATTTTCATACTGCTGCCATAAGGGAAAAGTGAATCTACTTATATACCGATAAAGCAATTACTTTCCAAGCCTTATTACTGGTACTGATAGACTGAGTAGAAACTGCAAAGAAAACATTAGTTCCAACAACTCTGTGCTCGCAACGGTAAGCAAAAGAGCTATTAAATTGAAGAAAAAAATGGCAGAGGGTTTTTCATGAATAAAGTGTATGCAACAATTTATCACTCAATTATAGCACATTACAACCGTGAGGAGAGCATTTCTTATATGCTCTGTATATATGATGGACATCGAAATTGGTGATCAAGAAATAATGCTTAACAAAACCAAAGGCTCTTGCAGCAATGAACTCATGCACAGCTTGACTGAACACTTGGTTAAAGTTAATCCCTAAGCGCAAATTTTCAACGTGATGAGTTGCGTTCTGAAAAATACTCCTGATGAGCAGCTTACACAACTCGGAATGCACATTGTCTGAGATCGAAAAGAGTGTATTATCGCCGATAAAACTACATAAGGAAAGATCAGCCACTTAGAAGGGTACATATTCTTCAATTTTGCGTCGACCCATTGGCTGACTCGTTGCTTTTCCCATATTGAGATGATGGTTGACATACAGACCTAAAATAACTGTAATGAATATGCAAGTGCACAAACGGACATCGCTTACAAATGCTGCAATATGCATCCTAACGAGTGGCTATTAGAGACACTTTCAGCATGCTACATCATTCCAAAAACCTATTTTTACAGTAGATTGACGACATATATGCTCATAGAAGGCAGCCGGTCATTTATAATTTAATTAAATCGTGCGAATTCGCACGGGTTCACCTAGTTATTATTAGACTATTATTATTATGCAGTAACCATGCTATGAAATCAGTCCAAAAAAAAATATGAGTCCAGAAGCAATATGACTTGCTTTAATTAAATGCCAATTAACCTAATATTACTAACCTTAATTTACCTCTCATAACCAATTTATGATGTATATAGATTAAATGTTAAACTTGTTATTTAAAGAAATATAAAATAAAGTAAAGTATATACAGGTACTGGTAAACAAAGTAAACTAATTAATTAAACTAATAATTCTGGTTTAAGAACATTTGTAATTTTAATTAACTATAACTATAAACTTAAGATAAAATGTTTTATTTTTACTTATGACATTCTCAAAAGTAAGGGGGCACGGCCCCCCCATGTGACACCAGTTAGTAAATTTTTAACCAGGCAAAATTGTGGTTCGGATCCCATGTTAAAATGTAGGTCCCTTAAATGTCATTGGCTGTTGGGCTATTAATCAACAGTCCTGTCTAAGGAACATGTCAGCCTTAGTCGCAACAACACATGTTGGAACAAGGCTACAAGATCGTGTCAGAATCATCCTTCACTCATCTGTCATTCATACTTGGCTTAAAATATCTACTGTACCTGGGTAGGTTGCCATTTCAAGTAATGTATCTAATGTATGGGTTTGGACCGTTCCTGATCAAAACGTTAAAAAGTGCCACTGAAATTGAAACATAAAAAAATACCTTGACTGTTAAAATTGGTCATGAACTATGAGGAGTTTTTATATGAAAAAATCCCTTAGCATATATATTAAAAAACATGAGATATTCGAGGTCTAGTTAGTTGACCTGGCGTGTGCATCTGTTCATTCTAGAATTAATGAAAATTTTAAAGAAACAACAAAAGCCCTGTTTTTGAAAAAAATACCACATTTCTACTTCAACACTTGATAAAAAATATGCTTTAAAAGCAAAATTGTCCATAACCATAAAATATGTTTCTCCTTTCTAAGAAGATTACTAAAATTAATCATAGCTTCTCAAAAAAATAACCTAACAATTAAAACGGGTAATTTTTTACATTTTATTTACTTAGTTTGTTTTATTTAAGAGTATTTTAATAAGTTTATTTTGTTTGTGTATAACAATCAAAATATTTGACTTGGCATCAACGTTTATAGTATAATTTTGTTTCATTATCAAAATAACCTTTAAATACCAACAATTGCAGATGGTATTAATACCTTTACATATGGTAACAAATCTGTACTTAATTTCATTCAGACATTGGAAACATTTTTTGTCAGAGTTATTTTAAGGATGGAAGTTGTTAAAGTTATTGTGTGTGGGAGCTCACTACACTGCTGTTATACTGTTAACACCAATCCAAATCTAGCCATGATGTCATTCCTTGTCACTGTTCAAGCAGTTATCACCAGTAAAACTACATTCATGCAAAATAGAAACACTTAGAACACAGTTTGAGACGAGTAGTTTGCAAATACACTTAAAATAATTCTAATTTATCTATTCAAGACTAATTAACACTTTTTCTTCTAGAGGTTATTTTTTCACACATCATAACATTATTTTTCAACGTTCTGCAGAATAAATTGAACAAAAGGAAGCTAACTAAGTTTTAATTGTTTGTACAGTAATTATTTAAAACCTGTAAACTCCATTTCATTATATTTTTGCAAAAAGAATTGCTAATCACTCCGAATTTTCTTTTTGCTATCTTGATTGATTTTTAAATAATTTTAATTAAAATGATAGCATGCCAAGTACAGTACACCTGGATTATCCAAATCCCACACTATCCGGATCCCGGATTATTCGGACCGGTCTATCCGAGAAATTAAAAAATTTAATTCACGGTAAAAAAGTGATTTTAGTGAGTTTACGAGTGAAATGCGCCTTCTAAAAGTAAAATGCAAGTGTAATACATTACTGTACGAATTTGGAATTACAATAATTGAAGGAGTCGAATTACCTAAACAGTACATTTCAGCATTTTCGTGAACGTAGGTTTCTGGTTCGCTACTTAGGGCGCTGGCAGTAATCAACAAAGGCGTAGCCTACAGCAATTTTGCGAGCTAGTTTATTGCTGTCACTTGATGTGTTACGTTATTTCTTAAGAATAGTTACTGCAATAAGTTTTGAGTTACTTTAAGTTTTGTCATGATTACTTTAAGTTTGAATTATGATTATTTAACCTTAATAAATTATATATTTTAATCTGGTGTTTTATATCAAACCTAAACAGTTCGGTAAAAGTTAACACATTATATTCGTATGATTAATAATGAACTTTAGTTCTTAAATTTGTATCAAAATTAAACCCCCGTAAAATTAAAAAGACTAACATGATGTTCAGTCTTTGTATGTTGTTTGGATCATCAATTTAGCAGAGGCTCAGATATGCGATCGCTATTTATGCGATATTGTAATTACCTTGGATTATCCGGATTTTTTGTTATGCGGATCGGTGTTCCGCCACATTGATCCGGATAATACGAGATGTACTGTAAATATTCCCCCCCCAATGTTTCCTTGCTTTGACTTACTTTATATTTGAAAAAATAGCAAATAAATCTATCTTTAGCCGAATTAATTTTACGAAGATTTTCTTAGATAACAAAATATATATAACGGAAGATTTTTTTATTTATTTACTAAGTAGTATACCGATCATTCACTAAAAAAATAAGGCCTGGATTTGTGATATATCTGATACTTGAAATAGCGACTTCTCTTTATGAAGTGACACTTCACTTCATAAAGAGATCACTTCACTTTGTAGATCTCTAATCACTTCATTCAAATTTGGAATGATTTAAATTTATGAATTTGAATGTAAATCCTTTATTTACATTTTAAGACTTATTTTTCAAGCGCAAATTTGTGTTAAATATTATTAAATTGATTATTTATTATGTTATTTAATTTTTCTAATTTATTGATAGTACATTTTACCGTGCCCTGTTTATGAAATTGTTTGGAAATTTATACCATGCCTAAGCAAACTTCAATAATTTCAATCACAAGTGTGTTCATTCATACAACTTGTTGAGTTAGGGGGTATGTTGAGTTAATTTTATATCGTATTTTTTGTTTGTACCAAAAACAGATGGCATTGATTTTGTTCTTTTTTGTTGTTGTTAAATTAAAATTTTGCATGTGTCCAACAATGGATTATTGAAGTGGCAAGTTAGATGAAGCCGAGAAGAACAGGAAGATCCCAAATCTCTCTCTTTTAAATAATTTGTTGTAATCTATAATAAAGTTTGTTGTATTAAAAATGTCTACTGAATACTCAATATGTTCCCCCTGCGCTGGATGATTGAATGAAAGCTCTTTTGGATTTTACAGTCTACGCACTCAGAGGTAAAACTGTATCCATTCGTTAACATCACCATTCAAAACAAGAATGAACTTTTGAATATCGAATAAACATTTATGTACTTCAATTTTACTCAGACTTTATTAATTTTGTGAATTTGTTATTTTAAATGAAAACAAAATACTTTTTAGTTCTCAAATCCACCACTAAGCGCTATTGTAACAATGCCATCTGTTAAGTCAACTTCGTATTGCAGACGAAAACTACCGAAACTCACGTAAACAAAGTAAAGTAACCTCAAAACTTTACTAGCTCAAACAAATTAAAGATTTGCAACTTAAAATATAATCGTAAGTAATAAATACTGTTTATTTTGTCTTACACCCTCTCCAATTTGAATCACTTTCCCAAAGTAGGGTATTATAACTTAGCCTTTTCGTTTTATAACCAAGTCCTTCAACAATTATACCGTACAGAAATTTTGTTACTATTTCAAGACAGTTTAGTACCATCTCAAATCGTCTATCTTGGATTAAAACCAACATTGAGGCCTTAGATACAGCATCTGAAGGTAGTAACTTGTCCCCAGAACAGATTAATAAGTTGGAATTGCTTAACATTGAAACCCACAAAAAGTACCTAGAACTTGAAGCCTAGAAGAACTGTTCGACAGAAGCATTCGACTGTGTCAGGACGGACATTCTTTTAAAAAAACTTTCTGCACTTGGTGTGACAGGCTTGGCCCTGGAATGGATAAATTCCTATCTTAGGGACAGGCACCAGGTAGTGGAAATTCAACATGAAACAAAATTCAAAATTAACTTAAGTCCGTCCTGTCTGAAAAGAGGTTAATCTCCTGCGGTGTTCCGCAGGGATCGATCTTGGGCCCCATCCTTTTTCTTGTTTACATAAATGACATTAATCTGGCAGTCAACCTTTTTACAACCTTTTTTACAAGAACAACCTTTTTGTGTTTGCTGACGATACAACTATCGTTGCCAAGCACAGAAGGGTTGACCAACTGGAAATAGATTCTCACTCAATAGCAAATTGTCTGGCCCAATACTTTGCAGAAATAAATTTGAAATTGAATCCTGAGAAAACAAAATTTGCTTGTTTTCAAACTTCCCAGAAGAAAAATTCAAAATTTTTCAAAGAACCAAGCCTTTTCATTGGCGAGGACCAAATTGAACTGACTGAAACAGTTGATTTTCTGGGAGTGAGGCTGGATGATGCACTCAGCTTGGCAGAGGAAATTGAAAAAATTGAAAGCAAAATTGCCAAGGGTATGTTTGTCATCCGTAATTTGCGGTCCTTGACAGACATAGAACTCCTCAAAACGGTATACTTCTGCCTGGTTGAGTGCCACATCTCTTACTCTGTCGCCCTTTGGGGTGCATCTGAGACTAAATTAAATAGTATCTTTGTTGCACAGAAAAAGGCAATCAGGTGCATGCTGGGGTTGCCTTACAGGACTCACTGCAAGCCATACTTTGTAAATCTTAAGATCCTTACAGTTCCGTGTATTTTTATTTTAGAAATTAGCTTTTTTATAAAATCTCAGAATTTAGAATATATCAACAATTCACATAATTACAATACTAGATACAGAAATAGTTTTGCAGTGCAACACAGATTAACATTTTTTGAAAAAAAAGCCTCTTTATATTGGTCTAAAAATTTTTCAAAAATTTCCAGCTTCAATTAGAAATCGTGATACATTGTTAAAGTTTAAGAGCAACCTTAACAAATTTCTACTAAAAAATGCTTTTTATTCATTGGAAGATTTTTTAATTACAGCAGCCCATCAGGGGCAATTCAAACCCTTTACTAACATGGTCCTACCCAACCTAACCACAAAACTGATGTCCCGATTGATTGGGCATTGGGACAGCTCCAACGCCGATTAGGCCAACTGGAGGCTCCTGAAGGTACAAGGTACAAGGTACTTGAAACTTCTCTCGGAAAATTATTTAGTAGTGAGGATCTACCCGATGATTATGATGAAGATACTCTCTCTCAGTTGCAAGATTCTATCTCTGACCTGTATGTAGGGATCCAAACCCTTGTTAAGAAACACTTAGGTTTGTCTCAAGACCCAAAATCACCTAGTCCTAGGCCTGTCCCAAACACTGACTTGACAACAGATAAGTTTAGCACCCAATCTACTGACCGCCCACAAACGAGTAGCCTATCACATAGGCCTAGCACCTCTTCTTCTAACACAGATAGCCACTCACTAAAGCTCCCTCCTCTATTTCTCAAAACATTCAATGGTTCACCAGAACAATGGTTGTCCTATGTCAGCCTATTCCAAGTATTGGTACATGAAAATGAAAACATTTCCAAAGTCGAGCGATTTCAATATCTGCTTTCTACTCTTCAGGCAGAACCTTTTAATCTAGTAAAAAACCTGCCTATCACCGCTGAAAATTATGATGTAGCATGGGCTCTTCTCCAAAAACGTTATCAAAACAGTAGGAAAATTATTAGCCTACATCTCAACAACATAATAGACTTACCTAACCTAACCGACATCTCTCTCAAGAACATTCGCTCATTCATATCTTTGTATAATGAAAATGCTCAAGCCCTTATTGCATTAAATCATGACATAGCTAAAGAAAATATCTTACTCTCAGCCATGTTATTAAGAAAGCTACATGCAGATATTTGCAGAAAATTTGAAAGCTCTCGCATAAACTCTCAAAACTTACCCGCTGTAGAAGAAATAATGACATTCTTAGAAAATGAATGCTCCTGTCTCGAAGCCGCTAACTTCTCTAACTCTCATAAAACCACCCCAAGCAATGTAGGTTACCCTCAACATAGTAAGAGGCCTAGCCCTCACCCCACTCAGATAGGCCTACATAAGCCCCCATTAAGCCAAAACCGCACCAGCCTACTCGCTTCTCGTGATGTGAAAGCCACATGCGTATTTTGTAGTAAAACGGATCACAACATTTATCGCTGTTCAGAATTTAAAGATTTGTCTGTTCAAGAAAGGTACAATTTTGTGAAGAAAAACCATCTTTGTTTGAACTGCTTAGGAACATCTCACTCTGTTACATCTTACATCTTACATCCCGTAGCATCCGTGGTTCCCCTCTCCATGATGGTATCAGGGAAATTGGAATTGTCAAGGTGCCTAACAAAGTAGGTCACAAGCAAAGAATATGAGGATAATAACTAAGAAAGAAGAAAAAAAACCCAACTGGAAAACTGGGCTTAGCTACTATTGTATTTTATGAATGAATCAACATCGTAGAAACATTGTTGGACCAGGTAAAGTTTAAGCCGGTTTTTAAAAACAGAAATTTTATTGATGTTTATTAGTTCTTTGGGGAGAGATTGCAATAATTTAAGCCCCGCATAGGTTGGTTTATTTTCAAAAAGTGACAATCTATGGTATTCCGCAAAGATGTCTTTTTTCCTTGTTTGATATGGATGACTTTTTTGAGGAGGTTGAATATTTTGTGTTTTGATGTAAATTAAAAGTTCAAAAATATAAAGAGACGGAACTGTCATTAGTCCCAGCTGAACAAAAGCATCTTTACAGCTGGCTTTTGGGGGAAGGCCCAACAGTGTTCTGACGGCTTTCTTTTGTAATCTTAATACTATGTCTAAATTTCCCTTTTTTCCCCCCCACAAAATGATGGAATATCTGATGGTCTGCTCAAACAGGCCATAGTAGACTAATTTTGACAGAGAAATGTTCCCTATTGTTGCTATTCTACGTAAAACAAACAAACTTTTTGAAAGGGACCTTTCCAGACATTGAAGTTGTACATCCCATTTGAAGTTTTCATCCAACTCCACTCCCAGCAATCTAGCACTTTTTTGATGATTCAAGTTGGTACCTCCAATCTGGAGGATTGGTATTTTGAAATTTTTTGATTTCATTTTTTGACAGGTTTGAAAGCACATGTAGCCTGTCTTTCCCGAGTTCAGCACTAGACCGTTCTCCTCAAAAAACCGACACATGTCATTTAATTTTTGATTGGATTCTAGCTCCAACCCCTCCGTATCCCTTCCGCCGACGACAACTGTTGTGTCGTCGGCGAAAAGGAACAGATTCTCAGGTGGAACCATATCTGTTATATTGTTGATGTAAACTAAGAAGAGTAGAGGCCCCAAAACAGAGCCTTGGGGAACTCCACTTTGAATGCTCTTTTTGACGACTGAATTGTTTTAATTTTGACATTTGTTTCATTTTGAATTTCTGTGACTTGATACCTATTTGAAAGGTAAGATTCAAACCATTTGAATGGTGTATTGCCAATTCCTAGTGCTGCTAATTTTTCTAAAAGAATGACTGTATCCACACAGTCGAAGGCCTTGGACAGGTCAGCAAAACAGCCGACTACTGTACCACCGCCCTCGACCATGTCGATGCAATCATTCACAAAATCAATGAGAGCAAGTTTTGTTGAGTGATTTTTCCTAAAACCGTATTGTTTCTCACAAAGCAACTTGTTACTTTCGAGAAAATCGATAATCTGATCAAAAACTATTTTTTCGATGATTTTCGAGATAGCCGGGAGCAGTGAAACAGGACGGTAATTGTTCATATTCATTTCATCATTTTTCTTGAAAAGAGGCTTAACTTTAGAGATTTTACAACTGTCTGGAAAAATTCCCATCGAGAGAGAACTATTAACTATATGTAGCAGAGGCTGAATAATTTCCTCCTTGCATTGCCTTAACAGAAACATACTGACACCATCCACACCAACAGAATGTTTTGGGGAAAAATTACTAACAATTTTCAGAAGTTGACTTTCAGTTACATTTCTAAAAGTGAAAAAATTTAAATTTTTATTTTGCTGTGGAAAACCTGAAAAAGCATGATCATTGTAGTTTGGGTTTACTATTTGTCTGACTTCCACGAAAAAATTATTAAAAGCTTCACTAACTTTGTTTGGGTTGTTGATTGTTTCGTTTCCTATTTTTAACTTGATATTCTTATTTTCTTTGATTTGATTGGGTCTTACTGAGTTAATTACTTTCCATGATTCTTTTGATATGTTTTTTGCATTTTCTATGCTTTGTTGTGCCCACTGAGATTTAGCCCTATGAATTGATTTTCTATATACATCTCTACTATTATGGTATCTAATTTTGTCACTGTGATCTCTGGTTAATTTCCATATTGAATAATTACTGAACATTTCCTCTTTTGTTTTTTGAACCTCTCCTGATATCCATTTTGGTTTTCCAATTGGTTTTACTAAAGCATTTTTTTCTGGACAAGCTATTTCAATGTAGTACCTTAGTATTTCTAGAAATTTTTCATATTTATCATTCACGTTATTTGCTGTATACACCTCTTTCCAATCCTCATTTTTTAACCTAAATTTTATTTCATTTATATGTTCTGACTTAACTACCCTGGTTTTCCTATATTTTTTCTTAACCTTGTATTTATCTGGAATCATGATATGTGCAATGATGGCTTTAGGATCTGAAATGTGTGGCTTGTATGTTCCTGCGTATTCTATCAGTGTGTTTGTTACAAAATTATCGATACATGTTTGGCTATGTTCTGTCACTCTTGTGGGAGTATCTATTGATGTTCTTAATCCATAACTTTCAAGTAAATTTAAAAAGTTTTGTGATCTGTTTTCTTCCTTCAAGATGTCAATGTTAAAGTCTGCGCCCATTACAAAGTCAATGTCCTGAACTTTAATTTTATAAAAATATTGGCTTAACTTTTCCAAAAACTGGTCATCGTTTTGTCTGTCAGGGGATCTATATAAAACTGCTATTGTAAGATTTGTTCTTCCTATTGATACTTTTATATCTGAGCATTCAAATATTTGTTCGTCAGACAACGAACTTCCCGAGTCCAAAGTTCTTATACTATCTACCTTACAATTTAAATTTTTAAAAATTGCAACACCTCCCCAATTTCTATCTTTTCTGCAGTAACCACTAATCAATGTGAATTTGTGTAAAACAACTGCTTGCAATTCCTCTTCCGATAGGTTATGTTCACTTATTAGCAGAAAATCTGGTTCCGTTTCATTTACAAAGTCCTCTATCTGATTTATTTTACCGGCTAAACTCCTTACATTCAAATGTATTATTTTTAAAATATTGTTGTCTACCTGCCTACTGAATAGTTTAGACTGATTTTGATTATGAGCTGATTTTTGGATCTTTTTCCCCTGTTTTCCCAGTTGATAATCATTTGGGTTTAAAGGATTGTAAGTCAAATACAACATGTTTTGACTGCAAGCTAAAACATCACTCTCTCTTACATCAAACTATTAGGCCTAGTAATGATAGGTCTGACCTTAAGTCCACAAGTAATTCTCCAAACCACAACGAAATAAACAAAGCTTCATTGTCAGTTTCTGATCACTCTGAGCCTCCCTTTGTAGCTGTTTCCTCAAACTCCAGCACCACTATATTGTTAGCTACTGCTTTAGTACACTTGAAATCTGTTAACGGTAACACAGTAGTAGCCCGAGCCGTTATTGACTCTGCATCTATGGTAAGTTGCATAACCAAAAATGTTGCTAGTCTACTTAAGGTAATACGAAACTTTCTTTGTAACTCCAAGCTAGATGGCCTATCCTCAGTAGAAGTAAGATCTAAAGGACTGTCGAATGTTGACATCTCATCACTTAGTGGAGATGTTATTGCGACTAAACATCCAGTTGTAATATTGGATCGAATCACATCGAACTTACCCCACACTGCAGTCTCTGTAAATGTTAAAGACTACTTCAAACATGTCGTCCTTGCTGACCCAAAATTTCATATTCCCAGTAAGATAGATATGCTTATCGGTGCTGATCTGTTCACCAAAGTAGTTACTGGAGAACGCATTATCATCAATAAGAACCTTCCTGCTGCTATGAATTCTGTATTTGGATATCTTATCATAGGCTCTGCCCCAACCCTTTCTGCTGTTAATTCCAATAAAACAGCCTCTCATGACAATGGCAATGTTTCTCTTCTGACAGGGCTGCGACAAGGGCCATGCGAAACATGCGACCGCATGAGGCGCCGACTGGGAGAGGGCGCCACCGAAGCCGGCGCAGTGTTGAGTCCGCAGCGGCGCCCGAGGATTCTTTAAAGTGCTGAACATGTACTTTGGCGAACTTTGTTGACACTCGGGTAGTATTTTACAATTTTGTTTAACGTGCAAAATATTCGTCTTAGGGGCGTTTTCCGGCGCCTGTGGAACATTTTAAATTTGTTAAAGAGCTAAATTAATTAATGTTTTGTGGTGTTTGCCGTCTTCAGGGAGTCTATCAAAATTGTTCAACTTGCCAAATTTTAATTTATGTGGCGTTCTCCAACTACCGGGGCTCGTTGAGCATTTTTATATGGTTCAAAGTGTAAATCACGTAATTTTGCGAGTTTGGTTGGCTCCCGGGGGAGCATTTACAAATCGTTCAACGCCTTATAACATGATCGAGTTGTCGCCATTTTGGAGGTGTAGCCAGCCCCGGCGCCTGGAGCCCTTTTGAAATTAATCAAGGCGCGTAATGTGAGTTTAGGAGGCGTTTGCCGGTGCCGGTGGAGACGTTTCAAACTATTCAAAGAGCAAAATGCTTTTTTTGTTGGAGCATACTGGCACCTGTGGCGTCTTTTAAAAGTGTTTTAATAAACTCGCAAACATTTTAATTTGGTGGCCGTTTACCCACGCCCGTGGAGTAATCATTGTTTTCAAATAATTCAACATGTAAATTTTTGGGTATGTGAATTGTAGCTGCAGTAATGAACAAAATAAATGTCAATTTGTAAAGAATGGGTGAAGTAAATGAGTTAACCGTTTTCACCACAGATTCATTTTAGCAGTACCTTTAAAATTAAATTAAATTTGCATTTTGGTTCGCAAAATAAATTTCAAGATTCAAAACCAAGACCTGGGGAACTAAAACTTCTAGAAACTCAAACTCAGCCCTCGTCCTCACCAGGGACTTTTGCAAGTGGTTTAAATGGGCCGGGTAACGAACAACTGTGATATTTTTTAGCCGTTTAGTATATTCCTTCTTAGATTGGTCTAATTTGACTGGGCTCTAATGTTAATTTTTTTAAGTTGAAGCAAGAATCGCCCGATTAGCGGGGTGCCTGTTCTTACTTAGATAATTTAATTTGTCTTAATATATCCAGCAATACAAAACCATAGTCTATCCATCAATAAAAAACCTTTAAATATGTGATGAATAAAATTCAACACAGTAACTTCAAAATATTCTATTTAATTTTGCAAATGATAGCTTTAACCACCCTGAGGGGTGGTGGATAACTGATACCTAAATCTAGTGAAAGGGCGCCAATGTAGGCTCTCGCATGTCTCAGAAAAATCCCTTGTCGCGGCCCTGTCTTCTGAGCACACAGGATATTGACCTGCATAATTCTCTACAGAAATTTTGGACTCAAGAGGAACCCCCACACAAACTTCATGTAACATCTGAACAAGAAATTTGTGAGAATAATTTTTTAAGCACTGTCTCTAGAACTTCCTATTAAAGACAATCACCCACCTCTTGGTGACTCATCAACTTGTGCTCGCAATAGATTTTTATCGCTTGAACGGAAATTAGAAAGTCAGCCTGAAGTAAAAGCTGAGTACAGTAAAGCCATACATGACCTATTGTTATCTGGACACATGGAACCAGTTGACCCTCCTCCTAAAAATGATTATAAACAATTTTATTTGCCTCACCATGCAGTAGTCAAAGCAGAATCCTCATCAACAAAACTTCGAGTTGTTTACGATGCCAGTGCTCGTAGCTCCTCAGGTGTCTGTCTTAATGACATTCTCTATACAGGGCCTAAACTACATTATGTAGTTTCAGAACATCATTCAGATCTAATGATCTGAATGATGTTCTGATGAAATTTAGGTTTTCACCGATTGTTTTCTCTTGCGATATAAAACAAATGTTTCGTCAAATCATGATCCATCCAGATGATAGGAACTATCAACTGTTGTTCTGGAGGGAAAAGAAAGATATGCCTCTCTCAGTCTATCGATTAACTACGGTTGTATTTGGTTTCAACTGCTCTCCATACTTAGCCATAAGAACTTTACACCAACTCATCAATGATGAAGGCACAAACTTTCCACTAGCAGCTGAAGCTCTAAAGAAACAAGTGTATGTAGATGATTTAATCTTAGGTGCCAATAACACAGATCAAGCGCTGCTATTGAAAGATGAGGTGGAACAACTTCTTTCCAAAGGATGTTTCGATCTTAGGAAATGGACTAGTAACAGCTCTCAACTCATGGAAACTCTGCTAGATTCTTATAAAGAGACACCCATGTACTTTAACTCCTCTGATCAACCTTATTTCAAAGTTTTAGGCATAAAATGGTCCCCAACCTCAGACAGCTTCTCTTACCAACTAAACATACCAGACACTCCACCCACCAAACGAGGTATTCTCGGAACCGTAAGCAAAATCTTTGACCCAAATGGATGGTTAACTCCTGTCACCCTTTGGGTGAAAGCATTGATCCAAGTTGTGTGGGTTCTTGGTTTGTCATGGGATGCCCCTATACCCCCAGATCTCAATGAAAAATGGTCACAGTTCCTACAGCAACTCCCTTTCTTAAGTGAACTTAGCTTACCTCGGTACGTTTCCTTAGCTGATGCTGTTCATATAAGTTTACACGGATTTTGTGATGGATCGGAAACAGGTAATGGAGCCTGTGTCTATTTGCGCTGTGTAAGCTCTTCTGGAGAGATAAACATACATCTCCTAATTGCTAAAGGGCGAGTCGCTCCTCTTAAGAAAATATCCATTCCCAGACTTGAGCTCTGCGGAGCCCACCTTTTGTCTAAACTCTTGAACTATTCCAAGTCCATACTTTCGCAAAATTACCTAGTGAATGAAGTATATGCTTGGTGTGACTCATCTGTAGTTCTTTCATGGATAAAAACTGTACCCTTTCGCCTAAAGGTTTATGTCGCAAATCGAGTCACAGAAATACAAGAGCTCACTCCTACTCATATTTGGAAACATGTCTCAACACACTGTAATCCTGCCGACATTGCCAGTAGAGGAACTCTTCCCTCATCAATGAAAGACAACCGTTTATGGTGGAACGGTCCCGATTGGTTATCTTTGGAGCAGGAGTCATGGCCTATTCCTCGCTTTATCCCTCTCGAAAAGGAGCAATTACCGGAACTCAAAGCCGAACCACTAACAATAATGGTAACCACCCAAGAACCTGATTTTCTTGTAAAGTTTTCCTCATGGTCAACCCTCCAGCGAGTCATCGCCTACATTTTACGATTCAGATACAACCTATCAAATCAAACGAAAGAATCAGGATTTTTAAAAGTTGAAGAGCTTGATAAAGCAACAGTAACTATTTGTAAATTGATTCAACAAACAGTCTTTTCCGAAAATATTTCTCGATTGAAAAAGGGCAAATCTTGTTCTTCACAATTGGTGTCACTCTCTCCCTTCTTAGACGAGAGTGGATTGATTCGTGTGGGAGGACGCATTAGGCACTCTCAAGCGTCTTACACTGCAAAACACCCAATTATCTTGCCTAAGTCGCACCATGTAACAAATTTGATCATTGATTATCATCATGTTAAACACTTACATGCAGGGGCGGATCTAGGAAGTTGTTCAGGGGGGGGCGCATTCCGGGGGGCCTGGGGGGTATGGAATACCCTCCAGACAAAAGGGGGGTCCGGGGATCCTCCCCCGGGAAAATTTTAAAATTTAGACTTAAATGATATGGGTTTTTAAGCATTAGATTTAGAGTTTAGTTAATCATAATACAGTACGTTATTTTCTTCAGCTTACAGTATTAGAAACGTTTTAGTTCATCGTGATCGCGGGGGTTAGTGAGGTTCATTTTATGTGATGCGGAAAGTAAAAAGGGACATCAAGTCGAAATGTTCCGGTTTTGAGTTATTAACATCCTGAAATTCAGCATTAAATTACAAACAATTTGACATATAATTTATAGTGCTATAATTTTTCGCCTTTGAGTTGTTGGCATTTTAATTTTAATTAGTTAAAATGGGTATTTTAGGTAATAAGAGCCCGGAACTTCAAACGTTCACAGAATACTTATTTTTAGTCTAGTATTTAAGAAATGAATTAGGTATCAAAATAAAGCTGAAAACTAGATCTTTAAAACTGAACAAAAAGAGACGTGATACACTTACTAATTTCATTGTTTAAAAAACAAAAAAGTGAGAAGTTAGAAAAGGGACCTCAATTAACTCGGGAGGCGGAATAAAAGAGAAATACACTATCAAGACGGTGATTTTCGGACTTAGACAATATCCTTTTACAACGAAAAACTTGAAGTAGTCACAGAGAAGTAAACATACAGAGGTAAAGATCTCATGGAAATGCTGTAACGGGTAAGGATTAGTTCCCACTTGCGCCGTAGTGTAGCGTGAGTGTCACAGAATCTGTTCTAGAGTCGCTATCTTAAATGGAGAAGTCCTTATCTTATCTCGACGCCAGATGTCATATATACAAACACCATTTGGTCTTGACCTAGGTACCTACAGACAGAGAGCTTTTCTGTCAACCACGGTAACCTATTTATTGGATAGTAAGGTGATCACACGTCCCATTTTGAACAGGACAGTCCCGTTTTCGTTTTTAGCGACGTGTCCCGTTGACTCAAAGAAATCGCTCGGGACGACCATTTGTCCCGTTTTGGCATATTTTATGCAAAAATATCTTTTAAAATATTCTTTAAATGTCATCGACTATTAAATAACGTTTTCTTCCACTCTTTTGTAAAAAGATTTTTTTGTATTTTTTTCTTTAAATTGGTATAAATTGATAGTTCAAATTACAAAACTCGTTTGAAAAATAAAATCTTATTATATTGAAATTAATTATATAATTATATTTAACTTATTACGATTTTTATAATTTGTTTTGTAATATCTTCACCTTCTAATCTTTAAGTTGATGAACATTTAGTTGTTCAACTTATCTACTACAAGTTTAATACGGTCAAGTAAAAAATAATAGAGTATTAATGAAGAATTAATAAACAGAGAATTAGTGATGTATGATCTATAAAACTTATTACAGTTTGGTTTGTGAGTTTTCATCGTTATGTTCTATTTATATTCATTTATTTTGTCTATTAATATTAATAGGCTGTTGTATAAGTAAATTTGATATATTATACGAAAAATATACAGGCTATAATTTTTGCGCCTCAAAAGAATTGATATAAAAGTTCTGTTTCGAAATTAAATTTTATTGCCTTGTCATGTTATGTACAGTATATACAGGGTGTCCGGAAATTATGGTAAAACATTTGATTATATGATAGTAGAGGTAAATATAAGAAAAAGAGTTTATATGAACATAGGTCTTAAAGTGCTTCGTTTCCCCTCTGTGTGTCTGTGAGTGGTTTTTACATATTTAATCATATCTCATGAACCTCTTAACGTATAAACTTCAAACTAGGTATATGGATGACCACTGTTAATAACTATTTTTGTAAGAAGTATATAATTTCTACCTTGTACCATTTCAAAATGGCGACTGTTTTTGTTTTCAAATATAAATATCTTAAAATCTTAAAATTTTACAAAAATTATAGAAGAGACAAAAAGTTTGCAAATTTAATGTAATTAACGCTGATATTTGATTATGATGATCGGACTACTAATAACGGAGAAATTTTAACTTTTCTGAATAAAAACATTGTTAGCGAATTTCCTTAAAGGAATAAGCTATTACGGTAGTACTCATGGTAAGACCTAAGTCCGAGACCATGTTAACTTTTCATTTTGGGGTCCCCAGAAGCAAAAAACACAATTCGTTCGAATTTTTATATATATATATATATCTATATATCTATATATCTATATATCTATATATCTATAGATCTATATATCTATATCTATATATATATATATATATATGTCTGTTAACACGATAGCGGCCGTAAATATGTCCGATCTTCATGAAATTTGGTACAGACGTGTAAAGTGGTAATCACTCGGACGAGTTCGTGAACCAGCCCGATCAGACCACCGGAAGGGGGGGTAAAGGGGGGTAAACCCCCCCAAAAATGGGTTTTTTGAGTTTTTTACATAGAAAATTAAAAATTATCCAATTTTTGCTAGCATTATTGAATTCAGCTCAAAAAAACAAACAATTTAGTATTTTGAATCACTGCTCTATGTCCATTGGTTTCCGAGATATTGAAAGTGGTAAACACAGTACGTTGTCCCAATGTTAACCTTATGGGAAATAAAGAAAATTCTATATCTCGCTTATTTCTCAACATATCTTGATAAAACTTGCTAAATGGCTTCTTCTAGTTCAGATCAACTAAATATTGAATTAAAACCACCCAGTTTTAATATACCCGTAGCAGCAAACCTGCATACTCATTCCCCATGTTATTCTTATGGAGCTTACAAAAACATGTTGAATCTCGCTATGTTGGATTGAAATATGTTGTTTTGCATTTGAAATTCGCTGAGTATGCAGGTCTGCTGCAACGGGGGTATTTTTAGACATACAGTCTGAAATTTGCATGTTTTTATTCGGAGAATTATAAATTTTACAATAATTTATGGCCCGATCATTATGATCTTAATATAAGCGTTAATTGGATAAAGTTTAGAAACTTTTTTGTCTCCTGTATAATTTTGCTAAAATTTATGGTTTTTAAGATATACCTTTGAAATCAAAAAGCAGTCCCCATTTTGACATGATACAAATTAGAAATTTGATACTTCTTAAAAAAAAAGTTCTTAATAGTGGTCATCCATACACCAAGTTTGAAGTTTGAAAAATCACAACCAAGTGACCAAGTAACCAATATTTCACTAAGTGGTGAATATGTAAAAATCACAAACAGGTACACATATGGAAAACGAAGCACTTTAGGACCTATGTTCATACTGTATGATTTGAATAACAGAAAAGTGAATTGATGAGTATGATTAATTTATAGCACATTAATTACTTTCCGTCGTATTTTTCATCTTTTTGCAGTTGCTTACATTCAATTGCATTGCAGCATAACAATAGTCACTTGCGTATAACTACATTAATATTTTTATATTAGTTTATTAGGTAGCCAAATAAAGGTTTATTTGTTCACACCCACTCATCAGTTCAAAACTTGCAATTAATTAGACATATTAAAATCTTTTAAATAAAAGAAAAGTTTAATTCACGACTATTCTTTTTAAATAGCCAATTTGCCTAGAAATAATTATCATATGTGTTTTTTAAATGTTTTATCTTAAATATGATTTAATGATAACATACAATGGCAGTCAACGTGTTTTAGTTAACCTACTCAACTATTGAGCGGTATATCCACCTCTATACTCTATTCCACGTTCACATTTCAATATAGAATTTCTATAAGCAATGTGTACATTTCGAATGAAAATTTAAATTCTACGAGCCAAATTATACAGGGTTCGGCAAAAGTCTGGAATATATAAAAAAATCTTCTATATTATTTTATTTAGTGTAATGAAACTTTGCAGTTGTGTACCAGTCATAAATAGAAATATTTTCACATGTTTTATTATTTTTTTGCATTGCTAAGGGACGTCCCCCTGGAGGTCTTGACATTCTTAAATGTAAGCATACCTCGGGTTATGCCTCATTTTAAAGGCCTTAATTAGCAGATCATAACAGCTCAAACCGCATATCAAAAAGGTAATTCAATTGTAAGTTACAGTTTACTCAAAGATTTTAGCGTAACAAAATTATATAGAAGCTATTTCATTTATTCCAGACTTTTTTCCGAACCCTGACTAAAAATCTACTGGTAATTTTGTGATCACATGCTTTGGATGCAATAAACAAGTGCAAGCCATAACATAATAACAATCTCCCATGTGGACTGTAAGGTGAATTCGGAGAGTGAAATGAATTGAGTTCAGCCATGAATTAAATAACGTTGTGCTCAGATTATCAACAGCTGTTTGCTGTGGAGTGCTGTTATCAATGGGACGTGATAATGATAAGGGAGACTGTAGTGCTCTCTGTGGGAGTCTCTGCGAACTACTACTGTTTAGATACATTCCGTCTAAACACAAGCACTCTTCAAGCGCAACATTGTTTTGACCTCTGTATATTACTTCTCTGTGAAGTAGTTCACTTATCCGCCGATAGATGTCAGGAGAGACTAGTTTTGTAATGCCCCTGACGACTCTGTCAGTGCGGGCTTGCACATTTGGGAAATGGAACCTGAAGTCGCCCGCCATGTTATTTCCCATTTAAAGCGACTTGAGGTTCCTTTTCGTATGCTAAATAGACATAGACTGCTAAATCGATTATTTTTAATATTTCTCGGATTCTTATCGCTAAAATAACAGAACCGAACCGAACCGTACACAAAACAACTGCGTTGTGTTTCATCAAATTGCCGATTAAAGGTAGCGCACGATGCCAGAACGAAATCACCCCTCCGCGCACTACCACGTTTAGCTCCACAATTTAGTAGGAATGCAGACAGTTGTTAAAATATATAACCTCAATTAGACAATGTTGAAATGGGATGGTTGGATTGTATATTAAGAAATAACTCTAATACATTAATCTGAATAAGTGCAAGCCCTATGCATTTTTGTGTAAGTGAATCCCATTTCAGGCCCCAACTATTGAAACGTAAAACAAACTCTGGACCTGAGGGGGGGGCGATCGCCCCCCTCGCCCCCCCTCTGGATCCGCCACTGCTTACATGCAGGACCACACCATCTCCAAGGAATTATTTCTCAAAAGTTTTGGATTCTCTCCGCTCGAAGTGCAATCAGAAAAAGAGTGTTTAAATATATTCGCTGCTTTCGATGTCAACCTAAATTAGCCTCTCAGAAGATGGGTGATCTACCTGCAGTTAGAGTCACTCCCTCTAAGGTTTTTCACAATTGTGTAACTGATTTTTTGGGACCATTTATGGTAAAACCCAATAGCTTACGAAGAACTAGTCCTGTGGAGATGTATATTTGTGTTTTCATTTGTCTGGCTGTTAAAGCTGTTCATCTGGAGGTAGTTAGTAGTTTGTCTACTGAAGCCTTTATTGCGGCGTTGTCCCGTTTTGTTTCACGTAGAGGCCTATGCTCTAATATTTTCTCAGATTGTGGGACTAATTACGTTGGGGCTGCATCAGAACTACAACGAATATCATCATAACTCCCATCAGATTTTAGTTTATGTTTCTAATTTTTTCAGTGAACCCCAGTGTGGTTCACAGGCGGGGGTATGTTGAGTTAATTTTATATAGTATTTTTTGTTTGTACCAAAAACAGATGGCATTGATTTTGTTCTTTTTTGTTGTTGTTAAATTAAAATTTTGCATGTGTCCAACAATGGATTATTGAAGTGGCAAGTTAGATGAAGCCTAGAAGAACAGGAAGATCCCAAATCTCTCTCTTTTAAATAATTTTTTGTAATCTATAATAAAGTTTGTTGTATAAAAAATATCTACTGAATACTCAATACAACACTTACATAAATAAATAATTTATATTTATCAATGTTAAGTCTCAAAACATCATTTAAAGTAGAGGATAGTGAGAAAGTAACAAAACATGTGGTGTGAAAGATGCAATAAATCAAGGGAAGTGAGCTATTGATCCTATGTTTGTGTTTGCAGTTGCTACGTCCTCAGCCAGGTTGTAAAACTTGACACAACATCAGTCAAACTAGGCTATGTATACATTCAGCCTTTGAACTCCTATCCATTGGACATTTCCCCTTTCAATTGAGGATACAAAATACTAGCTGTTTGTAATCCCAGCATGTATTAAAAAACATCAACACATAATTTTCTCAGTTCTGGCTCAATACCTACTAGACCATGGGCCGCTAGGGTGGATATGGACTGCTCCCCCTTGGGCGCTTGTGACAGGGACAAACAGATTGCTCCCCCTTGCCGTTATGGAATGCTTCTAGACTTGACTGTACCAAAACAGTATAAATATTTGTTATGGTGTTTTTGCGATATAGGGTGTGTGGTTGGATATACTTTAGAAAATAAAGTGATCTAATCAAGGGAATTGCATCTGCAAAACTGTTTATTTTGTATTCATATCTTTCCAACAGCAATAATATAAAGCTTTTGAATTGTTTTGTGGGCATATGTTTTGTTCATAGAGCGGGGTTAAAATATTACCTCATATTAGCTTTAAAGTATCATGCTATATTGTGTTTAAAAAATGAAAATTATATTTCCCATATAAGCTCATGTTAAATTTTGAAATAAATCGTGAATTTTGTGGTTTCAAATATGTTTCCGCAAAAAAATCTTCACATCCCAAAAGTACACATAAAAAGCTATTAATTGATTGAAATATTAATATGAATGCTGAGTACAGGCTCGTCTAGAAATATTGACAAACATTCTAACTCGGCAAGGGGGAGCAATCGTATGCCGCTGTTTTTACCTGCTATGGGAGCAGTCCAAATTCAACCGGGCCGCCCATTAGAAACCATACCCCCTTGGGGAATTATTGACTCATATATTTTTTTGTTTGTTTGTACTGACACGTACTTTAAGGTTTTGTTGTTTGCCACTTGTTCAAGAAAAACAAAAAATATCAATGATAAATATTTTGAAAAAAAACTAACAAGGGATCATAAAAAAAGGATACTTCATTGAATTTTTTACGTGCATTTTTTGAGATATTGACTAGAGACTAACGCCTATCATTGTTATGTACATGTAAATCATTGTTGGGTGGTTAATCCTTTGTTTTGACAGGATAATAATTGTTGGCCACCATCTCTGTGATCCGACAAATTGGATATCAACTTTATTTTTTTAGTGTAAAGATGGTATTGTGACGCATCATTATAAAATTGATTTTTACGCTGATTACAATGCTGAAATCCGTTTTTGAAAATCTTCATTCGTTAAAAAAGATATGCTCAAATGAATATTTATCCCTATTAATTTCTTATGAATGTTTCATATTTGCAATATTTTTTGGATTATTTTTCTTATTTCTCTCATTATAGTTAACATATATAGTTCTTTTTAGTCTTAAAATACTCAATGAAATTCCAGCTTTCATTCGAGATATTAATCATCAAAATTGGGCGAGTGACAGAGGGACTAAAAAGCTCAATGTAACTTATAAAACAATATTTCAGAAATTTTTTGTTAGTCAAATATTCAAATCTCTGGTTCTAATTAAGGTATTTTTGTTAGTATTGATCTTAAAATACACAGTAATACATTGGCTTTGATTTGAAATATTGATACCTGAAATCGGATAAGTGGTAAACGGATTTCAAGGCTCAGTATGACATAAAGATTAGTTATTTTTAAATTCTGCGCTTAACAGCAGATTATAACACACTGATTCAACAACAATAATGATCAAACTTCTCGGATTCAAATGATCATAGTCTCAAACAAAAGCTGATATTTTACTGAGGCTTTTAAACGCATTCAGAACTTAAGACCTGCCCTAGAACTGGAGATATTAGTATTTATATAAACAAAATTTTCTGACAATTTTAATTTGATGTGAGTTTTAGAACCACAAATCACCTGAAACTTAATATATATTAAAATAATTCATGACTCAAATGAGAGCCAATTCATGACTGAGTTAATTAAGACCTTCACGAGTTTTGAGTATTCTTTGGAACTGGAGAAATCCCTCAAGAAAAGTAAGATTTTACAAATAAAACAAATTTATGTTGAGTGAAAGATCATAATATATAAGTCACTTAAACGTTAGTTTGATTTTATTGAGAGTCATCTCACTTGTAAGCTGAATGAATGAATGAATGAATTGTTTATTCCAATAAATTGTACAGCTTTTTACATTGAGAACTTAAATAAAATAAAACTATAATAATTTATAAATATAAATAAAAATAAATTATAGAATTACAGGAGTAAATGCTGTTAAAAGAAAAAAGGAATTGGTCTAAGGAATCAGCAGACATAGACTAAAGCCTGTGCTTCTGCTGCATTGCATTTACAAAAATAATAATTTATGACCAGTTAATTTGGAAAATAATAGTTAATTTATATATAAAAGAGGATTTAGATAATTAATTTTTTTAATAAGTGAAGGAAAAAATGAATAATAAAAAATAATAAATACATAAAAGCTGGTGGTTTACTGATTGATTTAAGTCCAAAATGAATAAAATACCTTAATTAAAACCGGAGATATAAATATCTGACTAAAGACAAATTTCTAACATATATTTTTAAGTTACATTGTGCCTTATAGCTCATCTATCACTTAATTGTCTGATGCTGATGTTTAATATCTCAAATGAAAGCCTGTATTTCACTGAGCATTTGAAGACTAAAACGGACAACATATCTTAATTCATAATGAGAGATATAAGAAAAATAATTAAAAAATATTGAAAATACGAAATGTCCATAAGAAATGTACAGGGAAGAATTTTCATTTGAGCATATCTTTTCAACAAATGCATATTTTCGAAAACAAAATTTCAGTATTGTAATCAGCGTAAAAATCTAGTAAATAATTATGTGCGACAACAGCATCTTTACCTTTAAGAAAATAAAGTTTATATTCAATATGGCGGATCTAAGATGGCAGCCAAAAATTATTTTTCGGTCAAAATACAGAATTAATCGCCCAACAATGATAGGTGTTGTTGGTCCTAGTTCAATATCTCAAAAAATGCATATAAAAATTCACTGCAGAAACATTTCTTTATAAATGATCCCGTGTTAATTGTTTTTCAACTATTATCAAAAACAGCCAATATTTTTAATTTTTCTGTTATGCTGTAATTTTAAGTGACAAAGAAGCAAAATCCTTAAAGTACAACATGTACCTACAATAATACCTACAGAAAATTATGATTCGAAAATTTACTCAGGGGGGAGGGAGTGTATACAGTGGCCCTCACTCTATACCATACAAGTGCACTGTGCAGCTAACCCTCCTGAAAAATTTTCGTTAACTTTTGAGTTATGTTATTTTCCTTACCTGCAGACAGTCACACCCTTCTGCCTCCTTCCTGACAACATCTAACACGGAATCCACCAGCTCAGCACCCTCAGTGTAATGTCCCTTAGCCCAGTTGTTTCCTGCTCCGCTCTGACCAAATACAAAGTTGTCAGGGCGGAAGATCTGTCCATAAGGGCCGGACCTCACTGAATCCATTGTGCCAGGTTCCAAATCTACGAGGATAGCCCTTGGGACGTAGTTTCCTCCGGATGCTTCATTGTAATAAACGTTAATTCTTTCAAGTTGTAGATCTGAATCTCCTTCATATCTGCCGGAGGGCTGAATACCATGTTCATCAGAGATAATTTCCCAAAACTGAAAATAAACACAGGAGTAATTGATCTGGATTAAAATACACAGATAATATTCAAATTCAAGAACCAAAATTAAACATAATCCAAAAAAATCGTAGCCTATAGGTAAATTTATTTTATAAATAAAAAATTACTAAGGGTATAACTTTTTCAGTAAATCAGTAAAATCAGTAAATCAAAGCAGAGGCATTGTGTGAACCATAGATTTGGGGGTGCACAACCCCCTTCTGGGGGGTTTGGAGGGTATGGGGGGTCCATACTATAGCGGAGGGTCCAGGGGCCCTCCCCCGCAAAATTAACAGTTTTCACACTTGTGAAAGGGGGTTTAAGTCTTTAAACCTGTGAAATATACCACATTAAAAAGCTTAGTTTATATACGATTTTCACAATAAATTTGCAGGAGTAAATTGCATACTATTTAGATTTTGAACACGTGACTGTTGAAGAACATAGCAACTCTCATTTGAATACAAACAAAACAGATGTTGAGATGTTTTTAAATTAATGTTTTAAAGAAAATGTCTTTCAAATTTGCACCTCGTCCCTGGAGCAGTGGCATTCAATATCGGGGAACCAACCCTCAAACGTAGATTGAAACCACGAATCCCTCAAGATTTTGGCGCCATGATGGAAGAATTTAATTGAATTATTTCTGTAAATCTATTTTTTTCTTTAAATTGTTAGCTGTTTTTTATTTGATTTTGTTCATGACTGTCTCTAAATTGAGCGAACCCGATAATGTTATCGCTGTACTGTGCATAATATTTTGTATATTGATCCAGAAATAAAACCATTTAAAAAAATCTAAACGATGGATATTTTTAGGTTACTGTACATCTAGTTTATTAGCAGTTTAGCGATATGCCACGATTTTTAGGTTCCTATGAGCAAGACCTTCAATTTGAACCCTCTATGACCATCTGCAAATTGCCAAACAACCACAATTTTTATACCAGTCATATAATTATGTAGATAATAATGTAGATGGATATATAAATAAAAATAAATAACCTGACAGTATATTTTTTTAATTTTTATAACTTTTTTATCAGGAATAGATGAATTAATTAAAATTAGACAAAATAGAAAAAAATATGTATCCCCCAAGGAGTAATTATTCTTGTAAAATAATAACACCCCCATAGCAGCAGACCTGCAAACTAAGTGAATTTCAAATGTTAAAAAAAATAAATAATTTTAGCAGAACCTTAAATTAGGCTAAAATCAACTTTAATAAGGGGTGTCGCTCTGGGAAGGGTGATGGGAAAAGCATTTTTTTGTAATTTATATTTTTATTCCTTTTGTAATCCGAAATGGACTTAAGCTAAATTGTTATACTTACCCAAAAATAATATTAAGTTAGTTCAAACAAAACAGGTAGTTATATACTTAAAATATAAGTTTTCCAAAAGAGGCATTTTTAAATTTTCACTGACATTATTAAGCTTATTAAAATAATCCAAAGTAGGTAGTAAATATGTTTACACAATTGAAAAATTAAACGTATTTTCGAAAAAATAAGTAAGGCTAAACATGAAAATGAAAAATTCATTTTTATTACTAGGTCTCTCAATTGAGTAGGAGGAACAATAAAACAGGATAAAATAGCTTAAAATCATTTTAATTCACCAACACAAATATACAAGCCCCATTTATCGTCGGCATATTTAAAAACATTTAAATGGATCGGTAATTGTACTAACCTTGGCACCTATCTGGTTTCCACATTGTCCAGCTTGAATGTGAACTATTTCCCTCATTGTAATTTGCTACTTTGAAATAATTCAAAGGTAAAACAATGCCTGACGTTTGAATTCAAATTCTCAAGTCCCTGACACAAGAGATAAAGAACTGGAATATACCGGGCTTATTTCCTCACTACAGCAGGCCTGTGATACGAACGAGAACAACTTTACTCCATCAGTGCAGTGGCAGTGGCCTACCCCACCATACGCCACTCAGTCCCACCCATCCCACCGCGCATGATAACGATAACAATCAGTGTTGCCAACAACGTAAAGCAACAAGTCCCTAAATCAAGAACGTTTGTCGCTAAAATCGCTCGAAATTTAAAAGGAATGTACCTTTTTATGGTAATTCCTCTAATAATCACTCGACTTAAACTTGTGGGCTGGAACTAACATTCAACTTCTCAAATTATGTGAGGAATTTCTTACCCATATTGAAGTTTAAAGTCAAAGTAAATAAGCTATTTCTAAACGTTTGCCCCGATGAGAAGTTCAATTAGCCCACAGGTAATGATATTCCAGTGTTATGACACAACGATTTAGTCTGGAATCACAAAAAATCATAAAAATTTGTACACTTCCTCATTGAAAGGTATTTTACGCTGCAAAACTCCATACATAAGTTTTAGTGAGGAGCGGCCGATGAGTGAGGAGCTAGTGATAAGCGCTCTCCGCCTTATCTAACTGCGGGCTTATTCCTGCCCAGTGGCGTGCATGTGCATTTGTTATATGCGTGACTTATTAGTTATCGGTTAATATAAGTGACTGTGTTTTTAAGTGATCACCGGGAAAAAATGGCATTGTCGTGCGAAAGGTGTAAAGTTGAGTTAACTAACCGTGATGCTGTTGCTAAATGTGCGGACTGCAACGTGTCGTACCATGCTGTTTGTGCTCAGAACTTCAAGGCGAGGAATAAAAACTGGAAATGTGAGTCGTGCAGGGACGAAAGAGTTCGTCGAAGAGCTTTGACAATACGGTAGAGGACAAGAGACTCATTTTGGAAGCCATAAATGCTATAAAAAGAGATCTAGGCCCGATCAAAACTAGAGTCGACGAGATTCAAGAATCAATTGACTCGATGAGAGAAGAGATGAAGTCGTTGACAGGGAAGGTTAAGGTCCTAGAGAATAAGCACGATGAGCTAGACAATCGATGCGGTAAGCTGGAGGAGACCGGCGCAGCGACGAGCGAAGAGGTGCGTCAATTGCGGCTGCAGGTTCTGGATCTGGAGCAGTATTCGAGGTGTGCAAACCTGGAGATCCTAGAACTCCCAGTTTCTCAGGGTGAGAATATGTTCGCACTCCTAGAGGGCGTCGCTCGAGCAATAAGTGTTCCCTATAAGAAAGAAGACATATCCATTGCCCACCGCCTCCGTCTCTATTCTAACAAACACACTCACTCCCCAATCATAGTCCAGTTCATTTCCCGGACCACCAGGGAGCTGTGGCTACGATCATCGAGGCAGAAGAAGAACTTGAAAGCATGCGAGGTGTCGAACAACTTCCCGGCCAATGCAGTGTTCCTCAATGAACACCTTACCAGCACCAACAAGGCGCTCCTCGGGCGGGCCCGCCGCCTCTACAGGGAGAGGAAGGTGTACTTTGCAGGTTTCGTTAATGGAAAGGTGATTGTGAAGGCGAAGGAGGGCGAGGATGCTGTGAGGGTGGTGCAGATGTGTGACCTCGAGCGCTACGACAAATGACTATAGCAGTCTTCTTCCGGTGCTATGGTATGTTATAGGATAATTAAATTTTATAGTGCCTTACCTAATGTGTATTTAGTTGTTTTTTTACCTAAGGCAAAGTTGTTTTTTTATACTTTTTTGTAAGAAGTCATTTATAGTTTTTTAAGTTAGGAAAAATATATATTAAATTATTTGTTTTGTGTACAACATAAAGATCTAATTTTTGTAAAATTCAACAAACTAAAGGTTTTAATGCTGTGTTCTATATAGAATTATATGTTTTGAATTAAATGTGAACGCAATGTAAGGCAATTTGCTATTAATTAGTTCTCTATTGTCAGTGTTGTCATAAGAAATGCTATGAACATGATCGAGTTAATGAACTGACTTAAACTCATTATTCTTGTTTTTTAAAGTTAAATCTGTAATATAAACAAATTAGATAAAACAAATAAGTAAAAAACTGAGGTTATTAAGTGATAGCCAAGGTATTTTATATTATATTAGTAGCATTTTTCCTTTCTTTAACATTGAAGCTATAGTAGCTTTCTTTCTATGAAAAATATTGTAAATAATCGATTTCTCTTTTAAATAATCTGTTAAATATAATATATTCTTACCTCTTTTTTTAAGTAGTTATCAAATATCAATGAAATTTGGTTGCTTATATTTGTAAGGGTAAATTGTATACGACTGTTTTATTGATAGGTATATATAAGCTTAAACCAATGCTCAATTTTTAATTTTTAGTATCTTTTTTCATAAAATTTCTTTTTTTATTGCTGCTGGGCGGGATACGTGCGTAGAGGATGAGGAATTTTTTGGAGACTGCAACAGACGACAGCAATGTCATTCATATGGAACTTAGTGCTAGCGGCTAATTTACAAATTTTTTCTGTCTAGATAACACAAATTCCACTGATAATTTAAAAATATTCCATAGCAATATACGTAGTTATTCAAAGAACTTTGATGATTTGCTGGTAACTTTTCAGTCATTCAATACAGTTTTTGATATAATAGTTTGTACTGAGTGTTGGCTGAGTGGTGGGGGAGGGGGTATAAGCATGGAGGGGTTTGATTTATTCGAAACTGAAACGCAACAGAATCAAAACGACGGGGTTATTGTTTATGTTAACAAAAGACTTTCTGCAACAGCCGATCAGGTTGTCTTGGGTGATGTCTTTGGACTTTCTATTAACTTCACTTTTGTTAACTCTCAATTCAACTTACTCTCTTTATACAGAACTTTTGACAGTGACTTGGAAATATTTTTAGACAGACTGGGCAGCTATTACGAGAAAGTTTGTAAAAGTAAAATGTGTATACTGGTTGGAGATATCAATATTGACTTGTTGAAAAATGACTGCTTTACTGATTTGTACTTGAACACTTTACTTGGAGCAGGACTGTCACAGTGTATAAACAAACCGACTAGAGTGACGGCAAATACCGTGTCGTGTATCGACCACGTGTTTTTGCGATACCGAGATATGAGCGCTGTCAAATCAGCTGTACTACAGACCAGCGTCACTGACCACTTCTCAACGGCTCTCACTATTACTGTCCCACGACATGACCGTATGAACATTGGTGCTGGTGACGAGCTTGCCTCTTGTACTTACATTGACTACGCTACTGTAACCAACATACTCGCTATTTCAGACTGGGATTCCGTTTTAAATTGTTTCGACGTTAATGCTTGTGCAGAAAAGTTCATTTTTATTGTTAAAAATGCGATTAACAACTCAAAAAAGCCTTTAATAGCTCGTTCTACCAGATATATTAAACTTAAACCATGGATAACAAACGATTTAGTTCACTCTATTAGAATAAGAGACAAGCTAAGTAAAAAAGTTAAAAACCAGCCATTTAATAACATTTTAAGGGAACGTTATCTTAAACACCGAAGAGAAGTTAGTAGTGCAATATAAAAATGCTAAAAGGGATTATTATAGAGCTAAAATTAGGCTTTATGAAAACAATCCAAAACTATTTTGGAGAATTATTAATGAGATCTCGGGAAGAACATGCAAAAAAGAACAATTTCCTGATGGTCAAGTCACACTTAATATTAAAACTCAAGTAGCCAACGATTTTACTGTATTTTTTTCGAGGGTAGGAGAGAACCTAACGAACTCGATCGACTCTACTGGTGAACCTATAGTGACTGACTCTGACTACAGCACCAATACTACACTTACATTAAAACCTGTTATTGAACTTGACACTATACGACATGTCAGCCGTTTAAGAGGAGGGTCCGCCCCGGGTGATGATGGTGTGCCGGCTGCTATCCTCAAAGACAACATATTTATTCTCGCTAAACCTCTCACACACCTTATAAATTTAATCTTACATTTTGGTGTTTTTCCTAGCATTTTAAAAACTGCAAAAGTAATTCCACTATTTAAATCCAATGATGTCAAGGACAGAAATAATTATCGCCCTATCTCTTTGTTGAGCGTCTTTTCTAAGATTCTTGAACGTGTTGTTAAAGAACAACTATCTTTCTACCTCCAACAAAATAGAATTTTATGCGACAATCAATATGGGTTTAGGCAAGATATGAATATTTCTGATGCTCTTTTTGATTTATGCAAAGAATTAAAATATACAATTAAAGATAATGTCCGGGCTATGTTAATCTTTCTCGATTTGAAAAAGCATTCGATTCGGTTGATAGAAATAAATTATTAGTAAAATTAGAAGCAATTGGAGTGAGAGGTACAGCATTTTCTTGGTTTAAAAGTTATTTATCTGAAAGGTTTCATCTTTTATCTTTATCTTTATCGGAAAGTTATTTATCTGAAAGAGTTTGTATTAATAATATTGACAGCGATATCTCACAAATTAATTATGGGGTTGTTCAAGGATCGACCCTTGGACCGATCTTATTTTTAATTTACATAAATAATGTATCAAAATTAAACTTGAAAAGTAAGTTACGCTTATTTGCAGACGATACTCTACTTTTAACAACAGGGAAAACTTGGAAAGAGGCAAATTTAAACGCTCAGTGGGACCTTATGCGGCTGAAAAGGTGGTTAAATCAAAATACTCTTTCATTAAATGTTTCGAAAACTAAATTTATGCCAATTTCCTTTTCAAGTAGTTCTGGTTATTTTTTGCAAGACTTAAAGATACATACTTGTGGTTCTTATCTTAATACTAACTGTTCCTGTGATGTCATCGATAAAGTTTCAACGTATAAATATTTGGGTGTTGTATTTGGTTTCAGATTAAAATGGTCGGAGCACATAAACTTTTTAAAGAAAAAAGTGCGAAAGTACGTTTTTGCTTTCAAACAGCTCAGCGAAATTCTAGACGATCAACACATTAAATCAGCATATTACGCTTACGTACAGTCAATATTGTCATTCGGGATCATTGCCTGGGGCGGTGCATTGCAGTCGACTCTTCAGCCATTAAATATTTTGCAAAAAACTATTTTAAAAATTGGATTCAACAAATGCAAAAGATATCCCACAACTGCCCTTTTCCAAGAAAATAGTATATTAACCATCAGACAGCTCTACGTAAAATTCCTCTCACTCCATTTATTTAAACGGGCATATTCAATTTTTTCAACAGAAACACATTCATACAGTACTAGACGCTCCTCAGCGTCGCCGAGGAGCGACGCTGAGGAGCCAATTTATTGCACCTCACGCAATAAATTACCTCCTCCGACGCTGAAGAGGTAATTTATTGGGGTTGCCAATAATTACCTGTTGCTTTTTACCCTTTGTTGACTTTTTCTCGTAATATTAGAACTATTCCGTTACAGTTAATTAAATCTGTGAAATGACAAATTCATTTTATATTGCTCATATTTTATACAGTAATATTTGCCGTTATTTTAACGAACTATCCCTTTTCAGTTGTAATTCTATTAAAATATTTAAGAATAGAATCATAAAATTTTTATTAGCAATAGGTATTTAGGAGGCAGAGATAATTATCAGACCCCAGTACAGGCGGACCTGACCCTTGCTCCGCCCCCCCCCCTCGTCGCCGCGCCGACACTAAACAATAACACAGAATTTAATATTTATATTGTTTGGTGGCTTGCACTGGTTTCATGCATTAAAACGACATCCGAGGGTGATGCTGCTTAAACAATTTATAGTAATAATTTGTTGACCCTGTTTTTTAATTTTTATTCAGCTCACTTGAGCTCATTTCCTTATAGTAATAAATATCATTAAAATCATTATCAGTTTTGTATAAAAATAATTGCCATCGTCGGCCGTAATAGCGA
The DNA here is from genome assembly GCA_035578135.1 of Flexamia atlantica. Lineage (NCBI taxonomy): Eukaryota > Metazoa > Arthropoda > Insecta > Hemiptera > Cicadellidae > Flexamia > Flexamia atlantica. Next base: position 80,681,800 of record JAQJVK010000001.1, on the reverse strand, counting down.
CTCAGGTCTGCGCACAGGTTCACGCCCATGCAGACCTTTTCCTTAGGCTAAGAATTAATGATTAAGAATTATTGTTATACAATAAGAATACAAACTGTTAATTTTACTTGTAAATATTTTTTGGAATAAAGACGTTTTTTCATTTAATTTCATTTTTTTCATTTCATTTTCATTTCATTTCAGCTTAAGGACATTCATAATACAATCGTTGCATAAACTACTATTTTATGTATTTTCCAAAAGAATTAAATGTATTTACTGCCAAAATATATCAATTATTTTCGCAATCAGTTGTATTGGACTAATATTTGGGGTCGTCCATAAATTACGAAACGCTAAAATCTTCATTTTTAGACCCCCCCTTGTAACGGAACTGTAACGGCGACACTAACCCCCCTAAAAATGACGTAACGCAGTTGCCATTATCCCCCCCCCCCCAGTGCAGTGCCATTTATCTTATTCTCAAAATCATAATATACAACAAAAGGCAAATTTAAAATCAAAAGAAACGAATAATTTATTAATATAATAAATACAAATATCTGATCAAATCTTAATGTAGTACATCACATCCATATTGCACACAGTCGGAGGAAAGAAATGGGAAAAAATTAATATAATCTTCATGCGTTCTCCCGTGGAGTGGTCATGTGGTCAGACACTGTTATGACTCCGTTCTGGGGTTTGTTATTAATTAGACATGAACGTTAATTTCTGTTCGAATCGGGCATCCAACCCGATCCAACCAAGTTCATTCGAAAGTCATTATTTTTTCCAGTTGTTATATAAGTAGACGTTGTTCAAACTTAGTTTTGTTTGAATTCTTATGAGAAAATATAATACTAACATTAAATAATTTTTTAAAACTTTAATTTTAACAAGAGAAAAACTAATTTTCAATAAAATAAGATATAAATTCTTTAGTTTTAGAAGTTACGTAACGCTGCATCTAACCTCCTACCCCGTAACTGTTCATAACGCTGCCGTAACCCCCCCTCCCCCCTACGGGTTTTAGGTAATTTATGGATGGCCCCTTAAAAATACTCATTATTTATTTTTTCAAACAACATTTGATAACTGCAAGGAAATTAATGTTATATTTTGCATCAAATATTTCTTGTGTTATTTTGGACCTCGATGATAAATTTTTAAACTTAACGAGGCCATAACATGTATGTATTGTTGTTATAAATAAATAAATAAAATAAATAAATAAATAAATAAATAAATAAATAAATAAACTTGTATTTGAAGTCATAATTTCAAGCAAATAAAAAAATGAATTTGTTAACACTTATAATAGGCTTGAATGCAAGCCTAAGGTTTTTGTGTTTAGAAATAACTTAAACCTGGATTTTTAGACATGCAGGCAATGTGATTTTGCTTGGCATATAAGTAATAAAACCACAAAATATTTTCCAAAATAGTTAGAGTTGTTTTTTTAAAGAATCTTTTTGTTAAATTTTAGAAGGTTTATGGGTTGAATGCCATAATAAAAATTTTAATAAACGGTATCAGGGAACTGAAAATCTCTCTTTAAGCCAGTTAAAACAAGGCAACATAGATTAACTGATGACTGACTGACTGACTGACTGACAGACTGACGGATTGACTGACTGACTCACTCACTGAACACAGTCTTTCAAAAACTACAATGTCTTAGATCATGATACTTGACACAAATATTCTTTATAGACTCAAGGTGCATAGTAAGAAAGGATTTTAAAATACCTTTTCTCAAAAAGCTAAAATCCTTACATAAAATCCAAAACGGTTGGCTGACTGACAGATTGACTGACTGACGCCGTCACTGATCAAAGTTTCTCAAAAACCCCAATCCCTTGTACCATGAAACTTGACACGAAAAATCCTTGTAGACTCAAGGTGCATACCAAGAAAGAATTTTAAAATATTATCTCTCAAAATGCTAAAATAGGGTAGATTATAATATTCAAAATGGGCCTTCCAGGCCTTCCCCCTGGAGATTTTTGAAAATTAGCTCATTATTCTCGCGTTTTCAGGCAACCCAGAGGCATAAAAACATACTGTTTAGCTCGAGAAATATTAACTAATTAAGGTTCTTCCCCGTAAGTATTAGTAAAATATCCTTTATTTAACAAAAGAAGTAGTATAATTATTTTTCACAGTTAGTTACTCGTCCTTTACCTGCTATCGGTAAATAAGCTTACTAGTAATTATTATTTTTGCAGTCATTCTCATCAATTCCCCGTAAATATTAGTAAAAAACCCTTTATATAACAAAAGAAGTAGTATAATTATTTTTCACAAATACATACATTAGATATGTATGTATTTGTGAAAAATAATTATACTACTTCTTTTGTTATATAAAAGGTTTTTTACTAATATTTACGGGGAATTGATGAGAATGACTGCAAATACTCGTCCTTTACCTGATATCGGTAAATAGGCGTGCTAGTAATTATTTTTTCCGTCATTCTCGTCTTTTGCATATTTTTCCCGATCGCGTATTTCGCACTTCTACTGTCGACGTTGACTACCCGTAGTTAGTAAATAAGTTGATTTCATTTTGACACAGTATATAATATAAATAAGTTGTCAGTATGGAATAACAACTAGTATACCTAAACGTCAATTAATCTATAAGTATAAAAGAGGATGTTGGTATATATATATATATATATATATATATATATATATATATAGCATTGATAAACTCAGACACTGCTGGACCGATGGCCACGAAACTTGGTAGATACATGTAGAATTTCATGGAGTAGGTTTATACACCTTCAATTTCATGATAACTTTCAGGGCTTAGCCCTGGGACCGTCTTAAAGGTACCCATGTCAGGGATTTTGATCGAATTTGAGTTAGATTTGTTTACTAACAAAACATGTGAAAGTAAAATTTAAAACAGGTGATGTAAATTAATGGTATTTCTTTCTGCTATTTAATTGTATTTGTTAACATGAAGATTTGTTACTTGGTGCCAGATGGTTAATGAATTAAGATTTTTGAATATATTTTAAGTGCAATACACTATATAAAATGCTGGTATGTAGTATAAAATAAAATAAATAATTGATATTACTGAAGGTCTTCTGTGATCACTGATCACTTATACTTGAAGGACTTCTTTTTTATGACAACAAACTGCTGTTTAAAGAGGAAGAGTGTGCTACTGTAAAGTATTAATTTTATCTACAGCACTTTGAAAAGATTGCCGGGACGGCTCATTCAATCTTTTTGTTCAATATAGAGTCTAAAAACGTAAGACAGCACTTTATAATAATTGCTGGAGTGGAATTGTAATTTTTTGTTCAAGGTAGACCCTAAAACCTACAGTGAATAAAATTTCAAGTCATGTTCTATGGTTCCTCTGACACGTATGCTTTCATGAAGGAAAGAAATAGGATTTCTAATACGCAGGACTGCTGCGACAGGGGTGCAATAAATGTCAAATTAAGGGTAACTATGCTCAAGGCCCCACAGTGTGGCCTTGCTATGCTACATATGCGAGCAGATTCAAAGCTGCCGAAAAAGCCAAGGGTGCCATTCCTTTTATCGTGCCCCATGATCATCATCAGTGCAAGCTCAGATACCGTGCGTTAAGCAGAAACGACCATAAATTCTTCTCGGCGTTTGTCTTGGGTGAGCCAGTCTCTGTAAATTTGCTTCTTGAGTGTGCGAGCGCAATCCTCTTCACCTGATAGCAAGATCGACTGGACAGCCGATACAAGCAAACAGCACTTGCAAGAGGAAGGACCGCCGATATTGGTCATGAGCCTACCCAGGGCAGCAACACCATTTGGGGCTTTGTCGGTGGGGCGCTTTTTTCATATAGACAGGCACTTCAGGCAGGAATAGAATACCCCCGTCGTAGAAAATGCGTACTAAGAGCAAATTTCTAAAAACTTTTTTTGTTTTATTTTACAATAAGAAAAATAAATGGCAAAGCAAAACGATAAAATTGATGGGTGGTAGTGTATGTTTAATTTTTATCGTGAGCGAAGCCACGGGTTCTTCTAGTTTAAAATAAATGGTGAAAAACGGGAGAGCAAATTAACTAATGGAATGTTTGAATGTTTCGGAAAGTATATGAGAAGTGGTCACGATTTTTTAAAATATATTTTTAAAAGGATTTAGAATTACCAGCCAAAACTAAATTTGAAATGCTTTCAAGCTTTCAACAGTAAGTATGGTGCCAACAAATAAAATTATTCTCGTTCAATATTAACGATATACGACAGTTATATTAAGACAGTTTTGTGACTTACTTATCTAGCAAGATAAAAACACTTCAAGAACAATAAAAAAATAACAAAAACCAAATTATTATCCAATAGGAAAGCAAACAGGCAGAAAACCAAAATCACATTGCTACTGCCAATGACATCATAGGGATCGTCTATCTCACTCTAAACGTTCATTATTCATCTCTCTGCATACGCGTGCCACGGTGGGTGCCCTGGCACCCACGGCTGGCCTAAGGGGGCGCCAAAATGGCAAAAGAGTATTTTTTTATTTAAAAAATATAGAAGTAAAAATTAAGAATAAGCCAGTAATTTAGTAAAAATTATGGCCTAGTAAAAATATATTTTTTATAATAATATAGTAAATTTACAAACTATAGAAAATATTAGTATTTTGTGTGCAGCTTTTACTTTAGGCGTCTAAAGACGACACGGCGCGGCGCCGCGCCGGTCGTCGACGGCGATGGTGTTAGCATTTCAGCCGAGTCTTTCGGCTGCATCGCTTTTGCTCCACGGTTAAGGGTCATTTTGGAAACATCGCTTTTGCTCCACGGGTCAGCAGGCAGATTTCAGAACCGCCAGAAACATCGCTTTTGCTCCACGAGAGAGGGACCTGCGCTCCCTCTCCCCCACATTCTCTCTTTCGCTCACCTCCAGGTTCTTACTTTAAAAGTGTCATTTAAACGTAATTCTACAACTTAACTTTTTTGTCTGATCGTAAACTTTGATTTTTGAAAGAATGTGTAACTAATTCAGTTGTAAGAGTAAGCGCAAGTAAACGATATTTTATTATAGTTATTGTAAAATTAATAACTTGCATGATAAAATGTGTCACTATAAAATACTTTTCAACATTTAATTTATTTTTTACAGTAATTCACTATTAGAAACAGAAACAGAGAAGCCTTTCGACACGAGATAAAGATTTTAGGCATGAGCGTGGAGCAGAAAGCCACGTGTAAGAGAATATTTTTAACGAGCATCAAACACTATTTTAATAACTAAATTACACAAAATTCAAGCTTAGTATAGTTGTTTTCCTTCTCGATCTGCTGTTACTACTCTGTTTTATATTAATGAAGTTGTTTTGGGACCAATATTGGTATAAAAAGTAAAGTTGAAATCAATTGAAGGTTCAAGGTCTCATTATTTTATGGTTTATTTAAAAAAAGAAGCAATCTGCAACCTGCAAAAACAATACGTTTGAATAAATATAGTGACCTTGAATCTCATGATTATGCCTAAAAGCTTGATTGTGTTATAAGGCTTCCCTGTTTCTTACTGTGATTTATTGAATAAAATAAATGAAAGATGGATAAGACATAGAAATACTATTTTATTTTGAAAGCTATTACTTTTAAACAATATTGTTTACTTGTCGTTACTGTTACAATTGAATTAGTTTAACATTTTTTCCATTATAAATATTTTAGTTTAAGCAACAAAAAGTAAAGATGCATATTACGTTTAGATGGCAGTATTCAAGAAAGAACTTGGAGCTTGGAGATGAGCGAAAGAGAGAATTTGGAGGAGAGGAAGCGCGGGCTCTCTCGTGGAGCAAAAGCGATGTTTTGGGCGGCCCTGAAATCTACCTGCTGACCCGTGGAGCAAAAACGATGTTTTCAAAATGACCCTTAACCGTGGAGCAAAAGAGGCACACGCAGTCTTTCAGGCTCGTTCTCACGCTAATCGCGATTTCTTAGAAACAAGAGGCCAGATGTAAGAACATATTGTGTACCCCTTCTCTCTCCAAATATAAATATTATCATTGAATATATAGCTAACGCAAAAATGTAGCATTTTGATTGACTGTTGTAATGAGTGATTATGGAACAACAAGACCCCTAAAAATAAGTCAGTTTTGAAAAGATACCTGATTTCCTACTATAAATTAAAAATAGAAAAATTGAGTTTTGGAAAGTTTTAATGTTAAAAGGCGATGCATATTTTTCCAACGAATCCAGTGATGCCAATATCTCAAAATCTAACACACTCTTTACAGCGCGTCATGCCAAAACTCACTCATCCCTGCAGATTTTGAAGCTCAATTTCAGGTAAACAGCTGATTGGCAATATAAAATGAATGTTTCAGAAGATTCCAGAGGTAATGTGTCACTAAATTAACCCCCTGACATCTGAAAAACATGAGAATGACAATCTAGAAAAGTTTTTTTTAGTCTGTGTAAAGGTTTTCAAACTGCAATGAGTGAGTTTTGAAATGGAACGACTCAATTGTAGAGAACACTGCCATGCATGTGAATTTAGTCAGCGCATAACATTATCTGCTGTTAGGGATATTAATTTCAAACTATCCAGTTATTATTTAGTAATTAGATAGCTACAGGAAATATTTTAATTTTTAATTAGTGAGTAGTAGTGAGCCGCAATAAGTTGATGAGTGGGGGGGGGGGGTTGGACTGTGAGATGCAGAGTTGGATTTGGGGATGGGGGCGCACTTGTTGTCCCCGGCACTCACGGTGACCGGACCCTGCGCAGGCCTATGCTCTCTCGCACAAGTTTATTCAATGGTCGGGGTTTTCTTGCGCGAACTATAGTATTTTTTCTATTATATATTAACCTTTTAATAAAATTGAATTTTCCATCAACAGTTTCTATTCTTAAAAAATAACTCAAATTCTATCTAGCCATTTGGTGAAATAATTAACTTTTCACAGCCCTGTTGCATGCATTAATGGATTGCCTTGAATAAATTTTGAGCCATTAAAGAGCTCTTGTTTTTTTGGGCTTTTTTCATTCTATAAAAATGTTATAATTATTTAAAAATATTTTTCTAGATAAAAAAAATTATTCGCCTATATACAAACAAAAGAAACAACGTGCAATTAATGTAGATCCCTGAGCGAGTTTATACTCTGAACCAATTAATTTCATTAATTAATTGTGTGAAAACGCTCTTAAGTAAGGCGAATCAACGTGACGGTGGAGGGCTAGGTGGATATCATAGGTGACGGTAGTGACCATCCAGACAAAAATAGACTGTACACAGGGTTGCCTTCCGCACCCCATCCGCTCTGAATAAGTCTGTCTAGCTGCTTCCAATTTTTCCCGTTGATTACTTTTATGGACAACACTTGTTATTTTATTTCAAAATTTATCGTTATTTGAAATGATTTAGTGGATCCGAGCGCACGGAATCGTGCGCTACTCTAGCAGAGCGATAATTCAAATGGCGACAAATTTAAAACACAATCATGCTAACACGATCCGTCTTGAGGGTTGTGTTTATACAAATTAAAAAATAACAGCAATTAAATTATCCAGCTGATCAAAATGTAAACAATTATGTTCTTCATAAGGATAACATAGGAACTTTAAAAGCCATTGGGGGGCAGAGCCCAAGAGACTTTTTCAAAAATGTAAGGCCAGTTTGCAAATCTACGCGACACGCTCTTTCCAATGAGCCGTCAATGATCAAAATCGGTTAAGAAATGACGGAGGAGTTCATAAGACAAATTTCGTGTTGGCGTATTAATTATATAGATTAGAAACAATTTTTAACATTAAACTCGGCAAAAACCTTAGATTCTAGGGGGGGCCGGTCGCGTTCAACCCCCCCCCCCCCCCGGCGGTAGGAATCAACATTGGGGGGGAGGCCACAATGACTATGGGGAGCCTGGAGGTATGGGATACCTCCTAGAAGGAGAAAATTTTATCTTAAAACTCGAATATTTAGGCGATTCAGAGGCATAAAAACATACTATTTAATTTGGGAAATCCGGACTAATTAAAGGTTGTTCGATTCTGGAAAAATCCCCGTAAGTATCAGTAAAATGCCCTTTACATTAAAATCATAACATCTAATACATATAATTAATTATAATTCGTAATACCCAGTTATTAGCAAAGAATACAACATAGCTATATAGGAAATAAACTGGTCAAAGTCTGATCTAAATTGGTCTATTTCGACGCCTGTCCGGCAGCCTATAGGGAAACCCCAGTTCTGCTGCTAAAAATATTAGAAAACTTTATTACCCGTTTTTCGTACTGCGTTTTGACACACTTTGAAGATTACTAACCTATCAAAAAGAGATTGTTGATTAGAAGGCCTAATCCAAGCTTCAACAGAAATGTTTAAGTTGTTGAATATAAATTAGTTTTTAACTAATGATTGAAATGACAGTATTCAGTGATGGATCTACGCTGTCTGTCACCCGGGGCACAATCGGCGTTTGGCGCCCCCCTCCCCCCGGCACTAAACACAAGACATAATATATTATATTTTTAATGCGTCATTGATGTGATAGATTTTATCTTGTATATAATAATATGATTTTATCTTATATCTGCAATACAATAACGGTGTTCGCAGGCCACGATACCGCCGCCTAACCGAGAGCTGTTATTGCCATAATATGACCGAGAAATTTGCCAGCCACTGTAAAACCAAAGCAAGGTGTCTACAAGATTTCACATATGAAACACCCGACTTATTTCCGACCTTTCCCCCCTATTTCAAAACAATTACCGACCAGTTAAATCGGCTATGTTGCCTCCTTTAACGAATAATTGAGCACAATCTATGAAAAGTAAAAATCAATATTATTTTACCGCATCGCGACTGAGAGATTTAATCGCAACTGAGAGATTTCGGAGGCAATATGTCCAAAATATTTGACAACCGCAGTAAGACCAAGAGATTTGCTATCCACAGAAACACTGAGCGATTTTTCGGCCGCAATACGGCCTACAGATTTGTCAGCTGTGGTGTGGTATAACGTCCGCGATTTGACAGCCGCAATGCGACCGAAAGGTATAGGGCCTAACAGTAAGTAACAGCCATGAAAAAGGCAAGCGGTTTTCCAGTTGCAGTGTGACGGAGAGATTTGCCAGACACGGACCAAACGACAGATTTTCCGGCCGCAGTGCGGCCAATAAATATGACAACTAACTTTGAAAATAGCAAATAGCAAGAAGTGAAACTACAAAAAAATATGCCTGCCAGCAACGACAGATTATCTGGCCAATATATAGCCAATACATTTGACGGTCGCGAAAAAAGCGAGAGAATTGTCGTCCACAAAGCGATCAAAAGATCTGCCGGCCGCGAATAAAGCAGGTGATTTTCCGGCCGCGAAATAAGTGTGAAATAAGCAATCAATTAAACACCAGAAATGTGATGGTCATGCACTTAATGAGAAACAGGCTTGATGTCCGCGATGCGACAGAGATTTTCTGGCAGCGATACTACTGAAAGATTTAATTTGCCGGCCGCTAAACGAAAAATTTGACTTTATTAAAATTTTTCACTGTTTTCATAACCGGAGCCAGCCAGCAGGGGGCGCCACTGCCCCCCCCCCCCTAGATCCGTCACTGACAGTATTACACATTTTCGAAGCACAGTGATTCAGATTCAGTCGACAGTTCAGTTTAAAAACTGAACTGTTTCAGTAACTGATCGTCGCACGCTGCTTTTAGAATACCGCAGTATTTTAAGTCATTTTAGACGCAATTCCTTGTGTGTAACATTGATCCACGCATATCTAAACCCGTAATATAATTCATAAAAATTTAGGTACTATTTAGGTATTTAGGTAATCAGTCTAAATTATAGCAATGCTATAATAATATTTTGATAATATGTAGATATTTTGCGCTTAGTTTAAAAAAGTTGTGAACAATACAATAAGCTCGATCATATATCCAAATAATCTTTTTATTGTTGACATAATTAATTCACGTTTAATCCAAGGAGGTTAGACCACCCTACTGAAGGAATCGTTCAATAGTATTGCTGCGGCCCTCTAATTTTGTTGGGTTAGCAATATAAGTGGAATTAATTTCGTACTCTACATTAATAAACGAAAAACGAACGATTCAGTGATGGGAATTGAACAATTTAATTGATCGAATATAAAAACTTATTTTCAAAGAGTCGACGATATTAAATTAATTTTGTCGTTATCTTACTTCAATTTAATAAAATACGCAGAAAAGTATTAAGATTATAAATCTGTATAGCATTTCTGATATATTTTAAAAACTTATTCGAATCTTTATTCATCTTCAAAAGATTCGTTTCGTTTTAAATTACTGTTCAAAAAACGCTAAGTCCTAAATTACTATACTATTACTCCCCTTCACATCTTTTCATCAACCGCCTTTTCATCAACAAATGCATTGTAGCAATAACTCCAGTACAACAGACTCTAACCTTCTTGTTTTGAATAATTTAAAGGTAGATGAAGAGTTTTGTGACGTAGTGAGTTTTCCGGTGACGTAGTGAGTTTTCCGGTTTGCTCGTTTTTTTTAGATAATAGCCAACATGGCAGCGCCCACGAAGGCTTCACTTTTTTACAACGAGATGAGCAGTCTATATATTTTAAAGGTCGTTGTACGAAGGCAGAAGGCAGCACTCTATAGTAAAACAGCGAGCCGGGGGCTGTTAGACAAAATATCACAAAAACGGTACACCAGTTAGTGCCAACCTTTGCAAAAAAACCTCAATTTCATCGACTTCCCAAAATGAACGAGTCAATCAAGTGATTCAATCGAATCAGTTTTGAGATTGATTCATTCTGGAACCGGAAATTAAGAATATTTCAAACAACGAACCAAGCGCTCATAATAAACTGCCAACGATTACTTATTAGGTGATTTTTGTCTTAAAATAATTTTAATGAATTCTTTTTTTAGCGAATTATATATTTATATATATATATACCTGTCCCTAGGCGCGATAACTTTTGTAAAAAATGTCCGATCTTGATAAAAATTTGGAACAAACGTGTAAAGCGTCATTCATGACTTCGAGTTCGAAAACCAGCAAGATTGGTTTACTCTAAGAAGGTTTTTTTCAAGAAATAAAATTTATTTTCAAGATTTAACAACTTTTTATTAATTTTATCGAAATTTAATTGTTAAAATTTAATTCTGCTTAAAAAAAACAAACAATTTAGCTTTTTGAATTATTATTCTACCTCAATCCGTTGCTTAGAAATTGGATAGTATTGGATGTGCTAAACACAGTACGTAGTCCAATATTATTTTTTAATTTTCCCTCCAAAAGTATAGCTACCCTGATTTAAGAGATTTTTAAAATACAATTCTGAACATATGATTAAATTTTCAGGTGATGAATATTCCATTTGTGTTTATTTTGAATAGTTCATTGATCAAGATTTTGCAGAATGTACATACTATATTAAAAATTCAGTTAATTTAAAAGTAAATGAAAAGAATAGGTGTAGATATAATATTATTATATAGTTTAAAACCAGCTATAAAAAATGAAAACAACATTTTGCTTGGTAATACTTTAAATAAATTTTAAAAAATATCGGCAATTCACATGAACTTGAACTATATAAATGTAACCTGAGCTTTGGATGCTGCATTTCACCCTGATACTTGACTTACAACCCAGTCCAAGATTTAAATCTAAGAAAGAAATGCCGGCTGGCTGTAAATGGCGCAGATAACCCTATCCCTGCTGTTCTGTTAAACATCTTGGGATTTTTTTTACAAACATATAATAATTAATATTCTTTTTTATTAAAAAAGAATATTTTGGTGAAAATGAATCTCGATTATACAATCAACTCCCACCAAATTGGTTCTTGAATTATTTTAAGATTGGTTTAGGTTTATAGAGTAGAAGTATTAGAAGGAAGGCAAGTTAGTACGGTACTCAACAGTCAATTCCCCCAGTGTAAACAGATAAACAAGTCGAATGGTGTGCGATTTGACTGTTCTCATCAATTGGGAATCAGCTCATCCTTACAACTCAGGAGCGGTCTGGCGTAGAAGTAGAACATGGGACTTCGGCTCCCAAGATCCGCGTTCAAAACCCACCAATCACCAATGGCAATCTATGTGATAATGCCTTAACCTCGAGGGTGCATAGGTAATTAAGCTGCAGTGCATGTCCATGAAAACTTTGAAGCCTGGCCCTCGTCTAGAAAAAAAATCTTGACAACTCAAATTGACTAGCGAGCTGAGTGGACAAACTGTTGACTGCTCACCTCATAGCCTGAAGGTTGCTGGTTCAAGCGGATGACGTAGTTGGGTTCGAGAAACTAGCGGATCTCGCTGTTTGACTGCAGAACTAAGACCATACAAAATAATTTGATTGAGTTGTATTGACTGGCTTGTTTTGTAATCGTCCTAAGCGCTAGTAACGAGCGCACCGAATCGCACCGAGCCCTAGTAATCGGCCGAACTAGGTGAGGCTTATACATCCATTTCCCTCAGGTAATAATATATGTCGATTAGGAATCTAAATTACTTTAATGAAAATTATTTAATGTAAATTCATTTAATGTAATCCTAAATTATCATACGATTATAGATTATCTCTGAAAGTTAAAGACCCTAAATTACCTCTATAACACAAAGATCAGTTTATAGGCTAAATTAAATTAAATTTGTATTAGGCCCTACCTTCACATGTCAAAGTTTACCCAATTGACGACCTCTGCAATTCGATATCCAAGCGTACAGGTTACAATGTTTCGGTGAATCATTAGGTTTAGGCAAGGCCTCACTAAAAGAAAAGGCCTCGCTCAAGGACACACTACAAATGCAAGCCATGATGCAGGATTTATGACGTCAAACAAGTAGGCGGTCTGAAAGTCTGGCTCAGGTTTCACAGCTGTGCTGCTCATCAGTTAGTTACTTTTTAATAAAAAAAAGAAAGGGTAAATGAACAAGTAATATTTGATGTTTAGTGATGAAATGTAAACAGAAAAAACATAAAGAAACAAGGGATATTTTACGTTTAGCAATAAAATGTAAACATAGGATGTTAGTTCCCTGCCTACTTGTGTGACGTGGCGCAGCACTGGGATCGCTACAGCATGGCCTGTATTTTCAGTGGGGCCTTCCCTTGTTTCAGAATTCTTGATGTCAAAACAGTAGGCCGGCTGAGAATCTTGCTCAGAAATCATGTGCAGCTCATCAGTTTCTCTCAAAACAAAACATGAAAATTTAAATAAACAAGTAATATTTGACCGTCAGTGATAAAATGTATACAAAGGAAGTACGTTAATTAAACAAGGAATATTAATTTAACATTTAGTAGTATGAATAAACATAGTTTGTTAGTTCCCAGCGTACTGATGTGAGATGTCGCAGCGCTGGGACTGCTGTAGCATGGCCTGTTTTTTAGTGCGGCCTTGGGCTAGGTCACTATTCTTTACCTATGTCTGCCTATGTTGCCTTAGGCTAACTCAAATATTTCAATTAAGTTTTCGGTAGACTATCTAGAGATAGAACTACGATCTTGAATTTAGCACGGATCACCTCTGTTTGACGAATTAGTTAGAGAATGTCCTGCCGTTTTAGTTTTAATCAAACTATATGTAACTCGGAGAACAATTGTAGTCTCCATGATTTTTGAGTTTGCAATAGTATACTGCATCTCATTTAGTTTAAAATGGCAGCCATTTTTTTCATAATATCGCCAATGGATTATAGCCTACTGGGTTTATTAAAACATATTCTACCTACTAGTTTCAACGACCAGACTAGCAGATGTTTTAGCGGTGAGCAATCGACTTGTTCGAAGACAAGACAAGTTGATGTTTAAACTGATCAGCTAGGCCTAAATTAGTCAATGTGGTATTTGTTGATGTATTCGTGGCCATCTCAAGTACAGTTTGCGCATTATATCTCCGGCTATGACCACTACGCTACTAACCGTGTCATATGATAATTTAAACATATTATTTTGGTAAACACTGCGGGGCTGTAGAACAATGTTTTCAGAAAAGTACCCCCTCTCCCCCCGCGCCTTGCAACCAGCTGACTCTGACTTAGCCGGAGATATAATGCGCGAACTGTAATAATGCCACACCCGTAAAACTGGGAAACTGGTTTTAGGTAAATAAAGTCATCTGTTTTAAAGTAAAAAAAATGCATGATGTAAAGAAAAAAGTAAAGTGTGTGCACAGTTAGCTGGTACGGTATGACATAGTTGGGCTCACGAAATTAGCGGGCCTAGCAGTATTACAAAAGAACTAAGACGGTAAAAATATTTTGATCGTAATTTGTTAACTGGTACATAATTTAGGACAAGTTGTCGTAAGCGCTAGTTGCGTGAGCCCAACTACATCACAGCCTACTGCACACTCCTTTCTTTTTTCTTGATGTGTCATGAAGAAAATGGCTTTCGAATCCTTAGGTGCGATCATGCCATGTACTAGCGCTGCCAGGTCTAGTGTAAGTCATCGGGACATCACAGCTGTCAATTTAAGTCTATTTGCAAATTAACGACGTGAGGGTTAGTTGAAATTTGTTTATACATTGTTTATTGCCCCATATTATTTACAATAAACAATACCTTACAGCTCCCCCAATAGAGTAGGCCATGGCTCAAGACATAATGCAAAAAGTTCTTAGGCCTGACGGCATAACAGTTGATTTCTATCCCTCCATGAAATCGGAGTGAGAATCTGATTATTAGAACCAAAATAGCCTATTTATTTTTAAACATTATGTGAAAGATTCAACATTTTCCAATATCTAATTAGTTCTTTTGAAACACTGTGAGGCCTAAGCCATGCCCACTACATGAAATTACTATGTTGGCTTTATTACTATATGTTGGCTTAGCTAAACAAAGTAATACAAACCAACCTTAATGCGCATTATGTCACTGATAATACCAAAATACGATACTACATAGATAAAAATTGCATTCTTCTACAAACAGACAGAATGTATTAACTTGTACCACAAACATCCACCAACACTAAAGTTTTACACTACAGTATTTAAAGTTTCAACAGAAATAAAACACAAATAATAACCAAAAATAAATAAAGATTTTTGATAACATAGGCGTTTATTTCGTTAAATAGTCATAATTCGTAAGTACTTAAGTAGAGCTCACTAACGTTTTGCATTTTAGAGGTTAAGATATGTTTTACAAATTGACAGACAGTAGGAACGCAGGCTGCCAAACGGCAAGGGCAAGGAATAGGCTGAAAATACTCCTTGTGAAACTTAAAAAAAACTAAATTCCCATCACTAAATGACAGCCTAATTTCTTAGTATTAAAGTAATTTATCATACTTTAAAAATATTTTACCAGACTTTAAAGTTACAATTCGAAAGTTTTTTTATCCTTTAATACGAAGAATGTTAGGATTTTACACTTTAAGCCATCCTAAAAAGGGATAGAAACCTTGTACTGTAAGTCAAAAATGAATTAGAATTAGCATATCATAGGCTAAATATACTTTAAATATTACACATTATACATTGCTTGAAATGGCCAACCTACCCAGGTAGGTATTGCCAAGTATGAATGAAGGATGATTTTGGCGCGATCTTTTAGTCTTGTTACTGTCAAAGGCCGACATGTTCCTTAGACAGGACTGTTCATTAATAGCCCAACAGCCAATTTCAACTAAGGGGCCTACATTTTAACGTGGGATCGGAGCCACGATTTTGCCTGGTTTACAATTTATGAACTGGTCTAATTATGAGGACGTTCCTATGACTTAATGTACGAGAACAATGCTGAAGTTTATAACTTGCACAATCGTTGCTATGCTTAAGGCATAATAATTAAATTTTGTTTTATGGAAATTCGCTGGAGATGCAGGTCTGCTGCAACGGGTGTATTTTTGGTTTGGAATACCTTCATGGTGAGCTTAAGTAAAAATAGCAAAACATAACTTTGTAATTAATTTATAAAATCAGCCACAATGAAAATTAGGAGAGTGATTATAGAAACTTGGCCTTAATAGTAGAACTTTTATTTTTGTTAGTGATATTGCTGAGCAACTATAACTTTTTATTATATGACTGATGACAAAATCCAAACAAACCGTGAGTTAGTTTCTCGTAAGCCTATATTTACACTTATACATTGAAATTAAAGTGCATTATTCGTAATTTATAGGTTAAAGTAGAATTTTTAATTCCATTATATACTTAGTATAATATCGTATTTAACTGTACCTGACTATCCTAAAGGCGAAGAAAACGTTTAATCATAAATAAGAAACAGATCAATATGATTCAACTCTCCGAAATGATTACATCAGTTTTTGAATCAGTTGAATCGTCTAAAAGAACGGTACATCAGTTAGTAGTAGTAGTGGCAAAGTGGCGTTTCTGGGCCAAAAACGCATAAATCAAAAGTGACAGCTACATCCGGTGGTGACGTCAGAGGCTGTGACGTAGCTGTGACGTGTAGGGGTGGGTATTTAAAGTTTAAATGAGCGGAAATGGGTCAAGGTCAGCTGTGGATGTTTTTAAAAAGATCTTGCATTTTCGGAAAATCCGAAAATGCAAGATATATTTTTTTACATTAAGGTTGAAAAGTTTGCTCCCAAATTTGAAAAGTAAGTTGTTGTCGGTGGTGAAATTTCTTGCTTATTTTCATTCTTTTTGTTGTTATTGTAAGTTGGCAAAAACACATTTTTTTCGTTTTGATTGTTTGTTGCATAAAGTTCTAAAGATAAACCAAACCCAGTGGCTATAAGTTGTTTTAGTTCTTCACTAAAAATTTCCAAATCCTTGTAGGTTGTAAGATTGATAGTGTTGTAATGAATCCCGCGAATGTTGAGAGACATGACTAGAGTTGTTTACTCGACGAGAGGTGTAGCAGGAATGACTATTGCAAAGCCGGTGCTGTGGGTACCTCCGATGGTTAGTGGTGGGGGTAATGACAGGTGTTTGTTTATTCACTTTGAATTTAATCGTTGCCACAATAGACCGAGCCGATGTTGCAATGGTTCTAGTTTATCCAACCGGTTCTTTTGATATGTTTTGCAACTACATTTACAGTAGCAGAAAAAATTACATTTTGTACAAGCTTTTCCGTCAACTTGATCTTCAGGTATTCTAAAACATTTTTCTTTGCAACAATAAGTTATAAACGTTAGATTATTTCTTTTGGATGACATGTTGCTTGTAGCTTGTCTTAAACAGAACTGAGCCTTTCAACGTTAAAGTTTCGTATTTATGTAAAGTATTCGAATAAAACAATCGAATAAAATAATCGAATAATACCATCGATTAAAAGTTCAGGGTCATCCGTTTGAGTTTTTAAAAAAATACAACATATCAGTATATAAAAATACCCCCGTTGCAGCAGACCTGCATACTCAGCGAATTTCAAATGCAAAACAACATATTTAAATCCAACACAGCGAGATTTGACCTGTTTTGGTAAGCCCCATAAGAATAACATGGGGAATGAGTATGCAGGTTTGCTGCTACAAGTATATAAAAACTGGGTAGTTTTAATTCAATATTTAGTAGATCTGAACTAGAAGAAGCCATTTACCAAGTTTTATCAAGATATGTTGAGTAATAAGCAAGATATAGAATTATCCTTATTTCCCATAAGGTTAACATTGGGACAACGTACTGTGTTTACCACTTTCAATATCTCGGAAACCAATGGACATAGAGCAGTGATTCAAGATACTAAATTGTTTGTTTTTTTGAGCTGAATTCATTGGTGCCAACAAAAATTCGGTAAATTTTATTTTTCTATGTATAAAATTCAAAAAAACTCATTTTTGGGGGTGTTTTTCCCCCTTTACCCCCCCTTCCGGTGGTCCGATCGGGCTGGTTCACGAACTCGTCCAATTGATTACCACTTTACATGTCCGTACCAAATTTCATAAAGATCGGACCATTTTTGCGGCCGCTATCGTGCTAACAGACACATATATATATATATAGATATATAGATATATATATATATATCTAAAAATTCGAACGAATAGTGTTTTTTGCTTCTGGGGGCCCCAAAACGAAAAGTTATAGTGGTCCCGAGCTTAAGTCTTACCATGAGACCTACGGTAATAGCTTCTTCCCTATAGGGGAAATTCGCTAACATATACTGATATGTTGTTTTTTATCTTTTTATTTAAAACATTTTTTTTACAGTATTTACAATGTTATTTTTGTGTGATGTGCAGAGTAAGTTCCGTAGAGTTGTTTCCGCTCGTTCCGTGTGACACCAAATATAATGATCCTGGCTGAATTTCCCGCAGATCTTCATTTTGCAGCAACTGGACGAATCGTTTTTGAAGATATACTTGAAACTTTGGTTCATCACCCGGTGTATATGGTGCATCGGATAAAGATGCGACGACTGCGTCTCCATGCGTTGTATCAATTTTCTTCATTTCATGAACAATATAATGTTTCTGTTCTTTTAATTCTGAACATTTCTTGATAATTAGAGTATTTGATTTTGAATGCAAGTTGAATTGTTCAACTAAACATTGGAGAAACTGTTGTGATGCCATCCTTCACAGGAGATGTTGTCTGTTCGGAGTATGGAGTTAGACTGATACTCGGGGTGTGTTGCCTCTTCGTTTATATAACCTTCGGAACCCCCACTACATTCTTCCATTTGTTGTTGTAAGTAAGCAGCCAAGTGATACGCGTTTTGTAATGCGCATTGAGATTGGTTGTGTTTCGGATTTATTGTAGAAACACAATTATTTCTAGCATCAAAGTGAAATGTTTTGTCCACTTTTATGTTTAAAACTTCTTTGTTTGTGTACTGTCGTATCCAATTCTTTTTTTCCAATCCTCTGGTATATATGTGTGTAAATTGTTTGCAAAAATGAAACATAATTTTGTGTACATTGTTGTACGGTAGGAAACCTTCATACCAATGGATATGATGAAAATTATTTGTTAGCCATCTGTTTGTTATTTTAGCTTTTGACTTTAGTTCATGGACAGAACACGGTGCTTCAAATAAAAACGGGTATGCTACTTGTGTAAGCAAATCTAAAATTACCAATTATTTTATGATAAATCTAACATCGTTTCCGCGAAATGCTTGAAATTCAATTACACAAGGTTTTGCTGCCATTTCTTCATCCTGTCTGCTCATCACGGTGTCTGCTGATCAACTGTTTTCCACACCACGGTAGGTTAGATATATAAACCAGGCCGTACAGTTGTAGGCGCGTTGGTGTATGTTTAACGTGGGCACCATCCCCAGTAGGCCTACCCCACGGTTTATTTTTTTTTTGTTAAATTACATTGTAATTTTTAAACTAGCAAAGTTTCTTCTTCTGTATTATTATTGTTGTTGTTGTTGTTGTTGGTTTCTTCTTCTGTACTGTTGTTGTTGGTTTCTTCTTCTGTAGCTTCCGTTGCAACTTCAGTAAAAGGTTCAAAGTTTCTTAACCGCCTCCACATTTCCACTTCGTTAGGTATTCAATTAAAGATGGATGTATCTATTGGTCCGTATTGTAAAGTGCCGTCTGGTTGTTTTTCGCATGCATCTACCAAATATTCCTTAATAACAGAGCTTGAAAATACTAATTGTTTCATATACCTGGTAATAGGTGATGTTGCATAGTTTAAAATGTAAAATTCTTCACGTGTTAGAAGAATTTTATTTTCAAATTGTGTCGAGTCTCTAATTCTTACTTGTTGTTGACCACGATGTTTAATAATGTCAATTTCATTGTCACAATCCAAAAGTCGAATGTTAGTTTTTCTTCCAAAGAAACTGTTGGCTAAATAACATTCAATTAGATGTAGATGTTTTAAAAAGGAATCCCAAGCATTTTCTGAAAATAAAACCATCTTTGTTCCATGGCTTAGTATTACTGCGGGAGAGTAGTCTAATGATTTTACCAATCCTATCGACACACTTTTACTCATGCAAGATGAAATAGGATAAAAGATGCGAAGGAAAACTTCAGTTAAAATGTTTGGTGGAATATTTTCTTCAAGTTTTCTTTACTTTCTTACGTTTGTTTTATTATTTTCCAACTTTTTATTTTGTTTTCCAAACTTTAAAAAGTCATCAATTTCCTTTACAATATTTTCTTCAAAATGTTTATCATCATTTTCCAATAAAGGTGCTGTTTCGGAAACGCCTTGTACAACTGATAAAGAACTCATTTTGTTTATAATGCTGTAGACGATGTTACCCATACAACTGTAGACAGTAAACTAAACAATTTTCGTTCCCGCTCCTGCTTTTATAACCGAGTGGTGGGGGTATTTTTTTTCCTTTTCATTTTACAAAACTGCTTTTACAATTCCTGTTAAAGGTGTATATGTAACAATTTTATCATGTAAAATTAAACAATAAGCAGATGTATCTTTGGGTACATTTTGTTCAAATTCCATTTCTATTTTTATATCTACACTGGAAGATTTTACAGATTCGTTTTGTTTTGAACAATCAACTACAACAATCGGATAGTTAGATTTAAATTGGTTTGGCGTTAATAAAGGTGTGTGTTTTTCCATAATATGAATTTTGGAATCTTGCGTACATATCGTACAAAACGCTAAACCTGTCTTTTGTAAAGTTTATGTTTTATGTTGAAGTTGTCGTATGGAAAGAATTGAGAGTTTAGAAACACCTTAAAATTTGTAAGTTTGCAATGATCAAATTCACCAGCATGTTTAGTTATTTCATTTCTTCTTTTTGTTTGTAATCCAAATATTACATATCTTGCCTTTTCCAAATGGGTAGAAGTTTTTACAGTCCATGTATGACGTTGTGTTTCCGGTAAAACCGGATATTCATGAAACTCCCAACTTCTAAATGGTATTACGATATCACGATCTGATTTTAAAGTTCTTAATAATGAAATTCTATTTTGATCGTTTAACCGTACATGCGGTACTATCCACACATTCTTGTCTAATTGCATTTTCCATTCTAAAGTAGCTTCTGTTGTTCCATCAGGCGCCATAATAATATCTTTGTCGTTTGATGATCTTAACAAAACTAATTCTTGTTTTACGTTTATTATTATTTTTCGGTAATCTTCGGCAAAGCCTAAAAGTAATCTTAAAGGAATGTAAAAGTCAAAATTGCCTGAACTGTTTGGAGTGATTATATTGGAATCGGGCGCTATCCATCCTGCGGCGGCTAGCATATTTTTTCACTCGGTGTTAAAGATGCTGATCCTTTTAATGTACTTGTAATTCCCACCTTTTTTGTTGAATCTACTGTAACTCCGGAAATTTCATATCTTATTTCATCAAACAAATATGCCATGGGGTTATTTATGAACGGAACAGTACTTGCAGTGCTTCTATCTCTTTTTGTTACTCTTCCTTCGATATACAAATAACTTTCACATGGAAGTGTATAAATATCCTGTTGTTGTATGGGAATTCTAATTTCATCATTATTATTTAATTTTGATGAAGCGTAAGGGTTGTGCGTATGATATTCCTTTTCCCATAAGGTTTCGTCGAATGTCGGACCCTGCGCTATATCCAATATTTCCATTATTAATAAGTTTTAATCCAATTTCTTCTAGAAAACGAATGTTATCACTTGTTAATCCTTCTATAGCTGAAGTGCTACTGACTTGTTTACCAGTCAGCTCTTTCTTTTTAAATGATAACCCCATTGTTATACGGTTGATTTTATATGTATTCGTATAGTTATAGGTTCGTCTCTAAAATCAATATGATTTCCGTCTTGATCTAGTATGTTCACCACAATGTCTGAAATAAAACTGGTGTTTAACGGTAGGTACACCAAGTTTTGTGGCTTTTCCACAATTTTAAAACCCGGAGCGACCGTTGGATAGAATGTGTGCAATATATGAGTATTTTCACCATCTCTATAAGAACCATGTATAATATTACATGTAACATCTATACTGTTAACTTTCATTATTGTCACAGTTCTAGCACCTGAATGGTTAATATTAGGTTCTAAAATTTTTGTTGTTTTAGGAAATCCTAATAAACTACCAATTGAATGTTCTTTGCTAAAATCTATATAATATTTACATTTAATTTCAGCTTTCATAGTATTGTTATTTCCTTTTATTGTTATATTATCTTTTCCCATATGATTTTGTATCGCTTCATTTATATCATCAATTTCATATGATCCAGTGGGTAAACTAAATACTTGTAATTCTGAATATTTGTTTGTATTTTTATCTTTTGTTTTGTAATAATGTATTTTGTCATTAACATTTTCAGTAACGTTGGGAATAGAATTATAAGTTGTTATATCTAATAATGCGGCTTCCCATAATTTATCTTTTTCCAAACGTAACGCAGGGAAAAGAACACTTCGCAAAGTAGATGAAGTTCCAGTTAATGATACTGTATAGGAAGACATCTTAAAGTTGACTAACGCTTTTTGTTAAAAAATCTAAACATAAATGTCCACAGATTACCGTATTATCAGGTTGCTCTCTTTTATAATTGTATAGTACATTTTTAGCTGTTTTAAAGTAATATTATAGTTCTTTTGGTGGTGGGAGATTACCAAAACTATCAAAGTAGTAAATAGTTGATCCTAGTTTCTTATAACATACCCAATGAGTGCCTGATCCTTTACTATTATCTAAATTTACTATTCCGGTTTCATTTTTCCAAATTTTAACAGGTAATGCATCTTTCATAAACACTCCTCTAAAAAATGGAATTTTTAAACAAGAAACATAAGTAATTAATTCTTTATCTGTTAATTCTTTATTTGGAATTAGTAATTGTTTTTTTTCTGTTTAATACTCACGATACGGTCTTAGGTATAATCCTCCTCCTTTTTTTATCATTGACCATATTGTTTGTTTCTTTTTATTTTTACCTGCGGTGGATCGTCGTTTTCTTCTTATATTTCCTCCACGTTTCTTTGCAGGTTTTCTCCTCCTTTTTCCACCTCCTTTCTTCTTTCCACCTCCAAACATCGTTTTACCCTTCATTGCTGCTGATACCGCTAAAGCTGCTGCTTTTTCACCGATACTAGCGTCACTGGATGTTACTCTTTGCCAAGCTTTTTCAGCAAGTGCTCTATCCGCTATTGATCTATTTTTAGTATCTGCAAACTTTGAATATGCTATATCGTGTTGTTTGCAGGCTTGATCAAGTTTATTTATTCCAAGACCTCCTCTAGCAAGTCTTTTTTTCAATTTTGTTCCAGGACCACAATATTGATAACCTCCTGGTAAATGTAGTTCTACAGGTAATAAATCGATAGCTTTATTAACTATAGCTCCAACCGGCTTAGTAATAAGAGAAAGTGCTGTTGATGCTATTCCTCTTCCTCTCTTTATAACGTGTCGATTATGACTGATGCGTTGAACTTTCAACATGGTCTTTTATAGTGAAAGGAAATGCCGATACTTGTTTATTTTATAAATGCTTTATAATGAATGATGCACTTATCCTTTGACATTGTTTATTTTTAAGTATGTTTGTTTATGGGTAAATAATTTTTTTCCAGTTTTGTGGAAGGATTGTATCTTCTTCATCATCATCATCTTTAGAAGTTCTTAAAGTATTAGTTTCCTTATTTAAAAAATATTTCTCCATAACATTCTTTTTAACCCAATTTAATTTTTGATCAGATTTTATGGGCTTTATTGTGTTATAAATATCATATAGTACTACACTTGTCTTACAATGTAATTTACATTAACAGCATCAGTAAAATTAATAGGGTCTTTTAAGCTAGTCAATCGCAAGTCTTCACAAAAAAAGACTGCTTATTTAAATCTTTTCTTAGAAAAAGATTAAAGTATATGTTTCCCTTCTCACGCATTTGTGCTACTGTAACTACATCACTGTCTCTTATTCCTTCTGCAACATTGACTAGTGGTTTCCCTTTGCAATCAAAGTATTGTTTACCGTCTTCATATTGTTTTATTACAGGAACTTGTCCAACTGTTGCTACATCAGTTTCATCCAACCCTTTTTTAACATTAGTAATTATATTTGCATCCGCATTCCATTTGTTATTTTTTAATTTCATTATTTGACTTATTGTAGCTGCATCTGATTTTGCAGTTCCTTCCTTAACGTTAGTTAACACTTTATTTTTGCAATTAATTGTATTAATATCATGTGTAATACAATGATCTGTAACGCATTGAAGGTTTACAGCATCTTTCATATCTTTAGGGTCTCCAATATCATGTATTACAAAGTTGTAAAAGGAAAATTTATCTGTTTTTTCAGGGATGACTGAATGTAAATACTTTTTTGTAACTGAATCTTGATCATTAATAGGATCTGCTATATTGGCTATTCTAAGATCTTTTGCATCATATACTTTATTATTACTCCTAGGATCATATCGTAAGGTTTGGTTTATGTACCACATTAAATATTCTTTATTTACCGAATCATTCTTATCTATTGGTTTTGGAAGATTTACAATTCTATAAAAATTAGCGTTATACACTTCATTTTGAAGCTTTAAGCTAGGTAATGTTTCAATTCTTAAAGTTTTAAAATTTACCGCATCATTATCATCTTTTGGATCATTTACAAACTTTAAACGTTTGTTATTTATATCATAATCTCCATCGGATGTTAGTGGTAAACCACCTCTTTTTCCATAAGATCCTGATTTGCTTCCAGTTTCGGAATACCGTCCAAACTTATCCACACTCATGGTTATACTGAATATTTAATCAGTTATACTTGTATTATATATACTCATATTTTTATGCAATTACTCCTCGATTTCGCAGTTTGCCGACCAAAGCTACCCATTCATTTTCTAAACCACTATGTCCGGCTTGTTTAGCTTCATATATCAACTTCATTCTGTCAACCAATTTGTTTATATCGTTGTAGTATATTATATTAGTATCATACAAGTTTTTCAATAATCCTTTTCCTGATAAACTTGATTGATTTGTTTTTCTCCTTTTATGTAAAATATTTATTTCAGCAGAAGATAATGATTTTCTTTTAATGGGTTCCCTTCTTTTTGGTGGGAACGTTTGGAAAAGTTTAGCAATAATAGTTTTATATTTTTCTGATGCATTTCTATGAACATTGAAATTTTTAGAATAATTTTTCTTATGCGCATTTGTATCCTCCAATATTTGTTTAAAAATGTTTAAATCCTTTTTAGTATATTTATTAGGTTTTGGCTTAAAAATAAGTTCAAACAATCCTTTTGTACCCTTGTATTGTTTATTATTTATAATAATATTGTCATGTTCGTCTACAACAAGTTTGCTATCTCCAATCATTAGCCCATTTTCTTCTATTCTAGCACCAAAAGTATGATATTTTCGAGTTGGTTGTGCAGAATGTAACATTTTTAAAACAAATTGTCTTGCAAGCGGCCCTTTATACGCAATATCCGAGCCCAATTTGCTCAAGTTGGATGGATTAATAGGCTCTTCTTCTTCTTGTTGTTCTTCGCTTGTAGAAAGACCTTCTTTTTCTGTTAAAACATCCGTTTCTTCACCTAGTTCGCTTTCGTCTTCAGTTGTTTCTCCTTGTTGCGTAAAACTTGTATCACCTTCATATTCTTCTTTTTGTTCAAATTTTGAAATGGATAAAATAGCATCTCCGGAAAAATTAAATGTTGAATGTTTAACATTTTGCCCTAATTGTTTTAATGGCTCAGTAATAGGTTTAAATGTTGATTCCAGAAATTTCTCTCTTTCACTTATTCCTAATCTTAACGCTCTGTTTTTATGTCTAATAGAATCACTAAGTGATTTTATTTCTCTTAATAGCTTTTCCTGATTAACCATGTTTACACCATGGAGACTTGTACGATAATGTTGTTAATTAATGTATTAAAACAAATTTATCAAAACCTATACGGTAACGACCATCTGTTATAGCTTTATCGTTCATAATTACCAAAAATCCATATTTTTCCGCCCAAGCTTTTCCACAAAGCTCTTTGAATTTTTCAAATGACATATCAGCATTTACATGATCGTTGTATATATGTTTTAGGTTTGTATCGTCTTGTTTGAATTAAACCAAAAATATTTGCATTGTCTCTAATTAGTTGTTTTGGAATTTTGCTATATGTTTGTCCGATATATATGCTATCAATATTATTATGTCTTCCCATGGAAAAATAGTTTCTAATAGTATCATGATTTTCACTAGATACATCATCAAATACAAATACAGAATACGGCTTAGCCTGGTCTGGTTGCATAACACTGTCACTAGCATTAAATTTGTAATAGTTAACATCAGGCACATCAGTCAGGATCTTTTCCAACAATTGATACTTTGGTTGATGTAAGGACTTTGAAAAAATATATAAATTATTAAATCGCAATCCTTTTGTGTTTGTAATTAAGTTAAACACAACGTTAGTTTTGCCACAGTTTGAAGGACCGCTGACAATACATCGTACAGTGTTTGGAAATAAACTGCCGTGTTTACCATTGTTGATTTTAACGTTATCTACGGTTAAATCATCAATGCTATTAATATTAAATTTATCTTTATGGTGAACAATCTCCATCTTATTCAAAGGCAGAAGAGTAAATAAGTTGATTTAAAACTAAATCAAATCTTTTATAGGTATCCACGAATCTTCAGTTTTATCAAACCCCAACCAACGTACTTCAACTTGGTCTTTTTTCCTTTGCAACACCTTTTCAACAAGATAAACATCGCCTACTGTTGACTTTAACAATTAATGTCCGTTAAAACCGCCTTGTAACAAATTTCCTTTGTTATCTTTTAAAATATAAGTTTCCGGTACAGTAGGTTGTACTTTATACACTGTAAAAACTTCGTTTGTCCAATTGGGCAGGTATTTTTTAGTAAACACTCCTTTGTATTTACTAATTCGAACTTTATCATTTACATTAAATTTTCTTGGTTTTCTTTGTTCCGCTTTTGGCTGTGTATTCTTTTTAATTCGTTGTAAAACTAGTTTAGCGTTTTTCTTATTCACTTTGTTAGGTGCCATACCGATAGTTCTATGAAACTTGTTGTTGTAATCGCTTATTAATTTTGGTAAGATATCAACCCATACGTAAGAACCTCTTTTCGAAAACATTTTATACATTGCACCTTTTAAGGTTCTATTAAATCTTTCAATTATAGCTGCCTTTTCTCAGAATTTGTGGAATAATGATTTATGTTATATTTTTTCATTAACAAGGCAAAAGGTTTATTGAAAAATTCTTTCCCATCATCAGTTTGTAAATGTTTAATTTTATTTTTATCTCTTTTTATAGCTACTTCCATAGCTTTTGTTATGCTGTTACCAGTTTTGTCTTTTAATGGCAAAGCATCTGCAACTTTAGTAAAACAATTAATAATCGTAAGTATGTGTTTAAATCCTTTATTTATTTTACTATGCGGTTGCATTTCAATTAAATCTGTTTGATATAAATCATTTATTCCTTTTACAACAGTATTTCTTCGTGGAAACTTTATTCTTGCAGGTTTATGAAGTTCATTAACAATCTTCTCCTTTAACTCTGTCATGATGATTTTACTAACAAAGTCAAGTTAGTATTGAGTGTTTCTTTTTCTGCATCCGCTTTTATAGTTCAAGGTCATTTCAACATATTTAAAAAAAAGGGGAAATCACAGCGAGCATGCTGTGATTTCCCCTTTTTTTCTTTTTTTATTTTTTTATTTTTTTTCTTTGTTTCTTTTTCTTTTTACTCATAGATAGGATTGAGAGAGTAGTGGCCGAATGGTAGAGTGTGAATTTTGTCTGGAAGAATGTGTCGTTTGTCATCATTGGAGCAGAGTGCTTTTTTCACTTCTGTTACGCTGTACAGTTGATGGTTGAAACTTCTGATGGTGTTGAATTTTGCAGTTATAGTCGTTTCTTCAAATAAGCATTGCTTGTAGTGTTCAAAATTTACATTCTTCTTAAGATACAAACTTTTTACACCCTTAGCTTTTTTAATAACATTGTTTTCTTCTTTATGCAATTGTAGTGAATACCATTTTGACATTAGTGCAATAAGTTCTTTCAGTAAAATTCCATTTGCTTCGTCTTTAAATTTTCCAAGTTTCTTTTTGTTCCGATCATTGTCATAATTTAAATGATCTTTTGGATAGTCACTAAAATCAAATTCATTTTTATGAACAAATGTTCGAAGATCCAAATACATATCTTCAGTAAGAATCCAGTAGATGAAAGCGTCTGTGTCCATGTAGGCGATTCCGATGTTATCTCTACGGTAGAAGGCGACCATTTTGTTGTAGTGGAAATCATACATGTGGGTTTTGGAAATATCCAAGATTGACATTCCAACGTACAACGGACGATCCATTTTCACGCTTGTTTTCTTCATAGATACTGCCACAAGGTTTTCATTGATAATAACAGATGTTCCAAAGTTTGGTTTTTGTACAAGTTTTTGTAGTTTTATCGGATCTGTAACTAATTTAATATTTTTGTGTTTTCTTTTGTTTTCCAATGTTTTGCCAAATATCGCATTATTCATTAATTTAAAAAAGTCCTTTTGAAATGTTGATGTTGCAGCTGCTCTTCTTCTGGTGTTTGAATCAATGTACGGTTTTAACCAGCACGATTGGGAAAATTTTAAAACTCTATGAATTTTGGTTATACGTAAACCCAATTGGAGTGCTTGCTGAACAACCCAAAAATGAGCTACGTAGCTTTGTTTATTTTCAAGAGTCATCATTAATTTTGGATGTTTGCCAATTGGTGAAATTTCTGTTTTTGCAAGGAGCGGAAGATCGTAATGAAGATCATGCAAGTGTTCTGGATATTCAAAATCACAATCTAATATGTATCCGGTGTCTCCGTCTTTTGAAATTTGCAAAATATCACCAATAGAGTCTGGATTAACCCATTCAAAGTTTCCAAAAGGAAGTGGATTAGACATGGCCCATCCGTATAAATTGTTGGCATCAAAATATCCCAAGAACACCGATGGTTTTTCTTCATCGTAGTCTGGAAGATATTTATTGTTAGCTTTAACATGTCTAGTAACACTTTGGGTCAATCCACCTCAAACGCCCGATTCGATCATCAACACCATGTCAATATCTGTTAATAATTGTAGGTTACACTTTGTTTCTTTTAGCATAGCTTGCCAAGCTAGTCCTGGAGAAGTATAAGAATGAAGAGGGTCTAATCCGTAGGCTTCAAAACAAGTGTTTCTAAATTCTTCCATCACATCGCATAGAAGGGTCACATCAAGTTTTACATAAAAGTCAGAATAATCTCCCAGAGTGTTCATTTCTAATTCGTCCCAAACTCTGCATGCGTGTTGATAGTCTTCAGGTGAAATGTCCGAATCTGTAAGTTTACTTTTGAATGCTTCTGGTGGAGGAAGTGATGTTTCTTGAAATTTATGTAGTCCATCGATGTAATCATACGGAAAAACTCCTTTCCGAAGAACCAAGTCCATTTTTTCTGCAGGTACAATTTTGCTTGTTTCTATTAAATTTTGTCTTCTTAAATTTTCAGAAAGTTTCATAAGACTAGAAGGCATAAATCTAAAAGAATCAACAAATCTAAGTTTAATTTTGCCCACCTTTTTTGAAAAGCTTATAAATTTTTCCATAGTTTGTGCCAAAACGTCTATTTCACCGTTGTCTCTTGCTAATTTGGGAATAATAAAATGTCCATCGTATCCGCTAAGATTGTGAAAAACCACTGGAATGAAAGATGGTAGTTTGTAGTTGATGTTACATCCGTTGCAAGCTGCACCTCTGTAGGCTCCTGTCAGATGGTCATGGTCGCGAACTTTAATTTTAGTTTCTGTAAATTCATTATTACACAAATAGCATGTTGTTGCCGAATCATAAAGATAAAGTTCTTCCGGTGTCATAGGTGACATAGGAACCACATTGCTATACATTGCTTCCACTTTCCCAGCGATGTCATATAAATCATCAACAAAGTATCGAGCTGCTTCTTCTCCACGATAGATCTTCGGTGTAGATGTCAAACCATATTCTTGAAGATGTTGTTCAGATAAAGTGGATTTTACTATTAAACAATAACTGTTTGGTTTGTGAAGTTGATACTTTGTTCTGCTGGTATTTTCCTCTCCTTCTTCTTGTTCAAGTGGAAGCAATGAAGATTCAAAATCTGCATACACTACAACGGGAATTCTGTATTGTTGGATAACTTTGTCAAATTTTACTTGCGATCTTCTAGGGTGTGGTAATTTAATTCTTACTTCATAGTTTCCACTGCATAGTCTTTGGTGTTCCGTCAGCCATTCTGAACCTCCTCTTCTCAAAGGTTTGTTTACAAAACAAAAACATCTTTTACAAGTTGTTTTTGGTTGTTCTCGTTTTGATAACTGTTTGGAAACTAGAGCTTCAAAATATTTTATATATACATAATGTGAAATATCACCTTTGGTTATTAATAATAAATCAGTATGATCTCTGCGTTCGGTAGGTGTTATACGTAAGGGGTAGACATTGTTGGATGAATCTAAACCAAATATGTTTACAGATGCAAAAGGATTTTTCTTTTCAAATTTTGATATGTCTTGAATTGAAACAGGATAAGTCATGCCTTGAAAATTATACTTATGGTAAACATCATTGTATGCTCTACTCGGTCGTTCCGCATGATTTCTTACATATTTTGCAAGCATTGCATACTTGAAACATTCAACATCTTTATTTTGAACATTAATACAGGATTTGGTGTCTTGAATTTTCTTTGGCAATTCAATATGACTACTACCTCTTATTCCATATCCATGTTTATGAACTCTAATATCCAGCCCTGTTATACTTAACAAACTCCATCCTGAACCTCTTCCTTCATGTTCTTGCAATTTTGTTAAAAGTTCTTCAAAACATTCATCCACGATTGAGCTTATATCCGATGCAAACATGATGGTTTTGTTTTTAGTTAAAAATCCTCTTGGTGATGTTTCATTTTGAACATTTGTAAATACAGTATCTAATAATATTCCAAACTTTATAAAATTTAATCTTCTTAGTTCATTGTTCAATGTTTCTGTTACTAATGTTTTTGCTTTTGAAATAAACTGTGCAAGTTGCAATTGAGCATTGTCAATCTTAAAATGAGTTACTACACTACCTGGTAAAGCTCGGGCGTATAATTCCACATCTAAAGATGGTCCGGGTGCGTATTGAATAACACTTGCTCTTGAATTTAGTTGTTGTTGATGGGTAGCCAGCATTTGATCTAATTCTTCCAAATCTTCTTCTGCATTGTTATTTGTTTCTTGGTTTGTTTCGTTGTTATGATAAAGTTCTTTGTGTAATTGTAGTAAGTTTTCATCTTCAAAAGATTCTTCGCAACTGATGCAGTAATACATGATGTAGGTGTGCTCTCCACAAAAGTTGCCGTAATAATGAAAACTACTCTAAAACTACCCGTATTTATAACAATACCCCCACCACTTGTTTCTGTATTAAACACACAAAGTGTAAATATATTATATTTGAAAACACCTAAGTACTAAGATCATCCAATGTAAGTTAAAAAAAAATCTAAGTGTCAAGGTCAAATAATGCTAGTTTAAAAAAAAATCTAAGTGTCAAGGTCAAATAATGCAAGTTTTAAAAAGAATCTAAGTGTCAAGGTAAATAATGCAAGTTTAAAAAAAAACTAAGTGTCAAGGTCAAATAATTTAAGTTTAAAAAAAATCTAAGTGCCAAGGTTAAATAATGCTAGCTTTAAAAAATACATGTTATGTGTTGTATGTTCATCGTTGCTGTTGTTTAAATATTCTACTTCCAAATCGCTTTCATCTTCCTCCGTGTCTGATGATGGAAACAAACGTCGCCGAACAAGAGCATGTATATATTGTACTGGATCATAGTCAATTGTTACAACATGTGTTAACGGTGTTTCTTCGCCTATTGCTACTGGTTCTTCCAAAATATTTTCTTCATCAGATGTAGCATCAGACGTAGCATCAGATGTAGCATCAGATGTAGCATCAGATGTATCATCAACTGGAATCAAACTGTTTTCAAAAATACTTTCCTCATCCGTTAAATCTTCTGGCTCAACCAATTTATATATTTGTTCACAGATTGCACATCCAGCAGGAAAATTGTTGTCTGTTGGAGCCATTCTAAAAGAAACTTGATATTGTAAAATAAATGTTGAAGCAAATGCATTGAAAATTTTCGAAGTTCGAAAGTATTAATTATTGGGAAGTTTCAACACTTAAAATTTTTACAAGTCCAATGTAAAGTAAAATAAAAAAAGAAGTGTTGTTGCCTGTTGGAACAGTGACAAAAGAATGTTAGGTTTGAAAAATCTTCTAAGTCCTAAAATAATAATCATTGGAAAGTTTTAACACTTAAAATTTGTACAAGTGTAATGTAAAGTAAAGAAAGAAGTGTTGTTGCCTGTTGGAACAGTGGCAAACGAATGATGGAAACCAAACCCGCAGCAAGACTCCTGTGGTTTGGGAGGGGGTAAGCGAGGAGGAGGGATGACCTCGAGCCGAGTTGGGGTCCGGGGTCTGCGCTTGTGCTTCGGCATCAGTTGCTTGCTAGACAGTGAGGTGGTAACATGTTCAGAAGGCGCCCTGAACATTTTATCATTTTTGCTGTTTGGTGAAAATATCTTGGTGTTATTTGTGTAATAACATCTTGACGTAGGACTGATTAATTTTAAGGCATGGTAGTTGTTTGTGCTTGTAGATACCCTAGGGTTTGTAGTTTGTTTTTAGTTTGCTGGTTTGGTAGTTAGTATTAACTTAAAATCTTTCTTTTACTTACAATATATTTTTGCCTGGAGTGTTTAAGTTTAAAGTAATTTTTTGTTTTTAAGAATGTTATATGATATGTTTTTAATACCTTTCTATTCCAACTTCCTTTTTCCAACAAGCTTGTTGAGGGCATTTCCTCTCTTGTCTTGTACTCCTTTTTAGTTAGGGAAACCTTTCAATTCCAATTTCCTTTCCTTTTTTCCTTCCTTCTTTTAGAGTATGGTACACCAATTTATGGTTCACCGGCTCCCGCTTTTGTAGTGATTACGGTTCCCCACACCGAGTCACTTACAACCTCTATACGTGCTGGATGGGTAGTTCGCCTACCTCCGGAGTTTCGCTAGACCTCAGTTGTTCTGCGTCGCTAATGGCTCCTTTAGTGTTAGGAAATAAAAAACATATTTGTATAACATTTTTCCTAAATTTAATTAAGCAACTTGCTATTTCAAAATAACATTTTTGTTTTAGCTTAGCGTTGTGCGCTTATGGTGAGGTGTGTGAGTTCGCTTACGTGATGATCACACTGTAATCATGATGTGCAGCGCTGGGCTGTCTAGCTATTTTTTAAACTTAATTTTATTTCTTTATTTTTTTATTTTTATTAATTCTTAAACTCTAGGCAGATTGTATTGTAAATTAGCTTTTCTTCTTTTAGGTTTCCGGGGGTGTACGGTTCTGTAAAACCGTACACCCCCATTTTCTTTTTAGTTATCGAATGACCTTGACCTACTTATTTTCAAGGTCAACAAAAAGACTTAGCGAAAATTTCTAAGTCTCAAGGTCATTTTTATATAGGTAGATTTAGCTTTTCTTCTGTTAGGTTTCTGAGGTGTACGGTTCTGTAAAACCGTACACCTCCATTTTCTTTTTAATTATTGAATGACCTTGTCCTATTTATTTTCAAGGTCAATAGCAGTTAGCGAAAATTTCTAAGTGTAAAAAGTAGGTCAAGGTCATTAAAAAATACCCTATGAACGGGGGAATAGACCGCTAAGTAATTCTTTTAGAATTACAAAGTGGTCTATTCCCCCGTTCTTTTTTTTATATCATTTTTACACTAACCTCTCAGTTTTAACAAAAGGAGGTATTTGTTGTGCGCACTTCATAATGTTTGATTTACACAACACATCTTTTACCCTTTTTCGGTCCTTTTTTAATAATATACGAACATTGTTCTTTTTTAGGACTGGATGATGAAGAACCTGACATGTTGCTGGATTCTAAAAAGTAAAAAGTCATTATGTTATCCCGCTTTTATAAGATATTACCCCCTTCACTCTCTTTTTGAATGTAGGTCAAGGTCATTCAAAAATACCTAATGAGCGGGGGAATAGACCGCTAAGTAATTCTTTTCGAATTACAAAGTGGTCTATTCCCCCGCTCCAGTTTTTTTTGTCTTTTTTTCACTTTTTTTTACTTTGACCACTTTACTTTCTCAGATGGAGATTTTCTTACTAAATAATAATGAATATTACTGATATTTGGAATTCGAAGATCTACTGGTAATTTGAGCATGTAGAGTTCATCACAACATTTAACAACAACATCCTTATTACTGATCTTTTTTACAAAAACATATTTGTGGTTCAATTTCAATCTGTTGATTCTAATTCTTTTATAATATTCAGTTTTTTCTGGCAATTCACTTTTGAAAGGTTGAATTTTGACTTTTTTGGAAGTTTGAATTTTGACTTTTTCGGAAGATTGAATTTTGGAAGGTTCACTTTTGTTATGCAGTCTACACAATTTTTCATTTACACTACACAATTTTACACACCTTTCACCTTTATTTGCTCCTTTTTTAAAAATATGAGTGCACTGTTCTTTCTTAAAACAAGATTTTCTTAATTTTTGAAGTTTTTGAAGTTTTTCAGAAATTTTGTTAGGAGATTTTTTTGGAGAAGATTTTTTCGGTGAAGATTTTTTTGGAGAAGGAGATTTTTGTTTCACAATAGAAACAACAGATGATGATGATGATGATGATGATGAGGAGGAGGAAGACCTGGACGACGAGGAAGTACCTGCCATAGCGCTGGATCCTAAAAAGTAAAGATTACTCTGTTAGCCCTGCTCTTATAACAGCCCCTCACCCGCTTACCCCCTCCACTTTTCAAGGACAATTAATTTTTTATAACTCCGAAAGGTATTCATCCAAGTTCTCGACTGATGGTAAGGAAACATTTTCAGTTGGTAATGGTTCATTAATAATTTCATTAATTAGACGAAATTGTTCCATTTCTTCTACAAACCTCTTTTCTAATTCTAATTGTTCCAAGTCAATTGTAGCAGTCAATTGTTCCATTTCTTCTAAAAACTTCTTTTCAAATTGTATTTGTTCCAAGTCGTTTGTAGCTGTCGTGATTTCGTTTGTAGTTGGTGATTTCAAATCTTCTTCCAGTTTTTTTATATAATTTATAGCATTTTTCAGTATTTGTTGTCTATTGATACGTTTTTGGTTTCGACTGTCTGGTACAGCAAATTTTAAATCCTCGAAAGCTTTTTTAATCTTTTGTTCTCTTCGTTGTTCCTTTCTTCGTCTTCTTAATTTTTCTCGAATCTGTTTTTCCGACAAAGAATCCATGATGTTTTGCCAACTTAAGATTTAGCAAACTACTAAGTTTGATAAAGCTGTTATTCGGTGAATATATACCGAAAGTCCAAGGTGATTGCCTTCAACCTAGTGACCTTGGCCGGGAAAAAAGGGGGAATGTCCTTTGCCATCAAGGTGATTGGTATATATTTAAGGCTGTGAGGTTTGCATAGTCACACCATAACAATGAGCTCCTTGTACGAGTTGTGTTTGCAGCGTATCTGCTCAGACAACCCTATGCTCCGGCATATCAGGGAAGTGTCTGAGCCGCTGCCGCAAATTTTGCAAGGCGAGCTCATTTATGAGCACAAAAAACGGTGTGTTTCTAAAACTAAAATTTGGTTTGAAATGCCAAATGCTGGCAAAAAAATATGTGCCCTATGTCACATGGTACGTTTTCATTAACTGCATTGTTTTTTCTATTTACAACATATTATTTTATTAATTTTCTTTAAATTAATAATTTTTTTTAGCGGCTTCCTTGTGCGAATCCGGATCAAGAACTGTACAGATACATAAAACATGAATCTGAAAATGTAGGATACAAATTGAAGACGCCGATAACGCAAGAATATTGTCATCTTTGTGGTTGGTTTCCTCTGGAGCAATATGATATTAATTGTATGTGTTTATAAACACATATCAATAGAAGAAATTAAATAGGAGCGGGGAACAGAGCAGCTTGTGGTTTAACCACTTACTGCTCTGTTCCCCGTTCATAGGGTGTCTTCAGATGACCTTGACCTAGTTATTTTGAAGGTCTATTGTAACTTAGCAAAAATTTTCTAAGTCCATAACGAGGTCAAGGTCATTTAAATCTTAGCGGAAGAATGAAAAGAATAGCTACCAACATGCATTGTTGGTATCTATTCTTTTCTTTCCTCCTAGAAAACCCCTTTAGTCCGTGTCAACTTTGATGTAAATTTTTGTACAAAATTGTACATAATAAAGGACCCATGTTTCAAGTCCTTCGTAATCCATAGAATCCGAAGTGCAACAGATTTTTGTACCGTCTGCTTTAACAGCTTCAAGTACTCCACTGATGCAATTCAGATTGCTATGATACGTTTTTATATACCATAGTACTCTTTTGGCTTCAACAAAGTTGTGCACAGCACCAAAGATCATGAGGGATTCCATGGCAAATATAACCACAAGACTGCAGCACACCTTATATATACTGTCGGTCCAAGGCGGTGGCCTCCTATGGCGACCTAGTTAACCCAATGGAGGGGGTTGTCGAGGAATTATTTTACAATTTGTTATAATTTCTCAAAAAATATCGTATTTTGTGAGCTCGCCAACGCCTTAATTTTAGACCACTTTTTATGATTGAGGTGTCAAATTACTGGACATTTTGTCAATATTTCCGAATGCTGTTCATTTTCCTTTAGGTGAAAAAAGCGTTGCCCGATAGGGCATCTAGGTTACCCACAAATTTACATGTATTTCTTATGGAAGGGATATTTTTTTAAATACTAACAAAATTTGTGCTTACCTTGTAAACGGTTGGACCAAAGTAGACATTTATGTATTTTTCTTACAGGAAATTTAATTTTCTTTAATTTTAAAATTTAATAAGGAATACTAAAAGTTGATAGTTTTTAAGATATTTAGGAAAAACCAAAAAAAATGTACCTTTAGGCCCTTCCAGCCCAGCCGGCTCAAGGGCTAAGGGCGGGGACTTTTGATATGTTTTACTCCTAACTAGTCCAAACAAAGTTACAAAGTCAAAAATTGTGATCCATGCAATTTCCTCTATACCTCTTTTTGAGCATTCATTGCCTGGACTATAGTACCAACTGCGGCAACCTTTCCAACGCAGTTTGTGAAGGCAGTGCTATCTTCAGTTCAACAGTATAACCTCTTTGGTCTAGACATAGACATGAGTGAAAGTTTGTTTAACAGTGCAAAAGTAGATATTTTTCGACTTAGTTACAGCTTCATTATTCTTAAGTTAAATGTATTATAAATACACTAAAGCAGTTACCCGTAGCTTTGCTCACGATAAAAACTGTAACTCACGCTGCCTAAATGAAGATAGGGCCACATACTGAGTTTATGATTAAACTGATGAGGTACAAAAACGAATGACGACTTTAAGTTAACTAACTAAACTAAATTTAACTTTTATATATTTAACATAGTACATATCACCTAAAAAATCAACAAAACAACTATAAAACCATATGAAAGTAACCAAATTATAAATCAGCTGTAAAATCGTATCCATATGTGAAGCTGAACCACCTGCTTGTTAAATGAACATTGCAAACTAAACAAAAGATCATCCATTCCACTTGCGTAGGAAAATTTATAAACTTCAACCCCGCCAAAACCCTTAAAACTTTGAATTAAAAACCCGTTCTTAGGGGATGCTTACGCCCTTAAGATCGTCCATGCAAAGGTCCAAGGTTCTAAGTCTTGTAGTTTGGGCTGAGCAATGATAGGTAAGTGGTATTGGACAAATATAAAGAAGATGGACTTTCATTAACCAGAAAGATGTTTTCAGGAATCCTCAAAGTCCGCAGGTCTGCTGCGACTGGAGTTATTCTATTGCTGCCCCCCGCAGGAGGTATTTCTATTTGGCCTTCCTGTACAGAAAGATGCTTGTCCATATGAGCAAATTCAGCGCCCCACCGATAAAGGCCTCAAGGGTGCAACTGCCCTGGGAAGGATTATAGCCAATATCGTTGAATCTGCTCGCATGCATGGTGTACTGTATAGTGGCCCTTAAGCAGGAATATAAAATCTCCGTCGCAGCAGACCTTGCGTACTTAGAAAATCCTAAAGCAGTTTTCTGTTTCATGAAAGTTTATGTACGTAAAACGTAGATATTGCCTTGATTTAATGTCAAAAAATTCTAATGTTTTTAGGGTCTATCTTGAACATAAAAATACCCCCGTTGCAGCAGACCTCCATTCTTCGTGCATGACCTTATTTCATTTCTTCCACAAGAATAAAATGGGGAATGAGTATGCAGGTCTATTGCAACAGTCATTCAAAAATTTGGTGGTTTTAAAACAATATCAGGTGAATCTGAACCAAAAAAACCACAAACCAAGTTTTATCAAGATATGTTGAGTAATAACCGAGATATCGAATTTTTCTATAGGGACAATGTACTGTGTTTTCAGCTTTAAATATAGTTTGAAAAGTGTTTTTTGCTTCTAGGAGCTCCAAAATGAAAAGTTAACATGGTCTCGCGCTTAGGTCTGGCCGTGAGACCTATGGTAATAATTCCATCAATGAAATTTTCTAAAAGACAAAGGCAAAGTATTTTTTTCTATTGATGTAGATAAATTAGCTCTTTCATTAACAGCTGTTACGGGGAAGAAAGGTCTTATAAGTATCTATAGTCATTGATTTATTTTATGTTCTATTCCTGACAGCTTGTTTGACATTCCACTAAATTTCTTGCTTTTTACATCTGTTTACATATAAACATTTCACCAATTTGTATTCTGCCATAAGGATAATATGGGATCTTCGAGAGGGTCCATGGCGGAGTCCGAGGGTCAGATCAGGATGAAAACCATTTAATTTTCCTATTTAATGCCTAAAGAAACAGTGAACTAAATTTCAGCCTTCTGGGTTATTGGGAAGTTGGAGAATTAGTGATGAGTGAGTGAGTGAATGAGTGAGTGAGTGAATGAGTGAGTGAGTGAATGAGTGAGTGAGTGAGTGAGGGCTTTGCCTTTGCCTATCTATAGGTATAGATAGATTAATGCTTGACTCAAAAAGAGGTTTATTTAAGGCTTAAAATGACATTCTGTTTAGGTTTCTAGATAGACTTTTTTTAGATAAACTTTACCTGAAAAATGTTTCTACCATTATTGTACCATACGCTCTTAGGCCATGGATCACAAACACATCTTGTACCTTGGGCCGGCCCAAGGTACAATACATAAATTCTTACAAGGTCTAGTACTTGATTTAGGTCTAATATACTAATGTACTATGAATTGAATCAATGTACTATGAATTGAATCTTAAATACACATTTTTATTTGATTTGTTGTTCATTTTTAGCGAATTTCCCCTATAGGGAAGAAGCTATTACCGTAGGTCTCATGGTAAGACCTGAGCTCGGGACCACTATAACGTTTAGTTTTGGGGCCCCCAGAAGCAAAAAACACTATTCGTTTTAATTTATATATATAT
This sequence comes from Flexamia atlantica, assembly GCA_035578135.1. Lineage (NCBI taxonomy): Eukaryota > Metazoa > Arthropoda > Insecta > Hemiptera > Cicadellidae > Flexamia > Flexamia atlantica. Next base: position 80,642,423 of record JAQJVK010000001.1, on the reverse strand, counting down.
ATATATCTATGTGTCTGTTAGCACGATAGCGGCCGCAAAAATGGTCCGATCTTTATGAAATTTGGTACGGACATGTAAAGTGGTAACCAGCCCGAGTTCGTGAACCAGCCCGATCGGACTACCGGAAGGGGGGGTAAAAGGGGATAAACCACCCCAAAAATGGGTTTTTTGAGTTTTTTACATAGACAAATAAAATTTATCGAATTTTTGTGGGCACCATTGAATTCACCTCAAAAAAACAAACAATTTAGTATTTTGAAACACTGCTCTATGTCCATTGGTTACCGAGATATTGAAAGTGGTAAACACAGTACGTTGTCCCAATGTTAACCTTATGGGAAATAAGTAAAATTCTATATCTCGCTTATTTCTCAACATATCTCAATAAAACTTGGTAAATAGCTTCTTCTAGTTCAGATCGACTAAATATTAAATTCAAAACCACCCAGTTTTAATATACCTGTAGCAGCAGACCTGCATACTCTTTCCCCATGTCATTCTTATGGAGCATACAAAAACATGTAAAATCTCGCTATTTTGGATTGAAATATGTTGTTTTGCATTTGAAATTCGCTGAGTATGCAGGTCTGCTGCAACGGGGGTATTTCCTCTTCCCTTGATGTATTACATTTTGGCCAAATGTACAATACGGGGTAGCCCAAGGTACAGTAAGGTGGTTCAAGTTACACTTACTCAAAATTTATTTTAAAAATAGTAAACATTAAGATTACATTTTAAAAATAATTTCACAAGGTCCTAATAACATGTTTACTTCATTAAACTTGGAAACAAGTAAAAAATGTAACTAACTTTTGTGTTATGGATGAGAGAACGAAACGGCCTAAGGTACAAGCATTTCCCCTAGCGTATTTATGACATGTTATATTATTAGAAAAAAATCAACCGTATCCAATCCTGAGTGAACATAACGAAATGTGTAGAGGAGGAATAGAAAAATGCAGCCTTCCTTGCTTTATTACGACCTTTTTATTAAAATAAAACAAAAATTTGAAGAGGTTATCAAAATAACTTTGATGTGATTTTTAATGTCACAGACTGCATGAAAATAGCGTTCCGGAAGCCTAATAATTTCAAACAATTTTTCCTGGGGAAACCTCGGACCCCCCGCTATGACGGGGGGTATTCCATATCCTCCAGACTCCCCTGCTGCTATGTGGTTATTAGCTCCCCCTTTACTAAATACTAGATCCACCACTGGTCTTGTTGGCATATGATTCATGATTCTATGGGATTACATAGTTCCTTAGTTCTCATAATGGAAAATTATAACAGGCAATATGGAACAGATCTTAGATTATGAAATTACCAGCCTCAACGTGTTGAAATTTAAACAACAATATGTCTTCAAAACATTTACTACCACTATCAATTTGATAAGTCCGTTACAAGCATTTAGTTGTTACAGTTGACAAGTCCAAGATAGTCAATAATAACCAAATTAAGAAATATATATTTTAATCTAACCAATCTTGTTCCTGAAAACATATGAGTACTTTCACCAGAAACTTGTAATCCAATGTTTGCTACATGCATATAGTGGATCTTCTGAATCACACTCATTTTTATATAGAGTCTTTACTACATTTGATACCTTTGACGCGATGAGAAATCCTAGACCTGAACCCGATAAGGCGGTTGCCAAACAATAAGCAAATCTTCTTCCGCTTGGAGGATTAACTACTTTCGGTACCTTCCACTTATTATTTAAGTTTGTTGATGCTTCTAAATCATACCAATTTCCCTTGTCTTTCTTCTTCCCCATTTCTTATGAAAATCTTCGAAACTGAAACAAAATAACAATAATAACGAAAAGAACTCCAAAAACATGTGATTGAAACATATGTTAAAGTGATTTACAATAAGTACCACAATTTGTTATTATATTAATTGGAAAGTCTAAGATATTTCTTAGAGACAAATTAAAAAAATAAAAATTTAATTAGATACATTAGATACATTAGTTGAAATGGCGACCTACCCAGGTAGGTATTTTTGTTCCTTAATTATTGTTAAATTAATTATTATTCCTTAAAACACATTACATTAACCGTAGGCTACTTTATACTTGAATACTTTTATTACATACTCACAATCCAATGGTTGCTACATACAAATACTGGTTCTTCTGAATGACTCTCATTTTTATATACATTCCTCTACGACGTATTGATACCCAGGCTTATGCCTGGGTATCGATACCCAGAAAAAAATTTAAAAAATGAAATGAAATGAAAAAAATAGGAGAAAGCTATCCGTGTCACCCTGCGCCCTCCCCTTAAATGGCGCCTTCTTGACACAAACTAAAACTTGCATCTATTTTTAAATAAAAATTACAACAATTTTGGATATTTATAAATTTAAAATACCAGAATATTCAAATATTTACTTAGTTATTAAAAAAATGTTTTCCAAACTTACAACCAAACAAATTATTTGCTGCATTAAGGTTGAGACACTTGTCTGCAGAACGTATGCAAACTGGCTTCCAGTCAATAAAAATTATGCATTTCTATTTTCTAACCCCTATTTCATGAGCTTATTTTTGGTGTTGACTCACAAATTTGCTTTGACAGTGATCAACAACCTATGATTTACGATTTGTAAATCATATTTTTGTGATTTGTGGCGATTTCAGTGAGTAGTTTTTTTTTTAGTTTAAAATTAACAAAGATTTATTAAAATTTCAAAATATTAATCTCTTGCCCAATTATGTGATAATTATCGTGGTAAAAATATAGATAATGTTTTAGTAAGCTTTGCTAAAACTTGAAAAGGCTGGAATTTTTGCTATTTTTTACGGTAAACCTTATTTTTTAAGAAGTATAGGGAAACATGAAAATCAGTGGCGGGTCTGTTAGCTATCATTTAGCGGATGTTATCTGCTATCAATACTTAGAGCATCTCTGATTTGAGAGTAAAGCATCTCTTGAATCAATTTGAAATTGGAAATTTGTAGTTTAACATCGAAATACAGTAGATGATTTTAAAGCTGTTTGCTGGATGTATGTCAAATACTTCGATTTTATACCTTAGTTTTGTTCTTGTTAGGGCGTGTTTTTGTTTCATGTCTGAAATAAGGTAATCTTCATATAGTCTAGTGTAAAATGTTTCTTAGTTTTCGGTATCAGGTGCAGATGCTGAAATGAGTACTGAGAAAGATTTATGTGCTGCCACAGTTGAGAGATTTGAATGTAGGAAAAATAATGTAATAAAATTGCTACACATGTATGAAATAAGGTAATCTTTATATAGTCTAGTGTAAAATGTTTCTTTGTTTTCGGTCAGGTGCAGATGCTGAAATGAGTACTGAGAAAGATTTATGTGCTGCCAAAGTTGAGAGATTTGAATGTAGGAAAAATAATGTAATAAAATTGTTAGCTCAGTGAAACTTAAGTGTGTAATTTCTTCTTGAAATTGGCAGTCAAGATTATCTATTCTATTTACTTAATTAATACACTAGAGGGGGTTTTGTGAAAAGATATCCTCCTACAGTTAGTTCTGAGCCGATTACTTTATTAACTAGTAAACCTGTTGCTCGAAACCGAGCAATTAATTGTTATGTATTGATTTCAAAATAAAAATAATTATGGTTCAGTATTCTAGAACTATTTTATTAATTATATGGTTGAACTTCCTGTTATACTAAAATTTTTTTACAAAAGCTTTTCAAAACTAATTTTTTTGTGAATACTCAGTGATCTTAAAGGAGATGTCCATGTTTCGCGGCCCTATAAGTAGCGTATGACCAGTCTTAATCTCAAATCGAACTAAAATGGTTCAATAAATCTACTTATAATCAATGTTAAGTATGTTTCTTTTTTCTTTTTTTATATTTATAGAATTTATACATAAGAATTTATTTCTCCTTTTAGTATTTTTCTTTGGAATATAAACATATGTAAATATTAAGATCTTCACACATGTGATTCAAAATAAATGTTTTTAAAACTGAATTCTGACCTTAAGTATGTATTAGGATAATGTTTATTTATTTACATCTTCCATCAACTGACAAATGCCTCCAGCTTTACATGCAATGGTTTCAATTCCATTAACAAAATATGGCTTTGCTGAAAAACTTTGTTTGCTCCAATCAGCTGCCTTATTTGAAATTTCTATTCCCATGTTAAATCTTATGGACTAAAATAAAAATTAAAGGGCGTCTATTGCTCTTCCCTTCAGTCAAACCTTTTTTTCCTGCAAAACTTCACGCCAAGCTCTTTCCAATGACACCAAAAACATGAAATTCGGTTCAGTAGTTTAGGAGGAGTCTTTGTAACAAAAACACTGCTCGTGTATTAAATAAGTATATAGATATAGATATATAGATATAGATGGATTTCAAAATAAAAATAATTATGGTCCAGTATTCTAGAACTATTTTATTAATTATATGGTTGAACTTCCTGTTGTTATACTGAAACTTTGTACAAAAACCTTTTAAAACAAAATTTTTTGTGAATACTCAGTCATCTTTAAGGTGATGTCCATGTTTCGCGGCCCTAAGCAGCGTATGACCCGTCTTAATCTCAAACCGAACTAAAATGGTTCAATAAATCTACTTAATGTTAAGTGTGTTTCTTTTTTCTTTTTTTATATTTATACTAGAAGAACCCGTGGCTTCGCTCACGATTAAAATTATACATACACTATCACCCATGAATTATATAGTTTTGCTTTCCCATTTATTTTTCTTATTGTAAAATCTAATGTATGTAATGTATCTACTTCTTTGAACATATCAAATGTACTTCCATAAAGCAAAAGTTTTTAGAAATTCGCTCTTAGTACGAAGGTCTGCTACGACGGGGGTATATGCAGGAATATAATATTCCTGCATAAACTGCCTGTACATAAAAAAATGTGACCATATCCAACGCCCCACCGACAAAGCCCCAAATGGTGTTGCTGCCCTGGGTAGGCTCATGCCCAATATCGGTGGTCCTTCCTCTTGCAAGTGCGTTTTGCTTGTGTCGCCTGTCCAGTCGATCGTGCTATCAGGTGAAGAGGATTGCGCTCACACACTCAAGAGGCCAATTTACAGAGACGAACGCCGAGAAGCATTTAATGGTCGTTTCCACGGTACCTGAGCTTGCCCTGATGATGATCATGGGGCACAATATAAGGAACGGCACCCTTGGCTTTTTCGACGGCACTTTGAATCTGCTCGCATATGTTACCCTTAATTAAAACTTTATTATGCACCCCCGTCGCAGCAGACCTGCGTATTAGAAATCCTATTTATTTCCTTCATGAAGGCATACGTGTTAGAGGAATCAAAGAAGTTAGCTTGAAATTTTATTCACTGTAAAAGATCATTTTCTTAAGGTTTTAGGGTCTACCTTGAACAAAAAATTACAATGCCACTCCAGCAATTATTAAAAAGTGCTGTCTTACGTTTTTAGACTCTATATTGAGCAAAACGTTTGAATGAGCCGTCCCGGCAATTTTTTTAAAGTGTTGTAGGTAAAATTAATTCTTTACAGTAGCACACTCTTCCTCTTTAAATAGCAGTTAGTTGTCATAAAAAAAGTCCTTCAAGTATAAGTGATCAGTGATCACTGGAGTCCTTCAGTAATCAATTATTTATTTTATGTTATACTACATATTATCAGCATTTTATATAGTGTATTGCACTTTGAAAAAATGCAAAAGTCTAATTCATTGACCACCTGGCACCAAGTAACAAATCTTCATTTTAACAAAAATACAGTTAAATAGCAGAAAGAAATATCATCACCTGTTTTAAATTTTACTTTCATATGTTTTGTTAGTAAACAAATCTAACTCAAATTATTTCAAAATCCCTGACATGGGTACCTTTAAGACGGTCCCAGGGCTAAGCCCTGAAAGTTATCACGAAATTGAAGGTGTATGAACCTACTCCATGAAATTCTACATGTATGTATCAAGTTTCGTGGCCATCGGTCCAGCGGTTTTTGTGTTTATCCCTGCCAACTAAATATATATATATATATATATATATATATATATATATATATATATATACCAACATCCTCTTTTATACTTATAGATTTATAGAATTTATACATAAGAATTTATTTCTCCTTTTAGTATTTTTCTTTGGAATATAAACATATGTAAATATTAAGACGTGATTCAAAATAAATGTTTTTAAAACTGAATTCTGACCTTAAGTATGTATTAGGATAATAGTTTATTTATTTACATCTTCCATCAACCGAAAAATGCCTCCAGCTCTATATGCAATGGTTTCAATTCCATTAACAACATATGGCTTAGATGAAAAACTTTGTTTGCTCCAATCAACTGCCTTATTTGAAATTTCTATTCCCATGTTAAATCTTATGGACAATACGAAACTTTAAGGGAGTCTAGGGCTCTTCCCTTTAGTCAAACCTTTTTAAATTTTATTTCCTGCAAAACTTCACGCCAAACTCTTTCCAATGACACCAAAAACATGAAAATCGGCTCAGTAGTTTAGGAGGAGTCTTTGTAACAAAAAAACTGCTTGTGTACTAAATAAGTACTAGAAATCGCCAGTGGACTAATTATTTTGCCTCGCCTTACTACAGTTCTCTCCCTCACCCCATTCATTAATTCCTTCCCTCACTCTCTATGTACTTCCTTCCTTTCGACCTTCTTTCTACTTTTCACCCCTTTTCTCCTTCATCCTCTTCTTACCATCCCTCATCCCTCCTTTCTTACCTTTTAGGTCTGAAATAATAACACCTAACATTGACGTGCCTAATTATTATTTGAGACCTAAAACTCCCCTTCAAAACTTTTTCTCTCTTTCCTTACCCTTAGGACACTTTTCCCTCCTTTCCTCTCCCTATCATTATCACTAAAATATTACGCCTATTTTACCCATTCTTTACCAATTAAACACACAATTTGAATGTATTGTCCATCTGTACTGCAGTTGCACGACAGTACATCGGATGGTAGAGACTCAACTTCATGTTCCTTTTTCTTCCCTTTTTATTAGCTATTTTTTATCTCTTAATCTTATTGAAGTGAGCAAACTTTATTTGAAACACATTCAATCTTCTCTAAATGGCCCTGGATTTCAATCAAATACTATATTTTTACTCCATGCCCCATAAAACATGTGGCTTGAAATTGTTTAAAAATAATAATTTTCACCACACTACGACGAAATCACCTGTTTTACAAATGTCAAACGCGGACCGAAACAAACCGTTTGCCGCCACAGGACCGAAAACGTTGGGGGCCCTAGGGCCGAAAGTCAGCTGATAGTTTATTTGCTTGAAACAACGTCAGAACATCACAAAATTATACGGCATTCAAGACAGGATAGTTGCGATCATATGATTGTCATAGTTGTGTTTTGTTTTCAATTGAATCAAATAATAATTATTTAGGGTATATTTCATTGTGTAGTGTGGTGAAAAATAGCGTTCGCACCTCGGCCGAAAGGGTTTTGCACTCATTTTCGGCCCTTGTTGCGAAATATACTATTGTTTGGATTTTTTACTGGACAAAATACTAACTCGTGTCATTAATGAATTCCTTACATTTGTTTATTGCTTGATAAAAACTTATTATTGTTTGGGTTTTATATCTCATCAGATGACAGAAAAAACAGCGTAAATTTTTGCCCACTTTTCGCCCTCACATAATATTTCTACATCTAATCTTTACTCTACGAAAATAGCATGTGATAACAGCTACATATGATGACAAAAGCACAGTTCTGTTTTGTTTTATATCACGAAAACAGCAACTCATAAGACCAATGTTAATTTTTTTTGAAATTTTAAATTCAATTTTCCACATGTCTAAAAGACTAATATAAATTTCAATGGGATTCTGCAAATCTACAGGAAAATACAATTCTATCGGTGTGCTTAGATTTTTGCTACGATGTACACTGGCTGAGACAAAAGGAGTACAAAAACCTTATGGAAAAAATGCTTGCCTATTAATTTAAAGATAGATATAGATTTAGGCGTCATTAGAAAGAGCTCGGCGTAAAGTTTTGCATGAAATAACATTTATAAAGGTTAGGCTAACAGTCCAGTCAATCTGTTCGTAAAAGGCAATAATGGAAAAAATTAGGAGAAAGCTGAATTTTTCACCAACGACTTCTACCATGTAGACAAGCTTCTAGCCGAAAGTCCCAACCCAACCCCCTTGCTCCCCGCTAGCCCTTTTAGTGCCGAGGATCTCACAGCGAGATGAGCCGTCTAGGTATTGCTAATGCCAAGGATCACGTAGCGAAATCCGGGGTCCTACTGCATGAAATACCGGGATCTCTGGCGAGACGTTTACATTTTTATACATATATTTTTTTATACATATATAACATTTTCGCTTTTACTGTCTTTATGGTTAGCTGAAACGACATACTGAAATTCAAACAGCTGTTGTATATAAACCAGCGAGCACAGACTGCTCGCTGATATAAACCATGCATTTCTTATGGCGAGGATGCAAATTCATTTGTGTTATTTTTTGAGCAATTGTTTAGCAGTGCTAGTGATAACATCTAGGCTGATTTTCTCTCTATAAAATCCACTTTTTGACACATATAATCAAATAATTAACGTATTTATCACTGTGTTTGACATTTGCAGTTTACTATGTGATCTTTTAGCAACCTATGTTTTTATTTTCTTTGTTTTATTGTAAATCCTGTCAATTTTAGCAAATTATTAGGTTTGTTTACATATTGGTTTTAGCGAATTTCCCCCTTTAGGAAGTAGCTATTACCGTAGGTGGCATGGTGAGACTTAAGCGCGGGACCACCGTAACTTTTCATTTTATATATATCTATATCAGTCCGTAAGCGCGATAACTTTTGTAAAAAAGGTCTGATCTTGATGAAATTAGGAAAAAACGTGTAAAGCGTCATTCATGACTTCGAGTTCAAAAACCAGCAAGATTGGTTTACTCTAAGACAGTTTTTTATGACTAAATACAATTTATTTTTATGATTTAACACCTTTTTACTAATTATTTTTCAATTTAATTGTCAAAATTGAATTCAGCTTAAAAAAAACAAACAATTTAGCATTTTGAATTATTATTCTACGTCAATCCGTTGCTTAGATAGGATTGGATAGTATTGGATGTGCTAAACACAGTACGTTGTCCAATATTATTTTTAATTTTACCCTCCAAAAAGTATAGTCACCCTGATCAATGTATACAGAACCCTCTAAGTAGGGACATCCAATGTTAATTTGTTTAGTTCCGCCGCCGAAAAACAGAGCAGAAATTAGCGCTGATGCATGGAATAGTTCAAGCGGGCCCCGTATAGTTGGCACTTCTATTCACTATCCAAAATGTCAAAATGAGAATGTTTGTAAACAAAAAACAGGTAAACATTATGGTAAAAGACACAACAATGCAAAACAATAACATACAACTGTCAAAATATTACAACCAGCTGCTTGACTTTGGAAAGTCAGCTTGATCCGTAAACTCCTACAACATAATTCCAATCGAACTAAGAGGCGCCATCTCTTTTTCGGCGGCGGGAACTACATTTTTCCGTAAGGTGTCCTCCATATTTAGAGGGTTCTGTATACATTGCCCTGATTTAAGATATTTTTAAAAATACAATTCTGAACATATGATTAAATTTTCAGGTGATGCATATTTTATTTGTGTTTATTATGAATAGTTAGAGTTCATTGAGCAAGATTTTGCAGAAAATACATACTATATCAAAAAATACAAATTATTTTTAAATGTAATAAAGAAAGTATGCGAATTTGGAGGGGGGGATGTCTTGGTCTAAACTGCCTGAAAATGTAGCATAATATATGGCATGTTTACAATGATGAGGATTGATAATATGTTTTATTGAAATTGGCTGGAGATGAAGGTCTGTTGCAACAGGGATTTTTTTCAATATATTTATTTACAATCTGTTTGGTTACAAACAATAAGCAAATTTGATGAATTAAGGAATGACATGAGTTAGTATTTATCCAGTGACAAATCTAACAAAGTTAACAATACATCAAGGTAATTTTGAACACATTAATTTTGATTACTTGAAACGTGTTATCAAGTCAAGGGTACAATGGCGTTTCAGTCTATAAATGTGGTCACTGTTGTAAAGTAAATTTACTGCAAGGTGATTAGGGTGATTGTCCAATGTTGAAAGATACTTTTCTGTGTAGCGTTCAATTTCCGCAACAACAAAGGGGATGCCGACATCGTTGTGAAGAGTATGGTTGTTGACATATCAAGGCGCTTGTAACACTGAACGGATGAATTTGGATTGAAAACTTTGAATAATTTAAATATTAGATTCACTAGCAGTTCCCCACAGTTGTATGCCATATGTCCAAATTGGTTTCAACATAACTTTGTACAGTAAAATTTTGTTTTCAACAGATAATTTTGAATTTCGGTTGAGGAGCCAGGATAACCTTGTGTAATTTAAAAAGATGTAGCCGTTTGTTCCAAATATGATGTTTCCAAGTTAGTCTTCTGTCTAGGTGCACACCTAGATACTTAAGGGGATCCGCCACCTTTAAATGGTAATTTTTTTATTTTTTTACATTTAAAAAAAAATTATTTTTTTGTTCTGCATATTTTTCTGAGTATGTGGGTGAAATTTAAAGAGAAACCGACCATTTTTTCATTAAATAATATTAAAAAATAAAAGTTGTTACAAATCGCTTTTAAGCGTGAGTGAGTACCTACCAAAACATATTAGCCTATTTTAAAGCCCGTTTTCCGCAAGTTCTGTTTTTCCGTGTTTCTTATTACATATGTTTGAATATCTTTTAAAGTATTATAGATATGCCACTCAAATTTTTACCATTTGTTTCTTGTTATATTACTGAGATATTTGGTCATAAGAAATTATATAGCTCATAAAATAAAATAATTATGAATTTTTTGAATTTTTGTAAAATACAAAACATTTACTTTTAAAATATAATTGTTCATAACTTTTTTTCTGAAATGGTATTTTAATTCTAATGACCAAAAAGTTTCTGGGTATTATAAGGATCAAAATAAATCAATAATCATTACAATTGATCAAAAAATAAAAAAGTTATTCAAAGTTTAGCAATGTACCTAAAAACGCTAAAATAAAACGCTAAAAAAATTAAATAAAAAAACTTAAAAGTTAAAAATTACATTTAAAACCTCAAAAGCTCATTAAATAAAGGTCCTAAATATAAAACCTGCATAAAAATCTCTAACTTACAAAATAAAAAAATTACCATTTAAAGGTGGCGGATCCCCTTAACTTCAATAACTTGTAGCAGAAGAACATTGTTCAATGACACTGCAGGGCACGTTCCGCTTTATAGGGTAAATGTTATATGAGCCGATTTGCCTTCATTGACTTTATTTTGCCATCTCTTAAGCCAATCTGAGATATGATTTAAGCTTCTTTGTAATATTATTGAAGCAGTCACTGCATTGAAATGTGATATCAGTATCGCAGTGTCATCCGCAAAAGTTGCGGTATTTGTTCCGCGGCTTGTCGGCAGATCTGACGCACACAATATGTATAATGTCCCCGTTGCAGCAGACCTGCATACTCAGCGAATTTCAGATGCAACACAACAAATGGTATTTCAATCCAACTTAGCGAGATTTTACATGTTTTGTAATCTCCATTAGAATAACATGAGGAATGATTATGCAGGTTTGCTGCAACAGGTATGTTAAAACTGGTTGGTTTTAATTCATTATTTAGTAGATCTTAACTAGAAGAAGCCATATACCAAGTTTTGTCAAGAAATGTAAAAAAACAAGTAAGATATAGAATTTTTTATTTCCCATAAGGATAACATGGGGAATGATTATGCAGGTTTGCTGACACTAAAAATTGAAATTTCGGGCATTTTAGACTAAAATACATTAGATCTCATCTAGATGAAGCCACAAACCAAGTTTTATCCAGATATGTTGAGAAATAAGCGAGATATAGAATTTTACTTATTCCCCATAAGGTTAACATTGGGACAACGTACTGTGTTTACCACTTTCAATATCTCGGTAACCAATGGACATAGAGCAATGATTCAAAACACTAAATTGTTTGTTTTTTTGAGCTGAATTCAATGGTGCCAACAAAGATTCGATAAATTTAATTTTTTATGTAAAAAACCCAAAAAACCCATTTTTGGGGGTGTTTATCCCCCCTTACCCCCCCTTCCGGTGGTCCGATCGGGCTGGTTCACGAACTCGTCCATTCGATTACCACTTACGTGTCTGTTCCAAATTTCATTAAGATCGGATCATATTTACGGCCGCTATCGTGCTGACAGACACACACACACACACACACACACACACACACACACACACACACACACACACACACACACACACACACACACACACACATATATATATATATATACATAGATAGATAGATAGATAGATCGATAGATAGATACAAATTCGAACGAATGGTGTTTTTTGCTTCTGGTGGCCCTAAAACGAAAAGTTATCATGGTCTCGGGCTTAGGTCTTACCATGAGACCTACGGTAATAGCTTCTTCCCTATAGGGGAAATTCGCTAAAACAGGGCCAAGCACACTGCCTTGAGGAACCCCCGACTCTATTCGACAGAAATCGGACAGCACATTTTTCAGCTTGATTTGGAAAAATCGATTACTTAAATACGACCGCAAGATGTTATACAACGTGTGTGGAAGAGATTCCTTTATTTTGTACAATAAACCTTTATGCCACACTTGTCAAAAGTCTGGCTCACTTCTAAGAATGCAGCCGTGCAATACATTTTCTTCTCTAAGTCTTGTTTTATGGACATTGCTCAATCATTGAATGTGGCATGCGAAATCCAAATTGATGGCTGGGAATCAAGTCTCTATCATAAATTATTGGCAACAAGCGTTTTAATAGTACTTTTTCAAAAATCTTTGATAGCACTGGTAGAAGACTAATTGGACTGTAGGATGAAACTTGGTGAGGGGGCCTCCCAGGTTTGTGAATAACAACGATCTGTGATAATTAATTTCCAATGGGTAGGGAAGTATTCTAATCTCAAAATGGCATTGAAAAAGAAAGTTAACAATACATATAGACCAGGCGGTATATGTTTTGACTTGGGTAAATCATACAGTCTCCGAGATTTTTGTGTTAATGGCTTCGGAATATAATTAAAAAAGAAAATTTCACCATGCGTACAAATATAAACCTGTGCAAAATTGTTTATCGAGGAAAATATTAAAAATTAAACAAAATATCCACGTTTTTTGCCTGTTTTTTAAGGATATCTCCAAAAATATTCACTTTAGACAAAAATAAATGACACCAAACGTTTTGTTATAAAATTCTACATTGAAAAAAGTTATTTTCAATTTAGTTTTTCCTACAAAAAGTGCATTTTTTAATCGAAAAATGTAAAAAATAGTAAAAAATTATCTAAAAATTTACGTTTTTTGCGATTTTGTTGGGACACGACGACTCAACCAATGACCTTCAAACTTTTCACAGTAAATGCTTGTATTATAAAAAATAATTACACCAAGTTTCATAAAAATCAGCCTAATATCTTCAGCACAATAGTCATCTAATAATCGTACTGCCAAAATATTGAACAATTTTCATATCCATCTAAACCGCAAAGTGCGATTCGCAGATACATGAAAATTGGACCAAATATAAAGGAAAGGTAGATCTTTCAGATAAATCTTAAAATACTAAAATCGGTTCAATAGGGGAGCCTAGGCAGGTGTTTAAATATAGTATTATTTTTGGCAATTTCTAGCAATTTCATTAATTTGCATTATTTTCTATTAAAGTATATTTTTAAAACTCAAAATCATTTATTTTAGGCCTGAGTGGCCTTAATATCGAGACTGATGACCTTCATTTGTCAAAGTTCGGCCCCCAAAAACGCAAGGAGCGCCTTTTATTAGCAGTGCTCGTACAACGCGATCGAACTGACATTCGCATGCATGAAGCTCGGCCCCCAATTACATAAATCCCTTATCCCTATCTTCCCTTCGTCAAGCTCGGTCCCCGAACTGAACACATTTACAAACACTTACTGTGAAAAGTTTGAAGGTCATTGGTTGAGTCATCGTGTCCCAACAAAATCGCGAAAAACGTAAATTTTTAGATTAATTTTAGCGAATTTTCCCTATAGGGAAGAAGCTATTACTGTAGGTCTCATGGTAAGACCTAAGCGCGGGACCATCATAATTTTTCGTTTTGGTGCCCCCAGATATCAAAAACACCATTCGTTCAAATTTGTATATATATATATATATATATCTATATATATATATGTGTCTGTAAGCACGATAGCGCTCGCAAAAATGGTCCGATTGGAATGAAATTTGGCATAGGCGTGTAAAGTAGCAATTATTCGGATGAGTTCGAAAACCAGCCCGATCGGACCACTGGAAGGGGGGGTAAAGGGGGATAAACCCCCCCAAAAATGGGTTTTTTGGGGTTTTCACATATAAAAATCAAAATAATCCAATTCTAATTAGCACCATTGAATTCTGCTCGAAAAAACAAACAATTTAGTATCTTGAATCATTTCTCTATGTCCATTGGTTACCGAGATATTGTAAGTGGTAAACACAGTACGTTGTCCCAATGTTAACCTTATGGGAAATAAGTAAAATTCTATATCTCGCTTATTTCTCAAAATATCTTAATAAAACTTGGTTTGTGGCTTCATCTAAATAAGATCTAATGTATTTTAGTCTAAAACCCCCGAAATTTCCATTTTTGTGGCAGCAAACCTGCATACTCATTCCCCATGTTATCCTTATGGGAAATAAAAAATTCTATATCTTCTTTATTTTTTGACAAATCTTGATAAAAGTTGTTATATGGTTTCTCCTAGTTCAGATCTACGAAACATTGAATTGAAAACACCCAGTTTTAATGGACCTGTTGCAGCAAACCTGCACACTCATTCTCCATGTTATTCTTATGGAGCTTACAAAAACATGTTAAGTCTCACTTTCTTGGATTGAAACATGTTCTTTTGCCTTTGAAATTCGCTGAGTATGCAGGTCTGCTGCAACGGGGGTATATATATATATATATATATATCTATATATATATATATACATCTATGTGTCTGTTAGCACGATAGCGGCCGCAAAAATGGTCCGATCTTTATGAAATTTGGTACGGACATGTAAAGTGGTAATCAATTGGACGAGTTCGTGAACCAACCCGATCGGACCACCGGAAGGGGGGGTAAAGGGGGATAAACCCCCCCCCCAAAAATGGGTTTTTTTAGTTTTTTACATAGAAAAATAAAATTTATCAAATTTTTGTGGGCACCATTGAATTCAGCTCAAAAAAACAAATAATTTAGTATCTTGAATCACTGCTCTATGCCCATTGGTTACCGAGATATTGAAAGTGGTAAACACAGTATGTTGTCCCAAGTTAACCTTATGGGAAATAAGTAAAATTCTATATCTCGCTTATTTTTCAACATATCTTGATAAAACTTTGTAAATGGCTTCTTCTAGTTCAGATCTACTAAATATTGAATTAAAACCATCCAGTTTTAATATACCTGTAGCAGCAAACCTGCATACTCATTTCCCATGTTATTCTTATGGAGCTTAACAAAACATGTCAAATCTTGCTATGTTTGCTTGAAATACGTTGTTTTGCATTTGAAATTCGCTGAGTATGCAGGTCTGCTGCAACGGGGTTATTTTCTATGTAGAATTTTATAACAAAACGTTTGGTGTCATTTATTTTTGTCTAAACTGAATAGTTTTGGAGATATCCTAAAAAACAGACGAAAAACGTGGATATTTTTGTTTAGTTTTAGCGAATTTCCCCTATAGGAAAGAAGCTATTACCGTAGGTCTCATGGTAAGACCTAAGCTCGGGACCACTATAACTTTTCGTTTTGGGGCCCCCAGAAGCAAAAAACACTATTCGTTCGAATTTGTATATATATGTGTGTCTGTAAGCACGATAGCGGCCGCAAAAATGATCCGATCTTTATGAAATTTGGTACGGACATGTAAAGTGGTAATCAATTGGACGAGTTCGTGAACCAGCCCGATCGGACCACCGGAAGGGGGGGTAAAGGGGGATAAACCCCCAAAAAATGGGTTTTTTGAGTTTTTTACATAGAAAAATAAAATTTATCGAATTTTTATGGGCACCATTGAATTCAGCTCAAAAAAACAAACAATTTAGTATTTTGAAACACTGCTCTATGTCCGTCCATTGGTTACCGAGATATTGAAAGTGGTATACACAGTACGTTGTCCCAATGTTAACCTTATGGGAAATAAGTAAAATTCTATATATCGCTTATTTCTCAATATAACTTGTTAAAACTTGGTAAATGGCTTCTTCTAGGTTAGATCTACTAAATATTGAATTAAAACCAACCAGTTTTAATATACCCGTAGCAGCAAACCTGCATACTCATTCCCCATGTTATTCTTAAGGAGCTTACAAAAACATGTAAAATCTCGCTATGTTGGATTGAAATATGTTGTTTTGTATTTGAAATTCGCGGAGTATGCAGGTCTGCTGCAACGGGGGTATTTGTAATATCCATAAGAATAACATGGGTAATGAGTATGCAGGTTTGCTGCACATATTAAAACTTGTTGGTTTTAATTCATTATTTAGTAGATCTTAACTAGAAGAAGCCATATACCAAGTTATATCAAGAAATGTTAAAAAATAAGGAAGATATAGAATATTTTTAAAATTCCCATAAGGATAACATGGGGAATGATTAGCCTATACAGGTTTGCTGCCACAAAAATGGAAATATTGGGGGTTTTAGATTAAAATACATAAGCGAGATATAGAATCTATATTACTAATTCTGTAAGCGATTTTTTTAAATCAAAATTGTGAGAGTTTGACAGCTCGCAGGATGATGGGAGAGGGCTCAAAAATTAAAGGTCTTGGTCCCAGGGGGTCGGGAAAAATATCAGATTATGTCCGAATCTACCAGAAAATGAGAGATAACGAAAAATATCTTCCATTTAAAATGCATTGGGATTGAAAAACGTCTGCTTTGTTTACATTAAACATGTGGTGCTATCGCTTGATTCCAAGCCATATGGTAGATGTTGACATGTGGGATTTTTTTAAAAACTGCAGCTAACTATGCACGTTCAATGTACTATGACAAAAAATATTATAAATTTAAGATTTTCTTATTTTATAATAATTAAGGGTTTGAGTTTCTTCATAATTTAAAATTATAAAAAGTTAAGTACGTTTGTTTAGTTTATGTCTTATCGATGCAGATTTAATACCAAATGATCTATATATATAATTACGTAAGGGAAATATTTGCGCTGAAATTGTGGGCGTTTGGAAGGTCGCAGTATGATGGGAGGGGGCTCAAATTGAAGGTCTCCATCCCAGGGACTCGGGAAACATACTGAAATTGCTTTAAGCTTACTATAAAATGAGAAATAATGTAAAATAGCTGTCATTTAAACACCATTGGGATGTAAAAAGGTCTGCTTTGTTTACTTAAAACCAAATGCTAGATATAATCATAATTTTGTGGATCCAAAAGTCTATTTTCTAAGAAGGATTATGCTTAGGGGCTATTAACGCCTTCAAGCCTCTAGTTTGACTTATTCCCCTTAAGGTTAACATTGGGACAACGTACTGTGTTTACCACTTACAATATCTCGGTAACCAATGGACATTGAGCGATGATTCAAGATACTAAATTGTTTGTTTTTTCGAGCTGAATTCAATGGTGCTAACTAAAATAACATTATTTTTATTTTTATATGTGAAAACCTCAAAAAACCCATTTTTGGGGGGTTTATCCCCCTTTAACCCCCCTTCCAGTGGTCCGATCGGGCTGGTTTTCGAACTCATCCAAATAATTACTACTTTACATGCCTATGCCAAATTTCATTCCGATCGGACCATTTTTGCGAGCGCTATCGTGCTTACAGACACACACACACACACACACACACACACACACACACACACATATATATATATGTCACGATAGCGGCCGTAAATTTGGTCCGATCTTAATGAAATTCGGTACAGTCGTGTAAAGTGGCAATCGCTCGGACGAGTTCGTGAACCAGCCTGATCGGACCACCGGAAGGGGGGGTAAAGGGAGATAACCCCCCCAAAATGGGTTTTTTGAGTTTTTTACATAGAAAAATAAAATTCATCGAATTGTTTTTGGCACCATTGAATTCAGCTCAAAAACAAACAATTTAGTATGTTGAATCACTGCTCCATGTCCATTGGGTACCGAGATATTGAAAGTGGTAAACACAGTACGTTGTCCCCATCGACCACATAGTAGAAATAGACGGAGCATAGCTATCTTACTTGCATTACAGCAAGTGAGGCCTGGGCCGCCATATTGTCTGGGTATAGAAACACAAAACGGCGCTTAAAACCGCGTAATCTGACAGTGCTCATGTTTCAAATAACTCGTAGTTTATACCATTTAGCGTTGAGGCTTAAGGTTGAAATTTTGCATGTGAAGAGTCCTTTAGTTTGGAACCATAATAGTATCAATTACATTTCGCAAAAACTTTTTTTTAATGATATAAAATCACAAGGTTTTATTCAACTTTAAAACATGACATGAAAAAAGTAGCCGGCTACTATTTTTTTTCATTTTTGGTAAGGCAAAATAAAAAACGGTGGAAATTGTTGCTAAAGAGTTGAATTTTTAAAATCATATTTTTTGAAAAAATTAGCTGACGTAGTTTGGTCGATAACTTAGTTACTGCGGGAGAGTTTATCCGTGCGACGCCTGTATAAAAACAAAGTCAATCCTAAACAGTTATTTACAAAATTATAGTCGACTAAAAAAATACAAATTTGGTATCAAATTAAAGGTCTGAATCTCACAATTACTATGGTACCAATTATAAATGGTTTTGAAGCAGTTTACACATCACAGGAACGTTACAGATGTATTCCGTGGTGGCAGCTTCTTTCAAAAAATGTCAGGACAAGCTTATAGGTTATCAGTGTTTACGATGTGTAAACTACCTGTAAGCCATTTATATTTGGTACTATAGTGATTCTGAGATTCAGACGTATAATTTGATACTATATTTGTAATTTTTTACGTACTTTGTTTTTTTCCATGCATAGGGTCTAGAAGCAAATTTAGGCCTCACTTCACGGTTTCTTGTGCACCGTCTATTGTACTATGTGGTCGCTGGTTGTCCCAATGTTAACCTTATGGGAAACAAGTCAAATTCTATATCTCGCTTATTTCTCAACATATCTGGATAAAACTTGGTTTGTGGCTTCATCTAGATGACATCTAATGTTTAATAGTCTAAAATCACCAATATTTCCAATTACATGGCAGCAAACCTGCATACTCATTCCCCATGTTATTCTTATGGAGCTTACAAAAACATGTAAAATCTCGCTATGTTGGCTTGAACTATACGTTCTTTTGCATTGAAATTCGCAGGTCTGCTGCAACGGGGGTATTTTATCCTTTCAGCGAGCGAAGCCGCGGGAATATCTACTAGTATATATATATATATATATATATATATGTTTGTGTGTGTGTGTGTGTGTGTGTGTGTTCAGTTCAAATAAAGGTCAGAGATGGTCAATCACACAATTATATATATATATTTCTTTATTCTTTATTTCCATCTTTTATCATATATTATTCCTCTATTCTTTATTTCTATCTTTATTTCTTTATTTGACCCAGCCCAATATTTGATACAAAATCATCATCTGTTCCAATTTTTGTTTACATTCTTACACTTGATTGTTAAATTTTTTTATAATTATCATTCAATAGCTATCACAATATTTTATATCTAGTAATTGTGCCATAATTGAAGACATGAAATGTGCAATGGCAGGATGTGAAACCTCAGAATGGATTTGAGTGGACATGAATTCTGCAAAGTGGAACCTTGAACAGTGAGATGAGGGGAACAATATCTTGGTGAGTGTGAACTGTGATCTACAACTTAAAAACCTTTTTGTGTTAATAAAATCATCTTCTTTTTGTCAGAGTGGTCCTTCGATTTATTATCATGTTAATAATTATTTTCTTTTCATCTAAATCCTCCATTTTTTGATCCTGGCGATCCGGATAGGATTTCAGTGATTTGGATATTACCTAGTCCATTATTTCATTCTTCTAATTTTCTTTACTTTCAATACTTTCCCTATTTCAATGTTTTCAATGTATTGTTTCCACTATCCCATGTATTATTTCATTAAAATATGTGTGTCTAAACCATTCTCTCAAAGACCTTATAAATAACTGAAACTTAAGATCTACAGATCAAACCTCTAAGCTTATTATCCTGGTTACTATTTATTTACTCTGTTGCAATGGCACCACCACGAAATATTGATTTTAAATGCAACACATACATACGGTTAACAAATTTAACCAAAACACGATTCAACAAAATTAAATCATGCATTGAAGATGTTAACTTCTCTGAACCACTATCTAAGGTTCAAATCAAAACCCTTAATGCCTATTTAACTGAATTAAAACGAAAAAAGGAAGATTTTGACATGAACTTTCAACGTGCATCTGCACTCACGGGAGATGATGTTGTACCCGAAGAAACGTTAATTACTGATCAGGACGAAATTAACTATTCTTTCATATATATAACTAGTCTTATTGAGTCTTTGTTGCCGATTGATGATCCTAAAACATATTTGGTAATTAATACTGATAATGAACCGTTGCCTAATGTCAGTTCGCAGGTTAGGCTACCGAAAATCGAACTTCCTAAGTTTACCGGTAATCTAGCATCCTGGACATCATTTATAGACCTATTTGATACTACAATCCATAATAACAGTTCGCTATCGGATGTAATGAAATTTCAATACCTCATCAGTGTGCTCGATAAAGAACCATTGTATCTGATTCGTAGTCTAAGTCTAACTGCAAGCAATTACATAATTGCATATAACTTGCTGCGTGACCGTTATCATAATGATCGTAGACTACAACTATTGCATCTCAACCAACTTTTGGATCTGCCTCAAATTTCATCTCAAAATATTCTCGGTGTGCGTAAATTTGTCAATACATTCAATGAAAACTCTCAAGCTTTAGCGGCACTTGAATGTGAAATTCAAGATTCAAACTCTTTGCTCGTGGCAGTTTTATTAAGAAAAATGGATGTCGAACTGCGTAAACGATTAGAATCGTTCAGAGCTTTGACGGCTTCGACTAAACACACGCTGCCCAAAGTAAAAGAAATAATTGAATTTTTAAATACGGAATGTACACAACTAGAAGATGCAACATTGTCACAATCTTTCCGTTCAACAGAAACCAATCGTGTCAACCAATCTTCTGTGTCAACTAATCGTGTTAAACCAGTTCATAAGCTTAATGACAAATTTTATAATAAAAATGTGAGTTTGGTAGCTACTCCATTACCGTCAACATCCAGTTCTAATATTAACATACCATGTTTTGTATGTAATCAGTCCTCACACAAGATATATTTTTGCCCTGTGTTCAAATCTAAGTCACCTCAAGAACGATATGAGCTTGTAAAGAAGTACCAAAAATGTGTTTCTTGCTTAGGATCTCATGTAACAAAACAATGTAGGTCTCAATCCTTATGTAAAATATGCAATAAGCGTCATAATACGCTACTACATTTTAATGTCGATGTAGAATCAACTGGTGCAAATGGCACTAACGCTTCCATAAAGCAAAATACTCAATATGAGTCAAATCTAAAAGTTAATCCAGATACATCAGTCACTTTAACTTCACAAAGTGATTCCTTAACATCTAATGTTAGTACTACTGTTTTATTGGGAACTTTAATAGTACAATTAAGTTCTGATCTGATGGAACCGCACATGTATTTCGTGCTCTCCTTGATTCAGGGAGCATGTGCAACTTGGTTACAGACATGCTGCAAATCTATTGAATATCCGACGGTATAAATCCGATATAAAATTGTCTGGAATTGACAATCATGTAACCAATAATAAAGGACAAATATTTGTAAATATCAAGACTCTTTCAGGGAAAACTATAGCAATTAATCAGCCTACATTGATTTTAGATAAACTAACTGTTGATTTACCCCGCATGCCTTTGTCACCTGATTTGTTATCCTTAACTCAGGCGTATACTCTTGCCGATCCTACATTTCATATTCCTGGCCGTATCGATGTTGTTCTCGACGGTTCTATTTTTCCTCTTGTGTTCAATCAACAACAGTTTTCTCTTGGCCACAACATGCCATTTATGTTAGGAACTCATTTTGGTTATGTCTTGATGGGCAACGCTCCGACCATGCCACTGGATTCTAATGTTCATGCTTCATTGCCTTCCACAACTCTCAATGTATGTCTTCACTCTACTAGCGATTCTGATTTGCACTCTTCCATCCAAAGATTTTGGATTCAAGAAGAACCGCCTACATGTACTATTAAATCACACGAAGATAACTTGTGTGACGAACATTTTGTGGAAACACATGCACGTGATGTCAATGGACGATATATTGTAAGGTTACCTTTCAAAACTTCACCTGATGTTTTAGGCGAATCAAAAGAGGCTGCTGAACTACGTCTAAAAGCCATGGAACGTAGATTTATAGTTAACCCTCGTTTCTTCAAAATGTACCATGACTTCATGGATGAGTATTTAGAATTAGGTCATATGTCAACATGTGATGATTTAAATCCTTCTGAACCCCACTACTTCCTTCCACATCATGGTGTACTTAAAGAAAGCAGTAGTACAACTAAGTTAAGAACTGTATTCGATGCAAGTTGTAAAACTTCCTCAGGTGTTTCTCTTAATGAAATACTTTTAACAGGCCGTAAACTTCAGAATGACATTTGTGATCTACTTTTGCACTTTCGTCACCATAACTTTGTGTTTTGTTGTGACATTAAACAAATGTACCGACAAATCACGGTACATCCGGATGATCGAAAACTACAGTTAATTTTATGGCGTGATGATTCTAACTTATCTACACGTGTATACCAATTAAATACTGTAACTTATGGAATGAACAGTTCCCCGTATCTAGCTATTCGGGTTCTACATCAACTCGCACATGATGAAGAATCAGACTTCCCTGAAGCTGCTCGAATATTACGTAGTCATACGTTCGTGGATGATATAATAGCAGGAGCAGACACAGAAGACGAAGCCTTAATATTGCAAAAGCAACTTATTTCATTGTTAGGTCGTGGATGTTTTGAACTTCGTAAATGGGTTTCAAATTCTACTCGACTTCTTTGTTCACTACCTAATGATCATTTAGAATCTCCTAATTTTTTGCAAGACACAGAAATTCCACATTTCAAGGTTTTAGGATTACAATGGCCTCCAGCTTCGGATACATTCTCTTACAACTTTCAAGTTCCTTCTTCAAACAAAACACCAACTAAACGTTCAGTTTTAAGTACAATTGCACAAATTTATGATCCTTTAGGATTTTTAGTACCCTTCATAATGTTAGCTAAATGTTTCATGCAATTATTATGGACTAAAGGGCTATCATGGGATTCACCACTACCCAGTGACCTTATATCACAATGGCAATTGTTCATTGATAACATAAAATCGTTGTCTAATATATCTATACCTCGTTCCCTCAATCTCGTTTCATCTTGTGAAATACAACTACACGGATTTTGTGACGCTTCAGAAATCGGTTATGCTGCTGTTACATATTTAAGATGTGAATCATCTAATAAAAATGTTTCTATAAATATGCTGATAGCCAAAAGTCGAGTTGCCCCTTTAAAAAAGGTAACGATACCTCGACTTGAACTATGCGCAGCACACTTACTAGCTAAAATGGTTTCATATATCAAATCAATTTTTTCAGAAAAAATAAAAACTAATAATATACATTTATGGTGCGATTCTAGCATTGTTCTAACTTGGCTACAAACCCCGCCATATCGATTGAAAACATATGTTGCTAACCGCGTTGCACAAACCCAGGAATTAGTCCCAACAACTTCATAGAAACATATACCCTCCTTAGAAAATCCAGCTGATTGTGCATCACGAGGCTTACTTGCATTCAACTTGATTGATCATTCTCTATGGTGGAATGGCCCTCCCTGGCTGTCTTCTACATCTAGTGACTGGCCAAAGTCTACATTTATTCCCGTCAACGTAGATTCATCACTTGAATTAAAACCAAACTCTTTGACCGTTTTAACTACTTCTCCACATGAAGAATGGTTTTTATTAGCTAAATTCTCTTCATGGACTAAACTAAAACATGTTATGTCCTATGTATTACGGTTCATTCATAATTGTCGTAATTCTTCACACCGCTATGGATCTCTTTCAACTCAAGAACTTCAAGAATCCCAATTGAAAATCTTTTCTTTAGTACAAAAGTCATCGTTCTCAGAAGAGTTAGGACTCTTGCTTAAACAGAAAAATTGTTCAAAACGTATTCAACGTCTCAATCCTTTTCTTGATTCTAACAATCTAATCCGTGTTGGAGGACGGTTGAAGTATTCGTCATTACCATATGATACACGGCATCCCATCTTATTGCCAAAACATCATCATGTTGTAAATTTATTAATTGATCATCATCACCTACTGTACTATGCGATGCAGGGCCTCAATTGATTCAATCATTACTCTCGAAACATGTATGGATACTTTGTGCAAGAAATGTAATTCGTTCTCGAATCTACAAATGTTTGACATGTTTTAGACACCGTCCAAGAAACTCCAATCCATTAATGGGTGAACTTCCATCATGCCGTGTTAATCCTGCTCGACCATTCCTGTCTACAGGAATCGATTTTGGTGGACCATATAATGTTAAAATAGCATATCTACGATTCCTCAGATTAATCAAGGTATATATTTGCATTTTTGTATGTATGGTAACAAAAGCCGTACATATTGAGGTGGTTACCGACTTATCAACTGACTCCTTCATTGCTGCTCTCACACGTTTTACATCCAGGCGTGGAATGTGCTCTGATATATACTCCGATTGTGGAACAAATTCCATTGGCGCAAATGCGTTACTTCAAAAAATAGTAAAAACTGTAATTCTCAATAGTGAGTCACAGAATAAAATTACCAACTTTGTCAATAGTCATGGAATTAAATTTCATTTCAATCCACCCGCTTCCCCTCATCAAGGTGGCCTTTGGGAAAGTGCAATCAAAAGTGCTAAATCACATTTAAACCGAGTAATGGGAAACTCAGTTCTTTCGCTTCAAGAATTCACTACGTTAACAGTTAGAATTGAAGCAATGTTAAATTCAAGACCTCTGACACCATTATCCAACGATCCTTCTGATCTGTCAGCATTAACTCCTGGCCATTTCTTAGTTGGTGAACCACTCATTTCTATTCCAGAACGAGATTTAACAGATATCCCAACCAATCGTTTAAAATACTGGCAATTGGCTCAACAATTTTTCCAACGTATCTGGCAACGATGGCGTCGCGAATACTTGCACACATTGCAACAGCGATCCAAATGGACAACAAAATCAAATAATCTAAAGGTTGGCGATCTAGTACTTTTAAAAACTCCAATAAGTCCATTACAATGGCCTCTTGCACGTATTACTGACGTTTATCCAGGAGCTGATGGAATTATTCGTGTGGCAAAGATTCAGACCACAACAGGAACTTTTACACGGCCAGTAACAAAACTATTCCCGCTACCTACTTGTTGAAGTGATGACACTTCAAGGCGGCCGGTAATGTTCAGTTCAAATAAAGGTCAGAGATGGTCAATCACACAATTATATATATATTTCTTTATTCTTTATTTCTATCTTTTATCATATATTATTTCTCTATTCTTTATTTCTATCTTTATTTCTTTATTTGACCCAGCCCAATATTTGATACAAAATCATCATCTGTTCCAATTTTTGTTTACATTCTTACACTTGATTGTTAATTTTTTTATAATTATCATTCAATAGCTATCACAATATTTTATATCTAGTAATTATGCCATAAATGAAGACATGAAATGTGCAATGGCAGGATGTGAAACCTCAGAATGGATTTGAGTGGACATGAATTCTGCAAAGTGGAACCTTGAACAGTGAGATGAGGGGAACAATATCTTGGTGAGTGTGAACTGTGATCTACAACTTAAAAACCTTTTTGTGTTAATAAAATCATCTTCTTTTTGTCAGAGTGGTCCTTCGATTAATTATCATGTTAATAATTATTTTCTTTTCATCTTAATCCTCCATGTGAGTGTGTGTGTGTGTGTGTGTGTGTGTGTGTGTGTGTGTGTGTGTGTGTGTGTGTGTGTGTGTGTGTGCCTGTGTGTCTGTGTCAGTTAGCACGATAGCGCTCGCAAAAATGGTCCGATCGGAATGAAATTTGGCATAGGCATGTAAAGTAGTAATTATTCGGATGATTTCGAAAACCAGCCCGATTGGACCACTGGAAGGGGGGTTAAAGGGGAATAAACCCCCCAAAAATGGGGTTTTTGAGGTTTTCACATATAAAAATAATAAAAAAAATAATAAAAATATTTTAATTAGCACCATTGAATTCAGCTCGAAAAAACAAACAATTTAGTATCTTGAATCATCCCTCTATGTCCATTGGTTGCCGAGATATTGTAAGTGGTAAACACAGTACGTTGTCTCAATGCTAACCTTATGGGAAATAAGTAAAATTCTATATTTCGCTTATTTCTCAACATATCTTAATAAAAGTTGGTTTGTGGCTTCATCTAGTTCAGATCTAATGTATTTTTGTCTAAAACCCCCAAAATTACCATTTTTGTGGCAGCAAACCTGTATAATCATTCCCCATGTTATCCTTATGGGAATTTAAAAGATTCTTTATCTTCCTTATTTTTTAACATTTCTTGATATAACTTGGTATATGGCTTCTACTAGTTAAGATCTAATAAATAATGAATTAAAACCAACCAGTTTTAACATACCAGTTGCTGCAAACTCATTACCCATGTTATTCTTATGGATATATTACAAAAACATGTCAAATTTGACTATGTTGGATTGAATTATGTTCTATTGCATTTGAAATTCGCTGAGTATGCAGGTCTGCTGCAACGGGGGTATTATTTTGTATTTTATCAGTTCACCTTAAAATCCAACTTTGATAAAAAAAATGGGTTAGTTTGTTAGGATACCATTTTATTCAGTGTTAGGGTGTGAAATCCCCCCCCCATAGTTAATTACGGTTTACTTAATTGTTATTTATTGCTATTTCATTGTATGTAAGACAATAACGGAAAACAATTTAAGTTACAGGTCTTCTGGTGAACCTACACATTGGCCAACAGATCTAAATAAACTAACTTCCTGACCTATTGGATTTTTTGTAACCAAAGGTATTACTGTATAGATAATTATCTTCACATCGACTCGTGCCTGGACTTATCATCAGATCACTCACCCATAATTTTAAATGTAAGTACATCCATAATCATGACAGAAAACCCTCCTACCTTATGCAATAAAAATACCGACTGGAATTTCTTTCGTGACAATCTTTCTGATGCCATTAACCTACATATTTCCCTAACAACTCCGGATGACATAGAAAATAACGTTATAGGAGGAGACCAGCAAAAACGTTCAATTTCACCTTGAATTTCCTAACTGAAACTATAATTCAAACCAAAAGCACAATGCTTATGGGTTTACTTGCGGTATTGATCGAAACTTGAAAAATTTGCCGAACGCTGTAAATCCTAGGTATTTGTTTTGTTTTGATACCCAAGATTTATTAGCTGCGAATAATTGAGGAAATGTATTTTCTCAGAACACGATCAAGATTTTCCATTTGCAATTCAACAAACATAACTGGGAGCATTTCTAATGGGTAGGGAAGTATTCCAATTTCAAATTGGCATTAAAAATGAAAGTTAACAATACATAGGCTATTGCAGGAAGTTCCTTTAGTACCTTTCCAGTTAATAAGTTAAGGCCAAGAAATTTCCTTGGACTTAACTCTTTGTGAGCAATCTACTTCATTTCATTCGTTGTAACAGGTTAAATCGGCAGGTCCATTTGGTTAGGAGAGTCGAGCAGCTCGTCAATTTCGTGACTGATATCAACACCAGTGTCATTCGGCTTAAAGACATTTTCAAAATGGGAAGAAAACACGTCACATTTGTCCTGGGTGTTTTTTGCCCATGAGTTATCAGGCTTTTGGATTGGAGGAATTGGGGATTTGGTTGCTTGAAGCTTTTTGTGACCCTCCACAATGAGTAGTTCGTCACCTCTGATGGGGAAAGGTTATATGTAAAATCACTGAATAGATCATTTTAGCGAATTTCCCCTATAGGGAAGAAGCTGTTACCGTAGGTCTCATGGTAAGACCTAAGCCTAAAACCATCATAACTTTTCTTTTTGAGGTCCTCAGATGCCAAAAACACCATTCGTTCACTTTCATAAATATATATATATATATATATGTGTCTTTAAGCACGATAACTTGCGCAAAAATGGTCCAATCGGAATGAAATTGGGCATAGACGTGTAAAGTAGTAATTATTCGGACGAGTTCGTAAACCAGCCCGATCGGACCACCGGAAGGGGGGGTAAAGGGGGGTAAACCCCCCCAAAAATGGGTTTTTTGAGATTTTTACATAGAAAAATAAAATTTTTCAAATTTTTATTGGCACCATTGAATTCAGCCCAAAAAAACAAACAATTTAGTATTTTGAATCATGGCTCTATGTCCATTGGTTGCTGAGATATTGAAAGTGGTAAACGCAGTACGTTGTCCCAATGTTAACCTTACGGGAAATAAATAAAACTAGATAACACGTAGCTCGAAATCGAGCAAAAATCATATAGTAAAAGAATGAAGAATAACCAGCTTACCTATATGCTTTTAAAGTTTAATCAAAGGGCTAAATTCATTAACAAAATTATGTCTTAACTACTGAAACGTTTAAAGTTGATTTGATCCACCGCAGGAGTTTCCGGTAAACGTAAACGCCTTTATAAGGAACAACTTCATTTCCCCATGTCCTCTTGTTTCTGTAATGTATATTTTAATAATGGCAAAAGATCAAGCTCTGCTTACAGCAACATGTAGCTGACCGAGAGCAAACACCGGCGCCGTGAGCAATGACCTCCTTTATTTAGGGATTGCCGCTGTACCTTATTGATAGTTACATCGCCAAAACAGATAGGGAACGGCTGTCTTAATAGGGAACCTTTCCTTTGTGGCAAAAACGCGTAAATGATGCATTATCTCTACCAGCCTTTTCATTCTTGAAATGCAACCCACCGCCATGAAAACACTTTTAGTTCATTGTTCTGAAGTTGGAAGGAGTATTAAGTGTTAGATCGGGAGGGTGATGCAAGCGGTTGCGATCGTGTTCTTTCTGACACCTCCGACCGGTCAATGTTCTTCTTCTTATTGGTGGCATTATAAATGCACCAAATCCAAAAAATAAATTGGTTCAAGTTAATATAACTTCAGAAAACACTATGCGATATCGTAAACTACATCGTAAAACTGGTAACTGTAATGTTTAAGACCTTTAAAAACTTCAGAACATAACCTAAATTACATAATAAACCTTTTAAAAAAGAAAACTGTTGAGAACAAAGCCAAAGCAGCTGTAAAAATAAAACTGCTCTTTTTGAAAAAATAATTATAAGCTTAAGTGCTGCAATCTATGATTTATCTATAGAACTATTTTAGAGCTGAGCCATATGCTCAATTTGTAAACATAGTGAACTGAGCTTGCTCAAATGTCGATGAATAGCGCCACTGTTCAGAAACTTCAGCCCTTTACTGTACTTTAGTGACGCCCTTTTTAAAAATTCTGAGACTTGTTGACAAATCTACATAAAAATCCCTTTAATTTGACACCTCAAACGTTAAAATCCGCCCAGCCGTTATTGCGGTTGGACTGTGAAAAGAAAACCGCTTGCGTATTAATATATAGATTCTATATCTCGCTTATTTCTCAACATATCTTGATAAAACTTGGTAAATGGCTTCTTCTAGTTCAGATCTACTTAATATTGAATTAAAACCACCCAGTTTTAACATACTTGTAGCAGCAAACCTGCATACTCATTCCCCATGTTATTCTTATGGAGCTTACAAAAACATGTCAAATCTCGCTATGTTGGATCGAAATATGTTGTTTTGCACTTGAAATTCGCTGAGTATGCAGGTCTGCTGCATTGGGGGTATTTGAGTTTTTCAACATAGCTGTCAATTGCCGCGTTACCCTATTAAGGTTCGTTTTGTCGACAGGATGTCTTGAATTTTGCCATATTCTCTTTAAATGCCGCTTTATTGCCAATTTTTCTTTTACGAAAAGAAGGTAGTTCATTCCTTGCTTATTTCTTCGAGTTTTCAGGTCAGGAGTCACGAGAGTTAACATCACTACAGTTTTAAAAAGAAGTTGTAACAAACTAGAAAAATAAATCATCATGTCTCCTCTCCAATCTGGTGCAGTGTCATCATAAATTACAATTGGACTTCATTTCTCAGTGAACAATACTCTTGGGTGGCATCAGTCTTCTGACTTACACAGACAAAAGGGAAAATTCCTCCTCTTACATATTTATTATTAGTACAGTCGAATTGGGGTTTTAGATCGGTAACTGATGTACCTTCACAACAATTTGATCACAGCTTCTTTTAATCACTATAATTAATTAATGATCCGATGAGTCCCTAAAATATTAAGTTATTTTAGACTATAAAATCACGTTTCAAAATGGTGATTTTTTGCAAAGGGGTGAATTTTTAAAAAAAGCTTCCCCTTTTAATTTTTTACCTGCATTTGTAAATATAATGTTGTGGGACTACCACCGATAATTTTTGGGTGGTAAATACTCAATTTTTATCAGTTGGTAATTTTTGTTTGCCATATTGGATCTGCAATGTTGGATTAAAAGTTATATTTAATTTCTCCCCCCTTTACATAGTATATGGAGAATAGTATATTTCGCAACAAGGGCCGAAAATGAGGTTTTGCAGGTTCGAGATCGTGTTTCAAATTCGAGACGAAGTCGAGAATTTGAAACGATCGAGAGCTGCAAAACCCTTTCGGCCGAGGTGTGAACGCTATTTTTCACCACACTACACAATGAAATATACCCTAAAAAAACGGATTATTATTTGACTCACTTGAAAACAAAACACAGCTATGACAATCATATGATCGCAACTATCCTGTCTTGAATGCCGTATAATTTTGTGATGTTCTGACGTTGTTTCAAGCAAATAAACTATCAGCTGACTTTCGGCCCTAGGGCCCCCAACGTTTTCGGTCCTGTGGCGGCAAATGGTGTGTTTCGGTCCGCGTTTGACGTTTGTAAAACAGGTGATTTCGTCGTAGTGTGGTGAAAGTTTTTTTTTTCGTCAAAGTTTTAGAATTTGAATTGTTAGTGGAAATTCGTTGTAGTGCTCCCTGAATCCAAAAAAGTGGTATTCGTCCGTGTGGATGTGTGTGTATGTAAACAAAGCTAGAGACGACACCAGTGGTCCGATTTTCATGAAATTTGGCGTGTAGGTATAAAGCCATGATATATCCAGGCGTTTTTCATTTTTTTAATTTTTGATTTTTAAGGGTATTTACCCGATAAAAACCCATAAAAATGACAAAAATTCAAATTTTTCAAAAACTGCCCTAACGATTTTGATAAAAATTGCATGGTTTTTATTGCTTAAGATGACAAATAAAATAACACCACCCGCATGTCTGTAAAAATTCAGGTTCAATTGATATGGTAGTTTAAGTGTTAAAAAATCATATTTTTCAATTTTCACTAAATGTGTAACTTAGAAAGAAAATATACTTGCAACCATTATATTTGGCTTCAAAAAATAACTAATCCAGTATTGTGAATTATTAGTCTTTGTCAGCTGGTTGCGGACATAATATTTTTGTTTGGTGGTAAACGCAGTACGTCGTTTAGTTTTATTCTTATGGCAAATATTCAAAAACCGATACCTCCAGGATTGGTGACTCATTTCGATGAAATTTGTTATGTATTTGTAGGGTAATTGTAAATTTATTTTATTGTCTATTTTCTCACTTTAATAAAGAAAGTACGTGTCAGTTTTCTGATACCTTTTATTTTCTATTATAAAGATAGTTATGTGTGTGTGTGTGTGTGTGTGTGTGTGTGTGTGTGTGCGTGTGTCTTTAAGCACAATAACTCGCGTAAAAATGGTCCGATGTTAATTAAATTTGGCTTGGACGTGTAAAGTAGTAATTATTCAGATGAGTTCGTAAACCAGCCCGATCGGACTACCGGAAGGGAGGGTAAAGAGGTGTAAACCCCCTTATATTTTTTTTCAAAAATAAGCTCTTAAAAGAGGTCAAACTTCTTGAGTCTATTGAAAACACATAATTGAAGGGAATTGCAGAGCAGTAAGAATTAATTTCAATTAGCGCCCTAATTGGGGGTTGATATATATTTCAAGATTTTCTACGCCGAAAAAATATGGACCAACTTTATTTTGATCATAACTCGCTTAATTTTGATAATAATAACTTTAAAAAAATATAGAATTAAAGGTCTTTTAATGATCTTTAAAAAATATCCAGTAAGTTTTCCTTGAAATATGTTTAGTTTTTTTTTAGTTATGTCACATTGAAATTGTGTGTTTTGGTGTTCGACGAATTAAAACCACACTTAAACAAGCTATAATTTGGCTCCAACTGGATTTACAGACTTCATAAGCACTTATCTTATTATAGCTTTTCCGCTGAAACTATTAGTTTTTGAGTTATATGTGAAAAAACATATGAAAAAGTGTTTTTTGGGGGAAAATCGCCACTTTCAATCGTGAATATCTCGAAAAGCATTGTCTTAAAAAAACTTTACAGAACAAAATATGCTTAGAATTGGTCAATATATCCAATTCAGGGTTTAGTTGTAATGTATCAATTTTCTCTCACCCCCTAGATGAGGTGGCACCCACCCCCTGGTAAAAAGCAAGCCTTAAAACATTTTTAACTTTGAAGTAGAGGGTAAGTAGAACCTTTATCTAAATTTTAATGCAAGTCGGTTGTTACCGAGAAAATTCTTTAAGGAAATGGTCAGTTACTGGAGTAATTTGAAATTGAAATTCGCAGAGTATGCAAGTCTGCTGCAACGGGGGTATTTTCTTATATCAACTTATATCTCTGTTTTTAATTGAGGTATGAAATTCATTTTTGTCAAAATAATGTAGTAATTTATCAGCTTTAATTTGTGTTATTAATCATTAAGTTCGAACAAGTTATAGACGAGTTAAATTTTTAATTTTTTATCATCATAAAATCATTCTGATGATTATAATTTTTATAATAACTTTTTTATACAGCTTAATATCCTAACCTATTCACTAATACACGGTTGTAATAAACGGTATCAGGAAACTGACACAAAGTTTCTCCTTTCAAGTCATTTAAAACCAGAAAACATATATTGTGAAATACAGCAAATTAACAACTAATTATCACACAAATATATACCAAATTTTATCAAAATCGGTTAGTAAATAACGGAATACCGGTTTTTGAATATTTGCCATAAGAATAACATTGGACAACGTACTGCGTCTACCGCCAAAATAAAATATCAACTATCTCCTCAACCAGTTGAGGTAGACTAATGATTTAAAATACTAGATTATTTAGTTTTTCAAGCCAAATTTATTGGTTGCAAGTATATTTTCTTTAAAAGTTACATTTTTTGTGAAATTTGAAAAATATGAATTTTTAATACTTAAACCCCCATAACTTCTAAACCAGAATTTTTACAGACATGCGGGTGGTGTTATTTTGTTTGTCATCTTAAGCTCTAAAAACCATGAAATTTTTATCAAAATCGTTAGAGCCGTTTTTTAGAAATTTGGATATTTGTAATTTTTATGGGTTTTTATGGGGTAAATACCCTTAAAAATCAAAAATTCAAAAAAATAAAAAAATACGCCTGGAGATACCACGGCTTTATACCTATATGCCAAATTTCATGAAAATCGGACCACTGGTGTCGTCTCTAGCTTTGTTTACATCCACACACACACACACACACACACACACACACACACAACACACACACACACACACACACACACACACACACACACACACACACACACACAACACACACAAACACACACAAACACACACAACACACACACACACACACCACACACACACTCACACACACACAGACAGACAGACACCATGCCGAAAACCACTTTTTTGGATTCAGGGAGCACTTAAACGAATATATCCACTAACAACTTAAATTCGAAAATTTTTGCGAAAACAATACTTTCTCCATATACTATGTATAGGAGGGAGAAAGTAAAAATTTGTAGGACAGCATTAATTTATCTGCTTCAGGTTTTCAAATTGTGAAAATGGTAAAATTCGACAGAAATTGCCCATAAATGTGCACTCTGAAAGGGTCTGAAAAACCACCAAAGTGCTCCTCTTTGTGAAGGGAATCCCTTACCCTCCCCCCCCCACTGACCAGTGTCCCATTTTGTACCATATTTTTGTGCCAAGTTCCATTTTTGAACACATAACCTAATAAAACTTTGTTTGTGCCTAGTTGAAATCTACTGGATTATTATATGACCTAGAATCCGCGATTTTTACATTTCCATGGCATCAGACATCTTACTTGCCCTTGCTACTTTTATGGGAATCAAAAAAGTGTAGTTCGATGAATTTTCAACATATTAAATCAAACTCAGTAGTTTGTAGTTTCATGTATTTCATATCTACTTGATTATGCCTATAATCCCCAAATTTTTTAGATACCTGGGGCAGCAAACCTCCGCACTCACTTCCCCAAAACGTTTACCTAGTAGGAACTAAGTAAAATTCTAAAGTTTGCTTATTTCTTAACGTTCCTTAATAACACGTGGTTTTATTACCAGCAGCTGGATTACTTACAGCTGTGAATCCCATTTTTCTCATTTTGGTGTTGGCAAACCTGGATTATTACTTCTTATTTTTATAATGAACTAGCTGATCAACACGGTTTTACCCATGGAAAAACAGAAAAATGTCCTTGGATTCATGTTTTAATGTTAAGGTTGCCATGATAACTACATGAGCTCCCTATACTTTAACATTGAAACTTTGATGTATTATAGGGCGCAGCCCTGAGGGAATTTTTAAAAATCCATTCTTAGTGGATGCCTATGCCCTGAGAGGAACGTTCATGCAAAGTTTCAAGGTTCTAGGTCAAGTAGTTTGGCTGTGTGATGATAGGTGAGTGGTATTTGGCAAATATATAGTAGATATTTTAGCATACTGGTTTGATGTTATTTTTTTAAACAGAACTATAGCTGCCCATTTAAAATTAACTGGAAAATAGGGCTATATCATGTTTTATTTTTATTTTAGAAACTAAATTTAAAAAATGTATCAAAATATTATCAGAGAACACAGTCACAGAATGCAGGTTCATGAACGGCGGTCGTATTTGCCATTTGTATTAATATGACAGACATGATGTTGCAATGAATATAAAATAATATTTTGATTAAAATTAAAAATTTAATCAAAATATTAAAATTGGAGAAAACTGTAGTTGAGAACTGGAGATTACATTAAATCACCATTATTATATGATTATGTATGAGGAAAATGTTACCTATTAAGAGAAGCAGTATTATGTAGTCTTATTCACAACATAGCTTTAGCTGTAAGCCAGAGGGGCTTGTTAGGCTACCCAAATGTAGCACTCACATTTCAAGACTGTTCTGTCAGCCAAGATGGGCCAGGGGTTGTGGTTGTGGCTAACTGTTAGCTGTCAACTCTTCACCTGTTTTGTCTGACAGCTGACAATTTTGTGGTTGCCTCTGCTTTTCAGTCTGTGCAGTTCTCGCCTCCAGATTCTGAATAGTTTAATTGTTTTCCACTCAGAGTACATTCTTTAGAGACTAAGCTTCAGTAGGTTTTGACTGTACTCCTCTCAAATTCATTCAAAAGTAGCTTCTTAAGGTCTCACACATAGAACCTGTGATTTTCAGTTTAAATTTTGTTCTGGACACCATTTTTAAGGTCTTGGCGCATTATATCTTGACTCTTGGGAACCCTTTACACTTGAAGCAGTTGGAGTCATGGTGTAAAGAAATACCTCCGTTGCAGCAGACCTGCATACTCAGCTAATTTCAAATGCAAAACAATATATTTCAATCCAACATAGCGATATTTGACATGTTTTGGTAAGCTCCATAAGAATAACAAGGGGAATGAGTTTGCAGGTTTTTTGTTGCTACAGATATATTAAAACTGGGTGGTTTTAATTCAATATTTAGTAGGTTTCAACTAGAAGAAGCCATTTAAGTTGTATCAAGATATGTTGAGTAAAGTGGCTAAATTACTTGTGTGTGGACTTTAATAACACATATTATACTAAGAGAAAACACTTTAAACTATGTGAATTAACATTTAAGATTTATTACTTTAGATACAATACTTTTGACTCTGCAACTCATAACTGATATATAAACTGTAAACATAAACAAACAACACATGGTATATAATTAAGCAAACTAATCTTTTATACAGTTCACTAGAAAACTGAACTTCAATACTTTCCCTTTTGTTTAATTATATTGAACTCAAACTATGTTGAGAGACCCATCTTCTGGCAGATGCTCTGTAGTCTTGGTTTTGTAAGTGGCTTTGTCATTATATCAGCTAACTGGTTTTCGGTACTGATATACTGTACATTTAGCTCTTGCTCCATGACTTTCTCTCGAACAAAATAGTACCTTATCTTGATGTGTTTTGTCCTCTGGTGAAACTCTGGATTGTGTACCAGTTTCAATGTAGCTTGATTGTCAATTTGGAGAACTGGAACTTTTTCAACCTTTGTCATGTCTTGGAACAACCTTTTCAACCAGATTATTTCTTTAGTGGCATCAGTTACGGCTATGAGGTCAGCTTCAGTTGTTGAAGTTGCTGTGATTGCCTACCTTTGACTAAGCCACGAGATCGCTCCACCAGCATGTTTTATAACAACTCCTGACGTCGATCTACCAGTCTTGTTACAGCCTCCAAAATCAGCTTCACTGTAGCACTCTAAGATGCCACTTTTCGACTTTGGACGATAAATGATTCCTAAATCACTTGTTCCCGAAATATACCTAAGTACTCTCTTTAGGCGTACAACATCTTCTTCTGTTGGTGATTCAAGCGATCTTGAAAGATAACTAACACTGAATGCTAAGTCAGGTCTTGAACCTATCATTAAATACATCAATGCTCCTAATGCTTGTCTATAAGGAAAACTACTAGTTTTACTTATTTCCTTATCAAGACTCACTGATACTGGTTCCTTGAGCATAGGTGTTGATACAGGTTTACAATCTTAAAAGTTGATCCGTTCAAGAACTTTCCTTGCATAAGCTTTCTGACTGATTTTGATTTCTCCATCTTCCATGTGATCAATTTCAATACCAAGAAAAATGATGCAGGCTTTGTTGTTATCTTGAACTCACTTTTCAACTCTTCTAGGAAGTACTCAATTTCCTCTTTATCTGTTGCCATGACCAATCCATCATCTACATATAAGGCCACAAATATCATTTTGCCGTTACTTTCCTTTATGTAGAGACATTGATCTGCAGGACTAGACTTGAATTCTTTAGCTAGTAGGAAACCACCAAAATGTTTTGCCCAACATCTAGGAGCTTGTTTAAGTCCATACAAACTGCGCTTTAACTTACACACTTGGTTTGTATTGTCACTGTACCCTTTTGGTTGATGCATGTATATCGCCTCTTCAAGCTCACCGTACAAAAACGCTGTCGAAACGTCAAATTGCATTAAATGCAAACCTTCACTGGCTGCAACACTTAGCATTGAACGAATCGTACTCATCTTAGCTACAGGGCTAAACGTTTCCTTGTAGTTTGTGCCATAACGTTGATTGAACCCTTTTACAACCAATCTTGCCTTGTACTTGTCAATACTTCCATCAGGGTTTGTCTTCACTCTATAAACCCACTTACTAGGGATGGCTTTGACTCCTTTAGGCAAAACCGTTAACTCCCAAGTTTGGTTTTCTTGTAAAGAGTTGATTTCACTGTCCTTGGCTTGTTTCCACTCTCTATACTGAAAACTATTAACTGCCTCTTCATATGTTTCTGGAGTTATTATTCCATTGACTATTTCTTCATCCAACATGATGAAATCCTCAAAATGAGTCGGTTTCTTCAACTTCGACCTATCTCTGAGCTGCACATAAGGTGGAGTTACTTCAACTTCTTCACCCTCCTCTTCACTTTGTGTGCACTTATCTTCTAACTCTGGTAACTCATTTTGTAACTCAGGTTGCTTTCCCTCATTCAAAACATCTTTGAAAGGCAACTTACTACTTTGTTTTTCACCTCATTAATGTTTTCTTGGAAAACTATGTCTCTACTTAAATTAACTTTAATGGTGTAAATACCTTGTACTGTCAAAGTGATCCTTTGTAGTCTTATAGGCTACTGCAGTTTCGACCTCATTGAGATCTTCTTCAGGCAATAATGGACATCAAATTCATTCCAGTGGAAGTCGTCAGGATTGATAAAAAACCATCATTCCACATATACACGAAATACGAACGGACAGACGCACATAACACACAAACATCGACTTTTTAATTAAAACTCCGGTACCGGTACACGCGACACGCATGGAGGGCTAGTCTAGACTGATGCGTGATGCGTTATCTTGCAGAGTATTCCACTCCCCCTCCCCCTCCTTCCTTATCACGGGATGACCATTGTTTTGGTTGTATCTCACCTATTCTAATTGCCGATTCGTATATTAAATTGGATTTAAAGCCTCTCTGTTCATTCAGGACATTGTGAGGCTCTGTTTTCACAGCCTTGTAAGGAAGGAGGGGGAGGGGGAGTGGAATACTCTGCAAGATAACGCATCACGCATCAGTCTAGACTAGCCCTCCATGCGTGTCGCGTGTACCGGTACCGGAGTTTTAATTAAAAAGTCGATGTTTGTGTGTTATGTGCGTCTGTCCGTTCGTATTTCGTGTATATGTGGAATGATGGTTTTTTATCAATCCTGACGACTTCCACTGGAATGAATTTGATGTCCATTATTGCCTGAAGAAGATCTCAATGAGGTCGAAACTGCAGTAGCCTATAAGACTACAAAGGATCACTTTGACAGTACAAGGTATTTACACCATTATTAGTTACTATTCAGTGATTCGGAGGCTAACAACATGAAAATAACTTTGTTCTCTTCTTTGATCCAAATTCTGTACCGTTCATCTCCATCGTAACCTATAAGGTATCCTTTAATGGCCTTCCTGTCCATTTTTCGCCTTTTACAGTTTGGAACATGAACGTAACATGTTGATCCAATAATGCGCAAGTGCTTAATCCTTGGCTTCTTGCCTGTCCACAACTCAAATGGACTCACTCCATCCACTGATGATTTTCCAGTTCGATTTAGGATGTATATTGACGAAGCAACTAACTCGGCCCACATGGCAGCAGGAAACTCTACATGTTTCCTCGAATACTTGAACGTTCTCGCCATTTCCACGA
Organism: Flexamia atlantica; assembly: GCA_035578135.1. Taxonomy (NCBI): domain Eukaryota; kingdom Metazoa; phylum Arthropoda; class Insecta; order Hemiptera; family Cicadellidae; genus Flexamia; species Flexamia atlantica. The sequence continues at coordinate 80,602,930 of JAQJVK010000001.1, read as the reverse complement.
CTGTGCGAAGTTCTCGTTCTGTGTTTCCATTCTGTTGAGGGGTATAAGGAGCTGTCAATCTCTGAACTATCCCCTCTTTACTTAAAATGTCTTTTACTGCTTGGTTGTCAAACTCACCACCGTTATCACCCAGCAGTTCTTTAATACTGTGTCCCATTGCCTTTGTATACTTTATCACTTCTACTAAGTTATCTTTAACTTCAGATTTTTCTCTAACTAAAAATCAATATCTAAACTTAGAGCCGCTTTCCCCAAATAAGGTTTAGATTAAACTCGAGCTTAAGATGAATTTAAGTTTAAACTAATTTTGGTTTTCCCCAAAAATTCTCCCATCCACATTTATTTTAAACATGTGAACGTAAATTAAGCAGACAATATCATGTGACTTCATGATAATTACTTGTTTATTTTCTTGTCAGCTGAAGACTTTGTTTTGGTAATATTTATTATGTTGTGTGCCTTATATTTGTAACCTCAATCAAAAAGTTGTATCCATAATATTTTATAATATTTTTTTCGTTTGTTTTTTGAACTTATCCAACATCGTAAATAATAAATTTAAGGCTAACCTCTAAACAAGTCTTTTTTTTTACTTCCCTAATTACCTAATCAAGTATGCAAACCTTTCTTCTTCGGTATGCACTGCTTCAAGTGGAGTGATCAGATAGCTAGTACACGAATAACCACTGTCACCCACAAGCCACTGTCACCATCATCAACATCATCCAAAACTTATCTCCTCCATGACTTGAAATAATGAGAAATGTTAAAATATAAATATAAAAATTAACATACCCTAGTAAAAAAATTATTTGTTATCAAGTAGCCGAGATTTTAAATACCCCCGTTGCAGCAGACCTGCATACTCAGCGAATTTCAAATGCAAAAAACATATTTCAATCCAACATATTCGAGATTTGACATGTTTTTGAAAGCTCCATAAGAATAACATAGGGAAAGAGTATGCAGGTTTGCTGCTACGGGTATATTAAAACTGGGTGGTTTTAATTCATTATTTAGTAGATCTGAATTAGAAGTAGCCATTTACCAAGTTTTATCAAGATATGTTGAGAAATAAGCGAGATATAGACTTTTACTTATTCCCCATAAGGTTAACATTGGGACAACGTACTGTGTATACCACTTTCAATATCTCGGCAACCAATGGACATGGAGCAGTGATTCAAAATACTAAATTGTTTGTTTTTTTGAGCTGAATTCAATGGTGCCATCAAAAATTCGATAAATTTTGTTTTTCTATATAAACTCAAAAAACCCATTTTTAGGGGGGTTTACCCCCCTTTACCCCCCCTTTCAGTAGTCCGATCGGGCTGGTTTACGAACTCGTCCGAATAATTACTACTTTACAGGTCTGAGCCAAATGTCATTCCGATTGGGCCATTTTTACGGCCGCTATCGTGCTTAAAGACACACACACACACACATATATATATATATATATATACATATATATATATATATATATGTATGAAAATGGACGAATAGTGTTTTTTGCTTCTGGGGGCCCCAAAACGAAAAGTTATCATGGTCGCGGGCTTAGGTCTTACCATGAGTACTACGGTAACAGCTTCTTCCCTATAGGGGAAATTCGCTAAAAGATTTTTAGGGTTATGTTTTGATATAACTATTGAAAACACAACAGGGTTTATCTTGAATCAGATTCGCTAACAAAACACTCCAGGGTTTAACTTGAACCAGGCTTAAACTATCTAACATATGATTAGACAACTAAATTTGTACTAGATTTAAGTTTAAACTTAAGTTTAATTTAAGCCTGATTTGGGGAAAGCGGCTCTTAGTATAATTGTCTTTAAACAACACTAAGTATTTATTTTTCTGAGAAGACTCACAAAAAGGTCTACATACATCTGCTGACATCAATTCTCCAGGTTTTGAACATTTCTCTCGGTGTACAAACGGTAACCTGTGTGCTTTACCATAAATGCAAGGTTCACATATTTCTGTTACTTGAGGAAGCCTCACATCTATATTTAACTCTTTACTAAGCTTACTTCTTACGTGACGCTTATCCTGGTGTCCCCATCTCTCGTGGTACAACTGTAACAATTCTTTACCTTCTAGAGCATTAACTTCTACTTGGCCTCTAGGAAAAACAGGATTTATATTAGCTCTATACAAAGATCCATTTACCTTTCTTGTTCCTCTGAGAACAATACTTTTGATGATCTTCAAATGACAACTTGTGGCCGTTGACTTAAACTCACTGTTGGGATTTCTGTCTTGAGCAGCTAGAACTGAAAATAAATTCCTACTAACGTCTGGGACATACCAAACGTCAACAAGCTTGAGTCCGTTTGCCATCTGAATGGTAACTTTACCCACTGCAGTTAGAGTCTCTTTTCCAGCAGCTTCAATCCCATGAGATACTGCAAACTTTTCAAACTCAATGAAGTAATCTGGACAGTTAGTAATATGTTTAGTAGCTCCGTTATCTAGCTCCGTTATCTACCAAACTGTTGGATCTGGCTCCGACCAGTAAGCCTCTTCACTTACAGGCATTAGCGTACTAGTGGTAGTTTCCTCAAAACTACAGTTACTTGACTTGGTACTTTTACTTACTCCAGATTTACACGGTTTACCATCAGAAATCCACTTTGGACAACCTTTTATCCAATGGCCTTTTTGCTTACAGTAATTGCAAGTGTCATTTTCCCTACACTTATTTCCATTGTTCTTACCTTTACTTTTGTTTTCTAGCACGCGATTTATCTGACCTTTATTTACTTTTACTGCTAAGGCCTCTTGAAAATCTCTGGACTTACTCTGCATTGTATCCTTAAGAAAGTTTCTTTCGAACATACACAACTGATTTGTAAGTTCATCAAAAGTCTTACCTTCGTCCTTGGTTAAAATCATCCAACTAGACTTAAAGTTCTCGTACTCTTTCGGTAAGATGTTCAATGTCTTGTACACTAACAATAACTCGGGCAACTGACTTTCACTTTTCATCTTAAGATCGTTGTTTAGTTCATTCCACAATGTTTTCAACCTTGCTATGTGGGACGACACATCTTCTCCAATAGTCCAGCTAAAACTGAAAAATTCTGAACATACTTTGAAAAGTTGGTCTTTAGCTGTTGCTTCAAAGTTGAGCTTCAGCATATCCCACGCTTCACTGGCAGATTCTTGATCCATGATCTTCTGATAAACTTCATCTGTTATTGAGCTGGTTATCATTGACTTGACGTAGCTGTTTGCCTTACGGTACAAATCAGAAGTCTCCTTGTGCTTCCTGATATCTGCTTCCGTAGCATCTTCCTTCCATGGTTCAGGTTTCACTAGCTTTTTATCAATGACATCTAAGGCTCCTTCATGATAACCTAATAGATCTCGAATCTTTCTCTTCCACATAGGCCAGTCCGACTCACTGCTTAGAGGTTTTATGTGTTTGTAGAAGTCCATTGTTAGAGATAGCTTTGTTTACTTTCAACTTTTACTTTAAACAAATATCTTAAAACAAATAATAGCGTTGTCTGGGCTGCATAACCTAAAGTGGCTAAATTACTGGTGTGTGGACTTTAATAACGCATATTATACTAAGAGAAAACACTTTAAACTATGTGAATGAACATTTAAGATTTATTACTTTAGATACAATACTTTTGACTCTGCAACTCATAACTGATATATAAACTGTAAACATAAACAAACAACACATGGTATATAATTAAGCAAACTAATCTTTTATACAGTTCACTAGAAAACTGAACTTCAATATTGAGAAATAAGCGAGATATAGCATTTTACTTATTTCCCATAAGGTTCACATTGGGACAACATACTGTGTTAACCACTTTCAATATAAATAAATAAAATAAATAACGTCTTTATTTGAAGCGCTTGTCAGCAGCATGCTGTGTTTCACAATAACTCAGGTCAATCCAAAATATGGTCTACAGATAAAATATACATGTATATACAAGTCTTTCCAAAAAAAGGTAAAAAATAATTAAAACTATGCTCTTTTTACATGAATAAAACATTAACAGCGTGTTTTTGAACGAATATACACCGGCCGGACCATGTCCCATCACGGATTTCAGATCATTGTAGACCTTGGGGGCGAAGTATGCAAACCTCTTACGGTCAACTTCAAGGCGCACGCGAGGCACTTCCAACACGGCGTCCTAACGAGTGCAATGGGATCGCACCTCAGCTCTGGTTTTTAGCTTAGCTTTTAGGTAAGCAGGACGACCATGGAAAATGATTTTGTGGACGAGGCAGGAAGTTCGAAGAGTACAAACATGTTTTATAGGCAATAAACCTAATGACTTCCTCGTCTCAGAAGTGTGGTTAAACTTTCTCAAACCAGAGACATACCTAACGCACATATTCTGTACCCTCTGCAACTTCTCCATGTCCCCCATGGATACTGCGTTACCATAAACAGGTAAGCAGTGGTCTGTCAGTGAGAGTACAAGGGCCTGAACAAGACGTAGTTTAGTTTCAGGAGGAAACAAATGTCTGTGCTTGTAGTGCAGGAGCCAGGTGTCGTTGAGTGCGCATGAAAAGAGGTATAGAATTTGACTTCTGATTTTAGTAATAGGTACCTTAGTGACTATGAAAATCCATGTCGTCGCCCCCGGCGGTGGTCGACAACATAGGGAGGGGGGTGCAAATTTACGAAAACGTCGCACTAAGTCATCAAAAAAATACCTTTCGAAAATTGCTCACAGCACCTCTACCGTTTGATGGATTGTTAAAATATTTTATTTGTTTTATAGGTAATAAAATTTCCTACAAGAAAATCAATACTATAAAAAGTCACATCTTTGATAATTTAGTGATTAAAGACGATAATATATATTTTTGGAGTTTTTACATGTTTTAGCTTGTTAAATTGAAAGAATTCCACAATATTTACTGCAATAGGCGACTAATTGATATTAATTTTAGCTGAAATCGTAATACATATTTTCATTTTTATATATTTGAATATGACATTAAACTTACTGGCCTAGGGACACCAACATTCCATCAGTAGGCTTACCCCGCGCCCGCTCTGCGCGCGCCTGCACCGCCGAGACGCCATCGCCGCGCCGTCACGCTTTTGCACAAGTTCTTACTAAATGTTTGATACATTTTTATAAATATAATACGAGACAGTTTTTACCAATGCGGATATTTTTTAATGTCAAAAGAGAATTCTCCAGCATGTAAATCATGAGTATTTAAAAAATGTATTTATTCACTGTTTTTATTTTTTCCACGTACAAAATTAAATACCATTTATGATAGAACATACTGTATTATAGGTCAGTCATTCTACGAAAAAGTAACATAGGGAACCTAAAAATATTGCAAGAAGACGTTTTTTATGGAATTCTATTAAGAAAAATTTGTATTTTAATATACCCAAAGTTTGCCAAAATCGGACCACGAGAAAACCCCTAAAATCACGTTTAAAAATGGCGGCTTTTCCCACCATACAAAAATGTTCAAAAAAGTCTCTCAACTGCATTTTTTATCAATATTTTTTCAATATATTGACATTGGACCACTTCCAATCATTGTCGAGTGGTTGGTTCTTAATTTTTACAGGGTACTCATTTTTGGCCGCCATCTTGGATCCGTCATATTGAATATCAATATTTTTTACAATAAAAAAAATACTTCCACAGTATTTAATGAAATAGGTGACTAATTTATATTATTTTTTACTCAAATCGTAATACATATTTTCATTTTTATATATTTGAATATAACATTAAACTTACTGGACTAGGGACACCAACATTCCATCAGTAGTTCAAAATTTGTTTTTAGTCAAAGGTTTATACTTTGTCCTAATTTTTTTTCGATTTTAGTCCTCTATAGCTCAAATAAAAGCTGGTAGGTCAACGGTAGTTTTAAAGCATTCCGACCTGCAGACCATAGTTGGGGCTGAGGATACCAGTCTTTGAATAATTGTGAAATCCTAAAATTTAAACGATTAAGAGCTTAAATAAAAGCCTATAATATACTGAGCTAATTGAGACCTAGAACTGTTTTGAGTCTCTGTTAGCATTCTATGTATGAGTCATTAATTATGTACAGTTTACCAAAGTTAACAGATTTTATGGTAAATGAAGGTTCATAGCTCAAATTAAGTAAGTCCGATTTTCATGTGCAATGTCTCATATAAAAGCCTATAATTTACTGAGTAACTTAAGACCAGAACGAACTTTGTGACCCAGTTAGAAAATGCGCTATAAATCTTTAACCAAATCAAATTTTGAAAAAAATAATTTTCTTGTACCTTTTAACCTTACAGCTCGTCCAACGCACTTGCCCGATTTTAATGGTCAACAGCTCGCATAACAGCCGTTAAATCGCTGAGTATTTTAAGACCAAAATATGCAGCACATATTGTTTAGAACCGGAGATATAAGATAAATAATCCAAAATAATGTTCAAACTATGGCATGACCATATTAAATGTATAGGGCTGAATATTTATTTGAGCATATCTTTTTAACGAATCGAGATTTTTTTAAACGGATTTCACCATTGAGTTAAGGGTAAAAATCTAGCATACCATGATGCGCCACAACACCATATTTACATTCGAAAAAATATTGATATCCAATATGGCGGATCCAAGATGGCGGCCAAAAATGAGTACCCTGTAAAAATTAAGAACCAACCACTCGACAATGATTGGAAGTGGTCCAAAGTCAACATACTGATAAAACATTGATAAAAATGCAGTTGAGAGACTTTTTTGAACATTTTTGTATGGTGGGAAAAGCCGCCATTTTTAAACGTGATTTTAGGGGTTTCTCGTGGTCCGATTTTGGTAAACTTTGGGTATGTTAAAATACAAATTTTTCTTAGTAGAATTCCATAAAAAACGTCTTCTTGCAATATTTTTAGGTTCCCTATGTTACTTTTTCGTACCCTGTAAAAATTAAGAACCAACCACTCGACAATGATTGGAAGTGGTCCAAAGTCAACATACTGATAAAACATTGATAAAAATGCAGTTGAGAGACTTTTTTGAACATTTTTGTATGGTGGGAAAAGCCGCCATTTTTAAACGTGATTTTAGGGGTTTCTCGTGGTCCGATTTTGGTAAACTTTGGGTATGTTAAAATACAAATTTTTCTTAGTAGAATTCCATAAAAAACGTCTTCTTGCAATATTTTTAGGTTCCCTATGTTACTTTTTCGTACCCTGTAAAAATTAAGAACCAACCACTCGACAATGATTGGAAGTGGTCCAATGTCAACATACTGATAAAACATTGATAAAAATGCAGTTGAGAGACTTTTTTGAACATTTTTGTATGGTGGGAAAAGCCGCCATTTTTAAACGTGATTTTAGGGGTTTCTCGTGGTTCGATTTTGGTAAACTTTGGGTATGTTAAGATACAAATTTTTCTTAGTAGAATTCCATAAAAAACGTCTTCTTGCAATATTTTTAGGTTCCCTATGTTACTTTTTCGTAGAATGACTGACCTATAATACATTATGTTCTTTCATAAATAAATGGTATTTAATTTTGTACGTAAAAAAAATAAAAACAGTGAATAAATACATTTTTTTAAAACTCATGATTTACATACTGGAGAATTCTCTTTTGACATTAAAACATATCCGCATTGGTAAAAACTGTCTCGTATTATATTTATAAAAATGTATCAAACATTTAGTAAGAACTTGTGCAAAAGCGTGACGGCGCGGCGATGGCGTCTCGGCGGTGCAGGCGCGCGCAGAGCGGGCGCGGGGTAAGCCTACTGATGGAATGTTGGTGTCCCTAGGCCAGTAAGTTTAATGTCATATTCAAATATATAAAAATGAAAATATGTATTACGATTTCAGCTAAAATTAATATCAATTAGTCGCCTATTGCAGTAAATATTGTGGAATTCTTTCACTTTAACAAGCTAAAACTTGTAAAAACTCCAAATATATATATATATTTTCGTCTTTAATCACTAAATTATCAAAGATGCGACTTTTTATAGTATTGATTTTCTTGTAGGAAATTTAATTACCTATAAGACAAATAAAAAGTGTAACAATCCATCAAACGGTAGAGGTGCTGTGAGCAATTTTCGAAAGGGATGTTTTTGATGACTTAGTGCGTCGTTTTCGTAAATTTGCACCCCCCTCCCTATGTTGTCAACCACCGCTGGGGGCGACGACATGGATTTTCATAGTCAATAAGGGACCTATTACTAAAATCAGAAGTCAAATTATATACCTCTTTTCATGCCCACTCAACGACACCTGGCTCCTGCACTATTAAATAACATTCTCAGCCGGACCATAGCCGGTCCATATATTGGTAGCCAACGGACATAGATCAATGATTTAGAATACTAAATTGTTCGTTTTTTTGAGCTGAATTCAATGGTGATGACAAAAATTGGATTACTTTTGTTTTTCTATGTTAAAAACTAAAAAAACCCATTTTGGGGAGGTTTACCCCCATTACCCCCCCCCCCCCCCCTTACAGTGGGCTGATCGGGCTGGTTTACGAACTCGTCCGAGGGATTATCACTTTACATGTCTGTACCAAATTTCATTAAGATTGGACCATTTTTACGACCGCTATCGTGCTCACACACACACACACACACACACACACACACACACACACACACACACACACACACACACACACACACACACACACACACACACACACACACACACACACACACACACACACACACACACACACACATATATATATACATTGATTTATTGTGTTCACTAATTAGGGTTACTATTATTATTAGATGGATAATTAAAACCATGAGTACCTTTTTTAATTTTTATTTCACGACACGTGTTTCGACTTTTAGTCATTTTCACAGTGTACTCTTAACCTAATATTATGTTGTCCAACAAATGTTTCTTTAACAAACTTTTATTTACAGGATTAATACATGGTATTATACACTGTATTTTTACTATAAGACATTAACATTTGAGCATAATAACACCTTTTGAGAAAACCAAAAAGGCAACTCCTAACTAACATACACATTAGTTCATTTAGATAGTCAATTCACATTCATTAAATTAATCCAAAGTTGTCTTCCATTCTTCTTCTTTTCAGTCTTCTGACTTCGGGGTATCTTATAAAAATTATGTTGATTGTTTGGATGTCAGAGTAAATTGATTTATTGGAAAAGTTTAAGGTAATTTTCTTCGTGAATTCTTCGATAGTCGGCATATCGAGGTCTTTGTGTAACTGTGAATTTCTAATAAACCAAGGAGCATTTACCGATATAAGAAAAATTTTGTTTTGAAAGATCTGAAGTTTCCGCAGATGTAAGTGGGAAACAGTTCACCAGACTTGGCATCCATAGGTTAGAAGGGGTCTCAATATGGATTTATAGACCAAGAAAGTGTTTTTTGTTTTCAATTTTGAATTTCTCTTTAAAAGTGGGTAAAGAAGAGCCAGCCGAGCGTGAGCTTGATTTAATTTTGTGTTAATGTGATGTTGCCAATTAAATTTTTTGTCTAGATGAACTCCTAGGTATTTTATCGTTCTATCATTAGGGTCCCAAGGAACGTTTGCACCATTGATAGTTAATTCAAGGATGCATCCGATTTTTCTTAATGAAAATACTTTGGCTTGACTTTTGCTGGCGTTTAATGATAATTTCCATTTGGTCGACCAATCACACACAATTCCTAAGTCGTCTTGTAATTGATTTTTTTGCCAAAATGGGGTCATTATTTTGACTTAATAAAGCAGTATCGTCCGCGAACATTGCAATTGTACATGTGGTGGTAGGGAAATCACTTGTAAATATATTGTAAAGACTTGGGTTCAAAATGGAGCCTTGTAGGACACCTGATTTAATATTCCTCATCGTAGACAAGGTTCCATTAATAGTAACTTGAAATTACCTTTCAGTCAGGAACGACTTCAATGTTCTTAACAAATAAATTGGTAATCCAATTCCGAAAAGTTTGAATAAAAGACCATTGTGCCAGACTTTATCGAAAGCAGCTGAAATGTCCAGAAAAACGCCCAGGGTGTATAACAAAATTTAAAATACACAATAATATGATAATTTTATCATGTGGCAATTCTTTCCATTTTGGTGGAGTAAGTGGTATATTTATAATAATAATAATAATAAATAAGTGCTTAATTTTCCAAAAATGAACATTACAATACATAAGACCCTTACACTTTACAGTAATGGTTCTAATGAACCGTCTACTGGGTTGGCAAACATAATATTCCATTCATTATAACACGATAACACAATATAATCACGTTTACAAGTTCAAAATTTATAATGTAAAATATTTTGTTACAGAAACCTCTGTTAATTATAAGAAATTCTATCAAAATTTAGACAAAAAATTAAAAGCTAAGAACCAGCTCGCTCTGACTAAATATTCAAAACTAAATATCAAAACAGGTAATTTTGCATATATTAAATACAGAAAAAGATGCAGCTTCTTCCCTCTAAAATTACTTATTTCCTCAATCAATTCGAAAAAAGGCTTAGCAGCTTCAAAAATTAAATTCAAAATCATGCTCCATCTCACGTTCCATGCATCCTTTAAATACCTGCCCAACGCACGCCAATCCCTCCCATTCATAAATAACAGAAAATCTTCCCAGCTTAATTCATTACTTGACAACCAACGTTTCCTAATTTGTGACAATACCAGACACCTACCAATAAAGTGGAAAACCGTTTCGTCCTCTTTATAATTACATAATGAGCAATGTAAATTTTGTTCAGAAAGCCAAGGTTTATAGTTAAGATTGATTACTTCGGCCCTAGCCTTAAAAATCCACCGTTTTAAATCGTTTCCTATATTATCCGCAAGATATGACCGCTGCCCCAGTTCAAGGTCAAGGGATCTGTACAGTTGGTGATAGCGAGATTCCCGCGTGGATTGTAACCAGGCCTCTTTGTTTCCTGCCTTCACTGCCTCTCCGACTCTAACCAATTGCTGACGCGTCATTTCTAAATTTTCTGTATCAAAAATCACGTTTATCCCAAATTTTTCACCTAACGCCCTCCATTCCCTACACCATGACACGTTTTAATCACAACTTCCTTTGCTAAATAATTTGGCAATCTGTCTACAGGAAGGGACAATGCATGCTTTAAATAGTTAACATTCATCTGTAAAGTAAAACTGTGCATTTTCTCTAATCCTGTTTCCAGATGTAAGAAATAATTCGGCACATTGCTTGGAAGATTAAAGATTTTTTTAATAGTAAAATGCCCTCGACATGCTCACTTGCTAGGTACTGTATTTTAAAAAGCTTAAAATTGTTTTATGTTGTTCCTTATAGGTATGATTTAGTCGGGAAATGTTTTGTCTCGTCTTTGTGTTAAGCCATTCCCCTATAATCTGTTGTGGACGGCTTAGAAGACTCATCCTGTATATATACTAGCAGTTTAAAAACGAATGACGACTTTAATTTAACTAACTAAACTAAATTTAACTTTCATGTAGTATATATCACCTAAAAAATCAACGGTTGTATAAAAAAATCAACCTAAAAAATGGTTGAGTATGGTTGTTTTATACAACCATTATAAAAGTAACCAAATTATAAATCAGCTGTAAAATCGTATCTATACGTGAAGCTAAACTACCTGCTTGTTGAATGAACATTGAATATTATTAAACAAAAGATCATCCATTCCACTTGCATAGAAAAATGTATAAACTTCGACCCCGCCAAAACCTCTTAAAACTTCGAATTAAAAAACTGTTCTTAGCTGTTAGGGCTTACGCCCTTAAGATCGTCCATGCAAAGGTCCAAGGTTCTATGTCAAGTAGTTTGGGCTGTGCAGTGGTAGGTCATTGTAAAGAAGACAAATGTAAAGAAGATGGGCTTTCATTAACCAGAAAGACGTTTTCAGGAATCCTCGAAGTCCGCAGGTTTGCTGCGACTGGAGTTATTCTATTGCTGCCCCACGCAGGAGGAATTTCTATTTGGCTTCCTTGTACTATACATGTGAGCAGATTCAGCGCCCCGCCGGCGCCGATAAAGGCCTCAAGGGTGCCAATGCCCTGGGAAGGCTTATGCCCAATATCGTTGAATCTGCTCGCATGCATGGTATATAGGGGCCCTTAAGCAGGAATATAAATGTCTCCATTCCAGCAGACCTTGCTTACGTAGAGAATCCTAAAGCAGTTTTCTGTTTCATAAAAGTATATGTACGTAAAACGTAGATATTGCCTTGATTTAGTGACAAACAATTCCGAGGTTTTTAGGGTCTATCTTGAACATAAAAATACCCCCGTTGCAGCAGACCTCCAGACTATGTGCATGACCTTATTTTATTTCTTCCATAAGAATAACATGAGGAATGAGTATGCAGGTCTACTAATACAGTCATGCAAAAATTTGGTGGTTTTGAAACAACACTAGGTGAATCTGAACCAAAAAAGCCACATACCAAGTTTTATCAAGATATGCTGAGTAATAACCAAGATATAGAATTTTTCTATAGGAGCAATGTACTGTGTTTTCAGCTTTAAATATAGTTTGAATAGTTTTTTTTTGCTTCTGGGAGCTCCAAAATGAAAGTTATCATGGTCTCGCACTTAGGTCTTGCCGTGAGACCTATGGTAATAATTCCACTAATGAAATTCGTTAAAAGACAAAGGCAAAGTATCTTTCATCATACTGTCCTGAAAACAGCCGTTTTTAGTTCTCGAAATCGTACGCAAAATGATCGTTTTTGGATCACTTCGAATAGGAGTACTGAAAAAACATATGGTAAATTTTGCCGTACTCTGATGTCAAATTTGTTTATGTTACGTTTGAAAGGTTGAACGATTTCTTAACTTGTGTTTGTAAACCCCTAACAGATGTGTAAATGACGATGACTATTTTGGATAACCTCAAAATTATATAGTCTATTATTTTACGATGAAATGGTTATTTATACATAATGATGAAAAAAGTTGTTCATCACACGGAGCAAAAGTGTCTCCTTTACTCGATCGCATTTCCAAGCTCGGCTGCGCCTCGCCTGTAAATTACGATCTCGTACCAAAAAGAGCCACTTTCGCTCCTAGTAATGAAAACTACTATTTTCTAATTATGTAGATAAAATAAATGGTTTAAATTAGCTCTTTAAATAACAGCTGTTATAGGGAAGAAAGGTCTGATTTTCAAAACAAAATCTTAAATTCTGATTGGACAAATAAATCTTTTATAAAATAACTAGCAGTTCCCGTGGCTTCGCTCACGATAAAAAATTATAGTCTAACCTTGATTTGACTAATGTGAAGGGGCTAAATGAAAAAAGGTTATATCAAGGAATATTTAATGTAGTGGTCTGTTTACATGCTATGGCTTTGTGCATAGGTTAAACACCAGTTATACTTGTATTACAGTAGATAGTAGATAGTGTAGGTTTTCTTTTTTCAGTCATGACTCAAAAACGGAAAGCCCGATTTTAACATGAAATGTGTCAATTTTAAGGTATTTCTATGCCTATTTGCCAATACGACTTGGAATCGTCAAATAGGGTATCGAAAAATTAGTACAATAAAGAGCTGATTGTTCGGAACGGTGGTGCTATCCGTCGACAGTGTTAAAAACTTTAGTCACTTGGTTTACAACTTAATTTATGGGCGATTTTAAATATATTTTGAAAGATCAATTACAGACTGCAGCACTTATTTTTTTCCGTGCAAAGCCAGGTCACCCTCGGATTAGATGAAAAAGGAATTCGCCAAACTATTGTATTGTGGAAAGACTAAAACCCCCGTTGCCTAAATAAAGATTGAGCCACATTTTATGATTAAACAGATAAGGCACAGAAATTGATTATGGATTAAGCCTTAACTGAATTTAACTTTTATATAGTGCGTATGACCTAAATAAATTGACAAAACAACCATAAAACCATGATGAAAAGAATCAAATTATAAATTAGCTGAAATAACGTTTACGTTTGTGGCTATTTACCCTCGGCTTGACTGAATTAAATCGGAAATGTAAACAAAAGATCATCCATTACATTTATACGGACACATTTAAATCCTTTGACTCCACCAAAAAACCTTAAAACCCAGAGATTTTTTATAATTTAAGGATTCCTATACTGTATAAATAGATCAAAGAATTAGATTATGCTATTACAGCACAGTCTGACGGTGACTAAAAAATACCGTATCCTCCTCCAATGACTATATACATTGCCACCTCTTTCAGTCTTGCGGGGAATCAGTTTCAAGATTCAACCACAAAAGGCAGCACGCTCTTCAAGCTTTAAACTATAGAGGTCAAATTTAGATTATACGCAAAATCATCGTATCAGGCATGATTACAACTCCCGCTGCCGAAATAAAGATAATGCCACCCATAAAAAAATTATATATTTAATTATATTTAAAATATATTTTAAAAGACCAAAAAATATATAAAATGTATTATGAAATATTATTTTAGCTTATATTTAAAATATATTTGAAATATATACCAGGATATATTTCAAATATATTTAATGGAATATATTTTAGGATTATATTTTGAAATACATAATATATCAATTCCAATTCAAGTAAGAGTATATATTACGAAATACTGTTAGTGAAATATATTTGAAATATATTCTTGTATATATTTAAAATATATTTAATGAAATATATTTTTGAAATATATTTTGTAATACATTACAAATATATTAAAACTGAAGTAAGACAAATATATTACGAAATACTCTTAGTGAAATATATTTTAAATATATTTTCGCATATATTTAAAATATATTTAATGAAATATATTTTTTAAATATATATTGCAATACATTACAAATATATTAAAACTGATGTAAGACAAATATATTACGAAATACTGTTAGTGAAATATATTTGAAATATATTCTTGTATATATTTAAAATATATTTAATGTAATATATTTTTGAAATATATTTTGCAATACATTACAAATATATTAAAACTAAAGTAAGGCATATATGTAATATAAAGACAATATATTACGAAATACCGTTAGTGATATATATTTTAAAACACCATATATATTTTATAACACATAATTATGAATATATTTCAAATATAACTTTAATTTTATATTTGGAAATATATTATCAACAATATATTGCAAATATAAAAACAAATATATTTATAATATATTAAACAAATTGACAAGCATAAAATCAAAATATGCGGGACATCTTATACAGGGTATCTATAAAAGAACCCCGAGATTTTAAAAATTAATATCTTAATAACTGTAGAAGGTAGCGAAATGCAGTTAATTTCTTTGAAACGAGTAGCTCATAAGGTTTAACTCATAACAATTGGGAATGTTTTTGTCCGCAGAGGTGGCAGCGCTGCGGAACATTGGCCTTGAAACAACTTAGCGCGGCTGTCAAGTGCTGTCTGAAATCCTGCGCTAAAGGCAGCGCCGCAACAAAAGGCTCAATGCGTTATTTGGCTAGTATAAACTAAATCTGTTGTTACGGTACAAAGAATTCTTCGAAAATTCGTGATGTTGACCACCTCAGGCAAAGAATAATTAATTCTGTGACAACCGCTCCCCCCCAGGAATGTCAGCCAGGACATAATATAAGGAGGTGTAATATCGTTACGATGTGTGCTGTGCCGCCAAGGGAGCCCATTTTGAACTTTATGAAATTGCTAAAGAAAAATTCAAAATGCCACCTTTTAAACATGTATAAAACAGTTACATAAGCTTATTGCTTCATAACAATATTTTGCCTCAAAGCCCTGAAGTTCTTTTATAGATACCCTAACATAATTACAATAAACGCATAATACATGAAGTAAACATAATTACATATTATAAAGTAAATATAATTACATAATATGAAGTAAACATAATTACACCAATATAGATGAAAACTTAAAAGTACTGACCAGAATGTACTCATATAAAAATGACAAAGAAAAATTACATGTAAAATAATTGATATTTCTTAGTCAATTTTTATGCAATCCTATACTATATAGGATGTTTTATATTTAACGAAACACTATTGAAATACATCTCAATAGACTGTCACCTAACACATAATGTAATGCCCAATGCTAATTCAGATTATGTACGATTAACAAAGCATCTACTGTATGAGACTTTTAAAAATGCGGAAGTAAAAATAGCCTATGGAACTAAAAAATAATAATAATTCATTTGATTTATAAGCGATCACAAGCAACAGCAGGAAAGAAAAAAGATGACTTGACGAAAGCAGGGAAGCGTATAAACTTAAATGTTGGAACTGCGATACGGTAACATCTATTTTGGATAAACTTTAGAATAAATTTTCATCTAAGATACAAAGAACATTTACAGTCTTCACCAACTCCTATGGATAAACTTTAAGTACGCAACGTGTGTTAGATACAACAGCAACTATTTAATTACTGAATGCTGTCCATTAAAAATAGACTAGTGCTACAACGCAAAAGCATTGAAACTCCAACTCCAAAAGGAAACAGCGTTCCCAATCAGTTTTACATTCTAAGTTATGCCATGTCACTCATGAGTGGAATTGGCCGAGGGGGTTAAGGCGTAGGTTAGGTTAGGATAGGATGTAGGCTTAGGGATGATATAGCGAAGGTCCGGGGTTCGAATCCCAGCGGGGTCAACCGTTTTTTGTTCATGAAAATCAAATGTAAGGCTAATATTATATATTTATATATCAATTTATTAATTTTTTGAAGAGTTTTGGCATTTAAATTGAAAAAAATCATATTTTGAAAAATATTTTGAAATATAAATGATATATATTTGTAATATATTTTTATTCCAAACAACAATATATTTACCTAAATATATTACAAATATAAAATAATATATTACTAACAACAAACAATAATATAATTTAAATATATTTTAGATATAAATTATATATAAATATATATTTAGTAAATATATAATTATATCTTTCTGGGTCCATGATTTGTATATTTAAATGTATTTCAATACATATTTCAAATATTATTTATTCTAGAATATATTATTATATATTTAAAAAATATATTTTAAATATAAATTTTTCCATATGGGGCATATACTGAATTTATTATTAAACAGATTAGGTACTAAAATTAAACTAAATGTGACTTTTATATAGTACATAATTATGTCCATAAAATAAATCAAATTAAATGTAACTTTTATATAGTACATAACTATGTCCATAAAATAAATAAACAAAAGAATAATAAAACCGTGATGAAATAAATCAATTTATAATCAGCTGTAACAGCGTATGTACATTTGTGAAGCTAGCTCAGCTGGCTGATTGATTGAACCTTGAAAATGTATACAAAAGATCGTCCATAAAACTTTTATATTATGGGAAAATTGGAAAAATTCGACCGTGCCAAAAACCCCTTGAATCTTCGAATTTTGTAAAACCCCTTCTTAGCGGATGCCTACGCCCTAAAAGGAACGTCCATGCAAAATTTCAAGGTCCTAGGTCGTATAGTTTGGGCTGTGCGATGATAGGTCAGTGGTACTTGACAAATATATAGTAGATCTTTTATAAAATATTTGACAGTGTAATGCGGGCCTATCTCTGGTCAGTGATTTATTTTATGTTCTGCTCCTGACAGCTGGTTTGACATTCTAATATATGTCTTGCGTTTTCACATCTGTTTAAATATAAACATTTCATCAATTTATATTCTGCCATAAGGATAATATGGGATCTTTGAGAGGGTCTGTGGCGTAGTCCGAGGGTCAGATCAGGATGAAAACTACTTAGTTTTCCTGTTTAATGCCTAAAGAAACATTGTACCAAATTTCAGCCTTCTGGGCTATTGGAAAGTTGGAGAATTAGTGATGAGTGAGTGAGTCAGTGAGGGCTTTGCCTTATATATATATAAATTCGACTAATGGTGTTTTTTTCCTTCTGGGGACCCCAAAACGAAAAGTTACCATGGTTTCGAGCTTAGGTCTTACCATGAGACCTATGGTAATAGCTTTTCCCTATAGGAGAAATTCGCTAAAAAGAAAGGTGTGTGCAGGGTCAGCTGGAATGACGTAGCTGGGCTCACGAAACAAGCAGACCTAGCGGTTTGAAAGCAGAACTAAGACCCGTACACATTAATATTTTCATTGAGTTGTACTGACTGGTTTGTATCATAGTCGTTGTAAGCGCTAGTTGCACGAGCCCAACTAACTACGTCACACCAGCTGACACTGCACACACCTATATTTTTTCCTTACACCAAGGTTGGAGTGGAGTTTCAGTTGTGAAAAATGTAGTACTGTATGGAAAGTAGTTCCAAAATCCATTGCTTTTTAGAACCTACCTGGTCTTAGTGCAGCCTTGATGGAAGTGCCACCTTAAATTTGTTTTGGAAAAGTAATTTATTTGTTTATTTCAACTAACGAAGCCAAGTTTTCATATAGTTGTATAAGTGAATTCAAATGAAATCTGTTAGAACCCGTTTTCATATCAGTCATTTCTATATAGCTTCACATTTACTTCTATTATCTTTTATTATATTTCATCATTATTAAATTTATATAAAATACTTTATAATAATGTGATGACCCAAAGAAATTCACAGCATATTTTCTATGAAAAATGTGTTTGGCTATTAATTTTTATATTTTTTTTTACTTTTAACGTATTTTATGTCTTTTAAGCTTGAAATAATGGTGCTGCAGAAATGTAAGAGTAATATTAGTGTTGAATTTAGGTTACCTGGTCAAATTATGTAAGCGAGTAGTTCAATTTGTTTGGTCAAATCCAAGTGAAAAGTGTTAAAAATTTGCAATTTTTGCGGACATTTTACATTAGTTTCAGGTCTTCAAATCAACATACTTTGATTGACTATAAAGGTCGTGTCACATTGGTCGAATAGGAGGGCGAGTTGAGACTCGACCGTCAACTCGACCAATGTAAACTGACCTCGACAAATGGGCGAGTCGATCGAGTGGCGGTTGAGTTAACAATTCTAAACCATAGAAATCTGCTGACCGTAGTGACCGGAGCAACTCAGCCGATTTACTCGACCAATGTGACACTGCCATTACCTTTATAACCAAATAATTTTTCTCTAGAAATTAAAATGAAATTCAAATTTAATATTTCTTATAGATTTAGAGGGGGGGGATTAAAATAGTGGGAGGTATATATAGATCTGTATACCCCCCTCCCCTCCGAGGGAATTTTTGATACATATATTTTTTTTTGTTGCTACTGACATGTTTTTAGATTTTGTTTGTTTGCTACTTTTAAATCACAGCATAACCCAGAAAAACAAAATAATACCATCGATAAATATTTAAAATAATAATTGTCTCCCAGTGGGAGAAAAGTAATTACTTTGGCTCCCACGGGAGACAAAGTAAACCCATAAGAATAAAATTAAAAACGATAATTCAAAAATTAGAGCGCCTCCATTTCCTCCACACATGCGAATATGTTGCAGCTTAACGAATTCAAACGCCATAACTGCTGATTTATTGGCAGGGATAAACAAATAAGAGTAACATTAACGACAATCAGCTGTGAGAATGATAAGCATGTAAGAACGTTGCATTAATCAGCTGATCGCTGGTGTATGAATGGTTGCAGCTACCCGATTGTAGGCGCTAATAGCAGAACAAAACAAAATGGATATTTTTATTACTTACTCAGGTAATAAAATAATTGTTTATGGTCTGGATATTTATTATTGCAATTGGGGAAAAATGTTATGGGTATTTAAAGAGTAAAGCACAATATCACCCTCGTGAGATGAAGTTGTTCTTTAATCGCTCAATACATAAATCAAATCAAATCAAATCAAATATCCTTTAATGCCATCAAACATAGGACTAATAACATGCATTGACTTGCGTCAAAACTAAAATAATAATACAACAAATGATATTACATGCTTAATAATTACCCTCAATAAATTCTTTTACAGAGTAAAAGCATTTTTCATTTAAAAATCCCTTCAGTTTTCTTTTAAAAATAACAAAGTCAGCTTCATACATGAGAAAATCAGGGAGGGCGTTGAAAAGTGCAATTGCGCTATAGAAGGTATGGTGCTTGAAAAAGGAAGTAGCATGGCGGGGAATATTTAGTTTAGAGGTATTTCTGAGGCAATATGTAGACTGTGGGACAAGAGGTTGGAAAATGCCATGGTTTTGTTAAAAAAAATCAATGTTTGAAAAATGTAAATACCAGGAAAAGTAAGAATATTGAAGTCCTTAAAATAAGGTTTGCATGACTCTCTTTGACGAATGCCAGCGATAATTCTGACGGCCTTTTTTTGAAGAACAAAAATATGTTTTGTTTTTGATGTTCCTGATCCCCAGATTGAAACAGCGTATGAAAGATAGGGGAAAACTAAACATAGTACGCCGAAAGAAGAACTGCTGCGTTCGTAAAGGCTGACAGCCTACGGACCGCAAAAATGCCGGAACAAATCTTTCGTGCAACATTTTGAATGTGGATGGAGAAATTCAGATTGCGGTCAACATGCAGCCCCAAAAACTTCACTACGTTTTCAGAACAGACTTCAGCATCATCAATCATAATTCTAAGATCTTCAGAGTGCTTTGATGTGATTGAGAAATTAAGCAACGTCGTTTTCTTGGCGTTGACCAAAAGACCGTTCTTTCGAAACCATTGAACTACAGAATTTGACTCCATAAAGGCCTTCACCTCCATGTCTTCCTGACATCGATCATCGATGACAATTGACGTGTCGTCAGCAAATAAGCACAAATGAGCACTTTTGACACAACTCTTCAAATCATGGATAAACAAAATGAACGAAAGTGGCCCTAATATGGAGCCTTGCGGTACACCCGCCTTAACATTCTGAATATCAGAAGAGAACCGTTTAAACATATTTCCATCTCTGTACGGTATTTCAACAACCTGTCTACGATTTGATAAGTAGGATGAAAAACCATTGATTAGCCACACCTCGAACACCAATGCTTTCAAGTTTCTCCAACAGAAGGCTATGTGAAACCACATCGAAAGCCTTTCGGAGGTCAAAGAAAACACCAGATGCGGACCCACCACGATCAAGAGCGTTCACCACTTTATCCAAGAGCATAAACATTGCATTGACAGTAGAGCTTCCCTTCACAAACCCAAACTGGTTGTCAAACAAAACACTGGATTCTATGAAACACCACAGTCTCTTTGAGACCGCCTTTTCAAAAATCTTAGAGAATGTTGATGCGATTGAAATTGGTCTGAAGTTATCCAGAACGTCAACTCTACCCTTTTTGTGTAAAGGTTTTACAACTGATAACTTTAAACAATCAGGAAACGCTCCACTTACAAACGACTGATTGATTAAATGAACAAGTGGCTTGATGAAATGTTGACTGCACATTTTAAGTAGTTTAGATGATACATTATCATAGCCTGAAGATGTCTTGGGTTTTAGAGACCTGATAATGTCAGCTAACTCTTCATCAGAAACAGGAGTTAAAAACAAAGAAGATGACCTACAGCTGGCTTGCTGGCAAGCAGGAAGACTAATGGATGTAGGAGAGTCACTATTAGATACACTAACAAAGAAGTTATTGAAGATGTTAGAAACAAGTTTCGGATCACTGACATCAGCACCATTCTCATCTCTGATCGATTCAGGAAAGTTCAAAGAAAAGTTTTTCTTGCCTCGATTCTCATTTACAATATCCCACACACTTTTAACTTTATTCGAAGAGTTTTCAATAATGTTGAGCACTTTAGATGACTTTGCGGCTCTAATACTATCTCTGTATTCCCTCTTCAAAGACAAATAATGTTGTCTCCTCGCATCAGAAGCATCCATGTCTTTTGTAAAACAGTACCACTGAAAAACCAGTTCCTTGAGTCTCAATTGATCATTACTCAAAACCACTTTAGAGTGTGTAACACGTTTACGAATCCTGATTTTCCTCTCTGGAAATGCTTGTTCAAAATAAAAACACAAGGTGGATTCAAAAAGATTCATTTTTTCATTCAGTGTACCTGCTTCAAAAACATGGGACCATGATTCTTTTCCAAGCAAATATTTGTAAAAGATGACGGACATTGTCATCGGAAAACGATCGCTTAAATAAATATTGAGGTTGATGAAAACCTACAGGACTCGACAACTTTACAACTGCCACTTGCGCATGATGGTCATTTTCGTTATCTATGCTTAGGTTTTTAAGTTCATTAGACATAATATTAAGCTTATTTTTAACAGAGTCTTTCTCCGCAACGACCGAGACGATGTCCTGGTCTCGCTGCCGCAGTGTAGCTTGCAGATTTTCGATGCGCTCATTAAGCAAAATGATATCCGCCATAGTTAGGTCTTGAATTTTAAAGGACGAATTCAATTCTTCTTGACGATAGCCCCTCTCTAAATCGAGTTTCGCCTCCAAGACCTTCACATCTTCCCCTAAACTTTGGAGTTCACACACTTTGTCCTGGTAAGCGGTGTTTGTTTTGTCAATTAAACCCAGTAAGTTGGTGATTTGTGTAGACACATTTCCGAAATTTAACTCAGGATTGTTAGTAGAGAGAGTGTTCAATTCTCTCGACAGTGCAAATATAATTTCTTCCTGATTTTCGCTGTAGAGAGGAGAAGTCTCATATATAATTTCATTCATTTTTTATTTAAGAAATTACAAACTGAAATATTTGAATAAATACAAGTATATTCTCAATAGGCATTTACAGTTCAAGAGGATGACTGCGCTATCTGTGAGAGACAGGTGGAACTACACCCAACAACAGAAATAAGAAATTAATTGAGAAATGAATTTCTCAAAAACTATCGCCGGTCAGTGGTTTCGAACAAGCGACACAGCGGTCGTGATAGACCCTTTGAAGGCGCTGAGCGTAGCCACTCACCCACGGAGGCCTTGTGACGCTACAGTGCTGGAGTTGTTCAAATGTCTTATAAACTCTGATTGATTTAAATATCAGGTTAATACATCCAGAACTTTATGAACAAGTTTTAGGTTAGTTTCAATCAGTCAATTAACTATGTTCTGGGTTAAGTTATCATATGAAAGTTAGACAAGGCACTCTCACTAAACTCATAAACAGTCTTACGTGTCAGTAGATTGATAAGACAGCGTACGATAAACAAACTTCAACTCACGAAAATCGCACAATATTAAACAACCAAGCGACGTGAAGTCAGTACTCATCGGCCATCTTAATAAATAATTAATATAAATTAAATAATTTAACAAGATAAATTTTATATCTTTTATAAGATAAATAATTAATGTTAACATCTTTCACGATAATTTATTGGTAGGCCTACTTTATGAGGAAGAGTATCCTTCTAAACAACAAAACTGTCATCTTGAATGTCATGTCCATCACAATACTCCTCCAGAGTCATAAGTAGCTTAATATTAAAATAAGCATTTTTGACAGTGAAAATATTTTGTAATAATCTGAGCTATAGTATAGAAAAAAAATTAAATACAATGCCAATACAGTATGTTACTCTCCAGAATCTCTTTCAAACAAGATAACTGATAATAGTCCAGGCACCGAAAGGTTATAGAGGGATTGTATGGATCACAATTTTTGACTTTGTAACTTTGTTTGGACTAGTTAGGAGTAAAACATATCAAGAGTCCCCGCCCTTAGCCCTTGAGCCGGCTGGGCTGGAAGGGCCTTAAGGTGCAATTTTTTGGTTTTTCCTAAATATCTTGAAAACTATCAACTTTTAGTATTCCCTTATTAAATTCGAAAATTAAAGAACATTGAATTTACTGGAAATTTTGTCAATATTTCCTGAATCCTATTCATTTTCCTTTAGGTGAAAAAAACGTTGCCCAAGTGGGCATCTATGTTACCCACAAATTTACATGTATTTCTTATGCACGGGATATTTTTTAAATATTAACAAAATTAGTGCTTACCTTGTAAACGGTTGGACCAAAATAGACATATTATGTATTTTCTTACAGGAAATTTAATTTTCTTTAATTTTCAAATTTAATAGGGAATACTAAAAGTTGATAGTTTTCAAGATATTTAGGAAAAACCAAAAAATTATACCTTTAGGCCCTTCCAGCCCAGCCGGCTCAAGGGCTAAGGACGGGGACTTTTGATATGTTTTACTCCTAACTAGTCCAAACAAAGTTACGAAGTCAAACATTGTGATCCATGCAATTCCCTGTATACCTCTTTTTGAGCATTCATTGCCTGGACTATAAAGCGAGTTAATATAAATTACCAATATGTAATACCAAGCAAAAGATGATTTAACATATTTTTAAGAATTAAAAATTATTTGAACATTCCTTAAATATGATTTTTGTTCCTCTCTTCTCTAGCTTACATAATTTTCTGTCTGAGATGTGATGTATGAATCTGGGCTCCTAGCCAAACAGTATCACAGTTGTTAGCAGCTAGCAATCGTCAAGGGGTGGAGGGAGGAAGGGCGAGGTAATGCTTCGATAATCAAGCTCTGTTCGTTGATGATAAGGATGCGGAAGTAGCGGAAACGCCTCTAGTTATAGACTGATAACAAACCAAAGCATCCGGTGTATCATCCATGTGTTACACTGTATTGCTCCAGTCTGATTAAAATGATTATCATCACCTCAGCATTATTCAGCTGAAGTGACTGCAGGAATTATTTCTTCTTTCGGGTTTTAATTACGAATGAATTGTTAGTACAAATAATTTTATCCTCACTATTACCCTTGAATCTTTGAAATACTGTAACACATTATGCAAAAATAACACATGAAAATCAGATTTAGGAGATAACTACCTGAAACTTATTATTCTCTGCATGTGGAATAATTATTTTTAGTAGGCCTAATTAGACTTTGCGGTAACTTTATAACCATGGTAAAATGTAGTTAATGCATTGCTTAAAAGTCAACACTTGAATTAAATACCTTTAATATACCTAATGTACAACTAAAATAAAAAATATGTATATGTTGTGGTTCAAGAAAATGGTCTTGCGACCAATTGAAAGAACCATCCTAGATATAAAAAAATTAGTATTATGCCTCCTAAAATTGAAGTTGGGTTTGTTTTCACTTTTAATTTTAAATTATTTTCATAAGCACGATTCAATACTAGTTATACTGCATTTCATAGAAGGCAAATTAGTTTTACAGATGGCGATAAACCACGCTATGGTACAATATGTTTGCCACATAAAACTGAGGTTGTACTTCAAACACTACAACTTCAAGTCCTAACTTTTACACTTCTCCTAAAATAGACTTTGTATCCAATTCAATTATTCTAAAACTACATTTAAGATTTGATGAAATCTAAATCTTCTGCAATGGTATAAAGTTATCTTAATTCCGTCTAGGATCCAGTGAGGTAAATTAGGAGAAACACAATAATCTACCTCACTGGATCCCAAGCAGACTTAAGGTAACTTTATACCATTGCAGAATTCAATAAGTGATCCTGAACCAAATAATAGCAATATGAAATATGAATCTTGTTTACTTTTTGACTGGTACCTTGCTTTGCCTGTCCATGGAAACAAGGCTAGTCACATGCATTTAAATCAACATTTACATACACACACACACACACACACACACACACACACACACGCGCGCGCGCGCGCGCGCGCGCGCGCACACTAATATATACATATATATATATATAGCAGCAATAATTCTCTATATGCACTATCTAGACTATATTATTCAAATCACAACCTGCCATCAAAGAAATATCCAAAGAAGGCGCTAGTTGAAGCACAGGCGGCTTGTATACCTTCAGACAATAATAATAATAATAATAATATTCTTTATTCCGTAAAACAAATATATACATTTGCACAGAATGCGTCAATAAAAAAGGCACCAGTTTACATAAAAAATACTTTTAGTGCAGGAAAATAACGCCAAATTTAGCGTGATTGCGGAATTTTAATTTAGCAGGCTGAAAATTGGTGGAAAGGTCGCACATATAGCTGGGATCATCATACTAAAATTCTCAAAAAATCCCACTTGGGCAACATGCCGCCATCTTGAAAAAATGGCCGCCATCACAGATCTGGCCCTTGTGTTAGATATTAAAGCATAAAATCACTCCTAAATGAGATAAAACCTTCCAGTTTGCTCCAAAATATTTTTCAGGATGTAAACCAGATATTTGAAGTCATCATATGTACTTTTAAATGGAAACTAAACATTTTTATGCAAAAACTGAACAAAAATCAACCATCAAATAATACTAGTCTTGCATTCAAAGTAGATTTTGGACCCTTTATCCTCATCGGGAAAACATTTACCTGTATAAATATTGAAGAGCAATTTAAGACACAAAAGAATATGTAATTAGATTTTTGTTTCGTTTATAAATGCGCCTTCAGGCTGCCGCTGAACATATGCTTGCAGCGTAAGCTCTGGGCCGCCCGCCGCGCCCGCGCCCGGCGCGCGTCGTAGACCTGTCTGAAAGACGATGCTGCAAATGGAACTGATTAAGAGATACAAAGAAGTCGAGTTTATATTATTTTTATTCTGTCTTTATAAAGTAATACAGCTCAGACAATAGTAGAAAACACTATAACATTTTAAATTTGCAGTTCCTGCAGTTTCCATTAAAACTATCAAAATTACTTAAAATCTAAAATTACAAAATAAAGACTTAATACTGTACTTAAATGCTAAAAACTATATATATGGCTTATCACCTTAAAGCCTCAGCTGTTCTGGAGGTATATGATGTAAAGCAAATCCTAGTTTAAAATAGAATTAATTAGGTAAACTTATTTCAATTGAATTAGGTTTAATACAGGATCTTCACTCGCTTCGCTTAGAATGCTACGTTGTACAATAGTATGTTCTTTTAATCTGATAAAACGGATACAATTTTTATACTATTTATCAACAATGTTAGTTTCTCCCTTACTCACGACATTCTACTAATATTTAATAGTTGGTACCTTTACTTCAAAATATCGGTTATAATTACAACCGCTTCAATTTGATGTTTTCCTCTTGTTTCGAAGGGGCATCTTGAGCGTCCTCATAGAGTTGGTACGGGACTGGATTGGCGTATTTGCTTCATCGACATCCTCTTCTTCATTCAGTATTGTCGAAACCTTTATCTTGTTCCCACAACCGTCGGCGCAATAGATGCACAAAGGTGAACAAGATAACCCATTTTTCAGGCACCCACAATATCTGTTACATCCGGTCTTACATGTACAACTTATTAAGTTGAGGAGATTGTCCGGTACAGGAGGCAATGAAGTAGGGATTGGGACAAAATTTCCTACCTCATTCTTCTTCCAACCCCACTCTGTAGGTTGAAGATAAACCCCTCGCCATTCTTGAACTTGGTGGTATACTCTGAGGCTGTGCTCTTTAGCAGATTTAGAGGTCGGTGGAAGGGTAGCTAAGTCGAAATCGACGTCAAGACGTTGCTTCGATATTGCTTGAAGATAGGATTTGTATCTAGTTGCGTTGAGTTTCTCGCCTTTTTTTCCTCCGTAGAGGGCTACCAGAAACTCCTCACCAGCATCGATGATTTCCGTCTGTGTAGCTTCAGCCTTATTAAACACCGTCACTGACTGGCGGACACTAGGTGAATTCTTCAGGACATTGTAGGCTTGAATCTTCCCTTTCCTGTAAGGAGC
Organism: Flexamia atlantica; assembly: GCA_035578135.1. Classification (NCBI taxonomy): domain Eukaryota; kingdom Metazoa; phylum Arthropoda; class Insecta; order Hemiptera; family Cicadellidae; genus Flexamia; species Flexamia atlantica. Next base: position 80,575,360 of record JAQJVK010000001.1, on the reverse strand, counting down.
TGACGTGGTATCACATCCAGACATAGCGTGCAGGAAAAGGAGATGCTCTTTAACATCGCCCAGACTTTTCTGCAGAGCCATGGTAGAAAATATCTTTTGCGGGTGGGCTTTTGAAGGTGGAATAAGCATGTGGATATTTGTTCTAGGATCAGTGTGTGTCAATGCAAGAACAAGTAGGTTAGTGTCCTCCCCAACAATAACGGCATTTTTTCCTTCCTTTGCTAATTTAATGGCTGTTTGAACAATCAAACAATCGGCATCAGCTTGGGCATGGAGCGTTGGAATTCCGTTTTTGACTAGGTGGCTTCCTAATAAAGTGATTAGCCTTGTTTTGTTGCTTGCGTTGGCTAGGAATGAATGCTGCTGGGAGACTACTTGCACATCTGAATCAACTAGCACTTCAGCTGAAGATGTCTTTAATGTTCGTATTGCGTGCTCTATATCCTTTGTTGTACTTTCTTTGTAACCATCGAACACAACGGTAACATTATTCCCGTAATGCTTAGTGATGTATGACTGATAGGCCTGAAAAATGTCATTAAAGATAGCCGGTTTTGGCCAGACTACCCGGTGAAGAAGATGTCCACCATCTATCACAAAGTTTAGAACAAGGCCTGATGGGAAATGATCTACTGGAGGACACAATTTTTCCATCATGGTCCTTAACGCAGCCTTGTTGCTTTTTCTAATACTGCCATTGTTAAATAACGCAGGTGGTAACGCTGCCAATTCGTACTCAAAACATGACTTCAGCTCTGCATCGTTACGGACAACACACATAATTCGATGGAATAGTTTGTTTTGGCTGATAGGAACACACGCACTACAACAACATTTCCCATGGCTGAAAGAGGCTGTACCTTGTCCTTTCTTCTGAGCTTGACTTCTGAAAAGGACCTTCCTTGAACTTCCTTCATTGCTGTTGTTCCAATTTCTAGAGCTGAGTCACAATTCACTGATTCGTTGCCAATCAGGCCAGATGATAACGAAACCAAGAGGTTGGCTGGTTTGTCGAAAGGCGAGTGTAGATGTATCCAATTCCTAAATATTTCAAAATGCTTGGCGTCTCGTTTTTGGCAAGATTTACCAAGCTCAACGTGCTGCTGAGAAGTGGATGTGCTGACACCAGCAAACGATTCCAACGCCTCCACCACGTTCATTGAAGCTGACATTGAATGGATCCATCTCGCCAAAATCACATCGGATATGCTATGTCCTCTTGTTAGACCCCCTGTAGTGTTCAAATTTTTCATCAAAACCTGCTCAATGGTCATGTCAGACCAAATTCCACTCCAAAACTTTGATGATCTTCGCACAGCAAAGTATCCCTTCTCAACAAACTCCTCATAATCACTTTTAGACATGGTCAGTTCAAGCTGAGCCATTTGTTGAAGGTATATGTGGGCTAACTTGGCATAATTTGTGTGTCCACCGGCGTGCAAATACGGCAGCATCCTTTTAACACAATGTAAATGCAGTTGCCAATCACCAGTACGTTCAGCTCGAACAAAAAGACGCATTATTTCAACTTGGTCCAAATACTGTACCCAGAGTTTCGATGTTCTTCCTCTTTCAGCTTCACATTTTATTTGTTTGTTCATAGCATCTATGTATCTGTTTACAATCTCTGATGATAGGACATCGGACACAGATGCCTCTCCTTGAAAAAGCAGCTCATAATAGTTTTTTACCTCTTCCATGTCATCATTTTGCAGGATACCGTCCGTCTTACATTTTTCAACAATCAGTGAGCATACTGCACTCTGAGCAAGGAAATGGGCCCTCAAAGCCCTCGCGTAGGCGTGTCCCTTTAGCATATGCCCAACAGAATTATCTGCAAAAACAGTCTTCCAAAGTTCTTCTAGGCCACTGCCTTCCATTATCTTCCCTACTGCACCCATGAAGGACATGAGCAAATGGAATCCTCCAAGTCTCACTATAACAGATGACAGAGGGTTGTCCTTTTCTGCAGCAAGAACTATATCCATAGCCTTAACATACAAAGGTTGATCGAACGTAACTATACAACATGACTGTTTCTGTTTTTTGCACTGGTCAATAGCGAATTCAAGGCAGGTGTAAATAGTTGACGGGTTGCTGGGCTCCAAATTCACTATAGGAAGAGGTAGCACTGCTGAGGTTTCGTAAACTTTTTCCGACTTCGTGATCGTCTCCATATATCCACTCCATCCCACTTGGTTGTCCGCCTTACATATTGGACCAGCCATCCATAAAAGGTCAACATGTTTCGAAACATCAACGCTGGCACTGGAAAGTTTCAATTGAGAAATATCTTCTAATGCGATATTTTTTAATCCCGTTTTGTAATGTTTGTTGTACATTTTTACATCGATACAACCAAACTTCCCTATGCTTGCTGATGAAGGCATCTCTCGTAGACGTGGCACTGGTAGATCTGAATTCACTAAACTAGCTGGGGTTGCGCAAACGATACCTCCCATCACATGAAAACTTCCATGTCCGTCTATTGTGCAAACATTGTGGTCAGCATTATCGAACACATATTGCACGAAAGCACTTTCGTCTATCGAGGCTTGTGCATGTTGTGTTATAGAAGCTTCATACTGCAGGGTTTCTTTATACGAGGCACAGAATCCCATGGCATTGAAAATGTCAATAAGCGCTCGAGACCGATACTTGCGATGTAAATAAACAGATGTGCCCAGCTGGATAGGCGACACGAAAGCTGAAGAACGCACAGCCGACATTACAGCATGAGCAAGAGTCAGAGTTTTCTGTGAATTAATTAATCCAGCTTTTGATTTGGTTACATTCTCCAAAAATGTTTTTAAACTGTCTGGAACCATGGCTTGATCCCCCGATTTTACTTTATCAACTGACGGATAGTACTCAGGCGTGTAGACAACGGATTTAATGTCCTCTCTGACGATTTCCGCTGCCATCATAACGATCCTTATCCTTTCATCTTGAAGGTTACCTGCCCGACTTTTAAAAAACTCATCAACTAGCCTATCGGCAACATTCCGAAAAGTTACTACAGTTCCTAATTTTCCTCTGGTTGTGAATATTATCTCCGGACCAAAATATTCTTCGAGCTTTATTTTTAACGTTTTTTCACAGAATACGTCCTCACAGGATGACAGGTTACTCATGCGCTGATGAAGGTCACTCAAAAGGAATTGGCACTCGTCGTCATTTTCCATAAATTCGCAAAGTTTCAAAAATGCCGCATACTTGTCTATATCGGGTTCTCTACCTGGGAAACCTGCACCCGGTAGACCTCTCGTCTTCCCCATAAATGTAGCTAAGCAATTTCTGTGGTACTTAGCCTTAGCAGCAACAAGATCAATAACACCATTAACTCTGAGCTGCACTGCCCGTGCCCATTCGTCATCTCTGGAGGTTACTCTGGATGCTAACGTCTCGGAAAATGCTGATGTTGTTACATAACGAATTGCATCATTTCGATCAGGGTGTTTTTTCCACTTATAGTACTCCGCCGCCTTACCACAGAATAAGCAATTTTGTTTAAAATCGAAATTTTCTACACTACTCAAAGTAACGATTGATTGGTTACCATCAACTGGAAGAAAAACACTGTTTGTGTTTACATGTCGAGTATAGGCCTTCCTACATTTCACATGTACCGTCACATTTTGTTTATTCTCTAAAACCCTGTGCAGGCCATCACCACGAGATATGCTAATATCCCTGATTGTCTTTAACCCCTTCTCAACCCTATTAGTATTATCAGTAACAGAAATCTTTTTCTTGCAAAAGACGCACTTGTTTTGTACTAACTCATTCATGTCTCAAATGAAGAAAAAACCTATGCCAGTATTCCAACATATTAGGTACACTAAAAATTCAAATATAATTATACAGTTAATTAAAATTTAAAATAGAGTGGTATAAACAAAACTACTGCTAAATACGTCTGAAATAGCGACAATGTTAAACAGCTGTTTAAATAAACAAAAGCTGAACATACAAGTACTGTACAGTGCTGCCAACTTATGTCACCAATAAATCATACTTAAATAAAACGGATAATTTCAACGCAGTTTTAAAATATATTGTATATCCCTGGTAATAATAATAAAACTTATAATAATATTACTATTAGTAACTAAAGGAAAGTAATAGTAGTAATGAGTAATATAATTTTATTGCTTAATAATTTGGAGCTATTTCACTTCTCCAATTGTGTCACAATTTCACATACGAATAAAGAAGTAATTGCGAGCTTTAAAGCAAAGGTTCCAACTATTAGGGGTAGAATGTCGTGAGTAAAAGGGACTATGATTTTGGAATTTATTTACCTGATTAATTATAATTTAAACCAGGCACTTAATTTAGTTTTCCACATACTCCTTCTAAACAGCAGTAGCTTTGAGGTGACAAACCAAAAAATTAGAATTTAATATTTAAGCATAGTTTTAACTGTAAATTCAAAGTTTTATCGTGTTCTCTTCTATTTTGTAAGTTATATTACTTTATAAAGACAGAATAAAAATAATATAAACATGACTTCTTTGTATCTCTTAATCAGTTCCATTTGCAGCATCGTCTTTCAGACAGGTCTACGACGCGCGCCGGGCGCGGGCGCGGCGGGCGGCCCAGAGCTTACGCTGCAAGCATATGTTCAGCGGCAGCCTGAAGGCGCATTTATAAACGAAACAAAAATCTAATTACATATTATTTTGCGTCTTAAATTGCTCTTCAATATGTATACAGGTAAATGTTTTCCCGATGAGGATAAAGGGTCCAAAATCTACTTTGAATGTAAGACTAGTATTATTTGATGGTTGATTTTTGTTCAGTTTTTGCATAAAAATGTTTAGTTTCCATTTATAAGTACATATGATGACTTCAAATATTTGGTTTACATCCTGAAAAATATTTTGGAGCAAACTGGAAGGTTTTATCTCATTTAGGAGTGATTTTATGCTTTAATATCTTAACACAAGGGCCAGATCTGTGATGGCGGCCATTTTTTCAAGATGGCGGCCTCTTGCCCAAGTGGGATTTTTTGGGAATTTTAGTATGATGATCCCAGCTATATGTGCGACCTTTCCACCAATTTTCAGCCTGCTAAATTAAAATTCCGGAATTCGTCACTATTTTCCTGCACTATTTTTAAAAGCATTATAGAGGAGGAAAAATTGGTTCCGTCCCAGTGGGGCGGAAAACTGAACAAAGGGAGGGCATGTTTACCGGACCTAGCTCCACGTGTGGCTCATGTACTCGCCCACTGAGTAAAAGGCTTCAGACACCAAAAGGCGCTTAAGCCTTATTTTTGACAAGCTTGGGTTTGCTGCCTTATCAAACGTGCGCGGTAGATGGTTTGCAAAACGAACCCCTGCCTGAGAAGGCAATCGCTCGTGAACCACCGTCCGGTGTTTCCCCGTTCGGTAGTTCTCCCTGCCTCTCGTGCCATAAGAATGGATGTCGCATCCTCGGGTCGGCACGCATTTCGATAGAAAAAATGAAGTTGTTTCAAGAATATACAGGCAGGGCAGGGTAAGCAACCCAAGCTGTGTGAAAGCTCCCTTGCAAGACTCTCTGTGGTTCAAATTCGCAATCAATCGCACGGCTTTCTTTTGAAGCTTGAAAAGCCGACTGAAATTTTGGTTTGCACATCCACCCCACACTATTATTCCATAGGCAAGATGGGGATAAATGAGACCGTAGTAAGCTGTCAAAAGCACTTGACTTGGGCAGAACCTGGAAAGGTACCTCAGTACATAAATGCCAGAGGACACACGCTTGCAGGCGTTGTCAACGTGGTCTTCCCAGGTTAAGCGATTGTCAATAGAGATTCCCAAAAATTTGGTGCTGCAGACTTCCTCAATTACGGTCTCGTCCACCATCACTGCGGGGGAGGAATGAGTGATCGGTTCACGTAGCCGAAAATTTATGAATGTTGATTTTGATGCATTGGTTTTGAGATTGAGGCTACAAAAATGTTGAATGCATTGGTTCAAGCTGATGAAAGAATTGATTTCCAATGATTCAAGAGAATTTTCACGAAAGCAGAGAGTTGTGTTATCAGCATATTGGACGAGACGTCCATTTTCAAATGCTGATCCGACGTCGTTGACGTAAAGAAGGAAAAGCAAGGGGCTGAGAATTGATCCCTGGGGGACTCCGTATCTCAGAATTTGACTTTTGGAGGTTTGATTTGAAATTTGGACCACTTGAGATCTGTCTCTGAGAAAAGACTTGATCCAGTCAAGTGGTATACCCCGGACACCGTGAGATTCCACCCTCTGTAGCAGAGTATCGTGGTCTACACAGTCGAAGGCCTTCGATAGGTCTAAGAATACTCCTAAAGTGTTTTTGTGATTTTCTAGGCCTTCGACGATCGTTTCTACAAGACCCACCACAGTGTCAACAGTTGACTTTCCTTGCCGGAAACCGAATTGGTCAGTAGAGAGAAGGTTGTGTTGTCTAAGAATTTTGACAGTCTCTCAAGGAAAATTTTCTCGAAAACTTTGCTGAACGCTGGTAATATTGAGATTGGTCTGTAGCTATCTGCGGACTGTGGATCGTTTTTCTTGTAAATCGGGATTACCTTTGAATTTTTTAGACTGTCGGGAAACGACCCTTCTTGAAAAGACAGATTAATGATTGCTGTCAGAGGTTTCAGAATTTGATCCGAACATTCCTTAATTAACCACATTGAGACTCCATTTAGGTCATTCGACCTTTTGGGAGCAAGGTTACGAATAGCACGGGCGACATCTTCCTCAACTACTGGAGCCAAACCCATGGAGCCCACCGGACACTGAACACGATTTTTGGGAAGAATTTTTACGTGATTAGATGGAAACTGTTGTGAGGCAACTGAGGTGAAGAAACTGTTGAATTCATTTGCAACTGAAATTGGATCTGTAATAATTTTGTTGTCCTTCTTCAAATTTATTGGTTTTTGATTTGGTTGTTGTTTTGTATTGTTGATGATTTTCCAGACAGTTTTGGGAATGTTTTTGGATTTCAGGAGGGTTTTTGAGACATCATATGCCTTAGCAGACTTGATGACTTTCCTATAGGTTTGTTTATATTTTCTGAAAAACTTTTTGAAATCTTCATTCTGTGATACTTTAGCAACTTCCGAGTAAAACCTTAGTTTTTCTCTAGAAGTCAGAATTCCTCTCGTAATCCAAGTGTTTCTGGTCGGTTTCTTATTTGGTTTTGAGACATAAGAAGGACAAGTAAGATTCATATAAAACAAAAACCTGTCATTGAAAGTATCAAACATCTGATTACAATTCAACGGTTGATGGATAAATTCCCAAGCTTCCTGAGAAAGTTGGAATTTCAAAAGCCTTAAATTTTCAGGGCGTAAAACCCTTTTTGTTATGGGAATCGATTGCTCCTTGACCGGCCGGCAACCACGGATCAGAAGCTCCTGAGCGTAGTGGTCAGAGATCGCCGAGCTGATGACCGAGGCGCTTGTGTTTGGGATGTTTGTAACGACATTGTCGATCGCGGTTCTAGAGGTTTGTGTTACTCGAGTGGGCGTGTTGATGAGCCATGTTAGATCGAATGAACGAAGAATGTCAGAAAATTGCAGCGTTCTCGGATGCTTTTTATCAAGGACATCAATGTTGAAGTCTCCGATCAAAACAAATTTTGCATTTGCCGATGTAAATTTTCCTAAAAGTGTCTCCAGTTGGTCAAAAAAATATTTTGGGTCACGATTTGGAGAGCGGTAGATTCCAACAACGAAAATCTCAGAAGAGCCCGAAAAAGCTTTTATGGCTGCGATTTCAAAGTCTAAGTCAGACGATTCAACTAGATTTACTCTTGCGTACTTTAGGCCCCTTTTAACATGGATTGCGACGCCCCCTCCACACAAATTTTGACGAGTGTACCAATTTGCCAACTCATAATTTTTCAGTTGGAATAAGGCGATCGATTCGTCGTTGTATCCGCATTCAGAGGTGATAAAAATGTCGGGATGTAATTCATCGCACAAAATTTCCAGTTCATGTGATTTGTTTGAAGCGATCTGAGCATTTTGGTGGAGAATCGAAAATTTGGTATCAAAAGGGACTGTCGGATGAGAATTTTTGTTTTTGCATGGATTTACTGCTGGTGTGCTGTAACTGGGACGGTTCCTAAAAAAACATTATTAGGATTACAAAGGTCAGTGGTTGGAGGAGTCATAGTCCTTGGATCGATGAGCGGGTCGTCATTCACTGGAGATGAAGTTCTGGAGCTGGAGCTGTCTGCAGTTGTAGCAGCTGAAGCCCCTAGGGTCGGAGCGGTTGAACTGGCTGGTGGTTTTGGGCCTCGCTCGGGAGTCGTCTTCAGTGGAGATTGCTGAGACTCAAGGCAAGCCAACCCATTCACGATGAGCTCAGCGAGGTCTTTTTTACCACGCATTGTGAGGTGGAGACCATGGCGGGTAAAATTTTTCCGTTCGATTGAATTGAAGTCCAATAATTTCACATTTTCGTGGCGCTCACACAGCTCTTCAATATAGTTATTTAACAACTGTGTCTCCAGATTAATGTCATCATTCGGACTTAGGTCATGTCTTCGGGGGAGATTTGATAAAAGTAGACTTGAAGACTCTGTCAGGTAGGTGATGATGTTGTCGAGATGGGAGTAAATAGTGTGCTGCATACCCCTGGCTACATCGTTAGTTCCTGCAAACAGCACTGTACAGATGTTTGGAGAGGGTTTGCTTTTGGGAATTATGTTTAATAAGCCTGCATTTGGTTTGCATACGCCACTTACTTTAGTGTTACTGCATAACTTATGCTGCACAATACTGGATATATAGCGGGTGTGGCTATCCCCTGTTATATATATGCAAGCGAAAGTAGTTTTAGTTTTAGAATCGTAGCGTTTAGAGCCTCTTGGTATGTTGTCCTTGGTGTTTGATGTGAGGTTGTTTTGAAAGGATTTGCGTTTCTTGTTATTCCTTTTCTTATTTTTTATTTTCATAGTGGCTTTAGCTGTGCTTCTATTGTGTTCTAGGGTTTCAGTTTCGGGCGGTGATAATTTGTTGCATGATGGTATTGTAGAGATGTTTTTACTGTTCTCTTGCTCAATACGCGCATTTCTTTTGAGAATAATAATTTCCTCTTCTAAGGTTCTTATACTCTTTATCATTTTGCTTGTCTCATCTGCGTATATACTGCAGCGTGCACACGGCTGTTTAAGTTGATGGAGTTCAAAGTCTAGCTTTTTTATTTCCTCCTTAGCCAGGCGTAGGTCTTCTGTAACCGCAGAAATGTTATGCAGACTCTCGTCCGTTTGAGAGTACGCGTCAACAATTTTGAGTGAATCAGTTTGTTGCTCAGTGGAGACAGTTTCCATGTTGAATTCAGAGGCAGTCTTAGAAGGGTTTTCAAAGATGTCGTTTGTAAAATTTAATAACCGTAGATCTGAATCGATGGAGTGATCAACCATCATCTTAAGTTTCCTTTCTAACTCCCTCAATTTGCTTTTAAGGGCGGCGTTTTCCTGTAGGACGTCCTACGTTGCGGCCAGAGATGCCGAGGATGTGTCGTTGAGCGAGTCGGATGGACACGGGGTGTCGGGCGGGCGGGCGGCGGAGGTGTCAGGTGCAGTGGTGTTGAGCGCGGGCACCGCAGGCGAGGAGCCGTGAGTGCGGGGAGTATTGGAGGCTAACTGTGCTGCGGGTGGAGGAGCGGGACTTGCAGGCGTCCTCGATTTTATACCAATGGGAGCCGTATGATTGTGCAGTATTTTCATATCGATCTGTTTAGTTTTTGCTCCGTCAGTTTTAATCATACTGTTACAGTTCTTAAAACAACACCTCCACGATATACTACCGTCCTTTAAAGTACGGGTTTCACGGAATTTGACGTTGTCAAACAGTAGATATTGTTTGCCGGCGCTAACAGTAAATTTCAACTCCAATTTATTAGTCATGTTCGTAAATACAAAGTACTAAACAAATGACTCAATGGTTTTAAATGTAATAATGCTGAAAACTTTCCTATGACCCTGAAAAAATTAATTAGAGGAGCATATTATTGTGGTCACCAGGTCAGCATTAAAAACTTTATTTTACCCCTCACAAAAATATACGTCGTGAGGCGGGGATCGAACAGACGATGCTATGGTCGGTAGCCGCAAGCGATACCGCTGAGCTGTGCGGATGGCCTGGCTGATAAGCAGAGGCAGTGTTTGATAAGTTGCGCTCACGGATGGCGGGACGTGAAGCGTGCATGTGCCAATCGAGCAGTTTGTCAGTTTGGAGGTTAGAACTAGACTATGTTAGTAAGTCATATCCGAAATCACAGCACTCAAACCAACTTATCACAACTGTCCGACTGTCACTTAAGTTCGGCTGACACAAGGAAAAAACAATAACACGCAACTTGTAAACGCGATACGAATTAAAACACGCGACACAGTGTTTAGATGTAACTGTACCTCGGCGCATGCGCACCGGACAATAAAAGAGTAAATCAACTAACAGCTGCTCGTTAATCAAAACACAAAAAGACTTTTTCAGATCAATCTATCAACAAAAAACAACTATACTATGTGCTAGCCGTGCCACACAAAGCACTAGCATTCAGCATTTCTATATATATACATAACACCCTCCACACCCTCGCCGACACGCAGCTGGACGTCGGAGGCGGCCCTCGCTGGGCTGGCTCTCCTGGGAGCGATGGTCGGTGGCGGTGGCAGTGTGTGCCCCACCACACCTCGCCGACACGCCGCTGGACGTCGGAGGCGGCCCTCGCTGGGCTGGCTCTCCCGGGAGCGATGTTCGGTGGCAGTGGCAGTGTGTGCCCCACAACACCCTCGCCGACACGCCGCTGGACGTCGGAGGCGGCCCTCGCTGGGCTGGCTCTCCCGGGAGCGATGTTCGGTGGCAGTGGCAGTGTGTGCCCCACAACACCCTCGCCGACACGCCGCTGGACGTCGGAGGCGCCCCTCACTGGGCTGGCTCTCCCGGGAGCGATGGTCGGTGGCGGTGGCAGTGTGTGCCCCACAACACCCTCGCCGACACGCCGCTGGACGTCGGAGGCGGCCCTCACTGGGCTGGCTCTCCCGGGAGCGATGGTCGGTGGCGGTGGCAGTGTGTGCCCCACAAACACTCTCGTCGACACGCCGCTGGACGTCGGAGGCGGCCCTCACTGGGCTGGCTCTCCCGGGAGCGATGGTCGGTGGCAGTGGCAGTGTGTGCCCCACAAACACTCTCGCCGACACGCCGCTGGACGTCGGAGGCGGCCCTCACTGGGCTGGCTCTCCCGGGAGCGATGGTCGGTGGCAGTGGCAGTGTGCCCCACAAACACTCTCGTCGACACGCCGCTGGACGTCGGAGGCGGCCCTCACTGGGCTGGCTCTCCCGGGAGCGATGGTCGGTGGCAGTGGCAGTGTGTGCCCCACAAACACTCTCGTCGACACGCCGCTGGACGTCGGAGGCGCCCCTCGCTGGGCTGGCTCTCCCGGGAGCGATGGTCGGTTGCAGTGGCAGTGTGTGCCCCACAAACACTCTCGTCGACACGCCGCTGGACGTCGGAGGCGGCCCTCACTGGGCTGGCTCTCCCGGGAGCGATGGTCGGTGGCAGTGGCAGTGTGTGCCCCACAACACCCTCGCCGACACGCCGCTGGACGTCGGAGGGGACCCTCGCTGGGCTGGCTCTCCCGGGAGCGATGGTCGGTGGCGGTGGCAGTGTGTGCCCCACCACACCCTCGCCGACACGCCGCTGGACGTCGGAGGCGCCCCTCGCTGGGCTGGCTCTCCCGGGAGCGATGGTCGGTGGCAGTGGCAGTGTGTGCCCCACCACACCCTCGCCGACACGCCGCTGGACGTCGGAGGCGGCCCTCGCTGGGCTGGCTCTCCCGGGAGCGATGGTCGGTGGCAGTGGCAGTGTGTGCCCCACCACACCCTCGCTGACACGCCGCTGGACGTCGGAGGCGCCCCTCGCTGGGCTGGCTCTCCCGGGAGCGATGGTCGGTGGCAGTGGCAGTGTGTGCCCCACAACACCCTCGCCGACACGCCGCTGGACGTCGGAGGCGGCCCTCGCTGGGCTGGCTCTCCCGGGAGCGATGGTCGGTGGCGGTGGCAGTGTGTGCCCCACCACACTCTCGCCGACACGCCGCTGGACGTCGGAGGCGCCCCTCGCTGGGCTGGCTCTCCCGGGAGCGATGGTCGGTGGCAGTGGCAGTGTGTGCCCCACCACACCTCGCCGACACGCCGCTGGACGTCGGAGGCGCCCCTCGCTGGGCTGGCTCTCCCGGGAGCGATGGTCGGTGGCAGTGGCAGTGTGTGCCCCACCACACCCTCGCCGACACGCCGCTGGACGTCGGAGGCGCCCCTCGCTGGGCTGGCTCTCCCGGGAGTGATGGTCGGTGGCAGTGGCAGTGTGTGCCCCACCACACCCTCGCCGACACGCCGCTGGACGTCGGAGGCGCCCCTCGCTGGGCTGGCTCTCCTGGGAGCGATGGTCGGTGGCAGTGGCAGTGTGTGCCCCACAACACCCTCGCCGACACGCCGCTGGACGTCGGAGGCGCCCCTCGCTGGGCTGGCTCTCCTGGGAGCGATGGTCGGTGGCAGTGGCAGTGTTTGCCCCACAACACCTCGCCGACACGCCGCTGGACGTCGGAGGCGCCCCTCGCTGGGCTGGCTCTCCCGGGAGCGATGGTCGGTGGCGGTGGCAGTGTGTGCCCCACAAACACCCCCGCCGACACGCCGCTGGACGTCGGAGGCGCCCCTCGCTGGGCTGGCTCTCCCGGGAGCGATGGTCGGTGGCAGTGGCAGTGTGTGCCCCACAACACCCTCGCCGACACGCCGCTGGACGTCGGAGGCGCCCCTCGCAGGGCTGGCTCTTGGTGGAGTTAGAGGTTAAACGTTCTGCAATCATGAAGTTTTCTACTAAAAGTTTATTTGTTCGGTATCATCATCTTCCAGACATTTTTTTGCAGATGAACTACTGGATGTCCTGTATAAATTACTGGTGGGTGAGTGGATTTCTATGACCTAGTTTTGATTTTGGTTGTCATAAAAGTAAAATTCACTTTTTAGTCACTACTAGGTTTGATTATAAAGGGTGATGAAATTGTAAGATCTTTGGATTTACATGGTTAAACTATTGAGGAAGGTTGTAATTTGTCGTTTTATGTTTATTTGTGAACGATAAAAGCAATTAATAGTTAAATCGTAAGTTATTAAAGTTAGCGTACTTCTCAGTGCTGCTCAAGCCACCTGTTGTTTCATGACTGCAAGTTGTACAAACGTTAAATAAAAATGAGTGTAAAGGGGAAATGTATTTATTCATTGTGAATTTGTGAAAAGAAAGCAAAGTCTGTGTTTTTTGACGATTTTAAGTATTAAATGTTGCCTTAGTCAGTTTTTTCAGAGGACTTGGTCCTGAAAAAAATTCCCTGCACAAAACCTGAATATGCCTGCAGTTTTTCCTGTGTGTCTGACCACATGGCCCCATTGAGTACCTAATGTAATAATTACAATTTTTTATCATTAAATCTGATGTTAATGTGTAGTAAGGAGTAAAATCAAATAATAGGTGTGATTTTATGGCAATTTTGTCATTTATTGATAGTTATTTGTTTGCGAATCAGATGTAGGAATTTGTTAGGTTGGGCTAGAAAACATTAAGGTTAGGCCAAACTGCCTCAAGAGAAATTGTCAAGCACTGCCTTTCACTTCAGCTGGCCTACAGGCTGCATATGGTTAATTTGCATTGGTAACTGTCATAGGGCTCCCGGTGCTGACCCAAATCCAACATGACACCGAGACGTGACACCGATATTTTAGTCCGCTGAAATGGACATCGCTCCCTCCCGGCGTCGGCGCATGATGCTGATCGGCTGACCCAAGGACCTGGTACTCAACTGACCTGGTAGCTAGGCATGCAACCTTCTGATCTCTGCGCTTCTCTTCGATTACACAGGTCATTTCCATCCTTTATTCTGCATGCAGCCGGAAACGTCAATAGAAACAACGGCCCATAAACTCAGTTCAAATAACAATGACAGTTTAAAATTCACATTTGAAATTAACTGCAGTTAACAATTTTATTAAATTTGGCCAGCCTAATTTTTAATTACATTTCACCGATGGACTTTATTTCCCCTAACACAGCAGCCAATCTAAAGACATTTTTAAACTTGGAAGTGAATTCATTCGGCAGCAGTGCTTGTGTTTTGGACTTTGGTTCAGCGGATCAACGATGCAAGAATGATTTAGGCCTAACCTATTTTCAGCGTTTATATAGTATTTGTGTGATTGTAGAATTTGTGTAGGCTAGTTGTTTTTTGTCATTAGATGTCAGATCTGTGTAGGCTAAATATTCTTTTTGAGGTTAGGTTAGGTTGAGGTTAGTCCCGGGACGGGGGACTCGGCCCTCTTCCGCTGGGGGGCTTGTTGCCGACTTCAGCACTCCCCCGAGTGGGCTTGGCCTAGGCCTACGGCCCGGGCTAACCTAAAAGAATATTAAGTGCTTTGACAGTTATTGTTGTAAATGTTTGATTTAAATCCATCTATTATTTCAGATCTGACTTGTAATTTTTTAAATTGGGGCTGCTCTTAGTCAGGTGAAATTTAGTCTGGCATACAATAGCCGTTTATTTTGAAAAAGCCCCTTCTACATTTTTGTCTTGAACACTAAGTTTATTATGCAGTCAAAATGTTCTTTAGGACTAATTAATTAATAATTACATGTGAAAGAATTAACTGATTTGAAGTTTTGTATTTTTAACGTAACTTGTCATTTTTCCGTAACTTGTACTCTTAATGATTTTGCCTCGATACTTTAATTTTTTTTCTCATTGTAGGCCTATCTTAGCTTATGGTGTAAAATCTTAAATATTTTAATAACTTAACTTTTAGTTGTCTGTTGATTTTATTTGAATTTTCAAAAAAAAACTTGTTGCATTTTTATGAATCGCTGTGGCCTTTTGCCAACTTTTGACCATATCATGTAAAGGTTTATCTTCCTGCAAATATTAAAATGTTTAGGCCTAATGAAGATTTGTGATGTATTTGTGGTATTTAAATGAATTTTGGAACATTAATAAACTTTGTTATTTTGGAACTTGTGTATTATTTCTCGACATCCGAACTTTCACCAGTCAACTTGGAGTGACTTTGAACTTTACCTAGGCCTCTTAAAGGCACGTTACAGTTTAACCTCTTAAAGGCTAACTAAAGTAACCACCTAAGCTGTTGCATTAATACATTTAAATAACCGGAATTAATGGTAAAAAACTCAATTTCCATAAATAATTGTTCTATGTAGAAGAAAAATACACATTCCGACTATCACACGCATTATTTACACAGATAATTCACTGCACAGACATTAACAGTACAAATATAAACTGTTTTTACAACTGGTTAAACCAACCCAAAATTAAAATATAATTATTGAATTTATCTCTAAATTTTAGTTAAATTCAAACAAATAATTTGTCAGAAAGATGCGCAGTATCCTATACTATTCAGCAGACTTGGACTTTACATAAACAAGTCAATAATATAGTATAACTGGCGCCAATTCTTGCGGCCCACGCCGTCCATAAGACTAATGTTAATTTTAGTATTGGGCTTATGGATGGCGTGGGCCGCAAGAATTGGTACCAGTTATAAAATGTCTTGATAAGTTTCGCTCCGTTTAGCCAATCTGTCTGTATTCATTAAAACAACATATAAATAACTGGCAGTTGCCCGTGGCTTCGCTCACGATAAAAATTACAGCTGATCTTACTTATGCTCTTTGAACTGACAAATTGTAGTATTCACAGCTGTTTACATTTCGGTATTTGAATGTTTACACCCTTATAAAATGTAAACATTGAAGCTAAGGACGTTCACGGGGCTTAGCCCGGAGGGATTTTAAGGAAGTGAATAAGCCTATATGTTTCCCAAGTTCAAGATCTACCTCTGTGTGAAATTTCAACCCAGTAGGTTCAGTATTTTTCGAGTTCACTTGTCCTATACATACATACATACATACAGAAACCACCTCTTCTTTATAATAGTATAGATGGATAGAAGATATAGATAGATAAATAGATAGATAGATCGATAGATTTAACGCTTAAACTGGAAACGGCATACGGTGCATAAGAAATAAGTAAACTAATATTAACTTCGTTATACTGGCGGTTTATTTAGACTTAATATGAATGCTAAGGTTTAATAAAGTATTTTATTAATTATAATTGGGTAAAAAAACGGACAAACTAGGAAAACTTTTGAACAAATATTTTAAATTTCGAATTAATTTATAACGAATTAACATGAATGATTAGATGCAATAAAATACGTTATTTCCTTAAATGGGCCAAAAACGAGCAAAATCTGAGAACATAATCCAAAAATAGATTAAATTTCGGTTTCACTGATATGTAAAACTCTGCCGGACTCAGCCGAACTCTTTGTTAAAAGTCTACATATTTTTAAAGTTTGTATTTTTTTAAATAAGATAATAAAAACATATTTAATTATATCTTGAGATATTTAAGACCAAGAACTAACTAATATTATATTAAATTGTAGAAAAATATCTGAAGAAAAAGGATCCAGATCCATTTTTGTCCCCGCTTTAACACAGTCCTGAAGCAAACTCAATAAAAATTGGTATAATGTGAAAGACAGATCAACTTTCAATGATGCTTTTGAATGGTCTAAATAATTATCTCAGACCGTTATCTACCTGTGCATTGTGCTGTCCGGTTATTGTAGTTGCCGGCAGATAAGATTTAATGTCTTATCTAAGAAATTATTTTTTCCATTTTTTGTACATGAACCGTAATTGTTGCCCCACTGTGCGCCGGTGGACGTGAGCACCGACACATTCTTGCTGAGTGAAAGAGTTGAGTATAAAGAGGAAAAAAATTTTAAGAGGTCGGCAGCCTCTTCTTTTACCTTGCCTTTGCCTCACTGACATAGATTATTGATCTGTGCGCGGACAAGCAAAGCAAGGAGTGAGCCGGTATAATACAAAGGTGAACAGTACTGCTACAAGTATGCTACATACATTAGTACTGCTTTAAAGCCGGCCATACATTAAGGGTAAAAACACAATGCAGCCTAGCATACTCGCTCGTTCGATTTCGATTTCGATTTTCGATTTTGCAGCCTAGCATAATCGTTCGATTTTTTGAAATCGAACAATGTAATACTTGGCTTTTAGCTCTATCCTTGGACTTGGAATTAAATGTGAGATATTTAATGTTTAGTCACTTGCTGAATCATAAATGGCATTACAATAAGGACGGACTTCATTTAAACAAAAAAGGAAAAGAAATAGTTGTTGGTAGTATTTCAAGATGGCTTTCGCCTACTACAAAAACTGAGCAAGAACATAAAAGAATGTCTTATCCTAACTCACCTACTCGTGTTGTGGACCAAAGTTGGGAAACCAGTTCTGGTCTCACAAAAATCCATTTTACCAAGTCCAGTATGTCGGAAATGATTGCTAATTTTTACAACCAACCAATGACAGATTTTGCGCATTGTATTTCTTCCGATCTTGAGGATTTGAAAAACATGTCTAAAGGAATAGCGGTAGTTTTCAAGAAGAATTTTGGTAAACCTAGACCGGAAGACTTTATAGACCGCCATCTTGCAAAACAAAAAGTCACTGCCGGTCCTACGATATACAGTCTGGTCACAAAGCCTTTTTACTATTATAAACGTAGTAAAGAGTATTATGAAGAATCTTTTAAAAGTCTCACTGAAGATTTTAAAAAAAGCAACCTGAAGCAACTGATTTGCTCTCCGATGGGCTGCATCAGAGATAGGGTGTTGCCTGAGCTTTTTATGAAGAATCTATCAAGATTTCAAAGGGAAACTGGAGGAAATGTCGTTGTGGCTGTGCTTGACGGCAAACCTAATCCTATTACGAAGAAAATCCGCATATGAGCAATATGGCAGAGCGACTGCAAGAGATCTTGGATACGAAAGATCAAGAGGCCACTAAGACATCTTCTACAGAGGCAGCACCAGGCGGCCCCTACCTTAATGATGATGGCTTCGTCAGCAGCATGCGTCCCGACAACGGCAACTCCGTAGAACAGTCTCACCATGGCAGTAACAGTGCTTCTGTGCTTAGTTTTGTGAGTGAGAAGCCTCTAATTGCAGATGTCAATAGTGCTGGTGATCCAAATGTGCCTCCAAATGTACCCCTAAATATTGTTCCTGGTCCCCTCTCATTCTCAGAGATGGTAAAGGGAGTAGATATTCTCCCTCCCCATTATCTAGCTGAAAGTGCACTATTAC
Source organism: Flexamia atlantica (assembly GCA_035578135.1). Lineage (NCBI taxonomy): Eukaryota > Metazoa > Arthropoda > Insecta > Hemiptera > Cicadellidae > Flexamia > Flexamia atlantica. The sequence continues at coordinate 80,557,128 of JAQJVK010000001.1, read as the reverse complement.
TTAGTAATGTATCTCATTCAAAACCTTTTTTAGAAATAAACCAGGGATTGGTATTGAAGACATAATAAACAAGACCAATCTAAAATCGGGAAATTCAATTGACGAGTCTCTAAAACCTAATTCAAACTTAGGACCTTGTATGTTCCATTGCAATATTTCTGGTTTTAAGTCTAAATTTGAATATTTAAGCATATTATGTTCCGAATTCAGTAACATTAAACAGATAATCTGTTTAAATGAACACAATGTAAAAGAAGCCAACAGTTTTGTTTTAAATAAAATTATAAATTAGAGCCTTGCTGATGGATTTTTTAGGAATATATCAAAAGGTGGCTTTTGCATATTGGTACATGACTCTTTGTAATACAAAGTAAGATCTGATTTAAAAATACTTAATAACAATTTTATATTTGAAGGTTCATTCATTGAAATTGTAAACTATCTACAATCATATCATTGTATAGGATACCTGGATCTGTAGTGACAAAACATTTTTTGAACGAATTTGAAAAACTGATAATAATGTTACAAAAGGAATCAAATAGGGAAAAATTGTAATATCCGCAGATTTTAATATTGACGTGTTGGATTTAGAAAATAGCCACGTGAAAGAATTTGTAAGCTTAAACAAAAATTATGGGTTTAATATTAATTTTAGAGATCCAACCAGAATTACCAATACCTCTGAAACATCTATAGACAATATGTTAACTAGTTTAAACTATGGTTATATTAGCAGGGCCAATATTGATTTTGCACTCTCTGACCATAATGTATTGTTCTTGAAACTGCCTGAAGACACCAGTAAGATATCTCGAAAAAAAGTTAGTTGCAGGTTGTTTCCTATGAAATCTGTAGAACCTTTTTTGAACAGTTTAAATGTCTGGGCAAGTGAGTTTTTTGTAGAACAGTCTGTTTGTAATAGCTTTAAAGGTTTTCTGACAAATTTCAAGCTATGCATGGATGAACATTTTCCAAATAAAAATGTTTATTTCATAGATAAAGCTGTAACAAAAACATGGATTACGCTTGGAATTAAAGTCGCATCTACAAATAAAAGAAGGTTACATGTTATGTCAAAAACTAATAGGGATCCTGTTTTTTGGAATACGTTAAAAGGTATAAAAAAAATTCAAAAATGTTTTGTTAGAAGCAAAAAAATCTGCAAATAATGAGTATGTTATTAATTCCAAAAATAAATGCAAAGTTATGTGGAATGTCGTAAGACATATAGTAAGAGATCAGAAATTAAAATTCAAATAGACAATACTGTTATAAAAAATCCCCTACAATTGGCAAATATTTTTAACAAACATTATGTAAATATTGTGGACTCTTTGAAATTACCCAAGATTGATTTCAAAACATTTAATGTAACTTTTCCATTACAGCAACCAACAGAACTGAATATACTTATTAAAACAAATAGAAAGGAAGTAGAAAGGGTCATTCAAAATTTAAATAATAATAGGGCATGTGGATGGGATGAAATCCCAAACGAAATTTCGAAATGGTCAGCCAACATAATCTCAGAACCATTAGCCAAATTAATAAATTTAAGCTTTACTGAGGGAGTTTTCTCTGACTATCTAAAACTGTCACAGATACTGACTGCCAGTTTTTAAAAAAGGTTCTCCTCATGAAGTCCAAAACTATCGGCCAATATATCTTTTAAGTAATGCATCCAAGATTTATGAGAAATTAATTCACAGTAGACTCATTAATTACCTCAATTTGAATGATATGCTTTGTAACGAACAGTTTGGTTTCAGAAAAAACTACGTCCTCAGTCAGCTATTTCAAGTTTTCTAAATTCAGTCCTTCAATCATTGGATGAGTCACAGTACACTGCAGGTGTATTTTGTGACTTATCAAATGCCTTTGATTGTGTTAATCACAACTTATTACTATTAAAACTAAATAAACTAAGAATAAATGGTATGGCTATAAAACGTCTTGAATCTTATTTATCAAATAGAAAGCAGAGAACAATAATTTCATCTGATGTAGGGAAAAATTATTCAACGTGGGAAATTATTAAAGCAGGGGTACCGCAGGGTTCAATTTTGGGTCCTCTTCTTTTTCCAGTGTATATAAAAGATTTACCCATCAGTATACCGAAGCAAGTCTGTGATTTTACGCTGTATTCTGATGACACAACAGCATTGATCACCAGAAATACTCTGGAAATTAAAAAAAAAATAAATAAATAAAAAAATACACAAAAAAAGTTGTTGGAAGTTGGAAATACTGTGAAAACGGACATTAAAATTTCAATAGAAGAAATAAGAAATTGGTTTAGGAATGATGGACTACTATTAAACGTGGAAAAAAATAAAGTACTTCATTTTAAACTAAGAGATACTCATTCTATTCCAAAATACAACGAAAGTGTAAAGTTCTTGAGCATTAATTTGGATAGTAAACTAAAATGGGGAAAACATATTGATTTTTTATGTAAAAAACTCAATTCAAATAGGTATGCTTTAAGCATTCTTGTTAAGGTTTCATCTGCAGAAGTGTGCAAGTCTGTATATTATGCCTACGTATACTCGTTATTGAGTTAAGGTATTATGTTATGGGGAACAGCAGCAGATGGAAATGGGTATTCAAAAGCCATAAATCAATTATTAGAGTTATTACCCAGAGCCCACGTAAAACCAGCTGCAAACCTATTTTTCAAAAATTAAAAAAAATTTAACTCTTCCCTCTATTTTTATATTGGAGATCCTAAAATTTGTTATTAAGTATCCGAATTATTTTGAAAAATACACTTTTAAGCATACCTATAACACAAGGAAAAAGAATTCATTTCAATACCCAACTCACAATTTGACTAAATTTGAAAAGAGTCCGCTGTATATGGGATTAAAGATTTATAATAAATTACCACAAAATTTAAAAAATCTTCCCGAATCGAAATTTTTATACTATTTGAGATATTTTACTGGTTAAATCATATGAATTGGATGAATTGGTTGAATTGAATTGGATGATTTTTTTAGAGATAACTTGTGACTTAAGGCTTCATTTAACTCGTAACTTCGGCATCTAGCAGTGCCAAAGTAATGTGTAGTTTAAGATAAATATTGTATCAATTTGACAATGTACCTGTTTGCTTACATTTGTAAGATATCAAACGTTATGTACAATAAAGATTTGTCTATTGTCTCTTGTCTCGCTTACTCGCTTAATCGCTTACTCGCAGGTTGCTTCCGGTACACCTGGTTACATGGCGGGAAATGAGCATGCACACAGCAGCGCTCAGTCTGGAAGCAGTGTACTCGCAGATTAGCGCGAAAAATGGCGTGTTGTGATGAAGAGTCAATTTTTTTATGAAGAAATGTACAATAAACGGCACTCTAGGGCTCGAATAGTACATTTTGCAAGAAGGGCCGAAAATGAGGTTTTGCAGGCTCGAGATCGTGTTTCAAATTCGAGACGAAGTCGAGAATTTCAAACGATCGAGAGCAGCAAAACCCTTTCGGCCGATGTGCGAACGCTATTTTTCACCACACTACCCAATGTAATATACCCTAAATAATTAAAAAAATCGGATTATTATTTGACTCGCTTGAAAACAAAACTTGAAGGTTACGAGTGACGATGCAACTTCTTTATTGTGATTCTAACAAACACAGTTATGAAAATCATATGATCGCAACTATCCTGTCTTTGGAACCTATTGAAAGCCTATAATTATGTGATGTTCTGACGTTGTTTCAAGCAAATAAACGATCAGCTGACTTTCGTCCCTAGGGCCCCAAACGTTTTCGGTCCTGTGGCGGCAAACAGTGTGTTTCGGTCCGCATTTGACGTTTGTAAAACAGGTGATTTCGTCGTAGTGTGGTGAAAAATCTATTGAGTGTGCATTTGGAATGTATTCCAAGTGGCGTATTTTTGCCAAGGCAATCGAAACTAATTAATAAACTTCGTACATGATTATAAAATGATGTTGTGTGTTGCAAAACACAATAATTGACAAGGAAGGTGTTGAACACAACTTGAACAATATCTCCCTCTTCCCAAGTCAAATGACATTTTTGACAACCAACTGTGCAAGAGGTCGACAGAGCATGTGTGCCCAGCAAATAAGAGACATCTTCAAAATATAATCTACTGCCAAATCCATTGCGTTTGACTAAGTGGTTATTAAAGTAGAGGTACACAGTGTACAGTATTGACTCAGTATAAAATGTAAAATCCTTATAAATTCCTGTTTTTTTTTACCAAAAATATACAGTAACATTATTTTAAACATTACTCAATTTACCATCAATATGTCAATGTATATCTTTTTTTTTTAATTTTTTATTATTGAATATAACATTAACCGGTGCTGGTCAAAGTTGTTTAAAGGTATTGCATATTGTATATGGCACCATTTAGTGCAATACAATGTTTTAAATACAGTATTTTGTAATACCTTTTTATTATATAACACCATTAAAATTTTAGCTTAAAAAATTCATTAATATCATAAATGTAATGATTTATCATAAATGTAATCATCATAAATGTAATGATCTATTTCAGCTTTGGGTGTAGAATCTAAATATGAATAATCAGAGACTTTTTTTAATGTACTATAAAAGGAAGAGTAATTACAAGTTAAGAGCCCAAGTTCAAAATAAAAGAAGCAAGGTACTAATACACAAAATTTAATAGAAAATAATTTCTTTTTCTTTTTAAATAAAACATTTTGCTGTTTTATTAGTAATGAATATACCACGCCAAGGCACAGTAATTGTTATTGATCTATTTTAATTCTTGGTTTATAACTAAGGCAAAATACAAAAGGTTTTATATCCTGTGATAAAATAATTATAACTAAGAAATAAAATAAAACCATTACAGTGTAGTAAGTGTTAGTATTTCTCCTCGAAATTGTTAATTTTTAGATTAATAACTTCATATTTCTATTTCATTACTTTTACTAATTGAATATAATTCACACACTGTATTTTTTTTTGTAAATTTATTTCTTACATACGTGCCTGAAATGATACAATGACATGTGTCCAGAAAGGATGAACGCGCGTGCGCTGTTGTGCGTGTGCGTGCGCGAGCGTGCGAACCAGCTCGCTTACTGCTATGTAACAATCGAAGTGGCAATTCTTCTCTCGGGTGTCCGGATAAAACTACAAACGGACAAAACTACAAATCAAAAGAGTGCGGACAAAAGTACAAATATCCTGGGTCTGCTACCTGGGGAGAGTCGGTAGGTAATCCAAACAAAAATGTAGCGGACAAAACTACAAAGATTCGGTCAACCAATTTTGATGACCTTAGTGATTCTTAAAGTAGCACAGTTATAGCTCGTATAGGTAGATTGTGTTGAAGTTTCACGTTAACTGAAGCGAAACAAAAATCTTATTGTTATCACATATAGAGATATATGTTAACAATACCGTATTTGATAACAATACAATACCACAAGGAATTTTGTTATTTAAAAAATATGAATTCATGTAATATTTAAATAAAAATAAATATTTTTCAAACATAAACATTTTATATTTTATCAATAAACATATCAGAGAACTGAAGCGCGACAACACCAAGCGCGAACTTGTTTCATTCATCGGGTGACACATGCATGGGGTGCACCTGCCGGGGTTTTCCCAAGTGGTGGCGGCGGGGGAGGGGGAGGGGGAGGTGCATTCCTGTAATTGGGGCAGGAAGACAACCTGACCCATATCTCACATAACCTTGACGTCTCCGTAGGTGTGAGCATCATTGTGCGTGTGTTGTCTGTGATGTCTGTCGAATTCGGCATTTCAAACAAAGGATGGCCCACTGTTATTTTAAATGGGTACAGCTTCATAAGAAATATGGTGACAAAAAAGGGAACGTTCATTGGGTGTGCGATAAAAAATTTTCTAAAAAGTGCTACAAGTCAATTGTAACGAATGGAGATGTGCTGGTTAGAGGAGTAAATCGTGATCATTTGTGTCCCGATGATACGAGTTTCGACATCAAACAGCGCGTACATCAAACAAAGAAGAGAGCTCGCGAAGAAACGACCAACAACAGCAAATTGTATGAAGATTGCTTGGGTGACCTGCATGATAAAGTTTAGTACAAACCACTATTAAAAGAAAACAGTTTTAGAGATAATAGAAAGTGTTTGTAATCTACGGTAAAATAACACGATAAACGTTAAACTGTAAAATAAACTGATTTCCTACATTTAGAACAATATTAATAAATACAGTTTAAGGTTTGTCGTATTGTTTTACCGTTTATGGCAGTGAATTACGGCACCTATAAAACACGTTACAGAATGGCATAACATTTGAAAAATGTTATGCCATACCTCGAAACTAACATCAGTCCAATTGTATATGCCCTTTTGCCAAACAAGAAGACAGAAACAAATGCAAGAATGCTCAGGTTAATACTACAAGCTGTTCCAGAGTGGAATCCAAAAACTGTATCTGTGGACTTTGAAATGGCGGCCATTTCTGCGATCAAAGAAATCCTACCTTCGGCAGAAATAAACGGGTGTTTTTTCCACATGAAAAAATGCCTTTTGCGCAAGGTACTTATTTTTTTCTTTAAACTACAATTTACATTCTAAAGAGTCAGATTTTACTCAGTATGTTTGTTGATACGTATTTAAGGAGATACACAACAATTTCTATCTATGAAAAAAAAGATTCCGGGTCAGTTCAATAGTAATAGTATATTTTATCACACCCAAAAACACAAAGTGTTGAGGGGTCGCCAAGCCCCTAAAAATGTGTCATATCAAAGTGCATACTAAGTCAATTTAATTTCTTTAGTTTAAATACCATTGCTCTGAATATTGATTATAATTATTCTACATGTACTTGGGCCAGCAGCTTATCACTCGCTAAATTAGTTAATATGTTTGTATTTTGCAAAAGTGCAAAAATTATTTTTTTGCCAAGTACATGTAGAAGAATTATAATCAGTATTCAGAGCAATAGTATTAAAAAAATTAATTATATTACTGTTTTTAATGGATAAATATAGTACCAGTTTAATAGGTAAATGCAGTAGTTTTTTTTAGTATTACAAATATAGTAGTAGGTAAATAATAATAACGTTTAAAGTAACTCCTTATAGTGCAGTGGATACACACATAAAAACTGTATTTTTGATCGGAGTATGACATTCCAACGCTATGCCTATAATCTTCGACTTTTTCCAGTTTTTGTGTAAACGCATATTTTAAATATAAAATGTTTAAGAGTTGAATTACCGTTTTCTAGTTTTGTAAGATTAGGCCTACTAGCGGTTGCAACCGAACTGCGTACGCGTCAGAAGGCATTAATTATAGTTAATGTACAATACGAATCTGTATTTTTTATCTGTAAAAATGATCCGCAAACAGCTGATATTGCTTCTGTTCAAACAAGGAGAAGAAGAAAGAAAGAAAGAAAGAAAGAAAGAAAAATGCCTTTATTGGTGCAAGCGTTATCTCAGTATCACAGTACTGGTTTTCAGGTACAACTTTTGTCAGAAACTGCAACTAAGTCTCATGCTTATGAAATAGTATAGCACAATGCAGGATTTAATCTACCAGGCAACCAACTTAAAGCTAAATTATAAAATCATCATTTAAAACATTCTTTTACATTATTTTTGAAAGTTGACAAATTTTTTTGGCGAGTTTCAAGGGGAACAGAATTGTACAAAGCGGGTGCAAAATAGGTGAAGCCTCTCCTACCTAGCACGACTATTTTGTGGAGAATTGGCTTGAAAATCCACAGTTCCCAGTCAAAATGTGGAGCTGCTTCCAGAGGCGTCACCGAACTACGAATGCAGTGGAAGGTTGGAACAATCGACTATAGGCTTTTCCATTTGGCATGGCGTGTAAGGGATTAGGAGACCCTTACACACACAGACACACAAACGCAGCTACCCCCCGCCGTCCACAGTCCGTCCCGCCGGTTACCTCCCGTGAGCGGCGGGTGGGCTGAGCGGCGGGTGGGTTGAGCGGCGACTTTCAGGTCGACGAGGGTCAGAAGTGATTAGCCGGTTTTCAACCCTTCCCTTGAGCGGCGGATTCTTTTGTCACCCTCTTTACCTATTTATTATATAACATAGTTAAACAATTTAAGTTGAGGGCGATCTATGGCGTTATTCTTGTAACCGTAGTTACGTACATTATGACAATATTTCAGTAAACCTTTTCAGTTCTTCGTCTTATTTCACGCGGCCTAAGCAGATTTTCAGTAAATAACTCTCTTGAAATCAGAGGAAGCTAATAAATACCCCCGTCGCAGCAAACCTGCGTACTCAGCGAATTTCTAAAGAATTAATTTTTATATGGGAGCTTATTTAATTTATGTACAGGAAAATGTTTCAAACATTTTATGTAATTAATGCAAAAAGTATATTACACATCAATCCAAGAGCTTTAGATATAAGGGAAATGATCATGGGAATCACATCGGTATCTATTCCAACAATACTCTTTTTGTTATTCTTATATATTAGTCTAATTTTTTTAAGTGTATCCTTGTTATAGTATAAAAATGTAAGCAAACATACAATCAATGATTTAAAATCAGTCAAAATAAAAACAAATAAAATAGTCACATAAAAAAATTGAATCCAAACATATGATTTATCTCAAAATTTAAATACACTTGTTAGCAAACTTGCATACTCAGTTAATTTCTAAAGGATTTATTTTTTATATGTGGGCATATTCTACATAAGTTAGGGAAGTTGTTGTTTTGAATATTTTGTGTAAATATTAATCTGAATAAAGTACATTTTATCATTCATGATCTTATTTCTCAATAATTATTCATATTCTGATATTTTTTAATAAATGTATACTTGGTATAGTACATAAATGTCAGCAAACATATTATCAATCTACTCAGATCCAATAAATAAAAACAAATCAAACCATCACATGAACAAATTAAATTCAATCATGTGGTTTGTATTATTATTTTTTAAATCCCATTTTAGGGAAATTTAATGAAAAATTTGGGTTTTTCATGCCAGAATTTGGACTGTTTATGTCCCTTCAGGGAAAAACAAAAGACAATGTACTGCATTTTGCAGATCCAATATCTCAGTAACCGATTGATGTAGAGCAATAATTCAAAATGCTATATTGTTTAATTTTTTAAGCTGAATTCAATTCTGACCACTAAATTTACATAAAATTAATAGAAATATGTTAAATTTTGAAAATAAATTTTATTTAGTCAAAAAAACTGCCTTAGAGTGTACCGATCTTGCTGGTTTTCGAACTTGAAGTCATGAATATCGCTATAAATGTTTGTTCCAAATTTCATCGAGATCGGACTTTTTTTACGAGAGTTATCGTGCCTACGGACACACATATATATATATGTATATACATATATATGAAAATGAACGAACGGTGTTTTTGGGCTCTAGGGACCTCAAAACGAAAAAATAACATGGTCCTGGGCTTAAGTCTTACCATGCCGCCTACGGTAATAGCTACTTCCCTATAGGGGGAAAATCGCTAAAAAGGATGGAATAACACTTTGTGTTGAGGGTTCGTCACGTGTCAGAGTCCGAATCCATAATACGGTGCGATGTTTAGAAAATGGGAAGAAACAAAACCAACGGTACACATTAGTGTCAGTAGTAACGTGTGCAAGCGAAAGTTAAGAAAGAGGGTGACAAAAGAATCCGCCGCTCAAGGGAAGGGTTGAAAACAGGCTAATCACTTCTGACCCTCGTCTACCTGAGAGTCGCCGCTCAACCCACCCGCCTCTCAGCCCACCCGCCGCTCACGGGAAGTCACCCTGCCTCGCCCGGCAGGTAGATGACTCATGCACTGGTGCCTCTAGTACTGAATGGCACCTTTTTATTTACTACAGTTTTGACCATCTATGATATTATATCTGGAATCTCTGTGCAATGACGAGAAAAATGATACCAAATTCGTGCTGTTACGATGATATATTAAGGCAATACGCCCACAAATCTGTTTGGTTTGGATAATGTTTGAAAAAAACTATAATTATTATAATTAAAATTATTACTACTAGGAGGCCCATGCGCAAATTGCGCATTTTAATATTGTTTCTGTTTATGAGAACCCACGTACAGTTATAATGAATTGTATGGCCTTAAACTAACCTTTATTAATCAAATCAACCTTTTAAATTCAAATTTAAAGGTCTCAACCAAATAAACAAAGGTCTAAGTGAGTAAAAAATTGTCTCAAGGTAATCAGCTATTACATTACAATCACATTTTAAAACCGTTATAATGCAAGTTTGTCAGCACTGGAGCGTTGAAAGCACCCTCTAAAAATATAAGTCCAAGACTTGGGGTTCGAAGCTAAACAATAAATGCCCATTTAATTACCAGTCGCTGGCACCGCGCCGGTGCGCTACATTATAAGCTTTGAAATGACACCTAGATTGTAAAAAATCGGTTCTGTAGGACGGCTGAAAAAGGGATGTAACAGAGAAACCCCTTATTGTATTAGGTATATAGATGTGTGTGTGTGTTTATCATGCTGTTTTCTTGCTCTTATAGTTTGACGTTTTAGGAACGGCAAGTGCCATGACTAGTGGTAATTGTTTGTTATCAGATAAAAGGATGACAGGATAATAAGGATATAGCAAACCACCTGTACACCTAGTGTAATGGATAAACGGTTTAACCGACAGATACCAAATAAGTAAGCTATCACAACATTATTTCACATATTTACACTCGATAAATTAGCTTTACTATGGAATTTCACATTTTCAAAATTTGAAAAATTCTTATTGTTAGACATCATTGAGACAACCAATTTACAACATTCACTAACTGCCTCACAAAAGAATTATTGTCAGTGTGCTTCTTTTACGATTATTTAATCTTTAACTAGTGGATCCGAGCGCACGGAATCGTGCGCTACTCTAGCAGAGCGATAATTCAAATGGCGACAAATTTAAAACACAATCATGCTAACACGATCCGTCTTGAGGGTTATGTTTACACAAATTAAAAAATAACAGCAATTAAATTATCCAGCTGATCAAAATGTAAACAATTATGTTCTTCATAAGGATAACATGGGAACTTTAAAAGCCAATGGGGCAGAGCCTAAGGGACTTTTTCAAAAATGTAAGGCCAGTTTGCAAATCTACGCGACACGCTCTTTCCAATGAGCCGTCAATGATCAAAATCGTTTATGAAATGACGGAGGAGTTCATAAGACAAATTTCGTGTTGGCGTATTAATTATTTAGATTGTTATTATTTATTATTAATATACGATTTTTAACTTGGACAATAATACAGGGCGTTTTTAACCCATTTTTAATATTGAATAATGTTCAGTACATATAAAGATGAAATGAGTACGGTATTGTTTTGTCAATCTTTAAATCTTAAACAACCTATTATTTTAAGTTTGATCACATTTAGCTTACGTTAAGTGTTAAAAAATCCGTGCATTTGATCAATATTATGTATATTTGTCTTATAATTGTGCCAGTAGCCGAGATATATACGCATTATTTGCCGGTTGGGAGCTCAAATAATACGCACGTAGTTACAAAAATCTAACTTTATTAATACAATTTAACTGTTTAATTTCAAACTAACATGTGAGCAGTTATCATTTATGAAAATTTATACAAAACTTCAGATTATACTAATTAGAGGCCTAATTAATTTTGGGGGACAGAGAACGCGCGAATCGCGGCATAGGCCGACCGACGCGGCGCGGTGGCGGCGCAACGCGACGCGGCGCGGACAGCGCACACGCACTCCCGAGTCAACTCTCCGACTGTCTATTTCTAGGCTTAGCGGCAACGACCCGCTGACGCAGCTTGACCCATGAACCATGCTGACAATCAGCATCAGCATTCCCACATGAGTGCCTTACTGCGTTCTCGATTTTATTTTAATAACTTTCTGTACAATTGTCCAAGAGACCCAATGTCAGTCTCTGGGCCCACTATCAATAAACTAGGGCTGGCAATCCTTTCATGCATGAAGGATTATTACCTTCAACAAACCATTAACCATAATATGTGGTGTCCTAATTTAAGGAGCTAACCACAAAATACAGTTTTTGGGGTGGGTCGTCACATAATACTACTTGTGATAACATATTATTTAGTGCTATCAAATAATAATAAAATCAACGGCCTTAAAATAGTTTGAACATTAAAAGTCTTTAACAATGTGTACATAATCATTTTGTAATTTTTTAGAAAGGATGCAAAATTGTTTCATGTTAATAAATACCCCTAAGTTACAAATATTTATATTCAGCTTAAAGTAATTTCAAAACATTCTTGAATTAGTTTATTATGTGAATTTTTATTCGTCCAATAGGTAGTTTTTTGTCATCTGTAATAGGGAGTTTTTGCAGTTTAAGGTAAATAACACGATAAACGTTAAACGGTTGAATCAGCTGATTTTATACATTTAGCACAATGTCATAATAGTAGTTTATGCAACGATTGTATAATGAATACCTTTAAGCCACGAGTGAGATGTAAGTTAGAACACGAGCGAAGCGAGTGTTCTAAATATCTCACGAGTGGCTTAAAGGCATAATACAATCGTTGCATACACTAATTTTATCTACGACAAAATTTCCCTCGAAGTTTAACAAAACTCATGACTTTTACTAATGCTGGAATAGGTCAACTAAAATTTGAGGTTAGGTAAATAAGCAGACTGAACCATGAATCGTTGTGGAACAATCAGCTGATGGGATAAGTAAACTCAAACATGAATCGTAATGCAACATCAGCTGATGTGCGAATTGCGTAATTGTTATTATGACACTACTTCCGTCAAATGTCGAGCTCTCATTGGTCTAGAACCAGTACTCTAAAGTGACTCCAGTACTCTAAAGTCGTCATTAGAGTACTGCTTGGTTTTTGGTGTTTTAATGTATATCATTATAATGTTTATTGTAATACCATAATTGGTGCTTATTGCAATGGTCGTAGATAAAATACTGTTTAACGTTTATCTTATTGTTTAGGGAGTTTTTGCAATCCACGGTAAAGCAACACGATAAACGTAAAACGGTAAAATCAGCTGATTTACTACATTTATCACAATGTTAAAAGATATCGTTTGACGTTTATCGTATTAGTGGCTGGCAAAAACTCCCTAAAGCAACACGGTAAACGTTAAATGGTATTTTTAACATTACGCTAACTGCAGGAAATCTGCTGATTTTATTTATATTAGTTTACCATATGTGGCAAAAACTCCCCAATAATTTAAGATTGAAAGCTCGGTAACTAGAAACAGCCTCGAAAAATCGTTTTTCATAATGGCAGCCGTGCAGAGCTTCAAAACAAAAAATGCTGGCTTTATTCCAATATAAAAGGTTAAATGATCACCTGGTTAAGTTATTAACTAATTACTAACTAACTCAGAGTTTTGATCTTAAATTTTCTGTAGGACTTTGAATTATTTATTACATATACGTTGTTTCCGTGCTGTATCCATGTGTTTCATTGCTTACTTCCAAAATAAATTACTCCTCTGACTCGCCTCAGGCAACTGAAAGAACTAAATAAATAGCTATTTTTTTTAACAAAATGGGAAGTTCACGAAATTTTCCTTTTACTTGAAAAATGGATAAATCTACTTTTACTTATAGATTAATCTATAGTTATATGTTTCATGAATCGTAACAGCACGCAACTTATTATTATCTTGACAATATACGTGTTTGGTATCGTTTTCCTCGTAATTTCACGAAGATTACAAATATGTTATGATCATTAGATAAAATTGATGTTTAAAAAAATGCAACTACTCACTTAAGACCCTAGTGCATGAGTCATCTACCTGCCGATCAGAGGGTAGTGGGGCCGGCCGCTCCGCGTTGGTGAGTGTGCGTGCGAGAGCAAGGGTCTCCTTAATCCCTTACACGCCATGCCAAATGGAAAACCGTATAAACAACCTTTTGAACAAGAGTAATCCTAAGGTTAAGGATTTAGTGCTCTGCCTCAAAGGTCAAGGTGAAAGACTAAATTGCACCTTCATGAAGCAAACGATGGGAATGGAAAGCAAAAAAAGGAAAACAAAGTACATTCGGTAAGTTTTATTGTGATATATCATTATTTATCTTAAGAAAACCAAGAAAAATAAATTCAGGTTTGGACATCATGGAGATTTAAGGACAAATTATAATTTTCCGAATTTACTTAAAATTATAAGATTTGATCAAAATACACTTGAAACCATCAAAATTTACTGAAAAAAATAAATAAACAAGATTTTTTAATTAAGTCTATGTTAACTGGTTGTGGAGATAATTGATATTGTCATTTGGCAGTAAACGCAGAACGTTGTCTAATGCTCTTCTAATGGCAAATATTTAAAAAAAAGATATCTCCGTGAAATTGTTACCTTGTACTTGTTAGATAATTGTAAAGTACCTGATATTACTTCGGTATTATTTCATTTACCAATTCATGCAATTACTATAAAATATTTCAATGTCAAAAGATTGATATATGCCCTATAGAAACTTTTTTTATTCCTCCATGAAATCTTCATCCCACACGTTGTATTTTTCCTTTGTTGTTTTAGACTGCAAACAGCTATTATGATTACTTTATTTCTTTACACTTTCCTTGTTTATTTCGTTGCTAACAGATGAGATCATAAGGCCTATGTTAAAAATTTTCAGCTTTCATTTTATTTCTCTGTCTAGTAATCTGCATAGAACATGTTTTTGTATGATAAATTACTTATTATCATTCCTGGAAGCCATTTTTAAGATAATTGTGGAAGCAAGCAAGCACGCACGCACGTAAAATAACATTGGTCATAATATGATAGTATAGGATTTGCTTTATTTTTTGTGTGTGTTTTCATGCTTTTATTTTATTGTTGGGAGAAAGTATGAGTCAGTTTGCTGATACCGTTTATTATTGTTTAAGGTATGACGAACGACTAGAGAGAATCATGGATACGTATGAGAGAATGGGGAACATGCGATCATGCTTAAGAGCGCTATCGTACACGCAAGCTCTGCAGTGAAGCGATGACCATGGACAGTACAGTAGACGCACTTTAATAATTATTTCTCATCCGTCTTGAATTGTATTTAATCCAGCGACCACATAGTATAAATAGATGGAGCACACGATCCGCGACTTGTAGCCTAAATTTGCATCTAGTCCCTATGCACGGAAAAAACAAAGTACGTAAATAATTACAATTAAGATATCAAATTAAATCTCTGAATCTCAGAACTACTACAGCAGGCTACCAAATATAAATGGTTTACAGGTAGTTTACCCATCGTAAACACTGATAACCTAGAAGCTTGTCCTGACATTTTTTAGAGAAGCTGCTGGCACCTGTAACGTTCCTATGATGGGTAACCTGTTTCAAAATAATTTATAATTGGTACAATAGTTATTGTGAGATTCAGACCTTTAATTTGATACCACATTTGTATTTTTGTAGTCGAATATATTTTTGTAAACAACAGTTTAGGATTGATTTTGTTTTTATGTAGGTGCCGCACGGATAAACTCTCCCACAATAACTAAGTTATCAACCAAACTATGGCAGCTATTTTTTTCCAAAAGTACGATTTTAAAATTCAACTCTTTAGCAACAATGTTTACCGTTTTTTATTTTACCTGACCGAAAAATAAAAAGGTAGCAGCCGACTACTTTTTTCATGTAAAGTTTTAAAGTTGAATAAAAACTTGTGACTTTTTGTAATTTTTTTTAATCAGTTCATAATAAAAACTACGAAAGTCTAATTATAACACATTATCGCAGGCTTAACAGACAAATCACAATAACTCACCTTGAGTAACATGATGCCATGCCGCCTTGTCTCCGCCGTCCTTCACAAACCCTCTTCATTTTCCCGCACTTTCTCACTTTATTCTTCATAAATTTAAAATTGTTGACCGAGAGGGCACTACCACCCAGTTCTGTAATCAAAATTTGACCTAGTTGGCTATCCCTGTTCTCACTAACGACATTGCCAACAGACTTGAAGGAAATTTTCACGAATGGGGTTGGAGCCTAGGAAGATAAATATATTAGTAGGAGAGGACTCACACGGGTTGCGTTGAAGCCAATGCAGCGGCTGGCCGGCCGACCGTACCGCGCGGCGGCTATAGCGGGAAACAACCCGCTTGCTCATTACCACATACCTGAATTAACATGACTATGTGAATACCTCATAAATGATTTTTCATTACTCTACACACGAAAGTACACTTTCTAAACGTAAAATGAGCTAAGAAAATAGGTTATTCCCGCTACTACACGGCAAAATTATACATAACGTTAACTTTCTGTGCATTTGTGGTGAACGGAAAGTAACCGTTATGGGATTTTGCGGTGCAGACCGATCAGCTGTTACATTACGTACCTCGACATAAGCGCGGAAACTCAGCGTAATGAGTTCGGTTTTTTCTTGATACTAAGTTGAGTAAACAAAAATATTCATGTTGTTTACAAGTTTTTTGATATCGTAATGAAAAATAATGTACAATACTCGTCTCAAAAGTGCTATTGCGGGGCTCGATTGCTTTTTCCACGCTCGGCTACGCCTTGCGCGTAAATGCAATCTCTCCCCGCAGTAGGTCAAAATCGAGACTAGTAATGAAAACTACTATTGGTTAAAAACATTTAAAGCGGTTTAATGACGAAAAACTGTTAAACGCAATCATTGGGCTGTTATAGGAAGCAGGAAATGTAAGTTTCCATTGCTTTTTTGAAGTTTGTATATTTTTTCTGAACATATTATACTTATATATAGCTCATAAGGTGTTAAAAATGTTCAATCATTTAAATGGTATTAAACTTCTTATCTTTTATTATTTTAATTAAATTCTAATGGTCATAAGTGTATTTATTGTGTATTTATTGCGAACGTGATTTAGAATTTCCCCTTGAGTTTTCCTACGTTTAGTTGCTTGTCTAACTCATAAATTTCTTAAGAGTAGCATAAAATGGTATTAAAAGTTCAAGAATATAGTAAGGGATGCGAGTTAAGCATTTTTTTTGACATCCAATATGTATTTTAACTACTAGCTAGATTTTTGTGAACTCGTCTTAAACAAATTGAAAAATAAATATTTTTATTTAATTTTTATTACAAAAAATATGACTGAATATGGCAGAGTTTAGTACTGATACGTCGAGTATCTCATGCGAAACAAGATAAAACGTTTATTTTGATGAAAACATATTTTGCCCAAACACGTTATTAAAGTAATCGCATGTTCATAGTTCGGTGTAGATATTCTAACTTTGACATTCTATAATAAATAATAATAAATTATATTTATGAAAATAATTGCACCATTCGATAGAAAAATAAATTTACTTTAAAAATACCACCGGCGCCCGGCGAACATCATAGGTTTCCAAGTTTGGCGGCAATTTTAATTCGAAGTAGCGCGCGTCGCCTTTTCCATATCTCGCCCATATTACGCAGAGCCCTTTTTGCCCCTCTTCGGGTCGGCGTTCACCTCTTGTGGAGGGGAGCGGCCAAGGTTAGTATCCTTTGGGGAGCGGCTGGCTTCACCGCAGCATGTGTATTCCCATTAGCGTGCCCTCTCCTATCATGTATACTCCTAGGGTGGAGCGCTAGGGTGGTTTGCATACTAGAGGAAAACAGCCGAAATTCCTCCACCAGCTGGTACCCAGTTGTCATTGGCAACGCCGAGATTAGGTAAGCACTCAGATTCTTCCTTATGGGGGAACTTCACCGAAAAATATTGGTATCCAGATTTGTTTTACTAAAAACGTGTTAAAAATCATTAGAGATGTTTCCAAAAATATAATTAAATGAAAATATATCTTTATACATATATTTTTTGTTGTTTGCTACGATAATGCACCCCATATCGGGAAAACACCATGACAATGATTTACACTGTAATATTGGTACAGTCACGTCTAGAAGCATTCCAAAACGGCAAGGGGGAGCAATCTGTATGTCCCTATTGCAAATACCCAAGGGGGAGCAGTCCGTATCCGCCCAGTGTGCCACTTCAAAGATCGGTGCCGAGCACTTCAGCGTCACTACCTGCGACGCTCTGGGGTGAGAACAACAAATGATTCAACATCAATGGTCATTAAAGGTATTAAGATTTTAAGGCGTAACCTAACTTTCCTAGAGCATCAAGCTATTACTTCAATATTGAAGCTTTATGGTTGTAGCGACCCCATAAAAGAGAGTTGTAGTGTAAGGCATTAGATAGATTATTACCGTCCCGAAATTGCTAAACAAACTACCAGCTATTTTATATGATATCTTAGTTGGGGTGGTAAATTTAACGGCTTTAAATTTCAACAAAACTGTAAATATATAAAAAATTATAAATACATTGTTATTGTAAATAAATTAATGACAAATCCTTTCAAATTAAAAGCATAACACACCTTAGGTCTCATGGTAAGACAAGCCCGAGACATTTGACATCAATTTTGTACATCAATTAAAAACAAATTGATGTACTTGTGCTATATGGGTTGCTTTAAGGCTGACCTTTATACATTGTTTTTTTTTTTAACTTCACACCCAGCTCTTTCCAACGATACATAGAACAAGAACAACACAAGAACGACATATTTTACAATTCAAGAACTATTGTCTTAATAAAAAAAGTTCCGTTTAATAAGTTTGGTTCTACAAAGAAAATAATTTTTTCATGTTAAATTTCCTGTTAAATAAGGTTTAAATAAGCTATAAATTTTATATGTACATATAGTTTTCTAAAGATACAGACTATCTAAGTGTGTTTTTTATAAAGGGATTATGTCAACAAATATTTTTTAATAGTTTTAGTCGAACATGGTGGTCACTCTTGCCCTTGCGGTGCTTACGCACCTCCTTATATTCTCAATCAAATTGGTACCTGATTTGAAACTGCATCTATATTCTTGAAATCTTATTGTTCTTCTCACTGAGCTTAATCCCTTTTAACCATATTTGTTGATAATTTTAAGGATTGTAGGCTTTTAAATATTTTGTTTTGTTTTTTTCAACTGTACAGGGTTTTCTGTTATTTGAGTCAAACTTTTATGAATATCGTTCTTAAAACTTCACAATTATATAATACTATAAATACAATACAATAAAAGAGGCAAGTCATAAAACTATTTTCAGGTCGAAAAATCTACAGTATTCAGTTCTATAATAAGAACGGAGTGATAGCATGTTGCATTTTCTCTGACAAAGGTAGGTTATCACTACTCATTTGAATATATATATATATATGTCTGTTAACACGATAGTGGCCGTAAATATGGTCCGATCTGATGAAATTTGGTACAAACTTGTAAAGTGGTAATTGGAAGAGATCGTAAACCAACCCGATCGGGTCACGGGAAGGGGGGGAGTGAAGGGGGTTAAACCGAAAATAGGGGTTTTGAGTTTTTTTTTTGAAAAAGAAATATAGTCAAATTTTTGTTTTCACTTTTGAATTCAGCTAAAAACATTTAGTATCTTGAACCTTGCTCTATGTCCATTGGCTACCAAGATATTGAAAGTGGTAAACACAGTACGTTTACCCCCCCCCCCCATGTTAAACCTATGGGAAATAATATATTAACGAAACTCGGTTTGTGGCTTCATCTAGATAAGGTCTAACAATTGTCTAAAATCCCTGATATTTAAATTTTTTGTGGCAGCAAACCTGCACACTCATTTCCTCTGTTACCTTAAAGGAAATAACAAATGTTCTACATATTCCTCATTTTTCAACTTATCTTGATAAAACTTAGTAAATGGCTTCTTCTAGTTCAAATCTACTAAACATTGAATAAGACCACCCAATTTTAACATACAATAGATCTAAACTAGATTTATCCAAAAACCAAATTTTATTAAACGAGATAAGTTAAAATGGAAATCCGTAAATATAACTTTTGAGCGTTTTTTTAGTTGCCAGGTCGCATACATACTGTTTGTTTTGTTTACAAACAATGATTTAAAATCATCATCGCAAGTGGTGTCCATTTAGAGGGATAACAACGTTTTAAAAACTACGACAAAACAACACTTCATTTTTTCCGGATTCAGAATATTTTAAATTTGTAATAACTAAAACATCAAATTTTTTACTCTGCACTTTACAATTTGGTGCAATTTTAAATAAGTGAGGTTAAAAAAGGGGTAAGCACCGATGAACAAAGTAAGAAAGAACAGACACACAAGATTTGTATGAACATTTTGTACCAAAAAGTTTCAAACATGAGAATTATGTAGTAGCTTTTTTATACAGGAAATCACATTTAATTAAATAAATTAATTGTTTATTCACTTGACATCCTAAAACGATTTTCAATGGGCTTATGAAAATCTACAAGTTAACAGAAAACAATATAAAATAATCTGATTGTAATCTCTTGAAAATGTTAAAAACAGTTTTATTTGGCCTTCACCCTTTATAATCGATTCGTTGGGGGATTTACTGTGTCATATCACATTCTCATCATATTCAATGTGTCAGTCATTCTGTGAACGGCAAAATAAAATCGCTTCAATTCATCCAACAGCACTCCGAACTTGTAGCGTATGAAGATCCCATTTATATCCAATCGATGCTTCATTCACTGCTATCGATTGGAAAACGAGCGCATTGACGATTACAGTGTCGTTAGTATCTATTATTTCTACTAGAGGGATAAGGAATAAATGAAATAAAATACTAGCACTAAAGGTTACTAGGAGTACGCTTATTCTGCGCGTAATGGGATGAGTGAACTCATTACCAAAGCATTATTTTGTCAATTTACGAGCAACGTGTGTTTGTATTGTTTCAAAAGTTCTAAAATAAATGACAATTAGGCCGGCCACACACTGAGGCGACAAAATGTTTTTTGTGTGTTGTTGTTGAGCAGCTGATAAAATGTTCAACAAGCCATAATGGTTTAAATGTTTTTTCCTATTAGAATTGAGCAAACCTAGCTCTACAAAACTATAAGCGACGATTAAATTATGTTTGCCAAAGGACATGAGAGGGCTTCGCCTCCCCCCCCCCCCCCCCCGGGCAGACACCACCCCTTTTACTCCGCCCGTGATTAAAAAGCTATGATGGTTTGAATGTTTTTTTTTTACTGTGTAAACATAGCTCTACAAAACTATGAACCACTAATAAATTATGTTTGCCAAAGGAAATGGGGGGCCTGGCCCCCCCGCACCCCCCATTTACGACACCAATGATTGATGTGCCATAATGATTTGAGTGTTTTTTTTTTTTAATAGTATATTGAGTAAACCTTGCTCTACAAGGCTATGAGTGTCTAATAACAATTACGCGCCAAAATTTTTGTGTGCACCCCCCAAATATACTCTGCCCATTATTAACATGCCAAGATGAATGGATGTTTTTTTTATTAGTATTGAGTAAACCTAGCTCTAAATGACTATGTGCGACTAAAAATAGTTACAGGCCAAACCAGTTGTTTCAAAAAGGCCATGGGGGGGCTTCGCCCCCCCACACCCCCCTTTAAGCTGCTATGATGGTTTACATGCTTTTTCTCTAATAGTATTAAATAAACCTTGCAATTCAAAACTATCAGCGACTATACAAGCCAAAGCAGTTGTTTGCAAAAAGGACAACAAAACTATCGATGGCTCTACAAGCGACTAATTACACGGCAGAGCAGTTGTATGTAAAGGGACATGGGGGGGCTCCGCTCCCATGCCCTCCCGCAAAGCAGATGTTTGCAAAAGGACATGGGGGGGGGGCTTCGCCCCCCCACACCACCCTTTGCACTGCCCATGATTATAAAGCCATGATGGTTTAAATGTTTTTTCCTATTAATATTAAATAGACTTAGTTCAAAAAAACTATCGATGGCTCTACAAGCGACTAATTACACGGCAGAGCAGTTGTTTGTAAAAGGACATGGGGGGGGGCTCCGCCCCCCATGCCCTCCCGCAAAGCAGATGTTTGCAAAAGGACATGGGGGGGCTTCGCCCCCCCACACCCTCCCTTTGCACTGCCCATGATTATAAAGCCATGATGGTTTAAATGTTTTTTCTATTAGTATTAAATGAACCTAAATCTACACAACTATCAGAAACTAATTACACGCCAAAGCAGTTGTTTTAAAAATGACATGGGGGGGCTTCGCCCCCCAACACCCCCCCTTTAGGCTTCGCCCCCACGCCCTCCCGCTAAAGCGGTTGTTTGCCAAAGGACATGGAGGCTTCGCCAGCCAACACTTTCTCCTTTACACTGCCCATGATTAAGAAGCCATGATAGTTTGGATGTTTTTTTTTACTGTGTAAGTCTAGCTCTACAAGATTATGAGAAACTAATAACAGTTACACGCCAAAGCAGTTGTTTGCAAAGAAACATGGGGGGGCTTTGCCCCCCACACCCCCCCTTTGCACTGCCCATGATTATAAAGCCATGATGGTTTAAATGTTTCTTTTCTATTAGTATTAAATGTATTAGCTCTACAAAACTATCAGCCACTAATTACATGCCAAAGCAGTTGTTATAAATGTTTAACACGCCAAAGCAGTTGTTTTAAAAACAACAAGAGGGGGCTTCGCCTCCCACGCCCTCCCGCCAAAGCTGTTGTTTGTAAAAGGACATGGGGGGGGGGCTTCGCCCTCCACATTCTCCCGCTAAAGCAGTTGTTTGCTAAAGGACATGGGGGGTTTCGCCCCTACCACTTTCTCCTTTACACTGCCCTTGATTAAGAAGCCATGATAGTTTAAATGTTTTTTTTTTAGAAACGAATAACAGTTACGCGCCAAAGCAGTTGTTCGCAAAGAAACATGAGGGGGGCTTCGCCCCCCCACACCCCCCATTTGCACTGCCAATGATTATAAAGCCATGATTGTTTAAATGTTTTTTCTATTAGTATTAAATGAACCTAGCTCTACACAGCCATCAGAAACTAATTACACTCCAAAGCAGTTGTTTTAAAAGGGACATGGGGGGGCTTCGCCCCCCCACATCCCCCCTTTAGGCTGCCCATAATTATAAAGCCATGATGGTTTACATGCTTTTTACTAATAGTATTTAAATAAACCTAGCTCTACAAACCTATCAGCGACTAATTACACGCCAAAGCGGTTGTTTGTAAGAAGAACATGGGGGGCTTCGCCCTCCACGCCCTCACGCCAAAGCGGTTGTTTGTAAAAGGACCTGGGGGGGGCTTCGCCCCCCCACACCTCCCTCTTTACACTGCCCATAATTATAAAGCCATGATGGTTTAAATGCTTTTTTTCTAATAGTATTAAATAAACATACATTCACCCCCCACGCCCTCCCACCAAAGCGGGTGTTTGCAAAAGGACTTGGGGGGGCTCCGCCCCCCAATCCCTCCCTTTGCACTGCCCATGATTATAAAGCCATAATGGTTTAAATGTTTTTTTTTCTATTAGTATTAAATGTATTAGCTCTACAAAACTATCACCCACTAATTAATTGCCAAAGTAGTTGTTTTAAAAAGGACATGGGGGGCTTCGCCCCCCCACACCCCCCCCTTTAGACTGGCAATAAATATAAAGCCTTGATGGTTTACATGCTTTTTTACTAATAGTATTTAAATAAACCTAGCTCTACAAACCTATCAGCGACTAATTACACGCCAAAGCAGTTGTTTGTAGGTAGAACATGGGGGGCTTCGCCCCCCACGCCCTCACGCCAAAGCGGTTGTTTGCAACAGGACTTGGGGGGCTTCGCCCCCCACACCTACCCCTTTACACAGCCCATGATTAAGAAGCCATGATAGTTTGAATGCTTTTTTCCTACTGTGTAAATCTAGCCCCCCCACACCCCCCCTTTAGACTGCCAATAAATATAAAGCCTTGATGGTTTACATGTTTTTTTACTAATAGTATTTTAATAAACCTAGCTCTACAAACCTATCAGCGACTAATTAAACGCCAAAGATGTTGTTTGTAAAAATAACATGGGGGGGGCTTCGCCCCCACGCCCTCCCACCAACGCAGTTGTTCGCAAAAGGATATGGGGAGGCTTTGTCCCCTACGCCCTCCCGCCAAAGCGGTTGTTTGCAAAAGTACATGGGGGGCTTCGCCCCCCACGCCCTCCCGCCTAAGCGGTTGTTTGCAAAAGGACATGGGGGGGCTTCGCCCCCCACGCCCTCCCGCCAAAGCGGTTGTTTGCAAAAGTACATGGGGGGGGGCTTCGCCTCCCATGCCCTCCCGCCAAAGCGGTTGTTTGCAAAAGAAGGGGGGGCTTTGCCCCCCACGCCCTCTCGCCAAAGCAGTTGTTTGCAAAAGGACATGGGGGGCTTCGCCCCCCACGCCCTCCCGCCAAAGCGGTTGCTTGCAAAAGAACATGGGGGGCTTCAAGCCATGATGATTTGAATGCTTTTTTCTACCGTGTAAACCAGCATTTGTTTTAATTATGCGAAAATTTTACTTTGGAAAAATACCATTTCCATTTGTTTAATTTCTAAAATCACTACAGGTTACTGTTTAGAATACTTAAAGAAAGAAGTAAGCGAACCATCTAACCCCGTGAGCGTAGTCACGGACATATTCATCACCCAGCAGGCGGGGGACAATAAAGTAGTCATTGACATTGGATAAATCCACAGTAAACCTGGATCTGCCAGGGGCATATTTTCCGTCCAGCAAGGATAACAACCCCATTCGTAATCAGTCTCGTATATACAATTTTAGTGTCGCAGAGATCCGGGTTGTTATCCTTTTGGATCCTCGCCTTTTGGACCACCTTTTTCGGTTTTATTAAGCTTCTGCTTATTCTTTGCCTTGGCCCACAAAAGCTCCTAGAGCTCTTGCTCGGGTTCTTGATCCGCTTGTGTGGTGCGGAATAACTGGTCACGAGGACGGCGCCAATGATGAGCCGTCCATGGATCCGCGACCTAATCATCTTATTTTTGAATCCGGCTATCCTGACTTTATTATTATAAAACTAATTATACTACTATATATGCAAATTTAATTATTATTTTTGTGAATTTCGTGCTTGATTATGTATAGTAAAATTATGTAGGAAACAAATCATTAATCTACACATCTACAACTATAACATCCTACATTCTCAATTCAATTTCCTACACATTTAATTTTTCTTAATATAACTGATCGCATGCATCCTTCTTGGTACAAAAGTTTGTTATTAATACGATTTGCGCTATAAAATGTATTTTTTATCTCAATTTTAAACAAAAATTGCGTTTGCTGGGATAAAATTCACATTTGTTTCACCAATGTATTTTTATACATGCAATAGTATCTTTACTCATTGTTTTTTAATGTTTTATTAATTTTACCTAAAAGAAACAATCAATAAATATTTTCTCTTAAATATATGGAATCAGCTGTTGGTAAAAGTAACATAACAATGTGTTCCTGTTGGTTCCATCTAGCGTCATTCATATAAACTATCTCGACTGCGGCAACAAAACAGAAATGATCTATCTGAATTTTTATATTTCTAGGCATTGTTTTTTCAATAATAAACGTTTTAACGTAGACTTAAAAAACTAACAATTGATAGGCATGTAGCATGTCATTTAAGTGTTTCGTGAAATACTTTTTTTTAATTCCACTGTTATTTTCCTTTTATTTTGAAACAGTCTTTATTTGTATCCCGTAGTTTACTAAAGTAAATTATTGCCCAATGTTAAACTTATGATGATTTTTTGCAAGTTAAAGTATTAAATTACTAAAAAAATACTAAACCAATATGCTTCATAATTTAATGGCATATTCCCTGTGAGATACTTAACGTTTGTGCGAAATTTGGAAGTGATTCGTGTAGCGGTTTTTTAGTTACCGCGTTACGTACACACACACTCACACACACACTCGCACACACACTCACACAGTGACGGACAACGAATCTTCAACTCCGCTGATACATAGACTCGTTCACTTCGTTCACTCATCGACTAGCCATTGACCAAATTAATTAAGAGTTGGAACAACAAACTTAAGGCCCTTTTCACACTGGGCCACCATGGTGGCGACACCGGTGGCGCCACCATGGTGGCTACGTTACATTAGCATTGATTCAAATAGGACATCTTCACACTGAGCGTTGGTGGCGCGGCCAGTCGCTCCACCACAAATGCGGTACTAATAATAATAATAATAATAATAATAATAATAATAATAATAATAATAATAATAATAATAATAATACCTTTTTCGCATGGGAAAGGTGAGGTCACCTCAGTGTAGGTACTGCCCGAAGGAGGTGGATGATGCTCATCATACCTTTTTCCGGTGCAGACGTTTCGCTGAAGATAGGAGGAGGCTTGTTTCTGCAGTCGGCGATCTATCCCCAGACGTCGTTGTGGGAGCAATGCTTCGCAACGAAGAATCCTGGAGAGCGATTGCGCTTTTCGTGCAATCCGTACTTCGGCGGAAGCGAGATGATGGATGCTTAGGTGACCTCTAAGTATCCTGAAACAGTGACTTGACCCGTCAGGGCGCAAGACACGCGGACCAGTGCTGAAGTTGTCCGATAAGGGTTCCGGCCTGGTTTTTCCCCGCGGCTCCGTAGGAGGTTTAGTGGGTACACCTCGACCAACATCTGAGAGGGAGTCCCACACCGTTCCTTGGGTTCGCGCATAAAGCGTTCCTCCTACGTAAAAAAAAAAAAAAAAATAATAATAATAATAATAATAATAATAATAATAATAATAATAATAATAATAATAATAATAATAATAATAATAATAATAATAATAATCTTTATTCCTTAGAACAAATATATTTGCTTGGAATGCGTAAAAAATGTATGAGTTTACGTTAAATATTTTAAGACAAAACTGTACAAAAATACTTATACAAGAACAGATAAAAAAAATTGGTTCCGTCCCAGTATTGAGCCCAGTACTGAACAAGGGGGGGAGTGCATGTTACCGGACCTAAATCCACGAGTGGCTCAAGTACTCGCCCACTGAGTAAAAGGCTTCAGACACCAAAAGGCGCTTAAGCCTTATTTTTGACAAGCTTGGGTTTGCTGCCTTATCAAACGAGCGCGGTAAATGGTTTGCAAAACGAACACCTGCCTGAGAAGGCAATCGCTCGTGAACCACCGTCCGGTGTTTCCCCGTTCGGTAGTTCTCCCTGCCTCTCATGCCATAAGAATGGATGTCGCATCCTCGGGTCAGCACGCATTTCGATAAAAAAATGATGTTGTTTCAAGAATATACAGGCAGGGCAAGGTAAGCAACCCAAGCTGTTTGAAAGCTCCCTTGCAAGACTCTCTGTGGTTCAAATTCGCAATCAATCGCACGGCTTTCTTTTGAAGCTTGAAAAGGCGACTGAAATTTTGGTTAGCACAACCGCCCCACACTATTATGCCATAGGCAAGATGGGGATAAATGAGACCATAGTAAGCTGTCAAAAGCACTTGACTTTGGCAGAACCTGGAAAGGTACCTAAGTACATAAATGCCAGAGGACACACGCTTGCAGGCGTTGTCAACGTGGTCTTCCCAGGTTAAGCGATTGTCAATACAGATTCCCAAAAATTTGGTGCTGTAGACTTCCTCAACTATGGTCTCGTCCACCATCACTGCGGAGGAGGAAAGAGTGATCGGTTCACGAAGCCGAAAATTTATGAATGATGATTTTGATGCATTGGATTTGAGATTGAGGCTACAAAAATGGGGTTGCGACTGAGGCTACGGTGGCTCGGGGTTGCGATTTTCAGAGCCACCAAACTGGTGGCGCGACCACGTCGGCCCTCTCCAGGCGAGTGTTCGTGCTGTGTCATGAGTACCGATAAAGTAGATACGGAGCGATTTATTATGTTGGAAATTGAAATATATCTGCAATATGGGACATGACATCTAATGAGTCATAACCACAAGTATGTGTGTAGCTTTTCTGTAAATATGAATACCAGACAGGGATGCGAAGAAGAAGGCGTGGACGAACATTGTAGACATCTTTATCGGAAAAGAAGATAAAAACTACGTTTTTTCCCAAAGTTTTCGCAATTTCAAAAATATTTAAGCTAAAGCACTTGCTTCTTTGACGTCCATGATTGAACTGTGAGGTTGGTGGCTGCACTGGTGGCGCATGCACCTTTGACTGGCCTCAATGGTGGCCCAGTGTGAAAAGGGCCTAACGGTCTTACTTCCTCGTACAGCTCAATACACCTCTAAATAGACCCTCAGGTGTACTAAGTATAAAATTTATCAAGTATATTTATCAAGCAGTAAGCAAGTCTAAGGAATTCTTTAATTAATGACACGAGTTAGGACCTGTCCAGTGACAAATCTAACAGAGTAAAACCAATTTTAATTTTCAATCAATTTCAAGCAACATGTTTTTTTTAGTGTATGGAGTGAAACAGTTTTTGATTGAAATCACGACTATTTAGAGAAGATTGAATATAGGCCTATCACATTCAGATATTTTACATTTTACATTCTTGGAGAGGAAATAAAGTTTGAATAAGATGAGATAAAATTATGAGTGTTTGAGATATTATTTATTAGTGTTATTGCAAAGTTTTATTTAAATCAGTTCATGCCATATAGTTAAAACTATATGACAAATCATAATATTTAGATTATTAAATATCGAGGTTTTGTTATGTTTTGTTCTTGATGCAATCGAATAGTCTTGATGTCGGTTATTCATGAATCGGAGTTTCAGTTTGATATTTTCAATCGGATTTAGGTTATAATATTTGGGGATGCCAGATCACCTGTATGCTCATATTCTAAATCACACATTTTAAGGTATATTTAAAGAAGCCGTTTCTTTTATTTAACAAGAACCCACTTACATTCTTTGTTATACAGGGTGTTTTTTTTAAACACAACCCATTTTTAAGATTGAATAATTCATATATAAATATGAAATAAGTATTGTTTTATGGTTCTTTACGTTTCATACAATCTATTATTTAAGTCTCATAACATTTAGTTCACCTTATATGCTCAAAAAATCCGCCAGAGGCATTTGTTTGAAGTTATGCTCTCTCCATCAAATTCCCGAACACGTGTTGCTAGGTACCTGTTTGAATTTCTTGCATTACATTTCTTTTGTTTGTTTTGAGGTTCTGAATATGATGTGACTTTTTTTTAGGCCTTACTTTGTATGTATCCCCAAAAAACATAATAATATAGTGGGGTCAAATCCAGGGATCTTGGGGGGAAATAATCCTTCACCGATAAAATCAAGTTTTGGGTTGCATTTTTAATGTGTGTGTCTTTAAGCATGATAACTCGCGTAAAATGGTACGATCTAAGTGAAATTTGCCACAGTCATATAAAGAGGTAATTATTCTACGAAAACAATTCAAAAGCTATTCAGCACCTCAAAACAAACATAACAAATTTAATGCAAGAAATTTAAAGAGGCACCTTGCATCACAGCAAATTCATGTTCGGGAATTTTATTGAAAGAGCATAACTTTATACAAATGCCAATGGTGGACTGTTTGAGCACATAATGTAAACTAAATGTGATCAAACTTAAATAATAGGTTGTATAAAATGTAAAGATCAATAAAACAATACTCATTACGCATTCATGTGTGCATTATTAAATTTTAAAAATGAGTTGCGTTAAAAAAAAAAACACCCTGTACCTCATTTGGAAAAGTATACCGGTCATTTGTAATTTGTATAGTGAAAACTGCTGGAACAATATTATTGATCATCGCATGGAAGACATTGTGACACTATCAAATGCATTCAAAGCAGATTGGTCAGAAGCCAATTTTAGCTTGTAAGCAGTATGGATACGTTATGTTTGTCGGAAAAAATATGGAATTCAAAATGGAAATGATGAAATAAATTAAGTGACATTATTTTGAGACAAACTACAATTAATTTGTATTCAAATCATAAACATTTGCTGGAAGGCTTTTTTTCCATGCAACAAGTTTGCAAAAAACCATGGGCGGATTTCCGGGGGTGCCAGGCACCCCCTGGCACCCCCCGAAATCCACCCATGCTGCAGTCAATGCGGCTTTTACTATAGGTGAAATAAATTAAATTTTGAAGTTATGTGAGGAATTTCTAATTCTTATCCATATTAAAGTTACAAGTCTTAGTAATAGTACTTCTAAAAGTTTGACCTGTTGACCAGTTATACCACTGGTAATTTTATTCCAGTAATACAATGAATTTATCTAGAAAAAAATCACAACAATACGTAGACTTCCCCATTGAAAGGCGTTTTATGCTGCGCAACCCCATTAATAATCAACAAGCTAAACTCTATTTTATTATGCTGTTTTGTTAAAGTCATGAAGTGACACGGGCTGCTAGTAGTTATTCATAAAAATATTCGGCCTAATATGAACAGCTTCTTATTATTAACCTGGAAATATTTATTTTTAACTAGCTGCAATAACTGCAAAATAACTACAAACTACCATACATTTAGCCGATACTGTTATGAAGAAGAGCCCAGAACTAAATTAACTACGAATGAAGTTTCTTGGAAACTGCTTCCATCACAATGAATTGTTAACAAGGACTGAGGGGTTACTCTGCCTTTATTGGTAACCGTTTATTAATAAATCAAGAAATGGAAAGCCTTAAAAGAACAACAATACGTGTCTCATTGTTTATAGAGTGTTGAGCACCTGCTGCTGTTCAAAGTAAAGCTTTTTCGGAGGAAATGTTACTTTCTTAAAACCTTCGTCCTTTTAGTGGTGACAATGGAAGATGTTTAATGAAAATGTCATTGTTTATGAAAATAGAAGAAATTTACAATATAAAAGCACATCAAATATTGCGTACATTGTTTGTATGCGTTTACTGAAATAAAATAAATTAAACCTTTTTGGAATTTAATAATCAACGAAAACATTATGTTTTTGTAAGTAGGATACTGAATTAGTACACAACTTAAATTTTAAACAGCAGTTTGCTTTTTTGCTTTTTCAAACTACAAAACACATTCCATGCAGAGGTAAATTCGTAAAGGTTTTATTGATATGAGGAATACAGTTTAGTTCAAAATGCATTTGAGTTTCTTCAACGATTATAGTTGTTAACTAGTGGTACTTGCTCATAATACTGTTGTTTCAAAGAAACGTTTTCTTTCAAATATTTGAATGGCATGGCAAGGAACCCAAGAAAGATTCTTTTGAAGTGATAAGAATTTTCGGAGCGCTCTTAAAATCATCGTGCACTCTTACAACGTTTTATATCTTAATGACAGAAGAACATGTTCGCCTGAAACTCCACGTACAAGTGACCGGTAAAAAAAGTTTTTATAATTTTTGAGCAAAGAGAGAACACTGATACATTTGGAGAATTTCTTTAAAGGAATAAGCTATGACCGTAGGTCTCATTGTAAAACCTAACTAAGTCCGAGAGCATGATAACGTTTTACTTTGGGGCTCCTAGAAGAAAAAAACACCAATCGTTGGAATATATATAATTGCATGTATTCTTAACACACACACACACACACACACACACACACACACACACACACACACACACACACACACACACACACACACACACACACACACACACACACACACACACACACACACACACACACACACACATATATATATATATATACATATATATGTGTATGTATATTTATTTATTCATACAGGATGTTTGTTTAAAAATTCGCTCATCTATTTTAGCGTTCTGTTTGCTGGAAAAGTTTACTAACACAGGGGGAAGTAAATTACACATGACAATTTCATCGCCTAACAATTCCCCTCGCACCCGAACCCCTAACTTTAAAATTTCAAATGTTAACATACCCTTCGTGACATATCAAATTAAAGCGCTTAAAAATGAAAAATGGTGGAAGAAAAATTTCTATTCTTTCATGCGTTCTTGAGATAACACATAACTCAAAACGTCAAAGAAAGCGTGTTTTCACCATTGTAACCTTTGTAAGATCTTTTATTATTGAAAAAGTAAAAGACATTCTCGTGTGATGATTGAAGGAAACAACTATCACCATTGGGGCAGACATTTTTTATGATACAATTTTATACCCTCTCTAACCCACTTCTCAACCCCAACCCTAACTTAAAAAATTAAAACTTAAAATTTTCAAATGCAATAAATACCCTATGACATATCAAATTAAAAGTGACGAAAAAAGAAACATTTTTCACAAAACATATTTAAAATCGCATCACATGTTCTCAAGTTAAAGATTCCTGATAAATATTATTAAAATAAAGTTTTTGATATAAATTTGTTTTATATATTTTGTTTTCTGAAAAATGTTCCTATTTTCATCTCTTTTAATTTGATATATCACTAGGGTAACAGGGTAACTATCGCATTTGAAATTGTTAAGTTAGGGTTGGGGGTGAGAAGGGGGCTAGAGAGGGTTTATAGTTGTATAGTGAAAAATGTCTGCTCAATGGTGATAGTTGTTTCCTTAATCAGCACACCAGGATCTCTTTACGTTTTCAATATTGATAGAAAAAGGTTAGGCCTACTGTAACTTGATATTACATGATGAAATGTTAAAAGTAATAAATAGCCGTAAATTGTATGCCGTTAGTGTTAGGCAGCAAGCTATCAAATGTCCCATGACAGGTGGGAGCAAACAACGTCCACGGCAGCCACAATACGTCAACTGTAGAGACAATAAATACAGAGACACTCACACATCACAATGACACAATGAATACCAGCCTAGCATACATAAACTGTTACCTCATCATCCTCACTATAAACAACAGTCACCGAGTAATGTTTATTATGACCATTCATTATTATCTGTCTTAATTTGAGTAGGAAAATATTTGTGCTTGTTACATCGTTAAATTAAATAAACGTATCTGTTAAATCGATTAAACCATAACTTAATCACTTTCCAACTGTAAACCCACAAAAGCTATGATACAAAGCCGCGTATCTACAAATTTGTGTTTGGTATATATTCTATTCGCAGCCAGAAAGTCTTTAAAAAAATTAATGATAACCAGCAGCCCGCGTCACTTCGTGCTATTAGCTTAGTAAAATAGGCTTTAATTTCATGTTGATTATGTAGGGAGTTTTGCAGCGTGAAATACCTTACAATGAGGAAGTGTACGAATTTTTGTGACTTTTTTAATCTATATAATTAATACGCCAACACGAAATTTGTCTTATGAACTCCTCCGTCATTTCTAAACCGATTTTGATCATTGACGGCTCATTGGAAAGAGCGTGTCGCGTAGATTTGCAAACTGGCCTTACATTTTTGAAAAAGTCCCTTGGGCTCTGCCCCATTGGCTTTTAAAGTTCCCATGTTATCCTTATGAAGAACATAATTGTTTACATTTTGATCAGCTGGATAATTTAATTGCTGTTATTTTTTAATTTGTGTAAACATAACCCTCAAGACGGATCGTGTTAGCATGATTGTGTTTTAAATTTGTCGCCATTTGAATTATCGCTCTGCTAGAGTAGCGCACGATTCCGTGCGCTCGGATCCACTAGTTGTCTAGATTAATTCTTCGTGTCATAGCACTGAAATAAAATTTCCAGTAGGCTAAGACATTCACCAACAAGTTAAAACAAAACTTCATTAGTTACTTGAACCACTACCAAAGTGGTTAAATTAACTCTTTAGTAGTTATTTTAACCACTACTACAGTGATTAAACTAACCATAAAAAGGTTGTTGGAAACATTAACAAACTGGTTGAATTAACCACTATTAATAGTTATTTTCCAAAAATGTTAGCGCAGAGTTTGGGACACGAACCCGGGCCGCCCGCGTCGTAGGCGTGTACTTTACCTCTGAGCTACCGCTGCTTATTCTCATAGTCAATGTTATGTATATTAAAGTTTTATCTTTCATTGCAATCAATGTGACAAAAACCGAGAGAGAGTATTTATTTTGTTATAAACAAATGTGAATTGGAAAAAGTTCACAGGTTCTACTACAGGTAGTAGCACTTTCGCTGCATTTCAAAAGCCTCCTCTGTGAAGGCTTTTCATGGTATATTTTCCAAACCCGCAAAAGGCACATCTAGAGAGTAATAGCTTTAATTTGAAACCAAATATGTGAGGAAATTAAATTCTAAAGGTCGATCTTGTTCTGGACAAAATCCCAGAAATTCTTTTAATGATATAGAAGATATAGAAGATATTAACAATGTCATTATTTATTTCCTACACACATGGTAGCAGATCATTATTTAAGGCTACTGCAACTGATACGCGGTTTTAATTTAACTCTAAAAAATCATATAGTGATTAAAACTCGTATTTAGCCGACAGACTTCGCCCTCTGCCGGACAGCGTCGATGACCACAACGCGTTCATCCGTTTCTGAAAATGATTGCTGTTGTTCCTATTGATTGAGTAGCGCCACATAGAAGACATAAGACAGAGGTCGCATCTAATGTTGCGCTAAATATGTGTCGAGCAGTGCAGTAGAGTGGGCGTGGGGGGTAGGGGCGGCGCCCGGAAGTCTATTACAAAGAACTATACTACTGGAGCGCGCGCTGGTCCTACAGAGCGAGCCGGAATCCGCGGTTGCGTCGGGGGCCTGCAGGCGCCAGGGCGGGGCAGGTACACAGGCCGCGCCAAGGCTCAGGCATTACGATAATGCTGTTGCAGCCTATTGCAGCACTTTAAATGCCTTGTAAACTCTGAAATACTGTCTTGTCATATTTCAAAATGAATGTGTTGTTAACGTTTGATAATTGTTTTAACCAATTATATTTCATATTGATTATTTTAATGCAGAATATTATGACTTATTATAAGATGTTACTGGTAAATTTTACATTTTCTTGAAAATTAGGGCTAAAATGTCTAAATATGTATTAGGTAAGATAAAACAATTTTTAAATATAAAATGTATTTTATTTTAAGACAAGTTTTACAGCTTATTTCACAAGCATCAGATGCTTAATCTACAAGTTAGAAAAAAATTAACACTGTCAACTTTTGCCTTAACTTAGACTTGTTTGTGATTTGAAACGTTTCCTGTTTGGCAATGTGATGCGATATAATTTTTTAAAAATGAGCTACGGATTTGATCAACGATAATTTGTGGCTTCCATGGAATTCGTCATTGCTTAAGTGATTTTTAAAAATAACGCCTGTGAAATTGTTACATATTCTCAAGGTTAAACCGTTGGTAGTAGCCTTTTTTCAGTTAGCTTGAGAAAATATGCATATTAACGATTTTGAAAACACCAAAATGTGCCCTAAGTACTTTGCCTTTTGATTTAAAATCTGTAAACCTCGTGTGTGATCTAAGGTCATCATCACTTTTATGGAGCAATGTACTACATTCGCGGACGCGCTATCTTCTTGCTCCGTTTTAGCATCCGCCCGGGTACAAATAACGTAAAAAATTCCAAATAAGGCATTAAATTAAAGGTCTGAATCTCACAATTACTATGGTACCAATCATAAATGGTTTAGAGGCAGTTTACACAACGTAACAATCGGTAACCTAGAAGCTTGGCCTAATATTCATTAGTTACTGCAACCACGGAATAAACTTGTAACGTTCCTACAATGTGAAAACTGTCTCTAAAACATATTTATATTTGGTACCATTGTATTTGTGAGATTCATACCTTTAATTTGATACTATAATTGTGTTTTTTCAGTTTACATTGTTTTTGTAAACATCAGTTTAGATTTGACTTTGTTTTTATCCTGGCGCAGCACGGATACATTCTCTCACAAAAACTAAGTTAATAACCAAACTACGGCTTCTATTTATTTTTCAAAAAATATTATTTAAAAAATTCAATTCCTTAGCAATAATATCCACCGTTTTTTATTTTACCTGACCAAAAAATACAAAAAGTAGCAGCCGACTACTTTTTTCGTGTCAAGTTTTAAAGTTGAATAAAAACTTATGACTTTTTCTCATGTTTTAAATTAGACAAAAAATTATTTTTGAAATATAATTGATACTATTACCTGTCAAAACTAAAGGACTCCTCACATGCAAAATTTCAACCTTTTATCTCAGTGCTAAGTGGTATAAACTTCGAGTTAAGGCGAGAAGGCGGGAAGTCAAACCAGCATATCTACGATGGACACGCCAGCTTCGTGCCCTTCTTCAGCCCGCGCGTTCCTGGATGCAATCGAAACACACCGCTGCATGCGCCCGGAATCTACAACACGCGGCTTATGGGCAGCGCGCGTTCCAGTAGTATAGTTCTTTGGTCTATTATCGCCCTATTGTTTTACTTCCTGGTGTTAGGTAGTTACTCGAAACACTACTGCCATATGAATGCGACCTCTGCTTATTTCTTCTCTGTGGTAGCGCGGTAATCGTGCTAACAGTGTTCGCCCGCTTCGGAAAGTGATGGCATCACTTAAAAACATATTACAATCATCGCAACCTACTAGTAGTAGAACTCATCTGTTAAAAAAGTAAGACGGAGCAATAATCAGAGATTTTCTGAAGTTAGAAACTACTAAACACCATTACTCAAATTATATGTACATTAAAACAAAGTTAAGTATTGAGATGAAAAGTGTGTCGTGTTAGATTATGTTTATCATTAAATCAATTTTAAAATTTTCAGTGAGTTTCATTACTTTGTAGTGTGCTATTTGCTGTTTTATCATTCCGGGTTACTTCAGTTTTCATTCTGTTACTGCGAATCTTGTATTATATTATGATGATTATTCATTTTTTGTTAGTCTTTATTTATTTATTTTACGTCTTTTTACGCGACTGGAGTTTTAGGGTTTTGATTAGGATCGGTCCAAACCCGATTCTTTTACTATTAATCGATGGTCATTAGTTAAGTTGTTAAGCAAAACAATTAATCATAGTCCAATAACTAATCGCAACTGGACCTAATTTCGACCCTTGTCAGTATTCGAACAGGCATTTATCTTTTATTTGTTTTGAAAAAAAGTGATTGAAAAATATTTTGTAATTTTTAAAGAAAGACCTAAACATTTATACTTGTCCCTCTTTTGTTTTTCCTTGCCATAATTCTGACGCATCCCGTTTTTTATGTACGATGAGAGTAACAGAGATCATTGAGATCGTTTCCAGAGCCATTCCCTCCTTATGTGCAGTGTGTGCTAGTGTCGATCGTACCGTAAAGCCGTGTGCGTTATGAAGGCACTCCTTATATTGCTCTCACGTTATTACGACTTGGGTATATATAAATGTGTAAGTATCAGGCACTTTTCTATGAGAGAATAAATAAGTTGATGAATGTCAAATGTCCTGCTTAGATAAAGTTTGATGGTTTCTATTATGTGTTTGAAATATTAATCCAAAGTGAATAAATAACTTGAAAAAACAACATGGTTAAGATTTTGCTTTGAATTTAGCTTGCACGTTTGTCAAACCGACTAAAATACTATTGTTGGTAAACCCGCACAATCATTTGTGTCATTTAAAAGTTTTATTTGAAAGTCGATTGATATTTTCATTTGAGTTTGGCAGCCTTCAGGCTGTTGGAAAGAATTGTGAAAAAGTAAGCCAGATTGTTACTGTTCGTTATAAATTACCTACTTTTAGTTAATCAGTAACATAGTTATACAGGGTGGAAGGAAGTTAGTGTTAAAACATTTTATTTGATAAACTACATGGTATTTCTGACAAAATGGCACAGATATAAGTTTCCATAACCTTGCAATAAGTGAATAATGGATAAAATAAGATTTTTTCAAAATTTTTGTCCTTTCTCAGATTAAATGGCTATAAGTGCATCAAAAATTGTGTTTTTATGGATTTCAATCCATTATTTAGAATCCTCATAAAATTTTCAATAAGGATAATACATAAATATTCAGTTTCAATACCTTTAAAACTCTTGTTTTATAATTAAAGTCTAGATTTGTGTTTTCTGAGAAAATTTAAATTAAGTTTGAAGCGGGTTTTCTATGTTATACTGGACTTGAGAATGTGTCAAATATCATAGAAAACTTGCGCTTTTAATATGCTTTAAAATGATGTATAAAAACCTACTATTGCTCTTTTTCGTTATTCATAGATTTAACAGTATGTGGAGAAAAACAGGGTAAGGCTGAAGTTTCTTTTCTGAAAAAAAAACCCGTATGTCCCTTGATACATTGGCTATAAGTGCACTAAAAACGATGTTATTGTGGATTTTATTACCATTTTCAGAATCCTCGTAAAATTATTAAGAAGAATATTAAAGTATAATAAGGACGATTCATCATTTTGAACTTCTGTTTTATGGTTTAAGTTTGAAATTTTGTTTTTTTACGAACACGAACCGAAGCTTACGACTTTAGTTTTATGTCTTATTTGACTTAAGAGTGTGTTAAATACTATCGAAAAATTCTTCATTTAATAAGCTTTCAAATGATATACTACTCTTCAGGTTTTATTGAAGATGTAACTGAAATATTATGTCATTTTAAAAAGTAGGTAAGTTTATTGTAGGGCGAAACACATGCTAATGAAAGAGAAACTCTGCCATGATTTTGCCTCATCACAATTTATTAGTAATATATTGTAAATACCCGGATAATATCTTAAGTGTAGTATATCATTTGAAAGCTTATTAAATGGAGAATCTCTTGATAATATTCCACACACTCTTAAGTCAAATATGACATAAAAATAATGTCATAAGCTTAAATTTGTTTTCGTAAAAAACAAAATTTTAATCTTAAACCATAAAACAGAAGTTAAAAATGATGACTCGTCCTTATTATACTTTAATATTCTTCTTAATAATTTTACGAGGATTCTGAAAATGGTAATAAAATCCACAATAACATCGTTTTTAACGCACTTATAGCCATTTTATCAAGGGACATACGGGTTTTTTTCAGAAAAGAAACTTCAGCCTTACCCTGTTTTTCTCCACATACTGTTAAATCTATAAACAATGAATAAGAGCAATAGTAGGTTCTTATACATCATTTTAAAGCTTATTAAAAGGGCACGTTTTCTATGATATTTGACACATTCTCCAGTCCAGTATTACATAGAAAACCCGCTTCAGACTTAATTTAAATTTTCTCAAAAAACACAAATCTAGACTTTAATTATAAAACAAGAGTTTGTAAGGGTATTGAAACTGAATGTTTATGTATTATTCTTATTGAACATTTTATGAGGATTCTAAATATTGGAATGAAATCCATAAAGACACAATTTTTGATGCACTTATAGCCATTTAATCTGAGTAAGGACAAAAATTTTGAAAAAATCTTTTTTATCCATTATTTACTTATTGCAAGGTTATGGAAACTTATATTTGTGCCATTTTGTCAGAAATACCATGTAGTTTATCACATAAAATTGTTTAACACTAACTTCCTTCCACCCTGTATAAAAAATAAGCCAGATCCAATAAAACGATATCATTAACGAAGAAAGGGCTCCATCAACCATTCAACCAAACTAGTGTCATTCTCTTTTTATCATGATTATGTAGATTAAGGAAATTATTTTTGTAAAAACTTTATACCAAGGCTGGCACATGAAGACTAAACCAATGAAACATATTCCATTGCAGGTTTAATCACTCGTAAAATGTATATTTTTTTATAAAACCTAAGTATTGTCCACGGGAAGAAAGTGTATGCAAAATTATTTAATTAGACTTTGAAACAATTTATTAATTTGGAATTTACTGATATGACTAATAAATATGATTTTAAATTATCTTTCCATCTTTAATGACCTATTAAAAATTAAATTCGAACCGTAGTTCAGTTATTCAAGAAGTAATGATTGCTCTGTTGTTTTAGGGCTTTATTTAAATGAAATTCCTCTGAGGTATCTAAAACGAACCCTTTGTTGTAAATTTAAACCACCTCTGTATTGTTCTCAGCATTCTTAGAACTGTGTCCTTCATCTATGAGGTGTTGAAAAAAACTCGATTTTCGGGGGTTAGGTTTATGTCCCTTATTTTTTTTTACCATAGAAACACCCCTGTGACAAATGTAAAATTTATCACATTCATCGCAATTGAGCTTATAAAATGCCACTATGAGACAACCTCTGTCGGAAGAGTCCAAGATCAGGAGAACAAAGTCAGAGTCATCGCCTTCGGCTTCAGCCACAGTCTGCCCGTGCCGGCAGCTGCGATAATAGTGTCAAGTAAAGGAAAGGGACATTGCGACTCGTCTGTCTAACGTTTGCGTGTTAAGTATTTGTTTATTGTCTCACGAAATGTGTTGTGTGTCCATTTGTCAGTGTTTGATGAGCAATTGCTCATTCCATATTAAATTGCGCCTCCTCGACCGACAACAAATTCAGCTTGATGTGGGATTGACAAGCTACTTGAGAATGGCGCAACTCAGATTCAAATTCTGGCTGTATTTTACAAAATCAACCATTGAACTGGAGACGAAGTGGTAATTAAAAGCCATATTTATAATAATAGACAAGGATTTTTTCCAAATATATACATATATATGATTTCTGTGAAACCCTTTTCTCAGCCTCTGTGCAAAGTAGTGGAAATCTAGGCATAGGCCTACCGATAGAATTGTATTTTACTATTTATGTGCACAATTCCATTGGAATTCATATTAATATTTTAGATATAAAGGAAAATAGAATTTAACATTTAAAAAAATTAACATTGGTCTTATGAGTTGCTATTTAGGTGATGAAATAACAACAAAACGTAAGCAA
This sequence comes from Flexamia atlantica, assembly GCA_035578135.1. NCBI lineage: Eukaryota > Metazoa > Arthropoda > Insecta > Hemiptera > Cicadellidae > Flexamia > Flexamia atlantica. The sequence goes on along the minus strand of JAQJVK010000001.1, from coordinate 80,516,651 downwards.
ATGTCATCATATGTAGCTAATACCACATGCTTCTTTCAGCGAATTTCCTTAAAGGAATAAGCTATTACCGTAGGTCTCATGGTAAGACCTAAGCCAGGGACCATGTTTTCGTTTCATTTTGGGGGCCAAAAAGAAAAAAACCACAGTTCGTCCGAATTTATATATAGATAGATATACATACATACATATACATATATATATATATGTATATGTATATATATACATATACATATATATACCCGTTTTTAATTATAGTCTTCAGTTTTCAAGATATTGACATGTTCCTAATAAAAACCCCAAAAAATATGAATTTTTAAAAAAACGATGTTATATAGCTAAAAACGGGTTGCTATCGGTTCAATCGTTGCGGATTGAAATCCGCGTAAAAAACTAGTTTGAAACGATGGGTCACAATACCATCTTCATATCTGAAATAACTTACCTCATTTGGAAATGGCGGATCCAAGATGGCGGCCAAAAAATTTACATTGGTGAAAGTTAAGTGTAAATAGCTTAACAATGACTGTTGGTGGTTATTCGTCACTATCTAGCATTATACTGTGTGGTTATGGGCCTATTTGATCAATTTGTAATGTTTGAATTGATTTAAAATAAATGAATGAAAAAAACTCATATCTTGAGAACCAATCAAGGTATTAAAAAACAAATTGCGGCACTGCAATCAGTGAAAAAATCTAGTTTGAAATAATGGGTCACAACACCACTTTTACATTTGAAAAAAATATATGTTGCATCCAATATGGCGGATCCAAGATGGTGGCCAAAACTGGGTACCCCCTCAAAATGAAGTATTAACTACCCAATAATGATTAGGGGCGGTGTGGAATTGATATTTGGATAAATACAGGAAAACGTTAAGGGGGGACTATTATGGGACATCCGGTATGTTCATATATCTGTAAAAGACTACATGTAGAGGAACAATATTTTGTTTTCTAAATAAAGTACTAATTTTAGTACTGATATCGTCCTAATTCGTGTTATTACTAATGTTCTTATTTGTACATAGGCATAGTATAATTTTCGTGACATGTAAACATTTATTTAATTTGCATAGGTTTTATGCTATTTTAAATTTTAAAAATGTTTTTTGTCATGTTATTTTAAACTACTAAAACGTTTGTTATGTTAATGAAAATTACAAAAAAATCTGAAAAAGTTTTGTATGAAATAATGACTAGCTTACTGTTGTGCATTACTACGGCCCAAGGCTTTGCAAATTACATTTATATGTAAATGAATTGAAAAATTTTTATGCTCTTATAAAAAGAAGTATTTTTATTTTTCATATTCTCTTCCTTACTGTTATATATTTGTCATTATTTACTTTTATTTTAATTTCTTTAGCATACTTTAATTTTCAAATTAACGATTTTAAACGCAAATAAAATAATCAGAAGTAAATAAAACCCCAACTGTGTTCAATCGGATTTCCCCTATAGAGAAGAAGCTATTACAGTAGGTTTCATGGTAAGACCTAGGCCCGATACCATAATAACTTTTCGTTTTAGGGCCCTCAGAAGCAAAGAAACACCATTCGTTCGAATTTATATACATACAAGGTGTCTCAAATGGGTTGCGGACGAACTAGTAGTCCTACATAGATGAAACAAAATCATATTCCAATAAATCGACCGCAAGGAACAACATAAAAATATTTTTAAGCTTTTTAAAATACAGGGTGTTCCAAAAACCGGGGGTCATGGGTTCGAATCTCAGAATTTTTAAATGTAAACATATGTTATGTTATGCATCGATGAACAATTTGATGAAAACAGAATTCACTTATCTTTATTCCTTTTAAAATGGCAGCCATTTTCGTGAAAGATATTGGTATTTACGGGGATTCCCTGTATCTCGAGAACTATAAAACATATTTTTGGTCTGTTTACAAATTATTAATCCTCGTTAACTCAGCTTTAATTTGATATACGACATGCCAAAATTTAAAAAATAAAAGTTTTTGACAGTTCATTTTATTACTTTCTCCCCCCTATACATAGTATATGGAGAAAGTATTGTTTTCGTCAAAATTTTCTAATTTGAGTTGTTAGTGGATATATTCGTTTTAGTGCTCCCTGAATCCAAAAAAGTGGTTTTTGGCGTGGTGTCTGTCTGTATGTCTGTCTGTCTGTCTGTGTGTGTGTGTGTGTGTGTGTGTGTGTGTGTGTGTGTGTGTATGTATACAAAGCTAGAGACAACACCAGTGGTCCGATTTTCATGAAATTTGGCATGTAGGTATAAAGCCGTGGTATCTCCAGGTTTATTTTTCATTTTTTAGAATTTTCGATTTTTAAGGGTATTTACCCCATAAAAATGACAAAAATCCAAATTTCTCAAAAACGGCTGTAACGATTTTGATCTAAATTTCATGTTTTTTACTGCTTAAGATGACAAATAAAATGACACCATCCGCATGTCTGTGAAAATTCAGGTTCAGGAGTTAGGCGGTTTAAGTGTTAAGAAATTCATATGTTTCAAATTTCACAACAACTGTAACTTTTAAAGAAAATATACTTCCAACCATTAAATTTGGCTTGAAAAACTAAACAATCTAGTATTTTGAATCATTAGTCTGGTTGCAAAGATAATTGATATTTTAGTTTGGTGGTAAACGCAGTACGTTGTCCAATGTTATTCTTATGGCAAATATTAAAAAACCGATATCTCCGTTATTTACTGACCGATTTTGATAAAATTTGGTATATGTTGGTGTGATAGTTAACTGTTAATTTGTTTTATTTAACTATATATGTTTTCTGGTTTTAAATGACTTGAAGGGAGAAATTATGTGTCAGTTTCCGGATACCGTTTATTTATTTAGGTTATAATCATGCAATGTTCTGAAGATGGAAATCCTCGAAATATGAACACTTTTTGTTAATGTTGGTTTTTTCTTGATTTTATACCGGGTGTTCAAAAAGTCCCGGATCGGCTTCGTAATTTTTTAAATATTAAATATTGACCTACGAAACTTATAGTAGTCAGTGACCCCCTACCTCCTCAGGGGGACGACCCACTAGGAGTCAGAAGAAAATCTTAAATGTAAGCATAGGTTGAAATGTACATCAAATCAAACCTCTTTTTGAGTTGAATACAATGCCGCAAATCCGAGCTCAATCGGATCACCTAATCCAAAATGGCGGCCGTGTAAACTTTACTCAATTGTATTTTTTTTCTACCTTAAAAATTCGATTTAATACGTTCTAAACGTTTGTTCGAGATGCGGTTTGCGGCATTAAATTATGCTTTATTAACCTCTTTAAAATGATATACATATCGACCTATGAACAGCCTTTGTCATAAACCACTTCCAAGAGGGGACGTACCTTAAAGGATGTCTTATATGGATGATAACCAGCATAGGTATTGCTGTAAATAATTTTGAAGGGCATGGATTTCTCGACAAAATGCCGCAAACCGTATCTTGAAAGGACGCTTAGAACGTCTGAAATCGAATCTTTAAGGAGCTTAAAAATTGCTGTTGAGAAAAGTTTAAACAGCCGCCATTTTGTCTTAGGTGATCCGATTTAGCTCGGATTTGCGGCATTGTATTCTACTCGAAAAGGGGTTTAATTTGATGTACATAACATCCTATGCTTATATAAGATTTCCTTCTGAATCCTCGTAGGCCGTCTCCGTGAGGAGGTAGGGGGTCACTGAATACGCGCCAATATAGTATTTTGTGTCCTAGAGACATGTTCTAGGTTTCGTAGGTAAATAATTGAGATTAAAAAAATTACGGAGCCACTCCGGGACTTTTTGAACACCCGGTATCTTTATATTAATAGACAAGCATTTTTTCCATAAGGGTTTTGTCCTCCTTTTTTCTCAGTCTGTGTGCAACGTATAGCAAAAATCTAAGATCACCGATAAAATTTTATTTTTCGGTAGATGTGCAGAATCCCATTGAAATTTATATTAGTCTTATAGAAATGTAGAAAATTGAATTTGAAATTTCATAAAAATTAACATTAGCCTTATGAGTTGCTGTTTTGGTGATATTATAACAACTAAATGTAAACAAAGTTAGCATCATATGTAGCTGTTATCACATGCTATTTTTCGTAGAGTAAAGATTTGATGTAGAAAACAAGCCACAGTTTATTGGGGCATGGAGTAAAAATATAGAATTTGATTGAAATCAGGACTACTTAGAGAAGATTAAGGATATCATACTCAAATGTGTTCCATTTTACATATAAATGGGAAAAAATAAAGTTTACTTGCTTAAATAAGATTAAGAGATGCAAATTTGCTGATAAAAAGGGAAGAAAAAGTACATTAAGTTATGTTCCTACCATCCAATGTACTAACTGATCGACATGCAACCGGCAGGGCCAGCGACGGGGGGGGGGGGGCAAGTGCACAGGGGCCTGGACTCTCAGGGGGCACGGATCCACGCGAGATTAGTAAAAATGGGGCCCAGAATTGAGATAAGTAAAAAAGGCGGGTTTCTCAATTGCACACAGGCCCGAAAATCCTGTCACCGGGCCTGACAACCAGAGTACAAATGGACACATTATATTCAAATTTTGTTTTTATTGGTGGATATTGGTTAAAATATAAATTACATTTTAGTGATAATAATAGGAAGAGAGGGAAGGAGGGAAAAAGTTCCAAATGGGAGGAAAGAAGGGAGGAGCGATGGTAAGAAGAGAATGAAGGAGAAAAGGAGGGAAAAGTGGAAAGAAGGTCGGAAGGAAGGAAAGTAGAGAGAGAGTGAGGGAAGGAATTAATGGAGGGAGGGAGAGAACTGTGGTAAGGGGTGTACAGGATAAACTGATTTGATGATGACTGAAGTTTTACTTTCCTCTGAATCAATATTCATTCTTAAAAAAATAAACATGGAATCTTAATAAAATAGTCATGATCTTAATAAAAACCATGCCATAAGCCAGAAGTGAAATGAATAATTAGTCAAGGATTGAGTCTTTCTCTTTTGTTTTTGGTCCCCAGTTTGGTTATATTATGTGTTTACATGGAAACAATGTACTGTAAGAAATGTATTTAGAAACGCATTGGTATATGCGGGGATCATTTACAAAATTAGCTATCCTTATTTGTCACTTTGAAAATTGGTCGAATTTTCGACCACTGGCGATCTCTAGTATACATAAATATCATATATTTAATTTCGTAAGGCGATTCTTTGCTTCAAAATTGTGGGCGTCTGGCAAGTTGTAGAAAGATGGGAGAGCGCTTAAATTAAAGGTCTCTATTCCGTGATGGCGGAAAAAATAATGAAATCCCTTGAAATTCACCAGAAAACGAGAAATAACGTAAAATATCTGCCATTTAAAAAGCATTGTGTTCTAAAAACGTTTGCCTTGTTTACATTAAACATGTGATGCTGATACTTGAATGAAAACCATGTGTAAGCTAGATATTTCAATATAAGGTGGATTCAGTTTTCTATGAAGGTATTTTGTACTATAATAAATCAGGATTGTTTGAATTTTCCCTCATTAGGGGCTTTTAGCCCCTTCAAGCCACTAGTATGTCCGTAAACACAATAACTCTCGTAAAAACTGTGCGATCCTAATGTAATTTGGTACGGATATTTAAAGTGGTAATCACTTGGACAAGTTCACAAACCAGCCCGATCGGACCACCGGAAAAGGGGCTAAAGGGAGACAAACCCCCCAAAAATGAGTTTTGAGGATTTCACTTAGAAACATACAATTTTTCTATTTTTTTAGCACCATTGAATTCCGCTTGAAAAAAACAACCAATTTAGTATTTTTAATTATTGCTTTAAGTCCATTGGTTACCGAGATATTGAAAGTGGTAAACACAGTACGTTGTCCCAATTTTAACCTTATGGGAAATAAATAAAGTTCTATATCTTGCTTATTTCTCAACGTATCCGAATGAAACTGAATATGACCTCATTTAGGGGATATCTACTAGATTATTGCAAAAAATATCTAAATTTCACACTTTCATGGCAGAAAACCTGCATACTCATTTCCTATGTTATTCTTATAGAGTAAATTATCGTTGTACGCTCATTTTAGGATTTAAGTTGATTTTACTTAATTTGAGGCTCCGTCTAAATGATTTAATTTTAAGCATTTGAAATTCGCTGAATATGCAGGTCTACTGCAACGGGGTATTATAAAATAATTATACTAGGTAGCAAATTGCGAGCTTAAAATAAAATAGCTCATTCTCTGTATGATTTAAATTGGGAATCAAATGTTTAAGTTATTTTGAAGCTCACGATTTTATGCCGCCTAGAAGTATGTTTCATCACTGAGGCCAAAAGCAACGCTTTTCGTTCGTGGCAGTTTTGCGTAAGGCTCAGGTCAATTTGCCTAGTTGCGAAAAGCAACTTTAGACCCCTGCAATGAACCACATTTTTAGCCAAGCTTCGCAACATATTGAGCTATCCGCTTCACAAAACAAATATTTTACAACTGTTTTACCCATAAGGGTTTTCTCACTGAAATGGCCTATAAACTGATATTTAAAACAATCAGCTGATTGTTACGTAAGTGGAAGGCCACACCCTTATGGAAAAGTCTGATGATTCCAGATATGGAGCCCAGATCTCGCCAGATCTGGTTATATATGGTTTAATCTGGCTAGATCTGGGTGCCAGATCTGGTTTGATCTGGCCAGATCTGGGGAACAGAACAGTATTCTAGAACAGTATTTACAATCTGAACTTTTAGAAATAGGTTTTAAAATAACGATTTAAACTACATAATATGTTTTCAAGTAATAATAAAGTTCAGATATGGGTAAACATATCTTTCTTAATACTTAATAAGAAAATAAAGTACTAAATACATTTAATCATTATAAAAATAGTACAATAAAAAAGTTCAAATTTTTCACAAAGAAGATTAGTTTTAAAATGTTATCCTATAATAATATGATGAAATTATAGGTACTAAGACCTATTTAGAAGGAATAAAATATATAGTAGTTGTTGATAAACATAAAATGTAGAAAGATTTCACAGAATAATACATTTATTATGACAATAATTGTTGAAAATTAGAATTACAAAATATAATAATATTGTGAAAACCTTGTTTTACTGAGAAGACTTAGTAACTGATTAAAAATTGTTTTTCTTAATATTGCCTAGCAACTTTTAGGATTTTATACCATATGTATCAGTTCATTCTCTACATGGTGGGGCAGTCGGTGGTCACTACACGAGCCCCCTGGGAAGACTGGAAGTCTATGGTAAAACCCAAACAAAAAAAACACAAAAAATGCATAAAAAAGTCCTTGGACAAGTTATTATGTGTTCAAACTTTTTCATTAGGTTTTCAAACTTTTTATTGGGTATTTTCAAAAGCGGGCTTCACTCTATCTAGGCTTACTTTAACCTGCGAACCGTGCAGCATAATGGTGATGGTTTTATCCCCTTTTTCGATAACTTTATGTGGTCCAGTGTACGGGTGTTGTAAAGGTTTTTTTACACCATCTTCCCTTAAGAAAACATGCGAACAAGTGTCCAGATCCCGGAAAACAAAGCTCTGTTTTGTTCCATGCCTTTGAATGTTAGTTGGTTTGATTGAAGCAATCTTCAGTCTTAAGCGTGAAACAAACTTAGTTGGGTCTTCTAGAGGTGCCAACTCGGTTGTCGGGACAAAATATTCACCAGGGAGGCGTAAACCTTGACCGAAAACCATTTCCGCAGATGAAGTATTCAAGTCCACACGGAAAGCGTTTCTTATCCCAAGAAGTACTGCAGGCAAGGATTCGACCCAAGAGGAGGTAGAGTGGCACATGATGGCTGCTTTAAGAAACCTATGGAATCTTTCAACCATTCCGTTAGCACAAGGATGGTAACCAGTTGTCCTATGTCTTGAGAAACCGCACAAATTCCCTAATTCAGTAAAGAGCGAAGACTCAAATTGTCTACCCCGGTCAGTTGTGATTCGCAAAGGCACTCCGAATCTTGAAATCCAGCAAGTAAAAAGGGCTGATGAGACTTCTTCGGCAGTGATACCCTGCAGAGGATGAGCTTCCGGCCACCTAGTAAATCTATCTATTACTGTGAGACAGTAGCGTAAATTTCCTACCCGAGGCAAAGGGCCGATTATATCAACATGGATATGTTCAAATCGACATTTCGGTAAAGGAAAATCGGTGATAGGTGTGTGGACGTGACGTGTGATTTTGGAACGTTGACAGTCTTGGCAGGACAAGGTCCAGTCCTTACAATCACGGTTTATTGAAGGACAAACGTATCTTGAGGTCAACATTTTCCTCATGCACTTAATTCCTGGATGACTCAAGCAATGAACTGAATTGAACACTTCTCTGCGTAAACATTTAGGTATGTATAATCGTTGTTTATTGTCCCTTGTATCACAGTAGACAAAAGAATTAGAGCCAGGGACCTGAATTGGTTGAAGACGAAGAGAGGTATTGTTCTCTAGAATGGACTTCAGTTCCTCGTCTTTAGTTAGAAAAGCCGCTAAGTTGTTTAAATCAATTTTCGTATCCTTGTTGATGCAAATAGATTCTATCCTCGAAAAATTGTCAGCTACTATGTTAGAGGAACCTGAGACATGTTGAATGTCAGTCGTAAACTGAGATATAAACGTCAGATGATTGGTTTGAACTGGAGGCAATTTATCCTTCTTTTGTTGAAAAACAAAAGTGATGGGTTTATGGTCAGTGAAAATAGTACAAGGATGAGCTTCTAAAATATGTCTAAAGTGTTTAACAGAAGCATAAATTGCGAATAACTCTCTATAATAAGCTGGCCAAGTGGTTTGTTTAGGCGTTAGTTTCTGAGAAAAGAAAGACAAAGGTTCCCATAATCCAATTTGGTTTAATTGTTGCAATACTGCTCCTATTGCAGTATTCGATGCATCACAAAAGAGTGCTAATTTAGCATTCGCTCTGGGATGATGAAGCAACGTAGCTTGAGCTAAATGATTCTTACATTTATTGAAAGACTCTAATAATACATCATTCCAAGGTACCTTTTGGTTACCTTTCAGAGAAGCAATAACTGTATGAAGTGGAGCCTGAAATTCCGCGGCGTGAGGAATGAACCTTCGGTAAAAGTTTAGCATCCCTAAAAACCGCCTTAGACCTTTGGCAGTTTGTGGTAGCGGAAAGTTCTGCAGTGCATTTATGCGGTCAGGGATGGGTCTAGTTCCGTTAGCTGTGCCTTGGTATCCCAAAAAAATCACAGAGTCAGAATTGAATACCGACTTTTTCACATTTATTAAAACTCCATATTGGACGAATCTTTGGAAAATAATACGAAGGTGTTCTTCGTGTTGTGCAGTATCTTTTGAAAATACTAATACGTCGTCGATATACGGAAAACAAAAATCGAGCCCCTGTAAAACTTCATCAATAAATCTTTGAAAAGTTTGCCCAGCATTTCGTAAACCGAAGGACATGAATGGAAACTCAAAAAGGCCAAATGGAGTAGTTATTGCAGTTTTTGGAACGTCTTCTTTGTTAACCGGGATTTGTGTATATGCTTTAACAAGGTCTATTACAGAAAAAACCGTACTCCCGGATAAACAATTAGAGAAGTCTTGAATATGTCGAACAGGGTAAGAATCAGGAATGGTGCGGGCATTCAGCGCTCTATAGTCACCACACGGGCGCCACTCATCATTCTTTTTGGGTACCATGTGTAGTGGTGAGGACCACGGGCTTTTAGAACGGCACGCAGTTCCATTAGCAACCATTGATTCAAACTCTAATTTAGCAATTTTGTATTTCTCTGGAGCCAGTCGCCTAGGTCTAGATGAGACTGGGGGACCAGGAGTTGTCTTAATGAAATGAACAGTGTTGTGGGGTATAAATCTGGGTACGCCCAGAGGTTTTGTGATGTCCGGAAATTCTGATAACAGAGAGAATTGGGATGGGTCGGAGGTAATTACCTTAACGCTAACCTGTTGACTACTGATAAGCTGACATTTACTCTTCAGGTTCGTAATGCTATCAATTAGGAAACCATTACGACAATCAGGTAATAACGAATAGTAGGCCAGGAAGTCTGAGCCGATAATGGGAGTAGAGACTTTAGCAATAATGAAATTCCAGAGTAGAGTTTTCCGGAGCCCTATGTTTATGTTGAGACATAAGCTGCCATAAGTAGGGATGTCAGAGTCATTTGCAGCTCTGAGTTCTATCCCGGTTGGTCTTAAGGGGTCCTGAACGAAATCTTTAGGTATACAGCTCACATCGGAACCTGTATCTACCAAAAATTTGAAACCCGAATTTTTATCAAATACCTGTAATCTGGTACTGCTTGTGTTTGGAACTCCGGGGGGTGCATTGAGTTGGTGTCTAGGTAAACGACAACTAGCCGACACCGCACCTAGTTGCCGAGTGTGTTTGTTGAAGAAGGGTAAGTGCAAGGGGTCACACACTTGGTTGCCCTTGACCCAAAACGATTGTGGTACCAACAATAGCCGTCACTATGGGGACCGCCAGTACCATGTTGATCGTGTGATTTATCACGGCCTCGTAATCCGAACTGAGCATTTTTAAATGCAGACAGGTCGTCCGATAGACATCGAACCTTTTCCTCTAGTATGGATAACTTTTCTAGAACTGCTTCTGTTCCCAATCCGCGGTTAGGAAGTAATGTAGGAAAGGCATTTACAGGCTTACCTGTTTTGGAAGATATAGCACAACAGCTCACCAAAGGCGGTGGTTGGACCTCCAGAATGGCATCAGCTGTCACCGCTAATGAGTCCGTACTAATTCCAGGTCCCGTCAGTTGAGGTTGTAGAATGGCCTGTACGTGTGATGGGAGACGCTGCATCCATATGGTCTTCTGGAGGGTGTCCGGCACAGTACTGCCAGCCAGAGATCGAAGCCTCCTGAGGAATTGTGACGGAGCGTCGCTTCCTAATTCCTCATCATTGAGAAGTTGCTTGATCCTCTTGCGTTCCGGGACCGTTAGTCACCTAATGAGTTCTTGTTTGAGCCTTGTGTAAGGGCTTTCTAGAATGGGATGTAAGAGCAGATCTTCCACTTCTGAAGCCGTGATTTCGTCCAAATGAGTGACAACGTGAGTAAAGCGAAGATCCTCGTCGGAAATGCGCCATAAGGCGAAAATCGCTTCAACTTGTACAAACCAAAAGCGGGCTTCACTCTATCTAGGCTTACTTTAACCTGCGAACCGTGCAGCATAATGGTGATGGTTTTATCCCCTTTTTCGATAACTTTATGTGGTCCAGTGTACGGGTGTTGTAAAGGTTTTTTTACACCATTCAGTCGGCAGTCGGGCAGTCGGTGGTCACTACAAAATCATTTATTTTGAAAATGTCCAGTTTGAAATATTGGGAAAAAAGGTGTTTTCAAGAGAAGGAATTTTAAAACAAATCTTTTAAGTCTTGTAAGATTTTTTTCAATCTTTACAAGTTTACAATCATATTTTACAGTGTAACTTATTTTCATCACTGATATTATTTTTACACTAAATACAATAAATATTTTACAATGATAAAAACAGGACATGATTACACATCAAGAAAATCAAATGCTATATATTTGTTTTGTATCAAAATAGAATTTTTGTACACTATGCAAAGTATATAAAAATATTACAGAACATAATTTAAAAAATCATAGGACACACTAAAACATAACAACGAGAATTACTGTGTGTGTATGAAATTTAATAAAATAAAATAATATTTAAAATAAAATAATATATAATGTATATTTTTTCAAAAAACCTAAAACTAACTTATATACAGCTTGAATAATGGACTGTTGAAGTTATTTGTGCAGTCTCCTAAGTCTATATTTGAAGTCAGTTATAAGTCAGCTGTAAATTAATGTTTATGTAAATTAATGTTTTAATTATTTTGTGGATATTTTATGTTTATAATTTTAAGTTCTTTATAAACGTTTGAGATAAAATATGTTTAACAATATTTCAATAAATTGTTAGGGTATTTAAGGATTTTTATACAATTTGTTATAGGGTCTAATAACAATTATTATTAGTTTATTTTTAAACTAATAATTGATTAAAGTACATAGATTTAGTATTTTTATGATTATATTAGGATGAAACAGTTAAAAAATACAAATTTGTAAAGAAAAATACTTTATAATAAATTAAAATTACAAACTAAACGTAAATTTTCATGCCATAAAATGTCTTGATGTAAATTTCTGGAAATACAATGATTGTTATTACAATACCGTAATGGAATTTAAAACTTTGAATGTATGTCACTTTGAGTCTCAAGTCAATTAACAAAATTGTGTTCGATGTATATTTCTGAAAATACGATAAGTGTTAGTTATTTTGCGGTTAAACTTTAATACTTTGAATATGTGTCACTTTTAAACTCAAAAGTAGAGATTTCAATATAGTGATGTGGCAACCCTGATCATCTATCCGTCAGCCTTTAGTATGTTTAAACGGAGCGTGTTACCGTTAGTTGAAGAAGTGAAGTTTGAGGTTATGTCATGTGAATTCTTTAGTTTTCTGTTTGCATCTTCCTGTGATTTAAAGCTTTAAGTTATGTTGAAAGAACGAATTGAATTAGTATATCAACCCGCTCAGTATATCAGTATTAATGGTTTAACTAATTCCGGGCCGTGGTCCATTACGTTAGTCCACCGTTTATGAGATAAAGTTCAGTTGTTAATCCGGTGTTGTGTGAATAGGCTTAGTTAGAATGATGCATTAGTTAAATTAATTTGTTTTGGGACAAAATAAATAAATGTACCCAGAACCAATTTGGACAAAGGGTAGTAACCATTCTTTAGGTAAAAATCGAATGATAGGTTATATCATCATCATTTTCGGTAAGTTTAACCTATCAACTGCGCGCAAAGATTCCTATAACTTATGTTTGGGGAGTATTAATTAGGCTACACTGGTGATTAAATTTATTCATCAGTTGTATATTTAATTCAGCTAAGATCAGTGTGTTAGCTGGCTTAAGGATCAAGATTAGGCCTTGGTCCTATGTCAGTAATAATAGTGGAGCTTGAATAGGGTTGTCATAATTTTTTTTAGTGATTTCGGGACACTTTTTCCCGGAACTTTAAACCCCCATTTAACAGACCTATCCTCTCTCCCTGTGATAACGAGATACGCATAAGAGTTTTTTAAGCTTAGTACTGATGCTTGAAAAAAAAATGCAATAGGCCTAAATAACTTTGGTAAGAGTTCCGCAGAAGGTGCACACCCGGTCTCTCTTAGGGTCACAGCGGGAACCGGGTGGGAACTAGGCCTAACTATCAAAAGCCTGCAATCAAATTGGTTCGATATATCGATAGTTCACTTAAATGTACATACCAATGTGGCCTTTCGATTCGAACAGTTATCGGATGACACTGCGACGGCCCTGTAATGCCCTGTAATGCGCTTTGTTTCCTCTTACGTAATTCCATGATCGCTAACGTCATGTGAAAACAAAGAAAAAAGAATCGATGTTACACTAACACCGCACCCTAAACAGCAAATAATTACGTAAAAAACTGATTAGGCCTACTGTGTAATCTTCGCTGCCTATTAATAACCCCCTGTTTATTTGGTGGTACCCATTTTGGTGAAGCCAAGCCAAGTCGTTGACAATCGATTGTTCCCTACTCAACAACCCCAGTTTCCACTGAATCCCCTAGATGGTAAACGGTGAAATATCGATTGTGAATATCGTTATATCGTTCATACGAGGTGTTTGGCTATCGACAGTTCCCCACCCAATTATCCCAGTTATTTCCACCGATACCCCTAGATAGTGAGGCGAAGCATGCACCTTCTGTGGAACTGTAGCCCTAACTTGTAAACATTTACTAGCTAGCCTAATTTAATAGTTACCATAAGAATCTATTCAAATATTTTTAACTAAACAAGATTAATCTTACAGAAATTATTAACCAACACATCTCAACTCAGTTTAACAAGCGGAAATGTTTCTTGATTAGGCTATACATTTTCTTAATTTCACAGATCACATTGAAAATGTTTTGATGAATGTTACCTAGTTAATAAAATATTTGATTACATGATGAAAAAAGGGTTAAAATTCAATAAATAATGTAAAATATTAAAAAAACAATATTGGAATACAATTTTTAAAATTTAAAAAGTCAAACATTATTACAGTAGGTAGTTTTACTGATTTGTTAATTTTTGCTCGCAAACATCATCATTACACAACAGTTCAAAAAGACAGTTCAACATACAGTTCAACAGACAGCAAACAGTTCATACAGAATTAATATCATCATTACTTTTGCATATTCAAAGTTATGACAAATAATTTACAAATTTGTAACCGGTATCACCTTATACTACTTCATTATTGGAGGCCTTTTAATATGGAATACAAAAGTTAAATTTAATAAACCTGTTTCAAACAGTTTTTAAGAAAATTATATTACTATATATTTGATTTTTTCATTTAAATTGAAACCACCATAATCATCATCAGTTTTGTTCCAGCAGTGTGGTCGATCACATCATCTTTTCAGCAGCTAGCTAGCAATCTGTAATTTGGATACACTTGTTTCAACTGAAAATATTACACTTAGTGTAGTGTTTGTTATTTTTCGTTCAATGTGACATAGTCTATGTGGTTTCTTCTAGCATAGGTGCTATAATTCTGAAAGTGTTGAAGGGAAAATGTGATAGTGAAATTTAATGTGCGCGATTTATGAAGTGTTATTGTATTAATTGAGAAAAAATATTGATGGGTTATTCCAATAAGGTATGTAATTAATTAGTTTAATTTACCTATATACACACTTAACTAACACCACAACGGAAATTACCTTTCCTTGACCTTTCTTGGTACTTAATTCGCAAACTAGGCTCAATCATAAAATTACCAATATAAACTAGGCCAGAATAACATGTCAAATGGCCTTTCATTCAATACTTGATAAACTTTCCATTAATATACATTATTTACCAAAATATATATTTTCCTTTCACGATAAAAATAAAAACTATTTATTTGTAAATGTTTCCATAGAAATGTTACTATTAATAGCCTACCTAATGAAAAGGTGGCGGTAATTTTAATTTTAGAAATGTAATTAATATTAACATAACTAATATGCATATTGGTGTTAAAGGTTATCGGGTTAACCTTTAACACCAAAATTAAATTAGTAAATTGTATCAACTAGCCTCAAAGCTCAGAACAACATGTCGAATCGTACTTCATTAAATCTTAAAATTAAATAAATTATTATTAACCTTTTGAATTGTTTAAAAAAATTATGATTTTTTGTACTATTTAAATCCAGATCTGGCCAGATCAAACCATATCTGGCTCCCCAGATCTGGCCAGATCAAACCAGATCTGGCTCCCCAGATCTTGCCAGATCTGGTTTTTAAGGGTCCAAAACCAGATCTGGCCAGATCTGGTTTTTTTTTATCTGGCCAAATCAGAACTTTTCCATAAGGGCACTGTGGCCTTAGTTAGCGTCAGGTTGGATAAATACGAAAAATACGAATAACTGACAACCTCGTCTCTAGCTGATTTCTTTCCACCCCAGGACGCATGTATTGAAAAAAAAAACAGCAGTTTCGTAGCAGCATGCGATAAAACTATCCAATTACACATAAATTTGAACACAAAATAACCTACGCAACTATTGATATCGAGATTTTTTCTCATTTTTATAATATTATTATCTTATTTTTTGGCCCTGCAGCAACTCAAATAAATTTAAATATCTAGTAAATACTACACAGAAAAAAATAGACTTGTTGGAACAACAATAACGTTGGTAAACCGAGCAAAAAGCATTTGCAGATATACAACCTGCAAATGTTTTTGTTGGGTTTACCAATGTCATTTGGTTGAAAAACATTGGCTGGGACAGCAAATTTAATTTGTGGGAACAACATAAATTTTTCCTTCTTTACACTCTGTATATACAGGGTGTTTTTTAACGCAACCCAAAATTTATTTTAACAGTGAAGGATTATTTCCCCCCAAGATCCCCGGATTTGACCCAACTATATTATTTTCTTTGGGGATACATAAAATGTAAGGCCTACGGAAACAATTCACAGGATATTCAGCACCGCAAAACTAACATAACAATTAGTACTACCGTAATAGCTTATTCCTTAATACCGAAATTCCGTAATACCGAAATTCGCTAAAATAAAAATACTTACTTTTATAAGAGCATAAAAAATGTTCAATCCATTTACATATAAATGTAATTTGCAAAGCCTTGGGCCGTAGTAATGCACAACAGTAAGCTAGTCATTATTTCATACAAAACTTTTTCAGATTTTTTTGCAATTTTCATTAACATAACAAACATTTTAGTAGTTTAAAATGACATGACAAAAAACATTTTTAAAATTTAAAATAGCATAAAACCTATACAAATTAAATAAATGTTTACATGTCACGAAAATTATACTATGCCTATGTATAAATAAGTACATTAGTAATAACACGAATTAGGACGGTATCAGTACTAAAATTAGTACTTTTTTTAGAAAACAAAACTCTTTTACAGTTATACGTACTATCTTTATTTCATTTTTATGCGGATGTCAATGCCTGATGAAAATGAAGGAAGCCTCTGAAAGTAAACCCTCTTTTGAGGCTTATCTTGGGGTCTGAACTAGCGATTATGTTGCTAAGTGAGCACAGAATTCTGTGCTCGCTGGTGTTACTTAATTCATGCTGACATAAAAAAATAGGTAAGATTTTTTTTGCAGTGAGCGTTTTGATTCTGGAAACATGATAATAAGGGTAAAATGTTTGTTTCCATATAAACCTAAATGCGAAATGAATTTTCGTGTGGAAAATAGAAAAATAGTGGGAAGTTTCCTTGATAATCCTTAGGAATAATTAAAAAAACTCTTTACTTAAATAATTATTTATGCTACATGGTTTGTAAAAACTTTCTACAATTGTACTTGACGCATTATAGACATATTTGCAATTTTGACACAATATGTCTGCATACCCTGTTGACATACTACTGCGTAAATCCGCACATCGCGGGAACACGACCACAAGACAGTTGTGTCAGAGTTCCCTCAACTTACACAATACTGAGGCGTCTTGTCGTATATAGCGACTGTCTGTTTTAACAGCTCATCTTTAGCTCTCGTTGATGAATCGTATTAATAATCGTGCTAAACTAATATTACTTTAATGAAGTTATAACATCGCACATAATAATAATTAGCATAAAGACCATACTTAAAAGCAAATATAATCCACTGTCATAACTACTTATTTAACCTTTGCAATGGTATGAGCACAAAAATAAGGGAAGGGGTATTTAATATCCTCATGGGGATCTAAAGAATTTTATTTTATAGACTTTTATGATTCATATTTTAGGCGTTGCATATGTCTGCATTTTATTTCAGTCCAGTTAATGTTCTCATTAAATATTTTAATGCTGTAGTAAATGAAAACCAACCTTTTGCTTGAAAAAGTACAACTACGGATGACGTCATTAGTGATAAAAGAATTATAGAATGTATGAATATATATATATATATGGGTTAATATATGGGTTATATATGGGTATATATATATATATATATATATATATATATATATATATTTGTAAAAATATGGAAGATGTTGGTCTTGTGTAATGTTTTATATTATGCAGGTCCATGGGACCTACCCTTTTTGAAGAGCTCTAATTACGTCACACAGAGTATATAATGTTTTTTTGGAAATATTAATGATTCTGAACTTTTATATTCACTGAAAAGTGCTTATATTCCATTATTAAAAAAAACACAGAGTTTGTTGGTCCTTTTTTATAATTCAGAAGATGTTGGTCGTATATAACATGCCATGTATTATTGTTCTCATCTTGCTGGTCCACCATGTGACAAGAATGTGGAGGGGATGAGGGGAAATTTCAACGGACAAATTGTAAAAATTGTCTCATCATGCTGGTCCACTTGAGCAAAATATGGCGGTTTATGCTTGTATAATTAATCACATTAAGCTGGTCCGACCAGCATCTTCTAGTGAAGCCTTTGCACTATCAGACATTGGCCACTCAAGAGCTAAAAATAAGTTGGAGAAATGAATGAAGTTAAATTAAATCATTTTTATTTGATCATACATCATATAGTACATTATATTTTAGACACGTATATGCTTTGAGCACGCGTGGGCCTAAGGAAAATTCACTTTGACTTGTGTTTACACATAATTTCAACAGTCTCCTAACTTTATCTTATCTCTGTGCAGTACTTCTATGGTCACTCATTCACATTTTTACTGAAAAGGTGCGTGTGATCTTGGTTATACTTATACACAAACTGTATGATTGCTGTTTTTGCTGAACCAACACGTAATAAATCGTAGATAACACTATCACCGAAACTCTCCGTCTGCACGCACTCATCAAAACACTGTAGGACGCGCATTTCGGCTTTCGCCATCTTCAACTACAATACTCAACTTCATACTACACTGTGGCTCGTGGCTGCCACGGGTCATGTCGTGGCCACCATTCGCCCAGTAAGCGATTTTTCCAGAATGTGGCGTCCACATTTTGAGACTGCGCATGCGTAGCATGGGTACTGGCAGTAAACGTGGCCGGCGGCCGCGACAGTACCTAGAGGTGTGCTAAACAGTTCCGGAACGAGAACCGCTCCGAACGTTCCGTTCTGGCCTCGGAAAGTGTTATTTTAATAGTTCCCGTTCCGAATGTCGTTCCGGCATTTCAAGCATGGCTAGGTGTTTCTGAACTCTCGTTATTTGCGATAGAATTTTGTTAAGTAATGATTAACTACTATATTTTTATATTATGTCAATAGTACAGTCCGGTATAAAGTAGTTTTTGGAGGAATTTATAGTGATACCGTACACCTTTAATTAGAGTAGTCTCTTAGATACGATTGAGTGGAGATGAAAAAAACGAAAGAATAAAAACTAGATTTAGTTTTAGTTCCTTAAATCTTGTCGCGGGGTCATTAGTAATTTTTTGGATGCTGAAACCAATCTTTGATTTTTCCCGAGCTGACTTAAGCCGAGGGCCGCCGGACCGCCCCTGGCCGCGAACTCGCAAGAGAAGGTCAATGCTGCTCGAGCTGTTTTGAGTTAGGCCCTATTTCAGTCAGTTTGTCAACACACTGAGAAAGGCCTTCGCGAAGTAAAGAATAAGAAATTGCCTCTCTTTTTAACAGATAAATGTATATCTCCTACAAAAATAAACATTTTTACTTTGTTAATATGATTGTAGTATATGTATGATACGGTATGACATTGATGAATATGACAGTGAACAGGGCCGGATTTAGCGTTTTGGCGCCCATAGGTCCAATAATTTTTTCCGTTCCCTAGACTGGTTAAAGTTACTTTCCTAAAAACCTTTATTGTCTTTAAAATGAAGATATATAACTTCATGTGATGTGATATATAAATTTTTATATCAGAGTGTTTATTCTTTCTCTTATTTTTCCTCGCGTTTTTTCTAAATTCCACACCACTTGACTTTGGTTTTTGACTCATTATACAATAAGACTTGACCAACTACACTAATAAAAGTAATTTTCGCAATAAAATAGTTAAAGCCGGTGTCACGCACAACGAAATACGCACAACACATCTATCCTCGGCCGTTGATACGAGCAACACTGATAAGAAGATGCCAGCTGATTTATTGAGAGGTGAGGGTGGTAAACAGTGTCTTGACAATAACATTGCCAAGCGCATGCGCCCCTTATCACTCCGAGCACTTTAGCAGTAGCGCCGAGCTAGAATAATGGAAATACGATGCGTACCGCTCTACGACATCCTTACAGCCAGTTCTCCCTTGTTTGAGATCAAAACTGTAAAGAAGTTGATGCGTAATGTTAAAAAGCAATAAAACTTTACGAACCATTATTGGTTTCAATGATATTAAAAATCAGAACATTTTTGCCTGATGATTTGCTTTTACTGTATATCGATTAAAAAAATATGTTCAGTTATGGCTATTTATTTTTATTTCTAGATTTTTTTATATATTTTTTCCCTCGGCCGTGCGCCCCCTGGAAGCTTGCGCCCATAGGCCCGGGCCTACTGGGTCTATTGGGAAATCCGGCCCTGACAGTGAGTCGGTGGAACAGTCGGTAGCGCGCCGGACTTCGGAGGCGTGGTAGTGATACTGTCTCGTACAGCCACTGCCATTGCTGTTCATTCTTGTACTGTATCGGCTCACTTCTTACCTTGGACGAAGGAACATGTTGAAGCTTGTGTACAGTATTTACAAACAAAAGCAGTTTTGAACCGGATTTTTTGGTTAGGGGATGAACCAAAGACATTTAATTTAAATTATTGAACATGTAATTTAATTATGATATTTTATTGTTATTTCAAGCCAAAATAACCAGTTCAAACCGCTTTTGTTTGTAAACATCCAAGCTTCAACATGTTCCTCATGATGTAGTTAAAAACGTCTTATTTTGTCAACATATTAAAAAATAATCATGTTGCATTGTGAATAATTAACGTACGGTAATAATTTCTTCCGATCCTTTTGGCAACTTCTTTCGTAACTGGGGGGGGGGGGAAGAGAAGGGCTTCTGCTCGATGGGGGTTTAGGCCTTGTGGCCGGGTGTAAAGTGTCCTCTTTTTCAACCTAGGACATATGGTAACCCTACAAATTATGTCTGTAAGCCCCATGATAATGCTAAAATTAAAATTTGTACTATGGGCGGACTTGGCCACAGCATTTAAATTTTAAATCAGACTTCACTAAGTTCATGTCGTCGCTCGTCCCGCTGTGCGCCAACCACTGGCAGTACGTTATTTATCACTGTATATCACAGAATGTTACAGATTGCTCTAGTCCATTAGTTTTTGTACAGTAGTACATTATATACAATTTTTTTATCTTATTTGGTTAGGTTCCGATCGTTTGGATTAGCATTGAGAAAGAACTAGACTCTATAAAAACCATGGGCTAACCACAGGAATAAAAACTAAAAATATGTGTTTACTAGTTGTATCACATTACACGTTGGAGCTATCACATCACACGTTTTCATCGTGGTAAATTTTAACTAATGAATGAATGAATTAATGAAAAAGTGCTTTATTGATAATTTTAACAATATAAACATTGCACACCCTTATACACAAACTAAAACTGCTGTACAGAATAAATATTTAAAGCAATACTCTACTAAATCTACACTTCCATGTTTTTTTTTTGTTTGTTTAGCTTTTGTACTTATATCAGCAATGGTCACATAAAGACCGTCTGCTGGGATGACAGCTTGAAATTTGCTATTTCAAACAAACAGCATGTTAACAAAATATGGTTATAATTACAATTTACTTAGTAGAAATTAAAAATTAAACTCTTGTATGAGCTCCCATCTATACTTCCAAGCCTCTGATAAAAAATTAGCCAAACCACGCCAATCCCTCCCGTTTGAATAATCAATGAATTCTGGGCGAGTTAGTTCCCTCTTAAAAAAGGATCGTTTTCTTAGGTGAGCTAAAATCGGACATATCGCAATAAAATGATACAAGTCTTCGTTTTCATTTAAGTTACAGAGAGCGCAATTATAATTTATATTTAATATCCAGGGCTTGTAATTAAGATTGACAGATTCAGTCAGGGGGGGCAGGGGGGGCGAATGCATAGGGACCCGGGCTCGCAGGGGGCCCGGGCCGAGGAAAATAAAATAAAATTCGAAATATCCCAACAGTGCTTGGAATTAACGTTATTTGTCAAAAATTAAAATAGATTAAGTTCGATTGCTTTACAGCTACTCGGTACGAGTTTCATATCTGATCTTCTGTATTTACAGGTTATGTTTGCAGTCTATTGTTTACCTTGAATGCATAAGTTTAGTAACTGAACTTCTCAATGTAATATCACACGTGCGAAGGTCAATTTCGCAAACTGCACTTCTTTAAGGTCTAATACACGATGGAATATCAGATATTAAACCTGACCCCAAACGACGATCCGAAATCAATTTTACGATGGTTGATTAAGTACAATCGATATTCGTTAATTGATTCAACATCTGATTTTCTAAGAAAACAATAGGCCTATCGTACGATATACCGATAGTCTAAGTTCGTTGTACTGTTGGACAGAACTTGACATCTAATTCCATTGTAGTTCATATCGCTTTGTTACTTTACGAAAATATATCGATAGCATTTTAGTAACGAGATGGCGGATGATGAGAAATAAGGTAAATTGTGTTTAGTTAGTTGATTTATAGTAACGTTTTAATTTAGTTTTAAATTTATGTTTAATTTAATTTTAGTTGTATTATATTTACGTTTGGTATGTTTTATTGTTTGTGAGAGAATCGAATAATATAATTGACAATGGTTTCGGTTGTTGTTTGTTATCGAAGTTTCTTCATTACTGACGTTTGTTGAAATACGAGTAGTACATCGGTTGAGTTAAACATGATAGGTTGATGTTCGGAGTACCGAAAACAAAACTGATCTTCGCCCATGTTAAATACTATTGAGAAGTACAGTTATAAAACCTAAGCATTAAAGGTAAGCAACCGATGTAAACATAACCTTGACGATCAGATATGAAACTCGTACTCAGCTACTCTTTTTATCAACGTGCTTATGCAGAGAATGATAAGCCTCATTGTAATCAATTGTAAACACTGAGGGTGGTGCATCGATATACACTTTATCGATGGGGTGGTGTCGCAGCTATGAGAAATTTCCAAGAACCATGGTGTCAGTCTAGGGCTTCGCTCTTTATCTCCAGGCCTCGCGCCACACAGCAAGAGCAGCGACTCACCTCTCCTTCTCACCCTCCCCCCTTCCTTATGACATCGGACATCCTAAACATCCTAAACGTCAAACAACACGATAGGCCTAAGACTCTGTAGACTCTGTCAGTATTGTTTTATTACCGTGAGATTGGTCCGAGATTGGTTTTGTACAGTTACGTGTTGTTAGAGGATTAACTCTGATTTTATAAAACATACAGGAAGTAGAGCGAATATTTTTTCGTTTGTTTTCAGAAAATAGTTTTATGAAAACCCCTTTCCTGTTGACTATTAGGCCTAATGGTTTTTTGAGTTTATTAGTCGACCGATTTTATTGGTCCGAGTTTTTTGACAATAATGACAACTGATTTTTGTATGACTGACAATCATTTTGGCATAAAGAATTCTATGATGTCATCAAGATGGGCTTATTCAATTTGTGATTCTTCATTCCTAGATACTTATGATTCCGCTGGTGGACATGCGGGTACGACATTCATTCTTACTAAAACAGGGCATTGAGTTTTATTTTACAATATTTTATTTCCGCTCTACTTATAGGGGTGTGCGAGTACTCGAGAATCGAGCTTTTTTCGAGCCGAGTATAAACTACTCGACTCGACTAGACTTATTTCAAAATACTCGAAAGTTCGAGTCGAGTAGTTACTCCCGCCGTTTACCCAAAATCGGTACGTGCGAAAGAATATTACGGCCATTTTTCACAATGTCAATCCATCTTTAACGAATATAACTGAAACCTCGTTTGTTACACTTGAAGTAACAAGTTATTTTTAGTTATTAAAGACACATAAATTTGTATATCACTCTATCTTTTCTATGGTTTGAGGGTTGAGGTTATTTGTTATTACAGCTCTTAAAAAATTACTTTTGTTATATTTTAGTAACCATTCCAAATAAATAAAAACTTGTTTTTTTTGTTGATAGTTATATGAATAAAAATGTACCTGTGTGAATAACTCAAAGGAAATATTTTAATCATGAATTGATTCAGGTATTGAGTCAGGTAAATGGTCATGGCTTATAGTCAGTGTTTTAATTTCATTTCAAAACCCAGGTAAGCCTTAAACACAAGTTAGGCTTGAAAAATATATCAAATCAAGAATAATTGTGAGTTAAAGTAAAAGGTTTTCTTTCTTTTTTTGGTATGATTTATTTGTATATCTGCTCTTAGTTCAGTAACTCTTTTAAGTTTAATTACCTCAAAATTGCAATTTGTATTTGAGTAATGATAATAATTTTTTATCGTTATGTAGAAAAATGATAACTATTATATTAAACTTTAAAAAAACTCGACTCGAAAAAAGCTCGAAACTCGCGGGTATTTTTCAAAACTCGACTCGACTCGACTCGACTTCAAAAATCACTACTCGCACACCCCTACTCTACTACAAATCAAACAAATACACAACATTGTCTCACTGCTGAGAAAAGGACGGAACATTTAATATCAAATTATCAAATAAAATCTCAAGAAAGTAAATTTTTTAAACTGCCATTCCAAGTTCCGTGCGGGACATTTTGACCATGATCACTAGTTTATTGACTGTAAAAAATATTTAATCTGTTCTTACAGGATTCTAATCCTGTACAGGAGACTAATTCTTCATTACTGGCTTTTATAAAAGTTAAATTAAGATTTTGGTGAAATCAAGTTTTTTGTTTTTATATTTAATATAATTTACTGTACTATATATTTTGCTTATGTAATAGAAAAAGTTATTTTAAAACGAGTAACCTTGCTTCATTATTGATTTTCACAAAAGGTTCAATTACATTTATTTTAGTTTGATAAAACCTATTACTGCTTATATAATAAAAATGTAATCGCTTGACCTCCGATTTTCTCAATTTTCCATTTGTTCACTAATATTTGTTTACAGATATATATATATAAATAAATACAACAAATTATAGGTCATGGATGGCTTTGACATAGTTATTCATGAGGAAAGTAAATCAGTAAAAAACTACTAAGTAAGTTAAGTAACAGTTTAGTAACTTTAGCCAATATGTATAGCCAATATGTGGTTTTGTTTAGTATTGAAGGAAAGTGAATTGTCAAGGTAAGTATGTTGGTTGCCTGCATATTATAGGGGCCCGGACTTCTTAATTGCACAGGGGCCCGAGAATCCTGTCGCCGGGCCTGGATTCAGTGCGTGCTTTGTAGACCCAACGGATTATTTTACCCGGCTTATTATCAGTAAGATAAGCTCTATCGCCAAGGTCGCTCTAGCCGCCTGCCTCCCTACTCTCCCCCCCCCGCACCGCCTCAACTACCAATAGCAATTATTTCTATTTGCCTTCTAATCTCATCTAACGGTCAATTGTCTAAATTAACTTCAATTCCGTATTTTCTACCTAATAATTTCCAATCCTTACTCCAATATATATATATTTTTCTTTATTATTTCTTTAGCAATTAACTTTGGCAGACGGTTTGGCGGTAACTCAAGAACGTGCAAAACGTACCCCGAATGCATATTTAAAGTGTAAATATATTCCTTTTCTAAACCTGTCTCTAACAATAATGCGTAATTTGGGGTGCAATTTGGCAAGCCAAAGACTCTACGTATAAAGTAAAAAAGAACACCATTAACCAAGTCGTTTTCCCACAAACCCTAAACCAGACAACCATATCACAAGATTACTCGAACTAAAGCACCATAACTCATGAATTTTTTGCTTATCGATACTACATTTTTTTTAAACCATGCCAAACACTATTTACTGTAAATTTCGCGGAAGTAACTTTTTCTTTAAGGAGGGTTTGCAATGTTAAACTAGGTGTTATATTTAAACTCCCAAATATTTACACCGATTAACAACTTCAACTTTCTCCTCTTTGTAATACCAATTTCACTTTTAATAATTCTACCACCTTTTCTAAAAACCATGATTTTCGACTTATCTAGATGGACTTTCAGATTCCTAAGGTTACAGTAGTCTTCAAGATCGCGGATCATTATTTGCAACCTTGTAGCAGTCGGCGCCATCAAAACAATATCGTCGGCGTAGAGCAGTGTTTTAATTTTTACTCCTTCAAAGTTACAACGACCTCTTAATGAATCTATTAAGTCATTTACAAACAAGCAAAAAACAAAGGCGAGAGAATACAGCCCTGTTTTAATCCTAATTTTGCTTAAAAATATTCAGTGGTACCCTCTTTACACCATACCACCGCACTGGTCCCAACATATAAATCCCTTTATCACGCGCAACATATGAAAGGATAATCCGAGACAAGACAGTTATAGAACAAAGAATTGGGGTCAATAGTATCAAACGTTGCAGAGAAAACTACAAAAAAGGATACATTTTACCTTTTTTCTTATTTGTCATTAATTTTACAGCATTGGAGAGAATGAAAATGTTATCCACGGTAGAATAGCCTTTTCTGAATCTCGCCTGAAATTCACAAAGCATATTCTGTTCAACAGCTCACCTATTTAGCATATTGTACAGCAAACTAGTATATATTTTAGCAATATCTATATATATAAAAGCCAAAACGGTTGATTGACTGACTGACTGACTGACTCACTGATCACAGTTTCTCAAAAACTATGAGACTTCGGGCCATGAAACTTGGCACAATTAATTATCATAGGCTCTAGATGCGTACTAAGAACGGATTTTAAAATATATTCTCTCAAAAAGCTAAAATAGGTTATATTATAATATTCAAAATGGCAGCCAATTTTAGTTTTCAAAGCTTATTTTCTAAAAGAATGAAGAGCTTTGGGCCATGAATTTTGGCTCAAATATTATTCATAGGCTTTAGATGCATACTAATGAGGGATTTTAAAATGTTTTCTCTGGAAAGGCTAAAATAAGGTAAATTAAAAAATTCAAAATGGCGCCTTTTTCACTTTTTAGAGCTATGATTACAAAATATCAGTAGAAGGCCTCTAGAATATTTTAAAGAGACAAAAAATATGAGTTCCATTTACTAACTGTACAAAACTAATACGCTTATCATATATATTTGTCAGATACCACATACATAGGCTGCTCACGTTTCACGGATCACCCGAAGTACTGTAATCGAACTAGAATCTTGAAACTCTGCATGTACATACTTCTTGGTGTATTAATGAACATACTAAATTCAAATGTTAGATCTATAGAGTCCGCCCTATGTGATATTTACATCAGTTGTCCTTTTCTTTTATGTCAAATTAGTAGACAGGTTTTAGTGCACAGCGCGATGCAATGAAATCCACTGAAGTGGATTACTTTTTATTTAAACTATTAAAAACCCAATTTTATAGGTTAAATAATAGATTAACTAGGAGATTACAGTATTCTTAAGACCTAACTGAAAAATTAGAATATGTTAGCACATGGTAGCCAATTCATACCATTTGAGGGGAAAAGGAAAATTCATCGAGGAAACGTTTCACCTTCTCATGTCAACCTGGGATGGAGATGCAACCTTAAGTTTGTAATTAAGCGCTTAAAAACGTGTAGTTCAGATAAATTATTGAAATCATAAGTCGATTTGAAAATTTCTGAAAATTACACATTACAAATTACGTATAATTGAACAAAACATTTGTCATTCTTTTAGCGAGCGAAGCCGCGGGTATATCTTCTAGTAATCTATAAAAGACAATCCACGGTAGTTTTTTGCATTATTGGGGTCATCACCTTTCTTAAACATTTGGTAAATAATTGATTTTTAAAGCTATCTGGGGCTTTACAGTTCTTGAAAAAAATGTTATAAAATTCAAGCAACTTTAACATAAAAGACTCCGAGCAATTAAAAAAAAACTCATACGGAACGCCGTCAGCGCCTGCAGCTTTCCCATTTTTTCTTTTGTAAAACAGCTTTTAATTCCTCAAAACTAAATTCACTGTTTAAAAACTCGTCTAATATCAGGGGCTCCATTTAGCACAAACTTTCAGACAACAATGGCGGATTTAAAAGCTGCTTAAAATGCTCAACCCATTTTTTCGTTTCCACGTTCCCTTTTATTAACAGCTGCCTGTCTATATTTAAAGCTATTAATTTCCCCCCACAACTCCCTCCCTCCTTTGGCCTCTTTTATCTTTTCAATTAATTTATCGAAATAGGTTTTCTTCTTAATTTGAACTAAAGCCCTGTAGTGTTTACAAGCTTCAATGTACTGAACTTTTACTGACATTGAATTAGTTTTCCTAAATAAATTTAATAAACTAAATACCCTCCTCCTATTTTTCAAACAATCATAATCAAACCTTTCCTGCTTCTTTAATAATTTCTGCTGGGTAGATGGTTTAGACTGTGCTGCCGATTTTTTTAAACAATTAATGATACCATTAACATTTTTAGCGCAGTCTTGTGTTATAGTTACGTTACGTGATTCAGAATTAATTTTATCCCTAAAATAGACAGAATCTAACTTTGTTCACTTTAACCTAGGGAGCAGAGGTGACATCGCCTCCGCCCCGCACTCATCCTCTCTGCTTATCTGTAACGCAAACGGCAAGTGATCTGAACCACGACCTTGAAATCGACTACTTGCTGTAAACAGTTTATATATGTTATAGCTAATCTATGACAGATGCACCCATCGAATTTAAAAATCTAAATTCACCCTCAGCATCTCCTATTGTTCTCCCGTTTAGTTTCCCGTTAGTGAGTCAGTGGCGCACTCGGCCCCGGTTCTGTGGCGGCAGCGTCGCAGGATCGAGTCCCGATGATGCCGCATACTTTTAGCAGTACTGTTCATCCTTGTACTGTACCGGCTCACTCCTTGGGTTTGCTTGTTAACTTCCACGCACAGGCCTGAGGCCCATGTGGGGGGCAAATGCAAGGTAAAAAGAGGCCGCCAACCTCTTTTTAAAAAGAAAAAGAAAGAAAAGAAAGTTTAAAATTATAAAACCTTAATTGTCACACATTTCTAATATCTTTATTGAAGGACCTGCTGTAATGGAGGGCTGATAATTAAATATAATTGTAATGGTCAAAAGTATGGTTTCACATTGCCAAAGTGAAAATTTGGATTACCACTTAAAGTTATATTGTGTATAAAATAGCCATAAGTAATCAAAAATGTCTGAATTTTACGTCTTTCGCGTGAAAAGAGCTGAGGCTATTTATCCAAGTGCAGATTATTATCATAGGTAAGCCATAGGAACACCCAAACTCAGTTTTCTCATAAACACCTGATTTTCTCTACGTCACTTCCTCCCCTCTCCATTTCCTCTATCCCCTCCTCCAGACGCAGACCACACATGGATGGACACATGACACAGTTTAGGCATATGCTCCCTTGCCCGTAACCTGACGTATACAATCTGGAATACGGTTGTAAGAAGCGCTTATAAGAATGTGTCTATTAAGTCTGCATGTCACATTAACGTGAGTTTGAGCAGTCAAAACAAGTATGTATTTAATTTGACTAAAATTCTAATAATATGTTGTCTGCTCATGGATATAGTAATATTATTTACAGTTTTTGTTAGTTATGCATGTGCCACAAGTAAATATAACTGCATTTCTTTGGAAAAAAGGTTACATACCTGGACAACTGTCGTCAATTCAACCGTAATCATATAGTAATTTACTTGAGTTTCGGCATCGGCATTGCCATTTTCAAAATTTTAGTACAAGAATGTTTAGTTAAAATTTATTTTCATCTAATATTTTAGCTGATATTGCCGAAAAATGTTTAGTTTGAACAATTCATGGTCCAATGTAATTTTTATTTGATTTATCAGTATACTTTAATTTATTTTGTAGATGATACATAGTGAAAAAAATTCAAAAACGAAACGTACAAATTACTTTTTTATTTTTTTAACAACTCTCAGTAATATGAAATACAAGTCTTGAGCAATATGACATATGCATTCATCACAAATAATTGTTGAGTTTGGATTATATGAATTTAATCTAAAAATATTAAAATAATTACCTAGTATCGATGATAATTGGCTTTTACTACAGTACATATTATAAAAATGGCCATTCAACTTTTGGAAGAACAGCCTGCAAAGTTTGTCTAGTTTATTTAGACTGGAGGGGGTATTAAAGATCGTGTTATACACTTCCCCTCCTTTTTGAATGAAGTTTTCATCAGAGACCAACATCTTCTGGTTTTACAGCATATATAGTATACGCTGATACATCATTTGTGGGTCCACTGTCATGGCGGCTGGCGTAAAAACGTCCACATTATGCTGGTCCACTTGAGAACCAAGATGGCGGATTTATATACTTGTTCACATCAAGCTGGTCCGACCAGCATCTTCTAAGCGTGGACCAGCATGTTCTATCGGACCTGCTTTGTTCTGCAGAGAAATAGACGTCGGACCAACAAGTTCGGGGGTTTAAAAAGTATATATATATATATATATATATATATATATATATATATATATATAAGAATGTTGTATGTTGTTTAGGATGTTTTTAAAATAATTTTTCAATGTAAAAAAGAATGGTTTTAAACTCTACCATTAGATCCTGTTTCTAAAAATTTAAAATAAACCCATTTGGTTTTAAATTTTCTTTTGGCATTGAGGGGGGTAATGCAATTAATATACTTAATAATAACATTTCAGTACCTTTCATCTTACCTTACTACTTTAATTATATACTCATAAAAACCTAATCCTGTTTAATCATACTTAAATACATAAACAGTACATAAAGTTTACATAAAGTTTAGTGAGTCGGTGGCGCAGTTGGTAGCGCACTCGGCCCCGGTTCTGTGGCGGCAGCGTCGCGTCGCAGGATCGAGTCCCGATGATGCCGCATAGTTTTAGCAGTACTGTTCATCCTTGTACTGTACCGGCTCACTCCTTGGGTTTGCTTGATAACTTCCACGCACAAGCCTGAGGCCCATGTGGGGGGGGGGGCAAATGCAAGGTAAAAAGAGGCCGCCACCCTCTTTTTATATAAAAAGAAAAAAAAGAAAGTATCACTTAACCCACAATTACTTCATATTGAACACATTTTTTCAGAGTTGACCGTACAATGTTAGTTATTTTACTGATGATTCCCATATAAAAACAAAGGGAAAAGTAAGAAGGTCGAGATGGTTACCATACTGATATATGGTTCGTCGTAGATCACTGCGCGACCGACATCGCAGTTCTTGTTGGTTTGATTTAAACCTGCGGCGGTCAACAGTCGGTGGGCCTCGTATAAATCTCGCCAGCAATATCTCCTGTCGCTCGCAGAACTGTATACTGATAAAAAGAAAATTACAACGTATCTTTGATTCATGTCTCCTTTCAGGTTAGTTTCAAATTAGTTGGAAGTTTCAAGTTGCAGTAGTTGACACAGAATTCTTTTTCATGCGAAAGAAAGCTTTACAATGGGATAAGCTCCCATTGCTTAATTGTACATAATGAGCTTAAATAATAAGCCCATTGTACATAATTCAATATTATTTATTTATTTTATCAAGCCAAATTTAATGGTTGCTGTATATTTTCCCTGGAAGTTACAAATTTAGTGAAATAAAAAAAACTATTTTTTTAGCAGTTAAGCCTCCATATGTAAATTTTTAGCGAATTTCCCCTTTAGGGAAGCAGCTGTTACTGTAGGTCTCATGGCAAGACCTAAGCCCAAGACCATGATAACTTTTTGTTTTGAGGACCCCAAACGCCAAAAACACCATTAGTTCATTTTCATAAATAAATAAATAAACGAATATGTTGATTTAGATATATTATAAATGTAAATATATATATATATATATATATATATATGTATGTATATATAAAGTTTTAATTTAACATTTTGAAAGAGTGAAATAATCAACTTTCAAAATAATAAACAAACGATATTCCTCGAAACACGCCACTACTAACAATTTACAACGCTGTATAATCAAATCAAACCACGAAATTAATTATTGATATGACGGGCTGTTCAATTTGGGTTAATTGAATTTCAGAATAAAAAACATATATTATTCTGAATACTGTCAAATACGCATATATTTAGTTTAATTTAGTCTAAATTAAGCCCTAATTATTTAAATATAAATTTAGTTGAAATGTGGTCTACGACAACTTTCTTCAGCTTCAGGAACCATTTCTACAAGTCCAATCATGGATATAACATGTTAATTCCTAATAAATTATCAACTAAGATTAAATCGTTGTCTTTTAGTTTAAACTTACACTTTGGAAAGTTATTTAATAATGCACATTCACTTCCCAAAGCCCTCGGAAAAGTACCACTAAAAGTTAATCATAGATTAAACAAAATCCGATGAGTCTAATTGTTCTGTATTCAAAGAACGTTTAACGAAGCAAAATATTTTTTCAAGCACAGGCTGCTTAGATAACTAATATTTAAGTGTAATATTACCTTCCTGAACTACCACCAACACTGTATGAACAATATAGAGTGATCTGCCTGATTTAGGTTTAAACTTGGCTTGCCTTTAGGGTATTTCCTATGGAATAGTGAGCTATTGGTACTATACCCTAATTATCGAAAGAAGGTGAGCGGCGGTGGAGCGAGCGCGCGGCAGTAAAAACATTCTTATTCAAAACGCTGTAGAAACGTAAAAAACGCTGTTAAAAATTTGCAGTCGATTTTATTCCAATGGCCACTTAATTACGTCATCAGCAATGTTTTCAAATAATTTTTAAACGTACATCGTTTAGTTTATACTGTGAGTTATATTACTAAAAATACGATTTATGAATTAAAAGTCAATTCTTTGTGTTTGATTTGCGACAACTCTGCTTAGAAACATCGGGAAAAAAATCCTATAGAGAACCTTAGTCGACTTTCTTGGGAACCATATATCAACATTTGAGAGTCTTGTGATAAATATTATCACCGTTATTGCTTTTATTTCTAAAGTACTGTTATCTCAGCTATTAAACTACTTTGATGAATGAAATTCAGTAAAAAATGTCTTTGAATGAAATATAGGTTAATTCCGTCGCAGTTTTATGTTTCTATTGGAATGGTTTCTCATAATCGATTAATATACAAACGATTGTATCACTGCGAGGCAGAGCGCAACTATGACTGTTGAAGTACAGTCTGGACCTAGTGGACCCATTTTATTCGCGCGCCACTGCATGTCTTAGTTTTTCTCTTATAAACAACGCCTGCTTCCAGATGTAGAATTCATTGTAAAAACAATGCCAATTTACCAACAATGAACAATAAGGAACCTGTCAGTTCCTCCGAACTGCATGTGCAGTGTGTGTTGGAAGCATGTGCTCCGTTGTTGGCCAGTTGCTGTACCTCGTCTGGATCGCGCTCACCCGAGCAATGTTGATAATTAATTTAAATTATCAACTGATTACTAATTTATTTAGTTGTATTGAGATAATTTATTAACTGAGTATTGATTGTGGAAACTATCTAATATCATTTAAAGAAAAATGAAATGAAAATCTCAATTAACAAAAGAGTTAACAGTTCTTTATAAATAAATTAATAACGACGTAAATACTGACACAGGGCTCTCAAATGTCGACTTTCTTATTCCCAAGAAAGTCGACTGAAGGTTCTCTGTAGGAATTTTTTTCCCGATGCTTCTAAGTAGAGCTATCATAAATCAAACACAAGGAATTGACTTTTTTAATTCGTAAATCGTGATATTAGTAATATAACTCACAGTATAAACTAAACTATGTACGTTAAAAATTATTTGAAAACATTGATGATAACGTAATTAAGTGGCCATTGCAATAAAGTCAACTGCAAATTTTTGACAGCGTTTTTTACGTTTCTACAGCGTTTTGAATAAGAATGTTTTTACTGCCGCGCGCTCGCTCCGTCGCTCACCTTCTTAAGATAATCAGGGTAGAGTATCACCAGCACGGCAGCTCTGAGGCATGTGTCCGTGACAACTTTTCATTCCGGGGTATCCATATTCCAAAAACACCATTTGTAAAAAAGTTGTATTCATACATGTATACAGGGTAGCTGGTCGTCAGTGTGACAAAACGTTTTTGGTGAAAGTACTAGGTAAATGTGACAAGAAAATTATTTTTTCAAAGTTCTCACTCAAAAATTTACGTAGTTATTGAATTTATCGATTATTTGCGAAAATCAGTGTAATTTCACATTTAACCTCAATTTTCACCACTACTAATATGCTTTTCTACAATTTTTACAACATTTTTGAAATCTACATAAACGTTTCTTTAAAAATAATCCAAATTATAACTTTTCAATTGCATTGTATTAACCTTAACTGCCTGTTAAATTTAAAAAGTAATAGGTAAAAAAATACCAACGAAACAAGCACACAGAAATTTTTTTATAAACACTTGACACTTTCAAATATTGTTAAAATCTTTCCCATTTAATAAGCTTTAAAATGGTATAATTCAATCTAGTGTTTAAAATTTTCATACCTGAAAAATTGTACTATGTTGAGTGTAGGAAAGCATGGTATCCCTAAAAACAATTGTTACACAACATTTGTAAATGTTTTATTACACACACACTATTGAACTACATAAATAAAAACAAGAAACAACTCAAAAAAGCAAAAAATGTGAAAATTTACTAACACAAAATTTAGTTACAAATTGGCCAAAATTAACTAGAATCCACACTAAGTTTTTACAAACTACCTCATTACTTTATTTTGTGTTCAAATTGATTTCCAATTTCCTTCACATACACTCATGCTCTTTTTTATTTTTTAGTGTTTACAATTTCAGTTGCTAGACCTTCATTTCTATTCAAAATTTACTACAGATTATCCGTTACAAAAAGATAAGGTTGTGATGTCTAATTCCTGTTTTATCAAACCCTAGACATTCTTATTCTAAATGAAGATGAACTGTACTGACTTACGCTCTGGTCAGTCACAGCCGGTGAATCAAGCTATTAAAATGTCTTTTTCTAATCGGGAGTACGTTGAAATGCAATTTATGGATTTTCCAGCGGAAATGCTCGAGCGGCCCATAGGGAATATGACGTTGTAGTATCCTGGTCGTGTGATTCCATGTCCACAAGTTTTTACTAAAGTCCACCAACGCCCGCATTGGAAACAGGATCTGTTGAAAATATAAAAAAAGAGGTAGGTCCAAATATTGATGCTTTTACTGAAGAAGACCTAGCATGGGATGAAGACAATCCAGAAGTGACCACCAGACTACTTTCAAGTGAGACTGGCCTTTCTCGCTGGAAAGTTTCAAAGGTTTTAAAAGACAAGTTCCACCCGTACCATTTTACTCTAGTGCAGGGTCTTGAAGAAAATTATCACGAAGCTAGAGTTGTGTTTTGCCGCTGGTGTTTAAATGAAGAAATTTTACAGTATGCCTTTTTAAGAAAGTATTTTGGACCGATGAGGCACAGGTTGCTAGAGAAGGAGTGTTCAACTCACATAGCATCCATTTGTGGGCTACTAAAAATCCAAAATCGATGAGAGAATCTTCTTTCCAGCAACGATTTAGCATAAATGTGTGGGCTGGAGTAATTGGTAATGTCATATAATTGAAGGAAACTTGAAGGGACTAAAATAATTTAGATTTGTTACAGCACAACTTGCCTCAATGTTATCCAAAGTGAAGAAGATATTTGCAATACATTTTAATCATATATTTAATTTCGTAAGGCGATTCTTTGCGTCAAAATTGTGGGCGTTTGGCAAGTCGTAGAAAGATGGGAGAGGGCTCAAATTAAAGGTCTCTATTCCGTGATGGCGGGAAAAATAATGACATTGCTTGAAATTCACCAGAAAACGAGAATAACTTAAAATATCTGCCATTTAAAAAGCATTGGGATCTAAAAACGTCTGCTTTGTTTACATAAAACATGTGATGCTAATGCTTCATTAAAAGCCAAGTGGTAGGCTAAATATTAATGTAAAGTAGATTTAGTTTGCTATGAAGGTATTTTGTACTATAATAAATAAGTATTATTTGAATTTTCCTTAATACGGGGCTTTTAGCCCCTTCAAGCCACTAGTTTTATTTTAATGCTGTAAATAATGTAAGAGAGTAACTTTCACACAAGGTCACTGTGGGGGCTATGCGGGAAAGAGCAAGAGCTTATGTGAGGGAAAATGAAAGCAATTTAAACACAAAATAAAGTAATGAGGTAGTTTGTAAAAACTTAGCGTAGATTCAAGTTAATTTGGCCAATTTATACCTTAATTTTGTGTTTTATGGTTATGGTGGAAAAACTAATTTTCAGATTTTTTTTTACTTTTTTTGTGTTATGTTTCTCATTTTTATCTATGTAGTGCAATAGTGTGTATGTGTAATAAAACATTTACAAAACGTACAGTTGTGTAACAATTGTTTTTAGGGACACCATGCTTTCCTGCACTCAACATAAAATTTTTCAGGTATGAAAATTTTAAACACTAGATTGAATTATACCATTTTAAAGCATATTAAATGGGAAAGCTTTTAATAATATTTGGCAGTGTCAGAAGGTGTTTATGAAAAAAATTTCTGGATGCTTGTTTTGTTAGTATTTTTAACTATTACTTTTTTTACTTTAACAGGCAGTTAAGTTGAATACAATGCAATTGAAAAGTTATAATTTGGGTGATTTTTAAAGAAACTTTTATGTAGATTTAAAAAATGTTGTAAAAATTGCAGAAAAGCGTATTAGTAGTGGTGAAAATTGAGGTTAAAAGTGAAATTACACTGATTTTCGCAAATAATCTATAAATTCAATAATTACGTAAATTTTTGAGTGAAATGTTTGAAAAAATAATTTTCTTGTCACATTTACTTAGTTCTTTCAACAAAAATGTTTTGTCACACTGATGACTAGCCACCCTGCATAACACCCTGTATAAATTTTGATTAGGATTTTTGCGGACATTTGCCATCACTGATTAGTAAAAAACTCGTACATAAAAAATTCTAAAGACTTCGTTGAAAAGTCAAAGGACATAGTGCTGGCTGAGACGGATAAGCTGGTTAGTTTTGATGTTGAAAGTCTGTTCACGAATGTCCCAGTTCCTGAAACCTTAAAAATAATCGAGTCTCGGCTCGAAAAAGATGAAAGTCTAACTGAACGTACTAAACTTCCTGTTAACGTCATTATGGAACTGCTTGAATTATGCACTCAATGTAACTATTTTGAACTAGAGGGTAAATTATACCGTCAAGATGAGGGGATGGCCATGGGGTCGCCATTGTCGCCTATCTTTGCTAATATCTTTATGGAGGAGTTTGAGCAAAAGGCTTTGTCTTTGGCTCAACTCAAACCGAAGATTTGGTGGAGGTACGTCAATGACACCTTCGTGGTATTTCCGCATGGAGACGATGAACTAAAAGACTTTTTAGGGCATCGTAACAGTATTTCTCCTTCCATCCGTCTAACAATGGAAGAGGAAGTCCAAAACAAACTAGCATTTTTGGATGTGTGCGTAGAAAAGGATAGGGACACGATTAATACAGGTTTTCCTGGCTTGTATTACTAATCTTGTTATGTTCTAGGTTTTCTTCCACCTGAGGACGGGATCAGATTCCAGATCCCGAAACGTCGTGAAACTTGTTTTTTACTAATCAGTGATGGCAAATGTCCGCAAAAATCCTAATCAAAATATAAAATCACCATCACCAACAATGAATTTCAAACAAAGAATTGATTCTCGGTACGGACCCGGAGTAAGTAATCAATTAAGTGAACTTGAACAAATGCACCTAAAGTTGGCTAGGCACACCAACCATTTAACTTTTCTCACTAAGTGCAAACTCGAAAATCTAATACCGCAGAGTTTCAGAATTAAACCTCCTTTTAGTAGTTTTAAAGCCAGCAAAATAATGTCTGCAGCTTCAAAATCTCTCCTAATTGAAAGAATAAACTTTCATCGTACGGAAAAGAGAACCCTCAAAATCAGTATTGAAAATAAGAAATCTGAATTGGCAACTTTAATTGGTTCTGAGTTTCAGAACATTTTTCAAAGCATCCAAAATAGGTTTGACAAAGAATCGGTTGATATTAAATCCAGACAACAATCAAAGCTAGAAAAATTAAGACCTGTCGAAATTAGGAATAACTCTAAAAATGATGAACAGATTAATGATGCAAATAATCAGGTTGTGAATCTTTCTTCACGAAATTTAAATTCAAATGAAATTTCCGTTTTGTCTAAAGGGCTGAACCTTTCTGTTGTGCCTAAATCAGTGAGGGCGCTTGACTTTGTTACGGGGATTGAGTCCGCTGTGTCTCAGCTCCCTGAGACTCAGGGGGATCAGTTTCGGTGCGAGGCCAGCATCTTACTGAATAAAATTCCTGTCCCAAAGCCCAACCTAAAGAAAGAGGAAATCAAGGCAGTATCTATCCTTGGGAAAGATGATACTATCAAAATATTGCCCGCGGATAAAGGAAACGCTACTATTGTCTTGGACACAGTAACATATAAAGAGAAAATATTGGAAACTCTCCAAGCTGGTAAATATACTGAACTAAATAAAGATCCTACAGAAAGTTTCGAGCGTAAAGTTGCAAGCACTCTTAGGAAGCATAAACAGTTTTTTTCTGATAAACAAAGAACACCGCATCACTCGAAAATCCCACACATGTATGGGTTACCTAAAATTCATAAGACTGATGTACCTCTTAGGCCTATAATTAGCTCTCGCGACTCACCGTGTAGGGAACTGTCTAAAGTCCTCCTGGACATCCTAAAACCATTGGTAGGAAAAACTGACTCGTACATAAAAAATTCTAAAGACTTCGTTGAAAAGTCAAAGGACATAGTGCTGGCTGAGACGGATAAGCTGGTTAGTTTTGATGTTGAAAGTCTGTTCACGAATGTCCCAGTTCCTGAAACCTTAAAAATAATCGAGTCTCGGCTCGAAAAAGATGAAAGTCTAACTGAACGTACTAAACTTCCTGTTAACGTCATTATGGAACTGCTTGAATTATGCACTCAATGTAACTATTTTGAACTAGAGGGTAAATTATACCGTCAAGATGAGGGGATGGCCATGGGGTCGCCATTGTCGCCTATCTTTGCTAATATCTTTATGGAGGAGTTTGAGCAAAAGGCTTTGTCTTTGGCTCAACTCAAACCGAAGATTTGGTGGAGGTACGTCAATGACACCTTCGTGGTATTTCCGCATGGAGACGATGAACTAAAAGACTTTTTAGGGCATCGTAACAGTATTTCTCCTTCCATCCGTCTAACAATGGAAGAGGAAGTCCAAAACAAACTAGCATTTTTGGATGTGTGCGTAGAAAAGGATAGGGACACGATTAATACAGGTTTTCCTGGCTTGTATTACTAATCTTGTTATGTTCTAGGTTTTCTTCCACCTGAGGACGGGATCAGATTCCAGATCCCGAAACGTCGTGAAACTTGTTTTTTACTAATCAGTGATGGCAAATGTCCGCAAAAATCCTAATCAAAATATAAAATCACCATCACCAACAATGAATTTCAAACAAAGAATTGATTCTCGGTACGGACCCGGAGTAAGTAATCAATTAAGTGAACTTGAACAAATGCACCTAAAGTTGGCTAGGCACACCAACCATTTAACTTTTCTCACTAAGTGCAAACTCGAAAATCTAATACCGCAGAGTTTCAGAATTAAACCTCCTTTTAGTAGTTTTAAAGCCAGCAAAATAATGTCTGCAGCTTCAAAATCTCTCCTAATTGAAAGAATAAACTTTCATCGTACGGAAAAGAGAACCCTCAAAATCAGTATTGAAAATAAGAAATCTGAATTGGCAACTTTAATTGGTTCTGAGTTTCAGAACATTTTTCAAAGCATCCAAAATAGGTTTGACAAAGAATCGGTTGATATTAAATCCAGACAACAATCAAAGCTAGAAAAATTAAGACCTGTCGAAATTAGGAATAACTCTAAAAATGATGAACAGATTAATGATGCAAATAATCAGGTTGTGAATCTTTCTTCACGAAATTTAAATTCAAATGAAATTTCCGTTTTGTCTAAAGGGCTGAACCTTTCTGTTGTGCCTAAATCAGTGAGGGCGCTTGACTTTGTTACGGGGATTGAGTCCGCTGTGTCTCAGCTCCCTGAGACTCAGGGGGATCAGTTTCGGTGCGAGGCCAGCATCTTACTGAATAAAATTCCTGTCCCAAAGCCCAACCTAAAGAAAGAGGAAATCAAGGCAGTATCTATCCTTGGGAAAGATGATACTATCAAAATATTGCCCGCGGATAAAGGAAACGCTACTATTGTCTTGGACACAGTAACATATAAAGAGAAAATATTGGAAACTCTCCAAGCTGGTAAATATACTGAACTAAATAAAGATCCTACAGAAAGTTTCGAGCGTAAAGTTGCAAGCACTCTTAGGAAGCATAAACAGTTTTTTTCTGATAAACAAAGAACACCGCATCACTCGAAAATCCCACACATGTATGGGTTACCTAAAATTCATAAGACTGATGTACCTCTTAGGCCTATAATTAGCTCTCGCGACTCACCGTGTAGGGAACTGTCTAAAGTCCTCCTGGACATCCTAAAACCATTGGTAGGAAAAACTGACTCGTACATAAAAAATTCTAAAGACTTCGTTGAAAAGTCAAAGGACATAGTGCTGGCTGAGACGGATAAGCTGGTTAGTTTTGATGTTGAAAGTCTGTTCACGAATGTCCCAGTTCCTGAAACCTTAAAAATAATCGAGTCTCGGCTCGAAAAAGATGAAAGTCTAACTGAACGTACTAAACTTCCTGTTAACGTCATTATGGAACTGCTTGAATTATGCACTCAATGTAACTATTTTGAACTAGAGGGTAAATTATACCGTCAAGATGAGGGGATGGCCATGGGGTCGCCATTGTCGCCTATCTTTGCTAATATCTTTATGGAGGAGTTTGAGCAAAAGGCTTTGTCTTTGGCTCAACTCAAACCGAAGAT
The DNA here is from genome assembly GCA_035578135.1 of Flexamia atlantica. Taxonomy (NCBI): domain Eukaryota; kingdom Metazoa; phylum Arthropoda; class Insecta; order Hemiptera; family Cicadellidae; genus Flexamia; species Flexamia atlantica. The sequence continues at coordinate 80,476,138 of JAQJVK010000001.1, read as the reverse complement.
TTGGTGGAGGTACGTCAATGACACCTTCGTGGTATTTCCGCATGGAGACGATGAACTAAAAGACTTTTTAGGGCATCGTAACAGTATTTCTCCTTCCATCCGTCTAACAATGGAAGAGGAAGTCCAAAACAAACTAGCATTTTTGGATGTGTGCGTAGAAAAGGATAGGGACACGATTAATACAGGTTTTCCTGGCTTGTATTACTAATCTTGTTATGTTCTAGGTTTTCTTCCACCTGAGGACGGGATCAGATTCCAGATCCCGAAACGTCGTGAAACTTGTTTTTTACTAATCAGTGATGGCAAATGTCCGCAAAAATCCTAATCAAAATATAAAATCACCATCACCAACAATGAATTTCAAACAAAGAATTGATTCTCGGTACGGACCCGGAGTAAGTAATCAATTAAGTGAACTTGAACAAATGCACCTAAAGTTGGCTAGGCACACCAACCATTTAACTTTTCTCACTAAGTGCAAACTCGAAAATCTAATACCGCAGAGTTTCAGAATTAAACCTCCTTTTAGTAGTTTTAAAGCCAGCAAAATAATGTCTGCAGCTTCAAAATCTCTCCTAATTGAAAGAATAAACTTTCATCGTACGGAAAAGAGAACCCTCAAAATCAGTATTGAAAATAAGAAATCTGAATTGGCAACTTTAATTGGTTCTGAGTTTCAGAACATTTTTCAAAGCATCCAAAATAGGTTTGACAAAGAATCGGTTGATATTAAATCCAGACAACAATCAAAGCTAGAAAAATTAAGACCTGTCGAAATTAGGAATAACTCTAAAAATGATGAACAGATTAATGATGCAAATAATCAGGTTGTGAATCTTTCTTCACGAAATTTAAATTCAAATGAAATTTCCGTTTTGTCTAAAGGGCTGAACCTTTCTGTTGTGCCTAAATCAGTGAGGGCGCTTGACTTTGTTACGGGGATTGAGTCCGCTGTGTCTCAGCTCCCTGAGACTCAGGGGGATCAGTTTCGGTGCGAGGCCAGCATCTTACTGAATAAAATTCCTGTCCCAAAGCCCAACCTAAAGAAAGAGGAAATCAAGGCAGTATCTATCCTTGGGAAAGATGATACTATCAAAATATTGCCCGCGGATAAAGGAAACGCTACTATTGTCTTGGACACAGTAACATATAAAGAGAAAATATTGGAAACTCTCCAAGCTGGTAAATATACTGAACTAAATAAAGATCCTACAGAAAGTTTCGAGCGTAAAGTTGCAAGCACTCTTAGGAAGCATAAACAGTTTTTTTCTGATAAACAAAGAACACCGCATCACTCGAAAATCCCACACATGTATGGGTTACCTAAAATTCATAAGACTGATGTACCTCTTAGGCCTATAATTAGCTCTCGCGACTCACCGTGTAGGGAACTGTCTAAAGTCCTCCTGGACATCCTAAAACCATTGGTAGGAAAAACTGACTCGTACATAAAAAATTCTAAAGACTTCGTTGAAAAGTCAAAGGACATAGTGCTGGCTGAGACGGATAAGCTGGTTAGTTTTGATGTTGAAAGTCTGTTCACGAATGTCCCAGTTCCTGAAACCTTAAAAATAATCGAGTCTCGGCTCGAAAAAGATGAAAGTCTAACTGAACGTACTAAACTTCCTGTTAACGTCATTATGGAACTGCTTGAATTATGCACTCAATGTAACTATTTTGAACTAGAGGGTAAATTATACCGTCAAGATGAGGGGATGGCCATGGGGTCGCCATTGTCGCCTATCTTTGCTAATATCTTTATGGAGGAGTTTGAGCAAAAGGCTTTGTCTTTGGCTCAACTCAAACCGAAGATTTGGTGGAGGTACGTCAATGACACCTTCGTGGTATTTCCGCATGGAGACGATGAACTAAAAGACTTTTTAGGGCATCGTAACAGTATTTCTCCTTCCATCCGTCTAACAATGGAAGAGGAAGTCCAAAACAAACTAGCATTTTTGGATGTGTGCGTAGAAAAGGATAGGGACACGATTAATACAGGTTTTCCTGGCTTGTATTACTAATCTTGTTATGTTCTAGGTTTTCTTCCACCTGAGGACGGGATCAGATTCCAGATCCCGAAACGTCGTGAAACTTGTTTTTTACTAATCAGTGATGGCAAATGTCCGCAAAAATCCTAATCAAAATATAAAATCACCATCACCAACAATGAATTTCAAACAAAGAATTGATTCTCGGTACGGACCCGGAGTAAGTAATCAATTAAGTGAACTTGAACAAATGCACCTAAAGTTGGCTAGGCACACCAACCATTTAACTTTTCTCACTAAGTGCAAACTCGAAAATCTAATACCGCAGAGTTTCAGAATTAAACCTCCTTTTAGTAGTTTTAAAGCCAGCAAAATAATGTCTGCAGCTTCAAAATCTCTCCTAATTGAAAGAATAAACTTTCATCGTACGGAAAAGAGAACCCTCAAAATCAGTATTGAAAATAAGAAATCTGAATTGGCAACTTTAATTGGTTCTGAGTTTCAGAACATTTTTCAAAGCATCCAAAATAGGTTTGACAAAGAATCGGTTGATATTAAATCCAGACAACAATCAAAGCTAGAAAAATTAAGACCTGTCGAAATTAGGAATAACTCTAAAAATGATGAACAGATTAATGATGCAAATAATCAGGTTGTGAATCTTTCTTCACGAAATTTAAATTCAAATGAAATTTCCGTTTTGTCTAAAGGGCTGAACCTTTCTGTTGTGCCTAAATCAGTGAGGGCGCTTGACTTTGTTACGGGGATTGAGTCCGCTGTGTCTCAGCTCCCTGAGACTCAGGGGGATCAGTTTCGGTGCGAGGCCAGCATCTTACTGAATAAAATTCCTGTCCCAAAGCCCAACCTAAAGAAAGAGGAAATCAAGGCAGTATCTATCCTTGGGAAAGATGATACTATCAAAATATTGCCCGCGGATAAAGGAAACGCTACTATTGTCTTGGACACAGTAACATATAAAGAGAAAATATTGGAAACTCTCCAAGCTGGTAAATATACTGAACTAAATAAAGATCCTACAGAAAGTTTCGAGCGTAAAGTTGCAAGCACTCTTAGGAAGCATAAACAGTTTTTTTCTGATAAACAAAGAACACCGCATCACTCGAAAATCCCACACATGTATGGGTTACCTAAAATTCATAAGACTGATGTACCTCTTAGGCCTATAATTAGCTCTCGCGACTCACCGTGTAGGGAACTGTCTAAAGTCCTCCTGGACATCCTAAAACCATTGGTAGGAAAAACTGACTCGTACATAAAAAATTCTAAAGACTTCGTTGAAAAGTCAAAGGACATAGTGCTGGCTGAGACGGATAAGCTGGTTAGTTTTGATGTTGAAAGTCTGTTCACGAATGTCCCAGTTCCTGAAACCTTAAAAATAATCGAGTCTCGGCTCGAAAAAGATGAAAGTCTAACTGAACGTACTAAACTTCCTGTTAACGTCATTATGGAACTGCTTGAATTATGCACTCAATGTAACTATTTTGAACTAGAGGGTAAATTATACCGTCAAGATGAGGGGATGGCCATGGGGTCGCCATTGTCGCCTATCTTTGCTAATATCTTTATGGAGGAGTTTGAGCAAAAGGCTTTGTCTTTGGCTCAACTCAAACCGAAGATTTGGTGGAGGTACGTCAATGACACCTTCGTGGTATTTCCGCATGGAGACGATGAACTAAAAGACTTTTTAGGGCATCTTAACAGTATTTCTCCTTCCATCCGTCTAACAATGGAAGAGGAAGTCCAAAACAAACTAGCATTTTTGGATGTGTGCGTAGAAAAGGATAGGGACACGATTAATACAGGTTTTCCTGGCTTGTATTACTAATCTTGTTATGTTCTAGGTTTTCTTCCACCTGAGGACGGGATCAGACTCCAGATCCCGAAACGTCGTGAAACTTGTTTTTTACTAATCAGTGATGGCAAATGTCCGCAAAAATCCTAATCAAAATATAAAATCACCATCACCAACAATGAATTTCAAACAAAGGACCCTGTATAAAGTTATATATATATATATATATATATGAATATGACAATTTATACATGGGCAAAATAGAGGAAGCATTTTTTGAAACCCAAAATATGAAGATTTTGGAAAGATTCATTGATGATATTTTTTCAATTTGGACTTTCGGTCATGAATCTCTTAAAAGCTTTTTAGATTGCCTGAATAATTTTTGTAACCTAAAATTCACTTGGACCATATCCTCAACAACAATAACTTTTCTAGATGTTGATATAACTAATGAAAATGGGTACCTTAAGAACAAAATCAATGTTAAAAGTACAAATACATGTAGCTATTTAAGATATGACAGTTGTCATCCATCACACGCTAAAAAGTCAATCCCAAGGAGTCTCTCAAAAAGGGCTGAGAGATTATGTTCAGAGAGGAAAGACTTAGAAAAATACATTGATAACCTTCTTTGGACATTTACAAAAAGAGGATATCCAAAAAAACTCCTCAATCAAAAATTAAACTTGAAAACAATAAATAAAAATAATACATCCAACTTTGATGAAAATGCACCGAAATTTATTACCACCTACTGCCCGGGTTTATATAAAATAAACAGCATTTTAAGGATTTCGTACAATATTTTACAGAACTCATCTATAACTAACAATATTTTCAAAAAACCACCAAGAATAATATTTAGGAGACCACCAGTGTTGAAAGAAATTTTATCTAAACCCAAACTACCATCAAAAGAAACTAATGAAATTAATATAGGTAGAAAAAATGAAGCTCATCCATGTAATAAACCCCGATGCAAGGTATGTGAAATGCTACCAACAACGTCCTCATTTACCAGTTCGGTAACAGGCAAAACCTATAAAATTAACTCGAACCTCAAATGCGAATCTAAAAATATAGTCTACCAAATAAAATGTAAAGAACGTGTAAAAGACTACATTGGCTCCTCAATAAATACCTTACGCACAAGAACGACAGGACATAGATTTGCATTTAAACACAAAAAAATTGAACAGCCATTAGCCAAACATGGAACTATCCATAATAAAACATTTGAAGAACTGTATGAAGTTAAAAAATGATTCTGGTATACAACAACTGCGGACTATAGAACAAGCACATTAAATGGTATTAAAATCTAAACATCCTCATGGATTAAATTTAAGATAAGACTTCACCATGAGAGCCAAAAATAATTAATTATTTTATACCATATGACTTTACACAACATCAACTTTTTTGTTTACACTTTATATTATTCTATTTTTAAAATGTTATAGTTTGTGTTAAAGATTATTTTATACTTAATTTTTTATATTTATACAACTTTGTATTGTACATGAATAAGCGAAAAGCGAAATATAGTACAGGTTATTGAATTTTACAGTTATTTTTGATGATACAAATATATATATATATATATATATATATATATATATATATATAGTGTGAGTGTGTGTGTGTGTGTGTGTGTGTGTGTGTGTGTGTGTGTGTGTGTGTCGTGGTCACACTTAGCGAATTTCTTCAAATTTGCAAGGAACTGTTATTTCTGTATTATCCAGGTCAAGTTCGATTTTGCTCTGTAACGGCCGCAATAATGATCCAATTTATATTCAATTCGAAGAGATATTATTTATTATTCAAATTAAAATAGTATGTAGTGATTTTAATTTATGTATTTCATGCTAGGTACAGAAAAAAAATTAACAAATCATAACCGGCAAAATTTTATCACCTCTGAATGAGGTCATGCGTTTGGATAAATAATTTCACACTTACTTTACAGAAAATCAGACAATTGAAACTGTACAAACAATGCATACGATATTATTTAGAGGTCCATTAATATACATATACATAATTTTAAACATCCTGAGAGGAATAAGTACAAAGTATGAATTAAACATGCAAAAATAAGTAAAAAAAATAATTCTTTAATAATCAGAATCATTTGTAAGCAAAAGGATCACTGAGAGAGACTAAGAATTTTAAATAGTCTCAATTTTTTCGCAGTACTGGTTTCTCGTTGTGTAACTTAAACTTACGTTTTAGTTGTGCTGTATAATATCTAAGCTATGCAATCGTTTGTACCTTTGTTTTTTTTGCGAAATAAAGATTTATTTATTTATTATTTTTTAATTTCCTCTATAAATTATCCTAACTTGCTACGGTCGAAATCATTGAACACCTTCTCAATTCTGTCCGAGCGTTTCCCATTTACGCTACATTCTATTAAAGCATGCAAACCATCCTCTACTCCACCGCAGCAGTCACAACTAAGATTTCCTTCATTATCATTCTTACACATCCAGAGCCACGTCCCAAGCCGATATCTGGCTACCAGTGAATTATATTTGTATCGTCTCACATACTCTGCGGCCGCCTTATCAGTTCCTAACGAGATTCGCAGTTTTAAACTTTGTTTACCTCTAGCTTCCTCTTCCAATTTCTCATGACAATAATCTCTACATTAATTTTTTATTAATGCATTACATTTTGGTTTAAGCTGTTATTTCCAAATAAAGTGTCCAAGCTAACCCAATCGAACACACCAAACCAACTTTCCCTCCTTTCCTCTTTTTCCTGAAAACGTAAACAAGCTAATTGCAATTTCTTAGTACCTGAAGCTCTGAGTTTAAGCCAGTAAATGACGAGGCGCTCTAAAGCCAATGTAGAAGTTAACACTCTTCCCAACTCTAATACAGCTCCACAATTTGCACTGGAATTTGCTACGCCTAATACTCTTTTGCAATGCGATATCCCGACTTTGTCAACCACTTTATTATCACAATTTCCTCCCCATATTTCCGCGCGATATAGAACAATAGGCTGCATTAATGTATCAAACATTTGATTCTGCAATTTAACAGACATATCTATCTATATTTAGCCTTACCTATCGTTAAGCTAGCCACCTGAGTTTTCCTCACCATCTCTTTTTCATGTTTTGCCCTCTTTCCGTTTCTGCTTAAAACCATTCCCAGATATTTAAATTGATTAACTTTTTCAATCTCATTCTTCTCTATTTTCCATTTAAACTTAAAACTTGAATTGGTACATTCACTAAATATCATTATCTTAGTTTTGCTAACAGGTACCTGTCTTAAAAAAGAATAATTAGAATGATTAACTTTCAGTTTCCACCCCTGACAATAATTGTAAAATTCATTCAACGACCTTTGCAGTCCGATGGGCGGAAGGCTTATCAGAACCATGTCACATGCGTGCAGCAGCACTTACATATGCGTTTGCTCTATGAAAGGCGGGTGCGAATCGATTCTAGCCAGTCTTTTTACCACATCATCAATGAATAAATTGAATAATACCGGAGACATCTGGCAGTCTTGCCTAACCCCTGATCTTAATTTCACACCCTCTGTTATTTGATCCATGCCCAAATAATATTTTAAATATACAAATTAAGTTTTTAAGATTTCTGTTTTTTAAAAGATTTGGATATTATACTTTCGATGTTCCGTATTTTGAGTAATTACGATTATTTAAATTTAATAGTCTGTGCAAGCGTCGTAAAATGGGAATGGTGCTGTTTTTATTCAAGCTAATCAATGGACGTTCTGTCCACGCTTAAGACAGAAGCTCACATCCTTATAATTAGTATTTCAGCCTGCAACTGCTGAATCATACCTACACTTAAACCTGCCATTTTCAATTTATACCACAGTGCCTTCCTTGATATGGAATCAAATGCCTTATTAAGGTCTACAAAGCAGCAGTATAATTTTCCTCTCTTTTTCAATAACTCTCTATCAACCAACGTCCTTGGAACAAAAACATTATCAACTGTCGAGTAACCTGCTTTAAATCCATTCAGAAAGTTTGCCATGCTTAAGTATCCAGGTTTTTACAGGGTTATTTAACAGCTTTGCGTAGCATTTTCCCAACACAGGCAACAATGTTATGGCTCTGAACGAATTTGGGTCCTCTCTCTTCCTTTATAGAGACTATATACCTTTACCCCAAATCTTTGGTACATCAGCTCCATTAAAAATATTATTAAACATCCGTACAATATAGCTTATAAATGTTTCATTATCACTTAATACTTTATAAAACTCTGGACAAATCCCATCGACCTCACTAGCTTTTCCGTTCTTCAACGGTTTAAATACTGCTACAGCCTCCGCATTGCTTATTTCTGTGTCCAGTTCTGGAATAAATATTGGCAACTCTGGAATCACTCTATCTTCTATATACCACGTGTCGGCTATTCCGAACATGTATATATTATTTATACATGTATATAAAGTTTTATATAGATATTGTGTGAGTGTGTGTGTGTGTCGTGGCCACACTTGTGCGATTTTCTTCAAATTTGCAAGGAACTGTTATTCCTGTATTATCTAGGTCAAGTTCGATTTTGCTCTGTAACGGCCGCAATAATGATCAAATTTATATTCGATTTGAAAGAGATATTATTTATTATCACCAGATTAGCCAGTAAATGGGGGTAATGATTTGGACGTCCCATCACCATTTTTGGGGGACACAAAATCAAAATTTGGGGTATTGGGTCTAAACGGGCAATTTAAGTCCTGAAATTGAAACTCGCTCCGTCATGACAGCGTGCTGCGAGAGTACTCGTTTCCTCTCACATTGAGGTTAATTTCATTCGCAATTTTATTATTTGTATTACCGACAAATAGTCTGTGTTTGTATCCTCGTTGGCTAATCTGACCATGTTTTCCTGAATAAAGACTTTTTTTTACTTAAATCTGGTTTTGCAAACCACAAAAAATATAAACAGTATGATCCTATGTCGCTTTCCACGTTCTTCAAAAATCGGAAATATATACACAAGTGAAGGACAGGGGCGATGAATTAGCCAGGGGAAGGACACAAGTAAACCTATCAAGCACAGTCCCGAATCAGTGGTGTTGTAGCGCTGCTCGAATCAATTTGCATTACAAGGGACTGGAGTTCCACTACAAAGCCAATCTAAACAAAGCTTATATATCGACGCCTGGATACGAACACAGCCCTGCCCCTCTCATCTAAAAACACGTTGTCTAACAAAACGCTGATGCATACTGAGAAAGTAGTCTACAAACCCGCCGTGGGTAGAGCACAACTTCTAAAGTAGGGTTCAGAACATAATAAAATAGCTAAGTCTGGTAATTTACCAGTCATCATAGAAACAAGGTACAGAAACTGAACCACTCAGTCATATAAATAACCTAATGTAATGGATACAACACACAACTCCCTCACCTTACTTATTTGCTTGCTCTCTCTTTGCTTGCTTGCTTATGTGGATACAATCTTAACTTGCTTACAACGAAAATTTATCGTACACTGAATAATGTCTTGTATAGGAGTTAAGGAGGTGAGGGACCTTGACGAGCTGACGACCGAGGCGGAGGTGACCGCTGCCGTCAAATCCGCCATCGGCGACAACGTCGAGGTGAAAACCTTCCTCTCAAAGGCGAACGCTCGGGGTCAGAAGGTGGCGATCCTGTCGCTGGAGCTCCTGGAGAAGGGCAACCTCAAAGTCTGGTATGTGAGCTGTCGGGTGCGCGAGAAGCTCGTGGCCTCTAGATGTTTCAAATGTCTGGGGTTTGGTCACGAAGCTAATCGTTGCCCTGGACCCGATAGAAGCAAGCTATGCTTCAAGTGCAGCGGCTAATACCACAAGGTCAGCGCGTGCAATGCAGCGCAGTCCTGTGACCTGTGTGCAGAAGCCGGCTTGAAGGGCGACCAGGTCAAGCATTCCGCTGGGTCTTATCGATGCGGGCAGTACAGGCGGGCCATCCAGGAGCTTCGCCAGAAACAACAGAAATTATCAGTGTTCTGTAACTTAATATGCAGAGGAGCAGGACCGCAAACGACTTGCTGTTCCAATTCGCTACGGAGCAGGGTGCTGACCTACTGCTTCTCAGTGAACAGTACCAGAACCGACGCTCCACGCAGTGGTTCTCGGTTCCCTCCGGCACTGCAGCCGGATCTTGGACCTCGGGAAGGTGCCTGTTCTCGATTTCGGGTCGGGCAACGGCTTCGTTTGGGTGAGGAGCAGGGGTTTCACTGTCTTCTCCTGTTACCTCACGCCTAACCAACCGATCGCAGACTACCGCCACATGGTCGATTCCATCGAGGATAAGATCATGAACACGCGGTGTCATAGTCGGTGGCGATTTTAACGCCAAAGCCATGGAATGGGTTCCCCGCAGACCGACACTCGAGGTCGTTACATTCTGAGTCGGCTGCCTGGTCGGGCCTCTGTATTCTCAACACGGGCGGCATTTCCACCATTCGTCGTCCGGGGTGTAGAGAGACGATCCCTGACATATACCATGCCTCCGAAGGGATTGTCCAGCGGATCTCCGACTGGCGTGTCTGCGAGGACTGCTCCTCCAGCGACCACCAGTCGATCCTTTTCAAGGTCCGCCTTGGACCCTGCTTCTCCAAGGGGTGCGCACTTGCGCACTGAACCTGCTGCTCTGGCTCGACGCTGGAGTACCAGTCGTATGAGCAAAGAAAATTTTACAACCCTAATTAAAGACCAGAGCATTGTGAATTCCACAAGTACCGAAGATCTGGCAGCATCGACGATGCGACTCATCGCGACCGCGTGTGAGCAGTCGATGCCCGGAGTCTCCCGCCGCCACAGGAAGAAGCCGGTTTACAGGTGGACGCCTGAAATCGCTGAACTCCGAAGGAGATGCCTTGGTCTCTGACGAGCAGCGCAGCGAGCCAGGAACCGCCCTGATGCAAATGCCCGATCGGCTGAGCACAGAGCGGCCCGCCGAGAGCTCCGCGGTGCCATCAACCGGAGTAAAGTCAGGCGCTGGAAGCTGACCGAGGCCATCGTCTCTGCGGGGGACTTATCCCCGCAGCAGTACGGCTTCAGGTCCGGTCGCTCTACCATTGACGCTATCCAGGAGGTAGTTGAGGCAGTGCGGAGGGCGGAGGACCAAAACCACTGGTCGCGCCGCGTGGTCCTTCTCGTCACGCTTGACGTGAAGAACGCTTTCAACTCCGCCAGGAAGAGCGATATGCTGTGGGCGCTTGAGCATACCTTCCAAGTTCCCTCCTACATTCTTCGTATGATCAGATCGTACTTGGCAGACCGCGTTCTGTTGTACGACACGACCGAAGGTCAGCGGCGCATTCCCATCACTTTCGGGGTTGCGCAGGGGTCCACTTTCGGACCAGATCTCTGGAACGTTTCTTACGACAGCTTGCTGAGGCTAGACATGCCCGATGAGACCCACCTTGTTGGCTATGCTGACGACGTCGCTGCCTTGATCGCTGCGAGAAACGTCAAGCAGGCAAAACTGAGGCTCAGCGTAGTAATGGCCAAGGTCAACGGGTGGATGCGAGATCACGGCTTGTCTCTGGCAATCAGTAAGACGGAGATCGTCGTCCTCACCAACAAGAGGATAAACACCGTTTTCCCGGTGCAGATAGGTGACGTCACACTCGAGACTAAGCCTGCTGCAAAGTACCTGGGAGTCATGGTCGACTGCAGACTGTCTTTCGGCGAGCAGATCCAGCGCGCCGCCGACAAAGCCGCTAAGGGTGTCGCTGCCCTTGGTAGGCTTATGTGCCCAATGTCGGCGGTCCTCGCTCCTGCAAGCGCCGCCTGCTCATGACTGCCGTCCAGTCAGTCTTGCTGTACGGGGCGGAGGTATGGGCTCACGTACTCGAGAAGCTACCGAGTCTACCGAGACCGGCTTGCCCGAGCCAAGCGCCGAGGAGATCTCCGGGTCGCTTCGGCCTACCGCACAGTCTCTGAGCCTGCTGTGATGGTGATCGCCGGAGTCATCCTCGTCCTCTTCCTCGCGAGGGAGAGTTAGGCGATTTACCGGAGGAGGCCTGAGGCGGACCTGGAAGCAGCTGCCAGGGAAGAGCGCGATCGCAGCTTCGACTCCTGGCAGCGCGACTGGGAAGCCGAGCCGAGGGGACGTTGGACCTTCCAGCTCATACCTTCCGTCCGACCATGGGTGGAACGTCATCACGGCGTGGTCTATTACTAAGTGACCCAGTTTCTCTCTGGCACGGATACCTCCGAGTCTATCTGCACCGGATGGGCAAATTGCCAGTCCGGACTGTCTGTACTGCCCCGGCATCCCAGACACACCTTCTTTCAGTGCGACTGTTGGCACGTCCGCAGAGTCTCGCTCTCATCTGAGATCGGCGTGGTCGTCAGTCCAAACAACATCGTCGGAGCTATGCTCCAGGGAGAGGGCAACTGGAACTGTGTCCAGCACTACGTCTAGGCCATTCTTCGGGCGAAAAAGATCGACCTCGATCGGCCTTAACCCTCAGCTTTTCCCACGGAGGTTGCCCTAGTGGCGTAATATCAAAGGCCTAGCCCGAAGTAATGTGTGAAACAGTTCCAGGCTAGTGTCCTCGGTGCCGAGGGGAGTGGTTTAGTCGACGGGACATCGAGCTCGTGGGAGTCCAACACTACTGAGGAGACAACGAGCCCCTCAGTGTGCGTAAATGTATTCCACCTCCTACCCTGAAAAAAATTGCTTGAAAATTATAGGTGCAAGATAGTATTTGAAATAAAGACGTCAACCACCTAAGTACCATATGCATTGAGTTATCTCAGCCTGCTACATAGGAGTAAACAATCTACTAACGATCTTAGTTTTTGCTCATTATTGCATTTGGATTCTCTTCGTATAATCCCTACCAGGCAGAAAGGGCAGGTGTCCTTCTAGACGCATTTTAATCAATTGTGGATTTTAGCCACATTGCTCAGTCTAAGAATATAAAATACCTACTGCACGACCTCAACATCGGGATCAACTACGTATACCATCTGTGTAGAAAGTCTTTTTAGTTGGCAGTTGAAATCGTTACCTATAAGCTAGAGGTCCGTCTAATTTAAATGCTACCTACAACATTATTATCAAAGAACACGTGACGAGGGACGAAAAATAAATTCCTGTATTACCTTTACACTACGGAGAAGGTTGTGTAACAGTAATCAAGCTAACCAACTTAGTATATTTGAAAAAAGTGTCTAATTATAACAATATAATAGAACGCAATTCCTTGCAATCAAGCCAATAATGATTATTTACACCACTATTTAATTGAATCAAACCACAACATGTCACATTTATTATACATTGTGACAGGGGCATTCATTTTGGGTTTAATCAAGTTTTAGAATTAATAATGCTCTAGTATCGTCAAAACACGCATAAATCTGTCTCATTACACGGTATACATAACTTCTACTTCTAACTTTTAACACACATATAGCATTTAAAACATTGCTGGCCGTCAATACATGCAATCCTGTTTTCAGATTAAACCCAACATTTCATAGTAATTTAAAAAAATATAACTTCGTTCTAAAATTATTATAATAATGGAAACAAAGTATGATATGTTAGTAACGAACATTATAGAAATGTGAATGGTGTTAGAAACCAAGTTTAATTCAAATAAATACATTTTCAATTCAGTTGACATCCTAAAACGATGTTTAATGCGCCTATGACGTCTCATAATTACACAATCATATTAACATATCAAACTTTGTTTCCATTATTATAATAATTTTAAAACGAATGTATTTTTAATTACTATGAATTGCTGGGTATAATCTGAAAACAGGACCTCTGTTGCAGCAGACCTGCAATTTCACTCAGGTCAACAAATTGACTCAGCGAATTACAAATATGTAAAAACGTATTTCAATCCAGCATAGCGAAAAAAACGTGTTTTAATAATTTCTATAAGAATTACACAGGGATTGAGTATGCAGGTTTGCTCCAACAGGTGTGTTAAAATTGGGTGGTTTCAATTTCAGTTGTGGATCGCGCTCTTAATGGGCGAAAAACTTGCTAGCCTCCGTGGCCATTGTGTGGTAGACAGGCCCAAAATGGCCGCCGCGTTGTGTCATTGTATCTATATACTTAAATACAATAAGGGGTTTCTCTGGTAGATCCCTTTTTCAGCCGTCCAACTTAACCGATTTTTGCGATAGAGGTGTCATTTGAAAGCTTATAACGTAGCGCACCGGCGCGGCGACTGATAATAAAATGGACATTTCTTTTACGGCTTCGACCCCCAAGCCTTATTTGATTTATTTCTAGAGGGCGCTTTCAACGCTCCTGTGCTGATCAACTTGCGTTATAACGGTTTTAAAATACGATTGTAATTTAACAACTGATTACCCTTAGATGAATTTTAACCCAAGTCAGATTGTAAACAAAAACAGATAATCTATATTTTATGAAAATAAATTCTTGAATAAATAATTTTTTTGTTTTATTGTTTTTTATGTAGTTTTATTAAGGAAGGAAAATAATTATTTTTGGTACACAAAGAAGTAGAAGGCAAAGAGAAAATCGATTCGATGAGATTAGGGAAAAACATACGTACTGTAATCTTCGACAAGATCAGAGAACTGCCGAGAGACAAAGACTAATAAAACATCAGAGGGGCACTGCACCACTTATCTACTTGCCGCGACTTAAAAATGATGTAAGGGCATGAATAGACGAAGAAAACTTCCGGTATACTACTGCTGTGCCAGAAGACAAATTAAAATACATAGTGCATGATGGGGTGATGAACAATGTGTGTGTTTTGTTCAGCTAAGCTTTAATTTATCCAGGCGAGACAATTTCACTTGAAATGTTAACTTGATTAATAACGGCGAGTTTAAAGCCTGCAATTTCTTCTAATCGTAGGTGAGTTTCTCAGAAACCGAAATAATATTAAAATGCGAAATTTGCGCATGGGCCCCCTAGGTATTAAGTCAAATTGTAAACAAAAATAGATTGTCCGCAACTGTACACAAGATCCGACCCAGCTTAAGAAAATGAATTTGGGCTACTTTAGTCGGTTGCCAAATTGAGGCAGGTAAATCATTGTTTATATTAAAGATCCACGATCGATAGATCATAAATATATTGTAAATGGAACCCTGAAACTGAGAGAAAAAGTAGGCATAGAGAAAAACAAGTCAACGAGATTAAGGAAAATTTGCGTTACCTTCGGCAAGAACAGAGAACTGCTGAGAGACAAAGACTAATTGAAAATCAGAAAAAAATATTGAAATGCGCGGTTTGCAAATGGACCCCCTAAAAACTTCCAATATCCTACTGTTGTGCAAGAAGACAACTAAATAAAAAAAGTAGTGCTTGGGTGATGAATTGTGTGTGTTTTGTTCAGTTAGACCTTTGTTTATTTATTAGGTGAGATCTTTAAATTTTAATTGAAAAGGTTGATTTGATTAACAGAGGTGATTTTAAAGCCAAAGAATTAATTCCAACTGTAGGAGAGTTTCTCACATGGGGTGATGAACAATGTGTGTGTTTTCTCCAATGAAAATTTGTATTGGAAAATTTTCAACTTCCAGTTTCTGTAAGCGGTTCCTTGACGTTGAGATAAAAACATTTTTCGTAAAGACAAAGCTCCGATAAACTAGTTTAGTGTACTCATTACTCAATAACAAAAATAAAATATAGAAAATATTTTATTAACTGAAATTGAATTTTACCTACCGCAACCTCGCAACCTTGTTTTCGAGAAAGCATTGCTTTAAAAAATAAACAATAACTTCACCCTTCAAATAATTTTGTTTTTCCTGGTATTGTATTTTTATTTCCGTTCATAATTCGTATTAAAGTTGAAAATTATTTTCATCAATTGAAAGTATGAACAGTAGAAACACACCGAACAACACATTACTTATCTCTAATTATTTATGAAGATTTTCAGTTTTCTCTTAATGTTTTTTTAATCTTCACCTATTTTTGACAGTTAAAATTCAATATTCCCAAAAAGATATATGATGAAATAATTAAATAGTGCAGTAATATTTCGTATTGTCTTATATGAAGACGCGTATCAATTTTAAATAATACGATAAGCATATTTCGTTAAAATAGGGAAAATAAATAAATATAACTTGAAATTGCAACAATTCACAAAAATAGAGGACGATGAGGCAAACGGGAAATGAATTAAAATAAAACAGTACGTTAAATGCAGGGAAGTCTCGCGTAGAAAAGCAATTGTCGGTCAATGGGTTATCAAATGGATATCTTATTCGTACACCTACTGATAATCAATACTGATTTAATTCAATTTTTTGAAAAAAACCGGAAGAAAATCTGCCGGTGCTCACGTTTTAAATATCTCTTGGTTTTTTAGTATTGAGGCCAAAGGTTGAAAATTTGCATGTAACGAGTCATTTAGTTTTGAATGGTAATAGTAAAAATTATATTTGGAAAAAAATATTTTTTATATTTAAAAAAATGAAAAAGTCAGAAGTTTTTATTCAACTGTAAAATTTGACATTAAAAAAATGGTTGGATGCTACTTTTTAGATTTTTTGGTCATGTAAAATAATAAATGGTGAAAATTAATGGTAAAGAGGAACATTTTTTAAATAATGTTTTTTGAAGAAAAACATAGCTGCCAAAGTTTGGAACTTAATTTTTGTAAGAGAGTATGTCTGTGCGGGCGGCGCCTGAATAAAAACAAAGTCAATTCTAAACTGTTCTTTACAAAAATATGGTCGATTAAAAAAATACAAATTTGATTCTCACAATTACTATAGTAACAATTTACCATGGTACGTGATTTTGTAATGGTTTGGAGGCAGTGTACACATTATAGGAACGTTACAGGTGCATTCCGTGGTGGCAGCTTCTTTCTAAAAATGTCAGGACAAACTTCTAGGTTATCAGTATTTTCGATGCCTGTAAAATATTTATGTTTGGTACTGTAGTAATTCTGAGATTCAGGCCTTCAACTTTGTACCATATTTGTAATTTTTTTAACAGTTTGTTTTTCTATGCCTACGATTTGATGGCAAATTTATGGCTTCGCACTTCGTATACTCCGTCTACTTGTACTATGTGGTCGCAGTTATGAACATTAGGTTAGTTCAACTTAGATATTATTTGTGGCGTTGACAACTTCAAAACGGCAAAACCACTTCCTTTAAGGGCCACCCCTTAAAAGAATGCTATCAATTTTCGATTATAATGGTACGATTTTTAAAAATAAATATTTCAAGGGCAAATTTTTTGAAGGGCAGTATTTCAAGTGATACATTACCTCAAAACCGCATCAAAGGACGACTCTACGCTGATTATTTCGCGATTCTACCACTAATAATAATTTATGAATTTTGTTATTTTTTCCTGTCGTGACTCATAAATTAAATAGAGCCTCCAGACTTTCGAGCTACCTTAAACCACCTTAATATACTTTAACACCTACAAATATACTAACAAACAAATGATAATTTTCTACGATTTAATACTTTCAGACGATAAAATATGATGAAATTCGATGTAATTCAATCATATCTTTATAAATATTGAAGATAAAAATGTCATTTAATGTCCTATAGGCAATTAAAATACCAAACCCCACATTCAACTTTGTATAGTTATAAAAACACAAAGATAACAGGAAATTATATCTACGTAAGTAGTTGTTAGGCCTATCATGATCTACAATTTTGTGTACTTTCTCCTCTAATTTTAAGTAGTCAAGGGTTAAGTGTCAAACTGTCTGGCGCTGCTTGAAGACTTATCTATCGCCTGCGTTGCAATTAAATTTGCTCTTTGTTTGAAATTCATTGTTGGTGATGATGATTTTACATTTTAATTTGGATTTTTGCGGACATTTGCCATCACTGATTAGTGATTTGTTTTTTATTACTTAGCTCGTCTGAAAACTAGGTATTCTTGCCTGGTCCTGATTTTGCAAAACGGTTGCAATTTAATAGGTAGGCAATTTCTCTAGAACTACAATTTCTATGGGTGAAACTTTAATTTTTGCTCGCATGGACCATCATTGCAAACCACTTGATTTGTCCGATTTTTGTACTTAGAAGGAGATGACAGTTTGTGCAATGGAAGTCACAGACAAAAGCTTACTGGTTTGTCCATTTATCGCTACCACACCCCGGTATTTCATTGATTGGCCGGAGAGCCGGTTACTTCACATCCCAATGTGCACTAGTTTTTAAGTATTTATCGAGGGTGATGCGAACGCGCAGTGTGATGACATTACGGACATGAAGTCGGCTGCAGAACTGTTCAACCTTCTTAGACATGAGGACTTTTAGCACCATAAGAACCAATAAATCCGTAAAAAAGCTTAAGCTTAGTTTGGGAGTGTTTTACAATTTCTCCAATCAATATGTTTTTGTGAAGTTAAACCCTTACATTTTTATGATCATGATGGCATGTTTTTTAGAGCTGTTCCTGAACGTTCTTGCGAGCCTGACAGGATAAAAACCTGTGCTTACAAAAACATTATTTTCCGAATGAGATCTTAAAAATTTCAAAATGGGCACGAACAGTTCGGCACTTGAAATTGGTCTTTATATGAAAACCGAAGTAATATTTTTTATAA
Organism: Flexamia atlantica; assembly: GCA_035578135.1. Taxonomy (NCBI): domain Eukaryota; kingdom Metazoa; phylum Arthropoda; class Insecta; order Hemiptera; family Cicadellidae; genus Flexamia; species Flexamia atlantica. Next base: position 80,457,784 of record JAQJVK010000001.1, on the reverse strand, counting down.
TGCAGTTTTGGACAGGTTTGTACTGTTTTCATATTTGATTCTTGTTTGTCTGATAATCAACCCCATTTATAACCATAGTAACAACTTTTTAAAACCACTTTTTATTTTACAGAAATGATTTATTAATTCAAACAGTGTAAGACTGAAAATTATTAATATGATCCTCCCACTATTTATTCCTATTTCAGTTAATCTAAGAGTCTCGCAGCACTTCTTGATTTTGTCGAATCAACTTATACTAAATAATAGCTGCATATGCATATTTATTTGTTGTCTTTCAGTATTCTCAAATTTCATGGACTACATCGTTAGCGGGTTCCACAACGGACTCGGTGGACCGTCTGCGATGTACTTATTCTTTACAGGCCTCCTCATCTTTTCCTTCGTCAACATCGTGGGGGTTTTCACGCAGAAACCTACCGCACATTATGTTTCATTTTTCATCTGGCTTCTGCTCATGATATTCTGGTTCACCATAGTCGCGGTATTGTACGCCGATTGGAATATGGTGCCTGATCTCTGCATCAACCATAGGTGCCCCGATTCGTTCTGGCTAAACGATTGGTACTGGATGTCCCGTAAAGAAATAATCGAAAAGAAAGAAAACTCAGGAAAAAACACGACAAAGCCGTCGTCGTTCAACGAGACCGGGGTGCACGCGGTAGCGGTGAGGTTCGCCAACAGCACCAGCGCCGAGCCCACGTTCGAGGTGAACCTGTTCTACTCGGTGGCCTCCATCCTGATCTGCTTCAGCTCCATCATATACCTCGCCCTGCTGGGCAGCCTCATCTGGAACCACTGCAGCGCGGTCTGCGCGATGCGGCGCGCCGCCCACGGGACGCCGGTCATCCCGCGCGGCTACCTCTACGTCGTCGAGCTCAGGAGGTCAGTCAAATACATCCGGCTTTCATATTGAAGACTTTAACAAAATTATATTCGATATAATTAAAAGTATAGATTGAGATTATAGACAAGTTTGGCCCAAAAGCCTGGTTAAAAGCCCAGAAGTATTAAGATTCGAAACAACATCCTTTAAACTTGTCATGAAAAATGAATGTTTAAGGAAGTTTAACTTAAAATATAACCTCAAGTTGCAAATAACTGTAACAGCTAGGATTTATTTATATATATTTTATTTTATTTTTTTGAATGTGTAAGGTACGAACATTTAGGTATAATATGCTTGAAACAATTTACAATAAGCTTGTACTTGAAACAATTTAAATTTTACTTTCTTAAAATGCAATAGGCGCAGCGTACAAGAGGGGGAAAACGAAGCTGCCTCCCCATCAGGACCAAATGCCCAGGCGAATCAGACTGCGCAACCCGCTTCCAAGCCCTAGCCATTGTACCCAGCGGCCAAAACCATCTAAAATAAATGGATTCTTGCTTTTACACGAGTTTTTTTTTGTATGCTGATAGCTACGATTTGTAATATTAAAGAAACCCTTCACGTTATACAATTATTTGCGTTTTAGAACAAACCAATTTACCGCCACACGAACACATTTCATTTATGGGTTCCCGCTTGTTTTTGATATTTCTATATATTTGTAATAAGGACATGAACCTGGGAAATATTCCCGAAAGACAATTCCCGACAAAAAATATCCAAGCAGAACATATCTTCTTTCCCTCCCATATAAAACTTTCAATAAGCAGTTTTTAATGTTTCACTTCTAAATATCATCGCTTTAAATGACGAATATTTTTCGGATAGGACCACAATATCCTTGAGTAAGACTAAGAGAAGGTGCAAATATCCTGCAGAGCCTTGGGCCAATAAACACGGCCTGGTTAAACATCTTTGAACTCATTTCAATGAAACTCGCCTAAGGACTATTTGATCAGTCCCAGATCATACCGAAAATCAAATAACTCACCCTGAATTTCAACTTGCATGATTTAAATCCTTCAACCTATGCCTATAACCTTATTTTCTCTTTTTATGTAAGATTGTACAGGAAAAAAGCTATATTTGAAAATTGTTTTCAGATGAGTAAATTTAAACTTATTTCACAAACCATCTATACGCAACCCAAATGTAAGAAAACAGTCTAAGAATGTTTATTGAAACAAAATTACTGTCTTGGTTTTTTGATGATTTTTCGATGATTGTATATTTCAAAAAGTTTTTCATCTCTTGAGTCCCAAAAGTAAATGATTTAACATAGAAAAATTAACAATGAAGCTAAGCTAAATTAAAACACGTTTTACAACCGGTATTTCTGTTCAAATGCATTCAGTTGTAAATGATCACTTTACTTTAATTTAGTCAATCGTCCAGTAAAAGTTGTTCTATTCTTCAACAATGAGCTTCTCCGGTATTAGCTTTGACGCGGTCTACAAAGTTTCCTGTCAAATTCTCGCCAAGTCTTTATTAACTTGGGAAGTTTCATCGCTGACACCCAAATCTAAATTATAAACATTCTGATATTAATAAAACTTAGTTACATTTCTTTCAACAGGATAACTATATATTTTCTTTCTTTCTTATTTCGGATTTTTTATCCAAGGCTTGTAGTAAAACTAGAAAATAACAAAACATCGGAACTTGGATAGATATTCATATTAAAATACCTTTTTCAAAGTTGTACCTCTTTAATCAACTGATCTGGAGATAATAAATATTTTTAAACAATATGAGTAAACTTTTGTTCTCAACTATTTTAATTTGTTTATCAAAAGGAAAAAGGCAATACAAGAATATTTATTTCACAAATAATAGACATATTCTAGGAATTAGAACCAGGTATCATTTATCGTTGAGGGGAAACTGTAAAAGAACATTAAATACCCCCGTTGTAGCAGACCTGCACACTCAGCAAATTTGAAATGCAATAAAAAGTTTCCATCCAACATATGGCATGTCATTGTAATCTCCATAAAAATAACATGGGGAATGAGTATGCAGGTTTGCTGCCACAAAAATGGAAATTTTGGGGATTTTAGACGATTATACATTAGATTCATATAGATGAAGCCACAAACCAAGGTTTATTACGGTATGTTGAGAAATAAGCGAGAAATATAATTTTACTTATTTCCCATAAGGTTAACATAGGGACAAAGTACTGTGCTTACCACCTTCAGTCTGGTGGTACGGTGGGGCTGGCTTACGAACTCATCCAATTGATTACGACTTTACGTGCCTGAACCAAATTTCATAAAGATCGGACCATTTTACGGCCGCTATCGTGCTAACACACACACACACACACACACACACACACACACACACACACACACACACACACACACACACACACACACACACACACACACACACACACACACACACACACACACACACATATATATATATATATATATATATATATATACGTACATACAGCCCCCGTTACAGCAGACCTGCATACTCAGAGAATTTCAAATGCAAAATAACATATTCCAATTCATCATAGCGAGATTTTACATGTTTTTGTAAGCATCATAAGAATAAGATGGGAAATGAGTATGCAGGTTTGCTGCTATAGGTATATTAAAACAGGGTGGTTTTAATTCTGTATTTAATAGATCGGAACTGGAAGAGGTCATTTACCAAGTTTTATCAAGATATGTTGATAAATAAGTGAGATATAGAATTTTACTCATAAGGTTAACATTGGGACAACATACTGTGTTTACCAGTTTCAATATCTCGGTAACCAATGAACATAGAGCAGTGATTCAAAATACTAAATTGTTTTTTAGCTGAATTCAATGGTGGTAACAAAAATTGGATTATTTTTATTTTTCGACGTTAAAACTCTAAAACCCCATTTTTGGGGCTTACGCCCCTTTACCCCCCCTTCCGGTGGTCCGATCGGGCTGGTTTACGAACTCATCCAATTGATTACCACTTAATATGTCTGTATTAAATTTCATAAAGATCGGACCATTTTTACGGCCGCTGTCGTGCTAACAGATACACACCATACACACACACACACACACACACACACACACACACACACACACACACACACACACACACACGCACGCACACACGCACGCACAGCACACGCACACGCACACACACACATATATGTATATATATATATATATATATATATATATATATATATATATATCTTATCTTATCTTATCTTATCTTAACAACTATACAGCCGCATGTGTAACTGACTGACTGACTGACTGAGGTATACGAATTCTGAACTACTTTTCAATGAGCTAGAAATTTGAAATTTGGCACGAATATTACTTGGAGGGTCAAACCTCAGGGAAAAGTCTCAAAACAAAACATTTCAACCCCCAACCCCCCCAAAAGGGAGAAAAGGGGAGACATTTTATAATAACGAAAAAAGTACTTTTCTTTTTTTGGCTGTAGCGGCTAAACTAGAGGTCCTATCGAAAAACTGACTGCACCACGTGTCACGGATATTTCACGATCTACAGCTTTGGTCCTATGACTTTTTGTCCTATCTCGTCTCCTTCATCCTTAGATAGTACTAGAATCTTTGTTTTCGAAGGTTTTCCCCGGGTTTTTCAGATCTAGTAGATTTAATATTATACGTAGAGGGCTGAAATTTGGCATACATCAACTCTACAGCATATATGTTACAAATCGGGAATAATATAACTAGTTTGTAATAATAAAATACAAATAATGTTAAACAAACTATTGAAAATTCACTAAATGTCAGTGATTTTCTTGAGGTATTTCGTCACGGTTCAAACCTTACTTCCCGATGAACTAGAAACTTGAAATCCGGCATGAATATTCCTTTCAGTGTTGATATCTAGGAAACATTATAAAAAATCGCCATTTTTATTTTACCCCCCCTCAAAAAAACTACAAAATTCGCTAAAAAGCAACGTTACAAATCACCAATAATATAACATTACCTTTTTTCTCAATCTTTCTGAATAAAGTTTGTATTGTGCAACGGATTTTTCGCGATATACAACTTGAGTCCTTTTATGTTTTGCCCTATCTCGTTTCCTTTACCTCCTTTAGTTAGCTATTTTACAATTTTCGAAGATTACCCCGACGTTTTTCAGCTGTATTAAATTTATTACTATACGTAGAGGGCTGGCATTAGTCACAGATAATCTTAACTGCACAAACGCTGAAAATTACCAGTAATATAACTTTTTCTTAGCATCAAAATGCATGCTAAAAATCTTCAAAATTCGCCAAAATCAATTTGCAAACAGTATATTGTATGATTTTTAGTTGAGCTAGGAACTTAAAATGTGGCAGGCGGAGTAAGGCGAGTCTATATTATATACGACTCTATATTATATACGACCGCATGTGTAACTCACTCACTCACTCAGGGGTACAAATTGTAATCGACTTCCCGAAGAGCTAGCAATTTTAAATTTGGCATGAATATTCCTTTGGTGGTCAAACCCCAGGAAAAATTGTCAAAACGAAACATTTCCACCCCCAACCCCCCAAAGGGGGGAAAATTTGAAGTTCGAAAAAAGTACTTTTCGTTTTTGGGTATGTTGTTATTGTTGTTGTTGTTTGGGTATTACGGACTGCACCACGTGCCACGGATTTGTCACGATCTACAACTTTGTTCCTATGACTTTTTGCCCTATCTCATCTCCTTCACCCTTAGATTGCTTTAGATTTTTCTATTTTCGTAGATCTTCCCAGCACCAGTTTACTTGATACACTAATTAGGCCCCTTTAAATTTGCAGAAATATTTATTGGGTGGTAACTCTAAATATTAAACTCTCAAATCAAACAATTTAAACCCCCTAAACCCCCAAAAGGGGGTGAAACGGGGGAAAATTTGAATTTCGATAAAAATACTTTTCATTTTTTTCCTCTAGCGGCTAAAATAAAGAATCTATTTAAACACAAAGGTTATTTCCTTAGTTGAAACTAAACTTCCAACAGTTTTGGTCATTATGTATTTTTTCATTTTTTTTCCTCTAGCGGCTAAAATAAAGAATCTATTTAAACACAAAGGTTATTTCCTTAGTTGAAACTAAACTTCCAACAGTTTTGGTCATTATGTATTTTAACCTATCTCACCTCCATCACTCCCAATATGACCTCTAAATTTAAAATTCTTATAAATCTTCAGTTTATTTTGGGTTTTAATGATTTTTAGCGAATTTCCCCTATAGGGAAGAAGCTATTACCGTAGGTCTCATGGTAAGACTTAAGTGCGGGACCATCATAACTTTTCATTTTGGTGCCCCCAGATACCAAAAACACCATTCGTTCAAATTTGTAGATATATATATATATATATGTGTCTGTAAGCACGATAGCGCTCGCAAAAATGGTCCGATCGGAATGAAATTTGGCACAGGTGTGTAAAGTAGTAATTATTCGGATGAGTTCGAAAACCAGCCCGATCGGACCATTGGAAGGGGGGGTAAAGGGGGATAAACCCCCCCGAAAAGTGGGCTTTTTGGGGTTTTCACGTAGAAAAATAAAAATGATCCAATTTTTGTTAGCACCATTGAATTCAGCTCGAAAAAACAAACAATTTAGTATTTTGAATCACTGCTCTATGTCCACTGGTTACCGAGATATTGAAAATGGTAAACACAGTACGTTGTCTCAATGTTAACCTTATGGGAAATAAGTAAAATTCTGTATCTCGGTTATTTCTCAACATATCTTGATAAAACTTGGTATATGGCTTCTTCTAGTTCAAATCTACTAAATATTGAATTAAAACCAACCAGTTTAAACATACCTGTAGCAGCAAACCTGCATACTCATTCCCCATGTTATTCTTATGGAGCTTACAAAAATACGTCAAATCTCGCTATGTTGGATTGAAATATGTTGTTTTGCACTTGAAATTCGCTTAGTATGCAGGTCTGCTGCAACGGGGGTATTTAATATTTATCTTTAGCTTATAAACTTCTGTTTTCACACTGAGATAGTACGTTTGATCCTCTAGGGTTATCGGGGGCCATTTGCAAAATTTACCCCGTTTCAACCCCTAAAATAGTCCTCAAAAGTTAAACTGTTGTGAATTTTAAGTTTTCCTCGTGTATTTTATTTTTGTCCAATTTTTTTGGCCAGGGATGCCGAATTATTGACACGGAGTTAGTCAATTTGACTTTTCCGGTTTATTAAAGGTAATTTGCAATTTTCACCCCATTTCTAGCCCTAAAAAAGTCGCCTCAAGTTGAACTTTAATTATATTTACGATTGACTTGTGGGTTTTTTTCCAATTTATTCATTACTGAAAAACGCAATTTTGGACAAAGGATTCGCCAGTGTCAACCTCCATGTTCACCTGAAGTCATTTGTAATTTTAAAAAACTATCGAAACTAGCTTTTTTTAATTTGAACCCCCTCAAAAAAATTATTTAAAAATCGCTAAAAAGCTTTTTTTAAAGAAATTTTATTTTGAGCTCTAGCGGTCGAACGGATGGTCCTATCGAGAAACGGACTGCACTACGTGCCACGGATTTTTCACGATCTACAACTTTGGTCCAGTGACTTTTTGCCGTATCTGGTCTCCTTCACCCTTAGATAGCTCTAGAAATGTCAATTTTTGAAGGTCTTCGCTAGGTTTTACAGGCCCAATTAACTTACAATTATTCGTAGAGGGCTGAAAATTGGCACACATCATCGTTACAGCATATACGTTACAAATCAATAATAAAATAACCAATTCCTAATGTTAAAATGCGTATAAAGTTAAAAAAATCGTCGAAATTTTCCAAATGTCAGCGATTTTCTAGAGGTATGTCATTCCGTGTCACCTTGATGTACTGCCTAGAATCCCGAACATTTTCAGGACAGCTTATTTATGACTTACGGTTGAGCTAGGAACCTGAAATGTGGCATGCACTTTCCTCATTGGTTAAAACCGAGGTTAAATTTATCAAAAATCGCAATTTTAAATTTCAATACCATCAAAAAGGTTATTAAGAAGTCTTTAAAAATGCTTTTAAAAAAACAGTTATTTTGAGCTCTAGTGGCCGAACGGATGGTTCTATCAAGGAATGGACTTCACCATGTGTCACGGATTTTTCATGATCTACATCTTTGGTCCTACTTACCTATAACACCTACTTGGTCTACTTACCTACGCTTCCTTAACAAGCGCCCTATCTCGCTTCCTTCACCCTTAGGTAGCTCTAGAATTTTCAATTTTCTATGATTTCCCCGACGTTTTTTAGCTTTAATAGATTTAATATTATACGTAGAGGGCTGTAATTTGGTACACATAATCTCTACAGCATATATGTTACAGATCACTAATAATATAACTAGTTCTTGGTACTAAAATGCATTAAAAGGTAATAAATCTTAGAAATTTGCCAACTAAGACCTAGATCCCTGAAAATTTTCAAACAGTTGATTTATCATTTTCTGTTGAGCTAGGAACCTGAAATTTGGTATGCACTTTCCTAATTGCTTAAAACCAAGGGTGAAATTATCATAACTTGCAATTGTAATTTTCAACCCCTTAAAAATTATTATAAAATCGTTAAAAATGTCTTTCTAAAAGCTGTTATTTTGAGTTGAAGTGGCCGAACGGATGGTGTTATCAAAATATGGACTACACCATGTGCCACGGATTCTTCACGTTCTTCAACTTTGGTAATTTGGCCTTTTGCCCTACCCTCCTCATTCACCCTTAGATAGCTCTATCCCCTTTCAACCCCAAAACCGACCAATAAATGAAACAAATTAAGCATTTTTCAATGGGAGATGTTATTTTTAAATAAATACTTTTGCCTCACGTCCTTAGCTCACCAATCCTCTCCCCTTTCAAATAATTAACTATCTATAACCAAAAAACCCTTACCACCAATAACCCCACCCCCTTGAACAAACCCAAAATAACTTGTGCTAAGAATTAGTAAATAATTTGTAACTTTTGATGAAATACGTTTACCTCAACCAGAGCCCTATCAACCCTCTCCAAAAAAATAGGCCCACCCCATCCATCATAAATACCTCCACCGATTACTTCCCTCACCAACTGACCCCCCAAACAATAAATTTTGATAGGATTTGTAAAACGTTTATTCATGCTCTGACTCTTCAATACACACCTCCTTAAATTTTTCCTAACCTCCAAGTCGGCATCACAAAAAGAACAATTTATAATTAAATTTCCTACAACTTTGGTAGATATGTAATTTACCCTACCTTACCTCCTTCGCCCTCAAAGTGGCCTACTCATTAGAACAGACCTGATTTCTATAAAACTTACAACTTTGGGAGTAAGGAGCTTAGAAAACAAATGGTTTGTCAGCTACCTAAAAGAGAGATCCCAAGTTGTAGATATCCAACATACTAAATTTGGCATCACTACCACATTTAGATCAGATCCTAAATCAATCACAAGGGGAGTCCCCAGTTATCCGTGCTGGGACCTGTTCTGTTCATTTTGTTTTTTAACGACTTCCCGTCTCTAATTCAAATTACAATATCAGCTGCATAATGTATGCAGACGATACAACTCTCTTTTTAACAAATTTTCCGCTAAAAGAAAACTCACTTCCCACTAAAGTAGTGGAAAAGTACTGGTTTTACATAGATTTTAGCAGGTTTTTCCCATGAAATTCTTATGGGGATCATTTCTTGCACCGACCCCTGATCCCACCTGAGATCTGGCTATTATTTGGGTAGGTTGTTTACCTATGTGAGTAGAGTTGTAAATGGCGTATGTTATTCTTAACCCTGCTCTATATTTTTAAATATAAATTTATAAATTAACTTTGATCTTTATTGTCCGATTTGTCTAATATTTGGATATGTTGTTAAGTTAAGCAAGTGAACTTGTATATAGTATAAATTAATTCTATCTACCCTATAATTTTTAAAATATAAAATTATAAAATTAGGTAAAAATGCTAACTTTTGTCTTTATTGTCTGATTTGTCTAATATTTGGATATGCTGTTAACTTAAGCAAGTGAACTTGTAAATAGTATAAATTAATTCTATCTACCCTATAACTTTTAAAATATAAAATTACAAAATTAGGTAAAAAAGCTAACTTTTGTCTTTGTTAGCAGATTTGTCTAATATTCGGGTATGTTGTTAATTTAGACAAGTGCATGTATAAATGATATATATTATTTTTATCTAGCCTGTATATTTTTAAATTTAAAATTATAAAATAGGCCAAAAATATCAACTTTGCTATTTATTGTCTGATTTGTCTAATATTTGGGTATGTTGTTAACTTAAGCTAATTTATTTGTAAATGATATAAATTAATCCTATTACTCTGTTTATTTAAAATATAAAATTACAAATATATGTAGAAATACTAACTTTGGTCTTTATTGTCCGATTTGTTTAATATTTGTATATGTTGCTAAGTTAAGCAAGTGAACTTGTAAATAGTATAAATTAATTCTATCTACCCTATAACTTTTAAAATATAAAATTACAAAATTAGGTAAAAATGCTAACTTTTGTCTTTATTGTCTGATTTGTCTAATATTTGGATATGTTGTTAAGCAAGTGAACTTGTAAATAGTATAAATTAATTCTATCTACCCTATAACTTTTAAAATATAAAATTATAAAATGAGCTAAAAATATTAATTTTGATGTTTATAGTTTGATTTGTCTAACATTTGGGTATGTTGTTAACCTAAGTAGGTGTATCTGTAAATGATGTGTTTTATTTCTATCTAAGTTGTATATTTTAAAATATAAAATTATAAAACAGGCCAAAAATATTAACTTTGGTCTTTATTGTCTGATTTGTCTAATATTTGGGTATGTTGTTAACTTAAGCTAGTATAGTTGTAAATGATATATAATAATCCTATCTACTCTGTATATTTTAAAATATAAAATTATAAAATGAGCCAAAAAATTAACTTTGATGTTTATGGTTTGATTTGTCTAATACTTGGGTATGTTGCTAACTTAAGCTAGTATTTTGTAAATCCCATTTACTCTGCATATTTTAAAATAAAAAATTTTAAATGGACCAAAAATATTAACATTGATGTTTATAGTTTGATTTGTCTAATACTTGGGTATGTTGTTAGGCTAAGCAAGTGTATGTTAAATGGTGTATATTAACGATATTTTCTTTGTATATTCCAAATTATAAAATATGTTAAAAAATACTAACTTTGAGCTTTATTGTCCAATATGTCTAATATTTGGATGTGTTGTTAACCTAAGCAGCTGAACTTGTTTTATAGCATATGTTAATTAAATACTACCACTAACTTTTAAAATATAAAATTACAAAAATATATAAAAAATGCTAATTTTGTATTTATTAACAGATTTGTCTAATATTTGGCTATGGTGTTAACTTAAGTAAGTGCATGTGTAAATGGTATATTGATTATATCTACCCTGTATATTTTAAATTATAAAATTATAAAACAAGCAAAAATATTAACTTTTGTCTTTATTATTTGATTTGTCTGTGTTTTTGACATGCTCTTAACTTAAGTTAGTGTATGTGTAAATTGTATACAATATTTCCATTTATCTTGTATATTTTAAATTATAAAATTACAAATTAGGAAAAATCTTAACTTTTTTATTTATTAACTGATTCATCTGTATTTTTGATATGTTGTTGGCTCAGGCTAATGTATGTTTATAATGTGAATATTATTCTTACTTACTCTGTATATGTTAAATTATAAAATTATAAATATTGATTGAAAATTAATTTAGCTCTTTATTGTGTAATCTTTTTTAGTATTTATATATATAGTTGTTCTGTGTTAGCCATTTGTAAAACCTGTATATTATTGATATCTACCTTCTATATTTTGTATTATAAAATTTTAAATGTAGGTTAAAAAAATTAAATTGCCTCTTTATTCATTGATCTGTCTATTGTTTTGGATATGTCGTTGTCCTAGACTAATATATTTGGAACTGCTAAATTTTATTCTCATATACCCTGTACAGTTTAAATTATAAAATTACAGGGTAAAACAACAGGTAAATAAAATAATGATTTTAGTTTTTATTCGACAATTCATTAAAACTTTTGTTTTATGACAGTTCTTACCCAGTGCATGTGTAAATTGTACATAATAATCCTATCTGCCCTGTATAATTTAAGTTGTAAAATTAAATAAACAGGTAAAATATTATTAAATAATTGGATATGTATTAGTTGTAAGCTAATGCTTAGTATAATGTAAAAGGATGAAATTACAAATACAGGTAAAAATAAATTAACTGATCCACCTCTAATGTTAGCATGTTGTTAACCTCAATAAGTACATGTGTCATACTAATCCAATGTACCCTGTTATGTAATATTTGTGTAAAAAATGTACGTTGGATTTACACACTTAATTCGACAGACAATAATAGGAATATACAAAGCCTAAAGCCTGGAAATTATAATTTGATATATTGCAGAACTTGTAGTATTTGTATAAAACTGTCTGTTGGATCTACATACTTAGTCTGACAGAAATGTAAAAGAATTTACAGAACATGTAAAATAATTACTATTGTAACTGCTAAATTTTATTCTTATCCACCCTGTAAAATTTAAATTATAAAATTATAGGGTAAAACAACAGATAAAAATAATGATTTAAGTTTTTATTGGCCAAGTAATCAAAATGTTTGTTTTATGATAGTCCTTAAGCAGTACATGTGTAAATTGTACATAATAATCATATCTACCCTGTATAATTTGTTGTAAAATTATATAAATAGGTAAAATATTACCTTTTGCCTTTGCTGCCTTTGTTGATTGATTCATTAAATAATAATTGGATATGTGTTTGTTGTAAGCTAGTGCCTAGTATAATGTAAAAGGATGAAATTATAAATATAGGTAAAAGATTTAACTGATCTACCTCTAATGTCGGCATGTTGTTAACCTAAGCAAGTACATGTGTAATACTAATCCAATGTACCCTGTTATGTAATATTTGTGTAAAAAATGTACGTTGGACTTACACACTTAATTTGACAGACAATAATAAGAACTTACAAAGCCTAAAGCCAGGATATTATAATTTGATACATTATAGAAATTGTAGTATTTATGTAAAACTGTCTGTCGGACCTGCATACTTAGTCTAACAAAATTTAAAAAGAATTTACAGAACGTGTAAAATAATTACTATTATTATCACTTTGTCCATACTTTCTGGTTATGGTCTTTATAACCTAAGCATGGCTTGGAAAACATGTTTGATTCATCCAGCTTACCACCCTTGCAAAATGTAATGTTGATTTATACTGTAATCTTGACATGTTTAGTTGTAAATGGTGGCAACAAGAATATCAGTATTTGTATAGTCAGTCTGGTCTGTGTATATTGTATATTGTATATATTGTATATTATTTATAGATCTTGTAACATTTGTGTAAAACTCTATGCTGGACTTGCACACTTTATTTAACATATATTTTCCATAATTTACAGAATTATATAAAATTATTATATTTTCTGTAAACTATTAAATTAGAGTTTACAGATATTATATAGAATTTTACACATTCGTAAATATCTGTACAATCCTCTGATACACTACACATTTCTAATATTTCAATAAAGACCAAAGTTAATTTATAATTTTATATTTAAAAATATAGAGCAGGGTTAAGAATAACATATGCCATTTACAACTCTACTCACATAGGTAAACAACCTACCCAAATAACAGCCAGATCTCAGGTGGGATCAGGGGTCGGTGCAAGAAATGATCCCCATAAGAATAACATGGGAAAAACCTGCTAAAATCCATGTAAAACCAGTACTTTTCCACTACTCACTAACTACACTGCCCTAGAACACGACCAAAGATACCTTGTACGTAGTTTTTTTTAACTTAACAATTAAATTAATTATGTTTTTGTGTCTTTGCGCAAAAACATAACCTCCCAATAAGGGACACATCACGGGGGGCCTGGGGGTGGAGCCCCCAGCGAGCCGTAAGGCGAGTATATATATATAAATTCGAATTCGAACGGTGTGTTTTGCTTCTGGGGGCCCCAAAACGAAAAGTTATAATGGTCCCGAGCTTAGGTCTTACCATGAGACCTACGGTAATAGCTCGGTAATAGCTTCTTCCCTATAGGTGAAATTTGCTAAAAAGTTCATATTTTTCAAATTTCACAAAATCTGTAACATCTAAAGAAAATATACTTGCGACCATTACATTTGGCTTGAAAAATTAAATAATCCAGTATGTGAATCGTCAGTCTACGTCAACTAGTTGCGGAGATAATTGATATTTTCGTTTCGCGGTAAACGCAATACGTTGTCCAATGTTATTCTTATGACAAATATAAAAAAAACCGATATCTCCATTACTTGCTAACCGATTTTGATAAAATTTGGCATGTATTGTGATATAATTGATTGTTTATTCGTTTTATTTTATTATATAAGTTTTTTTCGGTTTTAAACGACTTCAAGGGAGAAATTATGTGTGAGTTTCCTGATACCGTTTATTTATCCTTCTAAAGCTGATTTGTGGAAAGAACTTTTTTTACTTTTAACATTTAACTGTGAAACCAAACGTTCTCAAGATAGAAAATGTAAAAGTTTTGGTTTGAGAGAGATATCTGCGTTTTACTATAATAGTTTATGTGCTTAGCAGCAAACTAGAATTTAAGCAAAGTTTGACCACTGGAAGTGCCTCAATTTCAAGATGGCGTCCAAGATGAGGTCAAAAGCATAAAAGATTTATGGAATTTATCTTGTATGTCATATTTAAAATGACTTTTTTTGCTATAATACCACGCTAATCATCAACGGGTGGTAAGAGCTTTACATTTACTTGATAATAGATGTCTGCCACCATCTTGGATCCGCCATATTGGATGTAATTTTTTTCAAGTGAAAATATAGCGTGTTGACACATTGTGTTGTAATTACAAGCTAGAATCTGACGCTGATTACAATACCGTAAGCCGTTTCCAAAACCTTTTATTCTTTTAGCGAATTTCCCCTATAAGGAAGTAGCTATTACCGTAGGCGGCATGGTGAGACTTAAGACCGGGACCATGTTATTTTTTCAGGTCCCTAGAGCCCAAAAACAACGTTCGTTCATTTTGGTATATATGTATATACATATATTTGTGTCCGTAGGCACAATAACTCTCGTAAAAATGTCCGATCTTGATGAAATTTGGAACAAACATTTAGAGCGATATTCATGACTTTAAGTTCGAAAACCAGCAAGATCGGTACACTCTAAGGCGATTTTTTTGACTAAATAAAATTTATTTTGAAGATTTAACATATTTCTATTCATTTTATGTAAATTCAATGGTCAGAATTGAATTCAGCTTAAAAAATAAACAATATAGCATTTTGAATTATTACTCTACATCAATCGGTTACTGAGATATTGGATCTGCTAAATGCAGTACATTGTCTTTTGTTTTTTCCCTGAAGGGATATAAATATCCAAATTCTGGTATGGAATACCCAACTTTTTCATTCAATTTCCCTGAAATAGGATTTAAAAAAAATTATAATACAAACTACATGATTTGAATTTAATTAGTTCATGTGTTGAATTGATTTGTTTTCATTTCTTGGATCTGAGTAGATTGATTATATGTTTGCTGACATTTATGTACTATAACAAGTATACATTTATTAAAAATGGTCAGAATATGAATAATTATTGAGAAATAAGATGACGATGATAAAATTTACTTTATTTAGATTAATATTTACACTAAATATTCAAAACAACTTCCCTAACTGATGCAGAATAAGCCCACATATAAAAAATAAATCCTTCAGAAATTAACTGAGTATGCAAGTTTGCTGCAAGAAGTGTATTTAAATTTTAAGATAAATCATACGTTTGAATTTAATTTTTTCATGTGATTATTTTATTTGTTTTTATTTTGACTGATTTTAAATCATTGATTGTATGTTTGCTTACATTTTTATACTATAACAAGGAAACCCTTATAAAAAATATTAGACTAATAACTATAAGAATAACAAAAAGCATATTGCTGAAATGGATACCGATGTGATTCCCATGATCATTTCTCTTACAAGTAAAGCTCTTGAATTGATGTGTAATATAGTTTCTGCATTAATTACATAAAATGTTTGAAACATTTTCTCGTACATAAATTAAATAAGTTCCCATATCAAAATTAATTCTTCAGAAATTCGCTGAGTACGCAGGTTTGCTGCGAAGGTGGTATTTCAAGTTATACTTAAAATCAAATTATTTCCATATTAATTTAGCTTCGAGTTTTAGTATTCGTTCGTCCTAGTCTTAAAGCACTCCCATAATATTACGGTTTACTCTCATAGTCCAGTAAATACGTACGAAAATATTGGGTTGCTGTGCTTAAGGTCGGGTAGTTGAGATCTTCGGATATAAATTTCGTTTCTTATTTTTCTTTTTTCGAGTTTTAGTAATCGTAGTTCGTCCTTATCTTAAAGCACTCCCATAATATTACGGTTTACTTTCATAGTCCAGTAAATATGTACGAAAATATTGGGTTGCTGTGCTTAAGGTCGGGTAGTTGAGATCTTCGGAAATAAATTTCGTTTCTTATTTTTCTTCTTCTTTCTATATCTTTCTTAATAAAACTTGGTATATGAATATTACATATTGGTATTCTTCAGATCTACTGGATATTGCATTAAATTTGCCCAATTTCTACATAACTGTTGCAACTCTGCATGTTATCACATTCCCGATGTTATTCCTTTGGAGATTACAAAAACATTACATATCTCGCTTATGTTGGATTGAAATATGTTTTTCGCATTTTAATATCGCTAAGTATGCTGGTCTGCTGAACCGGGGCCATTTTTCTAATCGTAGACAATGAGCATTGCTGTGTTAAATGAGTGCTGATAATTATTTGTCAATGTACCGCTAACGTTACGAAAGCTGTTACAGCATATTTACAAAGCAATCATGAAAA
This sequence comes from Flexamia atlantica, assembly GCA_035578135.1. Taxonomy (NCBI): domain Eukaryota; kingdom Metazoa; phylum Arthropoda; class Insecta; order Hemiptera; family Cicadellidae; genus Flexamia; species Flexamia atlantica. The sequence goes on along the minus strand of JAQJVK010000001.1, from coordinate 80,440,938 downwards.
ACTTGTTTACGAGTTTAAAAGCTTAACGTTGAGTAGTATTTGACCAAACCGAGTGTCATTTTAACAACAATTAATGGTTTCATCCTCTCGTTTTGTTTCTTTGTTTAAACCTGTACCCATTTGCTAGGCACTTCGTTGTTCAATCAAAAATTTGTTGAATGCACTAGTTTTATTCCTAACAGCAAATAGAGCTTAAATGTATTAGTATAAAAAGGTGAAAACATTTAAAGTTAAATACTGTAAACATATGCCGACTTTGGAAACGATTTTTTCAAAACTAATTATGTTCTCTTCCAGTTGAACATTTGAACACAGCCAGTATTTTTTTAGCCCAATCAAATAAAATGAAAATTAAGAATCGAAGAAAAAATGGCGGAAGGCTGAAAAATGGCACAAATATTCAATAAACCCATATGTAATTAATTTTAAAAGTAACCCAGGGAGGGTGTTCTCTTGAGGAGAAATATAGAATGATCTAGAAATGGAGGTCTTGAATTTGAATCTTGAAACTTTCTGTACAAACCTCTAAAAAAGTGAGACAATTTTTAAGATAAAGTTAAAAGAAACCTTTACTCAACATAACTCAATTATCCCAATTTATTTCGAAATGGTGATCATTTTCATGATTTTCTTGTGTTCATTTAATCTATATATCAATGCGCAAGCGGTTTTCTTTTCACAGCCAACCTCAATAACGGTTGGGGTGTCAAACAAATTAAAGGGAATTTTATGTGGATCTGTCATTAAGTCTCAGAATTTTAAAAAAGGGGGTCTGTAAAAAATTACTGCACAGAGCTGTGGTTTCGGAATCTGTGGCGCTATTCATCGATGTTTAAACAAGTTCAGTTTACTTTTTTACAACTGAGCATATGATCGTGCTTTGAAAAAGTTCTACAGAAACCACAGATTGCAGTCTTTGCAAGCGAAGCTGCAACCAAGTAATCTAATATTCTTTGTAATGTTAACCACTTAAAATTTTTCTGTTCTGAGTCAATGTTCCTACTTAGTCTATGAATTAGTCTTAGTGTTTTGAATTATTTTATAACTGTATATTAAAAAAATTATCTTTTTTAAGAGCTGTCACTTGACCAATCTTTGTGAAGCTGTTACAAGGATTCGGATTTGGAATCAAATCAAAACAAGTGCTTTACAAGAAACAGAGTATATTATTTCCATTAACTTATAAAGTCAAGTTTTTAAAAACAACGTCAGTAATTAAACAGCAAAATTAGTTTTTATTGCTTAAGAAAACTGAAACTTAAAACAAAAAAAAACGTAAATATTAAATAAAAACCATATGTCTGTGAAAGTCTAAATGTTATGATCCAATTTTACGATTCTCCTTCCTCAGACCACGCTCCTCCACGCTCCTCTTGGATCCTCTTGGTCTGAGCATGCTTCCTTTTTTCCCTTCCACCAGCCATAATAGGTGGTTCTCTGGCCAGACAATTCTGGACTTACTCCTGGAGTCCTGCCATCTTTAACTTCTCTCTCAACCCGTACGTCCGCACTATTGAATTCTACGTTCATAGGACGTTCTCATAATTAGACCAGTTTGTAAAACTTTTAACCGAGGAAATTGTGGTTCGGACTCCACGTTAAAATGTAGGTCCCTTAGTTGCCATTGGCTGCTGGGCTATTAATTAACAGTCCTGTCTAAGGAACATGTCGGCCTTAGTCAGTAACAAGACTACAAGATCGCGCCACGATCATCCTTCTGACTCATCCGTCATTTATACCTGGCTTAAAATACCTACCTGGGTAGGTCACAATTTCAAGTAATGCATCTAATGCACCTAATATCCTTAACCGTAGGCTTCAATACATCCAATGGAGATCTCAGTCGTTTGCCGAAGAACAGTTTGGAAGGCGGTTTATTTGTTGACTTTTGAGAGGTGTTTCTGATGTAGGCAAACAATAGATTTGCCAGGTTTGAATTGGGTTTGGCTGAGACACGACGGACTCTGTTTATATTACTATTTACATAATGAAGATAGTTGTCCTCACCTGAAACCATTCTACACGTTTAATATTATTTCTTTATAGACTTTTGTTTGCTAACCCGCTTAGAATGTCAGAGCTCATGATATTTTCGACATTCCTGGCCCTTAGCTGGGCATTGCTCATTCACGAAAATTTAACCACCATACTTCTCACATTTACTCTTATTCTAAGCCAATCGTGGTTTAACCGGGCACGAATTCGCTGTTGAACTAGCAGTCACCTCATTTCTAGCTCTCTCCAAACCTTCTGGCCAGCGGTGTCTCATTTCGATTAAAAACTGTTGATGCATGACCTCGGTAATAAAATGATCCGGGATTATTTCGTCCAGGCCTTGCCCTTACCGCCTGTCCTTAATAAGATTTAATAACCGAAAAAAATATTCCGTAAATGATTTGCCTTCATTCTTAATTGCTCTTTAAAATTTAAAGCGGGCTGAAAAAATGGTTTGGTTAGTGGAACTATAAAAGTCAACAAAAGTTTTCTTTATTTCATCAAATGAACAAATGTAAAGTGTCTTTGGGTAGAAGACATTTTACACAGGATCATGTACGCCAGTATTCTTTTCTCGCTTTGCCACTACACACGTCTGAACCTCCCAAACCTTGCACCTGACAGACACTTTGAAAATCTTCAATATACTCTTTAGGTGAACACAATACACTCTCTTTTATGGTTCAAACACAAATTTCTCTTTCCAGATCATGTTTCTATATTCACACAACTATCACTCCTTTGCTCCCTCCAGCCGTTTCGTTTCGTCACCAACTCAACTATAATATTTCCGCTAAATGTGACACACAGCTAACTTGACTCTACCTAAACAAGCGACTTAAATTTAATTTTTAATCACATTCTATAAAAGGTGTATACTAAACAAACACCATATGGTTGTAAAAGTTGGATAAATAATATGACCCAATACTACATAGGGTATTATGTGAATACAAGAATCACGAATCATTTGGGAACATCGAGATATTTGAGACATATTTTCACCAAAATGTCCCTTTTAACAAGACCTTCAATAATGTATAAAATGTTTTATAGGTTTATAAAGAGTACTTCAAGATTCAAACCCAAGACCTCCATTTAGGAAACATCCTGCATTCCTTCAGAAAGACTTTTGGTATCACGTTCAGATGGGTGTAACTAGCATCTGTAACAACATTACCCATCAGGTTTTTTCTTTGATGAGTCCATCTGCATTGGCTGGGCACAATCTGATTTTAAATTTTTTGTACAGAGGGGACATTTCTGGTAACAGCGTTTACATAAAATAATTAAACCTAATAAAGTCATAACATGTGATGGATTTTCCGTCCTTACCAATTTATCTTTACTAGGAAAAGAGCTACTTGAATGCGCTTTGACACTGATTGAATGCGTTAGTATATTATTGTGATGAAATAAATAAACTCCGAGTAATGACCTCTAAGACAATTAAAAAACATTGTCATAGCAAATTACCTCTAAAATAATAAAAAAAACATTGTCTCATATACCTTTAATCAACTACAAAATTCTTTGTTCGTAAAGTATTTTGAAATCGTTAAGCCCCAAGAACTAATTTTGTAAATTAAATTGTTTACAGCGTTTTTTGATTCGTCTGAAGAAATATAAGTTGAAGTGGAGAGGAAATGAGACTGAAGTCATCAAAGCGTCCGGAAGTGGCCGACGCCATCTTTAGTGGAGGCACATTTGGTTCCTCATTCAACACAAACCCTCATCTTAAAAAAAAAAACAACAAAAAAACCTCAGCTAACGTGCTAATGTGACTGATATTTCTCATAAGCCGTCAAGATATCAAGGAAAGTAATGGAATATAATGGATGCTTACAAATTAATGACATTTTTAATTTAAACAAATTATTGCTCTATTGGGACCGAAATAATTAAATAAATGAAAATCCATCATAGCATAGCAAGCTTTATTCACATATCAATTGTTATAAAAAAAAACTGATTCCAATTGGTACAGTGACCAACAACAGGGAAACTTGGTTGAAGTGACTTATATAGCTGGATACCATCGTAGAGGCATCCACCGAGACTCTTTTTTTAGGGCATAAAAACCTCACAAAGGTTAGCTCAGAGCAATGACAAAGTACATTAGAAAACCCTATCAAGTAACAGATAAAGTAATTAGAGGATTTGTAGTTGATGATTTACATTAATCGGCATATACATAGGGTAGTTGAAAATTTTGCAAACTCAGTATCGTAAAATAAAAAATTATTATAGTCAATCTTGTGTCCAAGTTCATATAGAGTGCCGGAAATAAAAACTTTGAAAAGTGTTTTTACGTGTAATTGTTTAATTTTTTTCTCAAAACAAAGAATAAAACTAGACTACCATCAAGACTAGACATTTAAGCGTGTGTAGTGAGACTTGCATGTTGGAAGCAGTGTAAGTCATACAAACACGCCTACAAGAAAGAAAGTTGAGAATGAAATCATAAATGTAGACCTTGAACTTAGTTGCAAGGTGATGACCTCAACTAAAATAAAACCCTGCATAAATGATAACGGTAATGTGACCGATTTTCCGTCCAGTGAACTTTCTTTTATTATTTCCTCACACATATTGATCGCAGAACGACTCTTTGAGCCTTAAAGCTGCTGCTCTGTGTTACTGCTCCTTGTTGTAAGTTAAAAAAGTACTCATCACAGACATTTGCATAAATATTTTTTCAATTAACAATACATGTTTGCAATAGCCCCGATAAGTATGTAAACTTATCATAAAGGCCCCAATTATTACAAGAAATATTTTCGATAGACGAATAACATTAATTTATAAATGCTAATATAGGTTAAGCGCAAAATATATTTAAAAACTTTTTTTGATTTTTATAAATGATTTGTTAAAACAACCGTTTATAGGGAGAATTACAGCTTTTGCAGATGACGTGGCGTTTAGTTATTCTAACTCGAATAAATTAATTGTTTAGGAGTCGATCAATCATGATTTGGCTGTTTTAAAAGTTTGGTGCCATAAAAATTGCATGAAAATTAACGTAACAAAGACAAAATATATAAATTTTGATTTAAATGAATTTAGCTTTGAAAGAGATTTAGATTATCACGAGTTTGCTTGTAATAATAATATTTCCTGTAACTTCCAAACATTAGAAAAAGTTAAATCTTTTAAGTATTTGGGGATCCACGTTGATGAAAAGCTCTCATGGAAACCACATATAACTTTTGTAAACAATCAAGTAAGGAGAGGTATCAGATCATTTTACTATTTAAGAAATATGTGTGATAAGGAACTGTTAAGATCTCTGTATTTTTCTTTGGTTCACTCTCGGATACAATATGCAATTCATTGTTGGGGAAACACTTTTCAAAACATTATAGGTAAATTGGAAGAAACACAAAAACAGTTTATTCGGACTATTTTATTTAAGAAAAGACGAGATGCATCGATGCCGTTGTTTAGAGAACTAAAAATTCTTCCATTACAACATCTATTTGTGTTAAAGGTTTTAAATATTTTTTATCAAAAAAGTGGGCAGTTGGACAATGAACATAGATATCGTCATAAGTATGATACTCGAAATTATACTTTAGGAGCGTTTCGGCGACCAAAAATCAATAGAGCCTTTTTTGAAAAATCTTTTGTATATTTGGGTCCAAAATGTTTCAATGATTTACCTTTTAATATAAAAAATAGTAATAACCTCAAAACATATTCATTTCATTTAATAGAATGGCTGTTTACGGTAGACAATATTCAAGAAATGATAAAAATATTGAAGTAGTAGTATGTTTAAAGAAAAAAAACAAGTATATTTAAGATTAAGTAATACGTTGGTGGTAAATATAGGTTCTAGCCACAAGATTTGAATTTAAATGATAAGGACATTCGCCACAGGAGCCACACGGTATCAGTGATAATTATTGGACACTGTGAGTGATATTTGTGTTTGTGATATGTAACTGCCATCAGTACCTGATAAGATGGCATGTTTTTCCAAACAAGGTTTGTGAGATCAATATTGTATAATTCATGGTTGGAAATAAAACATTTCTTTCTTTCTTTCTTTCTTTCAATATATTAGTATTAGCCTCATGACACTACGTTAGTATTTAATGTGGGATAAGGTGGGTTTAAAAAAGTTTCCATAATGTTACTAAGCATAATATTACTAATATTACTAAGCAAATATTAGAAAATAAACGGTTTAAGTTAGAGTGTGTAGTCCTGCTCCACACTAGAGACAAAAAAACTAACTGCAACTGAAACTAAAAAAAACAGCAAAATATACAAGACAGAAGTATACAAAATACAAAACATACAACAGCAACATACAAGAAAAATAGATTGAAAGTGAAAGTTTGGGTGTTGCAAGTTACTTCTTGTATTAAAACTTGTACGTCTACTATTTGGAAACAAATAATCAGAAACAATATCTTCTTCCTTATTTCTACCGAAATTATTATTATATTCAAACATTTAACCAGAAGAAAACCCATAGTAAAATGTATTCATCCTTTAATGGTATGACCTCTTTGTGTTAACAGTTTATCATACATATTTAAGATTAATTTAGTAACACGCCGCACAGTGCATTTGCATAAAATTCCTGGCAAAAAAAGAACTTTAATAAATTTAAATAATTCAGCGAACTATGTTATCGTTCGATAGCTGATAAAATGGCCTATCTGGCGATATCCATTTTGGGTTGATAAGCGCATCAGGTGATCGCTGGGGGCAGTTGTAAGGTAACGTCACTGACGGACAATTGTAGAATAGCTATGATTTCTACAAGTTTTTATTGTTTTTGATTTCTGCTGTACATTTTTATATTGAGTTCCTCTGATACTCAGTTGTTGCCAAAGGTGAGTACTTTTGATTCATATATAATTTATCAATATTTATAAATAATAATTTAATAAAAATCCTTTTTGATTGTCCCCATGTAATTGCAAACTTGGTATATGGATAACCACTATTATGAACTATTTCTCTACTAAGTATCAAAAATCTATTTTGTACCATTTCAAAATGGCGACTATTTTTTGTTTTCAAAGCTAAATAACTTAAAACCGTAAATTTTAGAGAAACTATACAAGGACAAAAAAGTTGCGAAATTTAATCTAATTAACAATGATTTTAAGATTATAACAATCGGACCACTAATGATGGAGAAATTTTAAATTTTCCGAATAAAAACACGCAAATATCAGGCATAATGTTCTAAGGAACCATGTTTTTTATGAAGAAAAGTTAAAATTTCTCCGTTATTAGTGGTTCGATTATCATAATCTTAATATCAGAATCAATTGGATTAAATTCTGCAACTTTTCTGTCTCATGTATAATTTTTCTAAAATTTACAGTTTCAAAGATATTTAGCTTTGAAAACAAAAAACAGTCGCCATTTTGAAATGGTACAAAGTAGAAATTTCATACTTATTGAACAAATAGTTCTTATTAGTGGTTACCAGTGGCGTATATAAGGGGGGGCCCAGGGGGCCCGGGCCCCCCCCGAAATTAAAAGGGTAAAAAAATTAGGGATTTAAATAGCGTAATTTATTTAGATAAATTATATGCAAGATTTTGTCAGCAGCAAGCATAAAATTGAGAATTCATTAATTTAGAGCAATAAGGATTTGTAATGACCTTATCCGGTATCTTCCACCTGACATAGTTTTGTTATATCAGACTACACTATTATTTTGCGTAGTGCGTCACTGCGCGGACGGGCGGCAGTTGTACTCAAGAGAGTGGATGCAAAATCTGATTTTTTTGGCCTGGGCGCTGGTGCTGAGTCGTTCATTATTCGGGCTGATGGTGGAATCGAATCATAAGAAGGTGGAGGCGCGAGAAGGGCGTTATGAGTTTTGTTAAAATATATGCGTAATGGTCGCGTAGTGGTCGCGAAATGTCCGACAGTTTTACAGCTGAGATGTTTCGCGGCTGCAATAGCGCCAAGTACGTCCTCTATGATACAACCGAGATTATCGGCTACGATACAACCGTTAGAGTTTATTACCGCGAAGTGACCGTGGAAATTCGCCGATCGCTACAAATCCTAGAGATTTGTTTTGTAACACAACCAAGATTCGTCGGCTGCAAATAATCGAGGTGTTTGTCGGCCTCGAAACGTCCGAGATACTTGCGTGCCAACCGCTGGAAAAAAGACCGATTTTTCGACCATGACATGGCCAGTACATACATCGGCCGCGAAAAGAGCGAGAGACTTGTCGGACGCAATGCGACCAAGAGATCTGCCGGCGGCGGTAGAGCAGGCAATTTACCGGCCACAAAACGAGCGAGTAATTTTTCGACTGTGGGACGTACGTGCGATTTTCTGGCCAAAATACGACCGAGGAGAGATATGAGGGCCACGGGGAGACATGCTTGATGGCTATAATGCGACAGGGATTTCCAAGATTTTTCGGCTGCGATGCTACCGAGAGATCTGCTGGCCGCGAAGCGAGCGAGCGATCTTCCGGTCACACTATGGTCGAGAGATTTTCCAGCTGCGATGTAAACGACTGATTTTCGGCCAGTATTACCGAAAAATTTGTTTGTTGCGATTCGATCGAGAGAGTTGCCGGCTGCATTGCCGATTCCAACGATGAAAACGGCTACATTCCGTTTCGTTTTAACTCGAGCATCAAAATTCCCGATCACATGTTTAAATTCATTATTTTTTCCCGACTTTCAGCGAATTTCTCCTCCAGGGAATAGGCTATTACCGAAGGGCTCATATAGTAAGACCTAAGCCCGGGACATCATAACTTTTTGTTATGGAACCCCAGACACCTAGTAACACCAATTCGTTCAAATTTATGTCGTGGTGGTGGAATTTATTCGTTCGTTTTTTATGACGTATACATTTTTATTCAAGCACTTGAAACTCGCTGATTGTGCAATTCTACTCCAACGGGGGTATTCTGGAATTGCCGATTGATAGACACCCTGCAAAGGATTTTCAGAGAATCGGCGACCACGATACAACCAGCCGACTCTCGACTACGAAACGGCCGAGATAATGAAGCCTTGGTAGCCACGAAATGCATGGCCGAGAGATGATCGCGGCGAAACAATCAAGAGAATTTCAGACCGCGGCAATGCGACCAAGAGATTTTTCGGCCACAAATTAAATAAATCATTCACTGTTGTTTGCGAATTGTTAATATTGGATATTATAAAATTTTAACATTGAAAAACACCAGAATATTTGTTTAATTTAACTTTGTGAGGCCTTTCGCCAGCTGGCATCAGCAAACATGTACACAAACACAAATATCGGTGTTTTAATGTTAAAAAATCAGGTTGAGCTGAGCTAGTAAAATTATAATCCCTAATTATTTGGCGGAGTAAGTGCCACCCTCCCCCCTAATTATACGCCTACGATTAGGTCTGGAAAATTGTCACGTTTGGGAGGAGGGGCGGCGAAATGCTTTAGGCCCATGGGCGGCAAAATCTTAAATCCCGCCCTGGCCCCCCCCGAAAATAATTTCTATATACGCCACTGGTGGTTACCCATATACCAAGTTAGAAGTTTTTACGTTAAGTGGTTCGTGAGATATGATTAAATATGTAAAAATCATAAACAGACTCACAGACGGAAAACGAAGCACTTTAGGACCTATGATTATATAAACTTTTTGCTTATTTTGACCCAAGGAATCACTACGTAATTTATCGCCCCACATTTTTTGAACACCTTGTATACTATAAATTGAAAATTAAAAATGAGCTTTTAAATTCGAATTTTAATTAATAATTAGGTCCTGGAGTTTTGATAAATAGTTTAACCATCTAGATTGTATATCTAGCAAGTTATTTCACAAATTTGTTGATTAAAAATCGTTTATGTGAAGTTTTTGTAGTTTGAATGGTTTTCCCTTTCAAACACCTGCGAAATATTTCCAAACATTTTTGTGGTTTTAATATATTTAAACGCCTTCTAAAATAAAACTTTTATTTCTGTCTACTGCTGTAATGTAGTAAAAAGATACTTTGTTCAGTGATCTTCGTATGCAAACGTAGTAATCAATTGAGGTTTTATAATAAAATAAAAATAGCTGTAAGAATATTTTTATAGGTGTCCGGAAATTATGGTAAAATATTTTAGTATGTAATAGTAGAGATGAAAATAAGAAAAAAAGTTTATATAAACATAGGTCCTAAAGTGCTTAGTTTTCCGTCTGTGTGTCTGTTTGTGATTTTTACATATTTAATCATATCTCATGAACCTCTTAATATATAAACTTCAAACTTGGTATGTGGATGACCACTGTAAAAAACTATTTTTGTAAAAAGTATTACATTTCTATTTTTTAACATTTCAAAATGGCGACTGTTTGTTGTTTTTTAAGCTAAATATCTTAAATACCTTAAATGTTAGAACAATTGTACAATACAAAAATGTTGCAAAATGTAATGCAATTAACGCTGATATTAAGATTATAATGATCGGACAACTAATGACGGAGAAATTTTAACTTTTCTGAGTTAAAACATACGAATTTCAGGCAGTATGTTTTAAAGAGCCATGTTTTTATTCAGAAAAGTCAAAATTTCTCCATAACTAGAGGTTCGATCATCATAATCTTAATATCAGCGTTAATAGAATTACATTTTGCAACTTTTTTGTCTCTTGTATAATTTCTGTAAAATTTACAGTTTATAAGATATTTACATTTGAAAACAGAAAACAGTCGCCATTTTGAAATGGTACAAAGTAGAAATTTGATACTTCTTACAAAAATAGTTTTTTATAGTGGTCATCCACATAATAGTTTGAAGTTTATACGTTCAGAGGTTCGTGAGATATGATTAAATATGTAAAAATCACAAACAGACACACATACGGAAAACGAAGCATATTAGGACCTATGTTTACATAAACTTTTGTTCTTATTTTTACCTCTACTTTCATATGCTGAAATAGTTTACCATAATTTCCGGACACCCTCTACATGAGAAACTCTTACAATTGTCATACAGTACATGTAATATGACAGTTTCTGCAAGGTTAAGTTTGGAAAATAAATTTAATTTACAACTTTTTAAAATCTAATAACCATATCATCTGTAATCAACCAAACAACGTTGTAGCATTGACTTTGAATCTCTTCGGCCTAAAAGATAGCTTCCTTTTAGGAAGCTAAAAGCCTATCTTTTAGCTTCCTAAAAGGTAGGTTTTTAGGTCTGACATTCAATTCCGGAGTTTTGATTCTCCAGACATAGGCTGTGAACAATTTTGTATTCGATATTTAGGCGAATACTTTGTACATTAATTCTATTAGATTTTTGATCAGCCGCCATTTTGTAAAGAATGGACCTTTTGAAGTGCGGTTTGAAGCATAAAACTCTACTTGAATAGCCCTTTAAAATTATGTACATATCGACCTGTGCTTACATTTAAGATTTTGTACCGCCTCCTCGTGGGCCGTCCCCCACTGGGGGCCAAGAGTCAGTAAACACCTCAGAAAGTAGTTTTTTTTTTACACAGGAGTGACTGAGCAAAGTTTGATTTCTCAAACCGATTTGGTGAAAAAAATATTAAGTCGTTCCGGGACTTGTTTTACACACTGTATGGATGGTATTGGTTTTATTGTCATTGTATTGACGTACCGTCCTATACAAAGCCGTATAGCCAGAAGGTTTTTTTTGGGGGGGGGGTTTGGGCTCCGCAGCTACAGGAAGTGAAAAAAATAACTTTCTACCCTTTCATTTAAACACAATTTCAACATTTTCTGGGGGATTTTGACCCCCTGTCCCCCCCATTGGCTACGGCCTTGGTCCTATACCCATACCCATGCACTTCGTCGTAAAATTACAATTACGCCATAACAGGACAAAATGGCCGTCGGTAGAGTTCGCCGTGACAACAGGACTACCTAATAACGGGAGTTTCAAACGTAAAACGAGACAATTGGTCATTTTAATATAAAAAGTCGTGTCCCAAAAGTCCTGGGCCAGTTCAAGTAATAGTTCTGAAGAGTATAAAAAGTTATAAAAGTATATAAGTTTGATTGTTTAAAAATATTTCTGTTTAACAGCTCTGAAAAACATAATTTTTGCCCTAGGCTACATGTCTACTGACGTTTAGAGAGTAGACATGTAAAGTAGTATTTTGGGGGGGAAGGGGTTGCCCCAAATTTTCAGACCCAATTGAGGAACTATTCATTGAGAAGTGCGCTTATTAAAATTAACAAAAATCTTTAATATTTCAGTAACATTGTAATAAATCTAATACTTACCTAATATCCATTGCAGAAAAAAACCAATGTAGTCTACTGCTGCAGACGTAATAGATCACGTGAAACAAAACAACAATAAAACTACGCCTCACAAAGATCAATGTTTCAGGTATCAAGTATCACTCACATCCAACCAATACACCAACGCAACTGTCGACAGTGTTAAGACCGTGGTGTCAATTCCCGCCTTTTTCATCAACACATTTCTTGGGGAAGGGGTGAATTGAAATAGTTTCAAGGCCAAGAGTTCTGGCATGCGCAAGCGATTTTAGCAAGCCGTGGAGGTAAATTTTTTTCACCTGCCACAACTGCTTTGCACTTTGCCATATTGCGCCTCTGGTTCTCAAATGAAATATAAATATATAATATTGCAAAAATGTTGATACAACTACATTCTTACTTACCTCCATTAGACATAATGCATTATAACTAGCGGCAATTTTTGGGGCCCACGCCGTCCATAAGCTCAATGCTAAAATTAACATTAGTCTTATGGACGGCGTGGGCCCCAAGAATTGGCGCCAGTTATACATAAATTTAAGTTTTCCCAGTTCCGGGTGGGGCGTAACGGCATAACCCGTTGACTGCTATTTAAAGTAAATCGATACCTGTTTTTTAATTTAGATATATTTTAAAGCTAGTTATCATCGGCTATTTTAAAAATAGTCGCATTGATTGCCAGTGTATTTTATTCTATAAATACAGTTACCCAGCTTATGATTGTAAAGTCAATAAAATTTTATCTACATCGGAACGGTTCTTGCTTGGTTTTATAAAAAGGTATAGAGATTACTTGGGGAATTTCATTCAGTTACAAATACAACTAATTGTATTCTTAAACAATAAACAACTATTATTCTACAAATGTTTGTGGTTGGTGCTGTTCCTTTAATGATGGTTGAGGTGTGTTGATAATAACACCCTCAAAGGAAAATGACAAGCTTTATAATTTTTCTAATGATTACCAACATAAGTAGGAAAGAATGAATAAATTCTTAATCGTTTCATATTCTTGGGCTCTGTCCTACTCTATGAATTCCGAGCGCAAGGCTTGGGATTCAGAGGCGGTGACGGAATCGTAAACAGATACATCGGCGAAGTGTAAGGTGAGCTCGCGGCGCTGGCGCTGCGGGGGAGCGACAGTGGGGCGGGGGGGGGGAGGGAGGGGATACGCACGTCAGTTACGTCATGCCACGTGTGCGCGCGCTGCACTGAGGGCGGAGCCGGGCGAGCTTCAAGCCATGGCCGCTAGGAGCGACACTGCATGGGAGGCTTTACCCGACTAGTTCGGCTGAAATCCGCTACGCTTGTTGACGACAGATTTTTGCACAGAATGAGATGTCTCAAGAGATTCAAAGTCAATGGTTGTAGATAATTTTGGCCACGATCAAGTGTCAAATACTTCACTGTGCGCCGTACAGAACCTCGTAAATCCTTTAATTGCGTAAAAATTCTCATTATATTTAAGATAAAATTATTGAAAATCGGTGCCCCAAATTTACAAGAAATGTTTAATGACCATAAAGTTTCTCTGAAAAGTAGAAAAAAACAAGACAAATTATAAAGTATGAGAAGTATTACGAGGTACAAACAACATTATCATTTTCATGCACACTATGTAAAAGTATAATTAAAAAAAATCATATATAAGGAATGTAAAATTCAGATACCAAAAGATATGCAAATTAAATTGGTAACAGACGTCACAAAAGTAATCAAAAATCCTCCACCAATCTCGGCATAGCCTCAGAAAATACCTGGAATTTGAATATTGTCATGTCTAAATAAAAATGTACACCGATATTTTTGTTAATTTAGACAATACATGTATAAATAAAAAATAGGGGTAAGATAAATCCCCACACATGTTTTATAATAAGGATTTTATTGAATTATTATGATTATGATTATTTATTCGTTTAAATTGCTTCACACGCATTACATTAATGACGAGGGACAAACAACATTAAAATTCTCTATCCTTAATTTTGTTGAGACTGTATATTATTTTTTGTTACTAACCCAATCGACTCCAGAAATTAAATATAAACAAAGAAATAAATCTTAACGATCAACTCTTATTTCGTTTATAATTAAATTACAAATTCTACCTTGTATACAATATCTATGAAAGTTTTATAAATGGCAGAATTTCTCCACGAAAAAGAAACGTTTTATCAGAACTTGTAACAAAAGCTTCAGTGACAAGGCCATTGGCATACACATTGAAACTTTTTAACAGACTTAATTAAACTCTCTCTAAACTTTAACTCAATAGACACAACCTCATTAGTTTGAATTGAATTAGGCTTAACCTCTAATAAAATGTGGAAAAACGTTTTTTGAAGTGTATATGTTTATTACGATAAGTTTTTTATTGTTTTGTTTTAAGATTTTCTATACTTTATAGTTTTAATTGAAATTAAAACCTACCCAGGGAGGTAGTTTGAAGCCAAGTATGAATGACAGATTGACAGTAGGTTGATTGAGGAGCGATCTTGTAGTCTTGATACTAAGGCCGTCGTGTTCCTTAGACAGGACAGCCAACAGCTCTACGGCATCTAGGGGACCTACAGTTTAACAAGGGGTCCGAACCACAATTTCGCCAATCAATTTCGAACTGGTCTAATTATGAGGATAGTGTTCATTAGTAGGGACGTTAATCCTCACTTAGAAAATCCGCATCTACAAGCCAAAGCTTATAACTATCCGCAATTCGTGGCCTCCTAGTAGCTGCATTACAGGACCCGTCACCGTCCCAGTGATTATTAAGGACGTAATATTCCTAATAATTATATTACGAGACGCATAATAGACGATATGGCGAGACACGTTTCCTGTCAGTTACAGGAAAGTCACGTATAGTCTATAAAACTGCCCACTTCAGTGGTTGTTAGAGACAATAAAAAAGGAAACATGCACATAATTTACGATAACATGCAAACACAATAATTTTAAATAATAATGACTATTATTATTTAAAATAGTATGATTCGCACCTAAGGGTTTGCGGTTTTTTGCGGTTTTTTGCGGGTTTTGCGGGTTAATGAGGTTTTTGCGGGCTCAAAATCGTGTTTTAAATTCTATGCTAAGTCGAGAATTTGAAACTATCGAGAGCTTCAAAAACCCTTCGGCCGTGGTGCGAACACATTTTTCACCATACTTCACAATGAAATGAACCCTATAACTGAATATTTGTTTTACACACATGAAAATGAAACTTGGAGATTGTGAGTAATGAAACAATTTTTTCCACCACACTACGACAAGATAACCTATTTTCCATACGTCATATTGAGGCCGAAAGTAGCTGCTTTCCGTTAGAGGGCCGAAACTTTTCGACCCTAGGGCTATTGCTGATACTTTATATGCTTGAAACAACGTGTGATCGCTTAGTAACCATGAAAAATAAGCTGTTCAATAATCTCAAAAGATTCTTTTTCAAATTTGTCGAATGAATATTCAGATTTTAAATGTTAAATAGGAACATTTCATCGTGTAATGTGGTGAAAAATAGTGTTTTTACCTCGGCTGAAAGGGGTTTGCAGCTCTCGATCTTTCGGCCCTAATTATGAAGATATTGATACATTACGATGTAAATGTTTTGTGAATAGTATGAGAGTTTGTGTTTTATTAACTGAGACAACCACTAAAGTGGGAAGTTGTAACCTATACAGACCACGCGATTGAAGATGTGATATATTTGACACGAAACAGTTCTCGCATTATAATACCAACATAAAGGATACTTTAGACTTCCGTAAAAGCTAGATACCATTGATAATGTTATAGGTATCTAGGCTACAAAGCTTTTATTGATATGAGTGTCATTAAAAAAAAGTTCAATTGAAAGTCTTTTTAAGCTGTATAAGCCCATCGATATTGAAAGTAGTTTATTTCACTACACAACTGTGAAATGTTGCCGTTATTGGTTTATCACCTGCGAAAACTCATCATTACATTGATCACAACGAAAAAACCATGTTTAATATGCAAAAGTAATGTTTACTACATTTTTTTTGTATTTTCCCAAAGTAGTAAATATTACTTTTGCACAGTGAACATAGTTTTTGCGTAGTAAACAATGTTATTTTCGCGGGTGACTAGCACATAACGAATATAAGTTATTACATACTAGTGTAGTGAAAAAAAATATTTTCCTATAACTACACATAAAGTATCAGTTTAATCACTTAAAATTAATCGTAAAACAGCTGATTTATGAAAAGTTTGTATGTATTTCGATTATAAAGAGTCTTTCTCGCTTTCACAATACCGCGCGAAGCATATCGGAGCTGTTAAGCTCAAGCGAGAAAGACTTTACGATCTTAATATGTACATAACTAACTATTTCGTTATACCGCTCCGAAAACGTTACTTTTTATTACATGTGTTGCGGGGCTAAAGAAGGTTTTTCTCCCTAGGAAGAAAAAAAAACTAGCCCAAGTCGAGGACGTCATTGTTCGTTTTCATGTAGTAAACAAGGTCTCTGAAGAGAATTGTTTTGCATTTTCGCAGGTTACAGACACATAACAAAAATAGATGATTTCACAGTAGTGTGGCGAAAAAACCAGTTCGGTACACTACAATGAAATCACCTGTTTTCCTTAGATACATTAGATACATTGGGTGAAATAGCGACCTACCCAGGTAGGTATTTTAAGCCAAGTATGAATGACAGGTGAGTGAAGGATGATTGTGGCGCGATCTTGTAGTCTTGTTACTGACTAAGGCCGACATATTCCTTAGACAGAACTGTTAATTAATAGCCCAACAGCCAATGGCAACTAAGGGACCTACATTTTAACGTGGGATCCGAACCACGATTTCGCCTCGGTTAACAATTTACGAACTGGTCTAATTATGAGGATGGTCCCATGGACGAGTACTCAATAGTGCGGACGTTAATCCCCACTAAGGAACACCGCGTCCACAAGCCATCGCTCATAACTATCCACAATTCGTGACCTCCAAGTAGCTGGATTACAGGACACGCCACCGTCCCTTATGTGTATTACGTGCAAACAACCACCATTCTTCAAGAAAGAGGAATTTTTGAAAGAAAATGCCTGGCTTAAACAGAAAAGCAATAACTAGGGGTCCTAATGTCATCGTTAGGCGAATGCTAATTTATGCTTCACTATTTAACTGAACTAGCTGATAGTGTCCTGCTTTGATTGAAAATGTAAACAAATAATTGTAAATATAAACAAATGCATCAGATCCGTTCAGCCCTTCTCTTTATATTTGTGCCCTTAGGAAAAATTATCAAAAACTATTGTTGTTTTTGGGTTGTTGGGGGCAGACTTATGGTTTTTATCAAAAGTTAAGGGTAGTTTGGGCTTTATTATATAGATATGAGTTTACTTTTTTATTATTTTTAGACGATGGGTAGCCATTTTATAAAATACTAACACTGCCCTGCTAAGCCAAATGGCTGTATCTACATGAAACATTAAAATGAGAAAACCTCACTCAAAGTTTGCCAACACATTTTTCTTGTTTACTCAAATTTGATTTGCCATAGAGATTTAACGTTGGTCGATTACTCGTGTATTTTATCTTTAGTTTATATTAGGTTAATCAATTTTCATATAAATTTATGATTTCTTATTTTTTCATTCAGTTACGTATTTGCCAATAAGAATTTCAGAAGCCAAAAAGCAGTAAGTGTATGCAGATACTGCTTTCTGCTCCAGTACATGACACTTACGGCCTTTTGCCTTAGTACTGACCGTATGTAAACTAAATAATATTAGACATGATTATGATTTACTATGATTTTAAAAACATATTTTTTCCAGTAAGAATGACTGATGTGAAAAAGTTGAAAAGCAAAACAATGACACAAGTGTTTACATTTTTCCTATGGATAGACAAAACAAAATAACACCTTTGAACATTGTTAATAAGGGCAACAAAAATCAGTTTGAACTTCACCTAATTTCGGATTCCAAAGAGCTAGGAAATAAACATTTTGTTAGTATCAAAGACTTTGAACGATTAATTTGTAAACAAATTAATAAGTATAGGCATAAAATTACTTAATGCAAACGATGTTTTACATTTATGCGCATAATACACTATGTTGGCAGATGAATGCAAGTAAATGGCTAGAGACTCATTCTACATTATTGCAATACACTTCGACCAGCACAAGTAATTTTGGCTACAAATGAAAATGCTGAAATTTCATTTAAAAATACTAACCACCACTACAGAATTCCTACAATTATCTATGGTAACATTGAATCAACACTAACCCCAATAAAGCCAATTTGAAAACAGTTCTCTAATTTATAAATCTAGAACGGGAAAAGTGCAAAAAACATTAAATGAATAGTTTTGCTTTACTTGTGAAGTCTGATCTTCCAGAAACATTATTGGGACATACCAACCTGTGTACAACTATGTCAAGAGGAAAATACTGCCTACAAAGTAATGACTACTTGGAAGCACAACATTGCATCCTTGTATAAAGTTGCAATATCAATCTGAGTTACCAAAGTTCACTCCAGTAATTTTCTATAATTTGGCTGGTTAACCATAAAAAAACTAGAGGTTGACTGACTATCATATGATAGTCAGTTTTTAAATCGGGTTTAAGGAAAGTTCAAAGTCGAATGTCAATAATTCCAAGTTGTTCAGAAAAATTCTTATCATTTTTAGTGTTTATTAACAATTTAGAATAATTTCAATTTACAGGCTGTTCCTAGGAAAACCTAGTGAATATTCTACCACCTGATAAATTAAAAGAAACCAAGAAGATGATTGATCCTGATGAAATAGGTTTTCGCTTACAGAAAGGAATATATTCTTATGATTACATTGGTAACGTCGAGCAATTTAATGAAACAAAACTACCACTTGAATGTTTCTACAACAGACTAACAGATACGCATATAACCGAGAAAGAATATCAACATGCCCAAAATGAGTGGAAAACATTTAACTTAAGTTAAATAAGTTAATAACATGTTAGCAACTTTTATTTGGAATAATCTAGTGTGGAGTATATGGAGTGATACGAATGAAATACTAAGGCAGAAAGCAGTAACTGACCGGCGCTAAGCCAAAAAGCAGTAAGTGTAGTGTAGATACTGCTTCCTGCTCTAGTACATGTCACTTACGGCCTTTTGCCTTAGTACTTATGCTGTTACCATGTAGATACTGCTTGACAGCTCTGTTATATCTCAAAAACTATTGCAGATACGACTTTTTTGCTTAGATTTTTTGATTCCTTCAGGTCTAAAACATTAAAATCAACCATAACCTCAAAATACAAAATTTTGTCAGTTACGCCTTTTCTTCTTAGCAGGGCAGAAAAGTTCCCGTGGCTTCGATAGACACTATAGTCTAACCTTGATTTGACGAATCCGAAGGGATTAAATGAAAGAAAGGTTATATCAAGGAATATGTAATGTCGAGGTGTGATTACATGTTATGGCGTTGTATAGGTTTAAAAACAGTTAATGCTCGTATTACAGTCGGTAGTGTAGTTTTTCTTTTCATAGTCATAACTCTGAAACGGCAAGACCGATTTTAACCTTAAATGTGTCAATTTTAAGGTATTTCTCTTCATATTTGCCTATACACCTCAGAATTGTCAAATAGGGTATCAATAAAGTACAATATAGAGCTGAATGTTCGGAAAAGGTGAGCTATCTGTCGACGGTTTTTCAAACTCGATTCACTTAGTTTACAATTAGCACTGACGAATGGAATAGCTCAATCTGGCTCCGTCGTCCGCGCTTCTATACTCACTATCCAAAATGTCATAATGAGAATGTTTGTAAACAAAAACAGATTATGGTCAAACCATCGATGTAAATAAATGCAACTGGATAGTGCGCTCCCCGTAAGGCTCGTGTAGTGATTTCCGAGCCAACACAGCTGTGCGTTGGGGTTGCAGCCGGGCCGAATTGAAGGGGCGTTGGGGGAAAAGCGCAAAACTGTATTGTTAACCGTATTGAAACCGCACGGATTTGGGAGCAGTTTTACGGGTAAAGCTTGTTATAATAGATGTATTGCCATAACTAATAAGTAATTACAATTAATATTTAACTATACTGTCAGTACAAGTTGACCGGCAAAAGATGCGTTCCCCCATCGCCCCTGCAAAATCTTAATAGTCCAGTAACTGGCCATTTCCCTGGAGAATTTTTTCGGACAGCACCGATTTGCATGAAAATTTGGATTTAGGTTCTACTTACCCTCTACGTCAAAGTTAAAAATGTTTTAAGGGTTGCTTTTTCCCAGGGGGTGGGTGCCACCCCTTCTAGGAGGTGAAAATTGTTACATTGAAACTTAGCCCGGAAATGGATATATTGACCAATTCTAAGCAAATTTTGTTCTATAAGGTTTTTTCATAAATTTTATACTTTTCGAGATATTCACGATTGAAATTGGCGATTCCCCCCCCCCAAAAAAAACCACTTTTTCAAATGGTTTTCCACAAATAACTCAAAAACTAAGAGGTTTAGCGGAAAAGTTGTAATGAAACAAATTGTACCTTATAAAAAACAAAGAAAATGGTGGGCTTGTGAAGTCTGTAAACCCAGATGGAGCCAAGTTATGGCTTGTTTAAGAGTGGTTTTAATTTGTCGAACGCCAAAACGCACAATTTCAATGTGAAATAACTAAAAAAACTAAAGGTTTTTCGAGGAAAACCTACTGAACATTTCTTAAAGATCATTAAAAGACCTTTAATTTTGTTTTTTTGAAAAGTTATTACCGTAAAAATTAAGCGAGTTATGATCAAAATAAAGTTGGTTTATAATTTTTCGGCGATAAAAATCTTGAAATATCAACCCACCAATTAGGACTCAAATTGAAATTAATCCTTACCGCTCTGCATTTCCCTTTAATTATGTGTTTTCAATAGGCTCAAGAAGTTTGAACTCTTTTTAGAGCTTATTTTTGGAAAAAATGTGAATTTAAAATAAAAAGGGAATTTTAGCTATAACAAAAAAATACATATCCTTCAAAATAACTCTAAATCTGTAGGTAATACGGAAAATTTTGTAGAGTAAAAAATTGTAGCGATTGATTTAATAAAAATTTTGATACCTTTTTTTGTTTTTTTGACAATAATTAACGATGATACAGGCGTTCAAAGTTTTAAATTGTTGATAATTACTGATATTTTCAGCCCCTTTTAGCTCACCCCCGTTTTTTTAAAGGGTTGAAAAACAAATACTACTCTGTGATCTTATATATCCTAAAAAACGTACAAAATGATACCTAGAAAACCTTCGTAGCTTAAAAATTGACCGAGTTATGGCTGATAAACCAAGTACATATTTTAACAATTATCTCAAATAATGTACAGATTGGTTTTTTTCAATAACAAAAATGTTTTTATAGGTTGGTAGCCATGAAAACATGAAAATTTAAAAATATTTAGTAGTTTGTCAACTATTTATATTGCTATAAAGTTCTTGTAAATACTAATGACTTTCTAATGTTCACCTACCATCTAATTTTTGTAGTATGTAAATCTTTGGGCATGTATTTTTTTAACTAAGTTGGCAACACTGCTACCGGTTCAGCTGTTTCCCACCACGAGCGGAAAGGGAAAGAGTGCGTGGCTTTCATTGTTGACAACTTTCAAACGTTCACCTTCCGTCTACTTTTTGTAGTATATATAAAATCTTCGGGAATCTATTTTCTTACTATTTTGGCAACACTGCTAACGGTTTAGCTGTTTCCCTCCACAAGCGGAAAGGGAAACAGTGCACGTCTTTCATTGTTGACAATCGGTAAAGGTGTAGATACACTATTATGGTAATTTTAGGAGTCTGACTGTTATGAAGTGTTAATATCAACGGTTTTTAGTGTCAAAATTAAAATTTTGCGGTGTTTTAAGTTAATTACACCCATCAACTAGTGGATATGAATAATAAATAATAAATAGAGTGGATATGAACTTAATTATACAATTGAGTACAGATTGCTCATGGAATAAACTATGCTTTGCTTCGAAAATCCAAAATTATAACACAGATTTTTCTCTGTTAATCACGTACAGATAAAAAAATACTTATGGCGTTTAAAGATATTTTCAATTGATTTTCTAACTCAATCTGCAATCATACACATTTTTGGGATAGGGGTAGTTTTCACCACTATAAAGTAAAAAAGCGACCCTGACGCTGGTTCCACGTTGACAAAAAGGGTAAAGTACAATCCGAAAACGAATTTCCATATAAATATGTGATATTTAGTCGTTCCAAGTTGCTATAGAAAATTCTAAAGGCGTTTTTCAACTACAGCTATTCAAGGGGTTGCTATTTTGAACGAAGCTATAAATTAATTAATTTAATACTTATTGACATTTATTTTTTTTAATGAAATATGAATGCAATCAAGATAATTATATTTACTGAGATAGGGGTCCTTACAAATGAATAACAACCCTTGGAACCGTTTTAACTTTGAAGAAGAGGGAGGTTAGAACCTAATTTTTCATGAAAATCGCTGGTTTATTCTTCCATATTATACAGAAAATGGTCAGTTACTGGATGAAAAATACAGTTAACATTGGATTGTGGGACCGACTGAGTTTTAAAAGGAAGTGAATATCTTAAAAATCATAGAAGTAATGTTAAAATTTATAATTGCCTGTATTATTCATAAGAATAACATAGGAAGTGAGTATGCAGGTTTGCTGCCTCGGGAATATAAAAAAGTGGTTTAAAGCTTTAATCTGGTGTATTTTAACCAGATGAAGCCAGATACCAAGTTTTATTTAAATATGTTATTAAATACGCGATATATAAAATTTTATTTATTCCCCATAAGGTTAACATTGGGAAGTGAGCACGCAGGTTTGCTGCCACGGGAGTGTAAAAAAAATTGTTTAAAGCTCTAATTCCGTGGATCTCAACCAAATGAAGCCGCATACCAGGTTCTATTATGATAGGTTGAGAATTAAGCAAGAAAACAATTTTATTTATTTCCCATTAGTTTAACATTGAGAGTTGAGCACGCAGGTTTGCTGCTACGGGATTTAAAAAAAATTGGCGATTTAAAGCTAAGCTGCGGTAGATCTCAACCAGATCAAGCCACCTACCAAGTTTCATTAGCATATGTTTGGAAATAAGCGAGATATAGAATTTTATTTATTTGCTGTAAGGTTAACATACACGGGACAATGTACTGTGTTTTACCACTATGTATATAATGTATCATTATCTTGTCTATACCAATATCAATATCTTGGTAACTAATAGGTTAGGTCAATGATCCAAAATAATTGTTTGTTTTTCCAAGCTGGATTCATTAATGTAAACAAAAATTAGTTTTATTTGATTTTTTATGTGATAACCCCCAAAAAAAAACCTTTTTAGGGGTAAAAACCCCTCTATTACCCCCCTTCCGGTGGACCATTATGGCTGATTTTGCCTTTTAGTCTAATAACTATCAATTCACACGTCCAGCCAAATTTCATTGCGATTGGACCATTCTACGAGATTTCTTCGATAGTTAAATATATTTTATAAAATCTTTATTAATATTTTGTTAGGGGTTGTTTTTACCCCTTTAAGAAAAAAAGCAACCCTTAAAACCTTTTTAACTTTGAAGTAGAGGCCAAGTAGAGCCAAAATCCAAATTGTCATGCAAATCGGTGCTGTCCGAGAAAATTCTCCAGTTTCGCCGTTTTTTGCCTTCAGTTACTGGACTATAAACGCAACCACTACCGGCGGCTCGCGTTGCGGAGTCTGAGTTACCAATCCAGTGTACTTATTTACATCGATGGGTCAAACATACAAAAATACAAAACAATAACATAAAACTGTCAAAATATTACAACCAGCTGCTTGACTTTGGAAAGACAGCTTGATCCGTAAACCACAACAAAAATTCCAATTGGACTGAATAACGAAAGTGGCACCATCTCTTTTTTGGCGGCGGGAATAACTACTCATTTTTCCATAAGGTGTCCCTACTTAGAGGGTTCTGTATACATTGCATATATGGGCGATTTTTAATATATTTTGAAAGGTCAACTACAAATTGCAGCACTTATTTCTTCCCGTGCAAAGCCAGGACACCCTCGAATCACATGAAAAAGGAATTCGCCAAACTATTTTGGGGGATGAATACATTAAGGACGCCCTAAGGGAAATACATTAGGGACGTCCCGTTGCCTAAATAAAGATTGCGCCACATTTTATGATTAAACAGATAAGGTACAGAAACGATGATGGATTAAACCATAACTAAATGTAACTTTTGTATAGTGTGTATAACCTAAATAAATTGAGAACCATACAAACATGATGAAGGGAATCAAATTATACATCAGCTGAAACAACGTATCCGTCTGTGAAGCTAATTACCCTCTGCTTGACTGAATGAAATTGGAAATGTAAATAAAAGAATATCCATTACACTTATATGGGGGTGTTTCAAAACTTTGACTCCGCTAACAGATCCTTAAAACTTAGAGATTTTTATGATTTTTCTACATAAAGTGATCAAATAATTAGATTATTACAGCACAGTCTATCGGTGACTAAATAAACTACCGTATCCCTCTCTTTTAGTCTTGTCGGGATATAGTTTCAAGACTCAACCACAAAAGGCAGTACGCTCTTCAGGCTTTAATCTAAAGAGGTCGAATTAAAATAAACGCCAAATCATCGTAACAGGCATAATTACAACTACCGCTGCCGAAATAAAGATGAAGCCATTTTGAATTTATGATTAAACAGATTAGGTACTAAAATTAAACAAAATGTAACTTTTATATGGTACATAATCATGTCCCGTAAAATAAATTAACAAAAAAATCATAAAACCGTGATGAAAGAAAGCAAATTAAAATCAGCTGTAACAGCGTATTTTATACATTTGTGGAGCTAACTCCCAGCTGCTTGATTGAATGATCATTGAAAAAGTAAACAAAAGATCGTCCATAACACTTTTATATGGGAAAATTTGAAAAATTCGCAAAAAACCCCTTTTAACTTCAAATTTTGTAAAATCCTTTCTTAGCGGATGCCTACGCCCTAAAAGGAACATCCACGCAAAATTTCAAGGTCCTAGGTCGTATAGTTTGGGCTGTGTGATGATAGGTGAGTCGTATTTGACAAATATATAGTAGATTGTACACATTCATCTGTATAATTCTTTCCTTTGAGTATGAGTTGACACATTTATTGTTCTGGTGCTTCGTATTAGTTACGGAATTTTTAATAAATTGACCAATAAAAACGTGTTTAGCAAGTTGTGATGAATAAACAATTTTCAAGTTGTAGTTTTTTATCTTCCTTGGAACTATGTTATAGAAATTGATTTAATTAGAGGTTTATGTAAAATTAGAAATCTAATCACGAATCCTGGTAACTTCGATACCTGTCAATTAAAAGTTGTCCCGGCGCTCAACAATGAGCTTCTCCTGTTTCGGCTGCGAAATGCTTCTGACTGCGGTACACTAAGTTTCCTCCACAGACACCTCAATGAATAATAAGTATTGCTCAACCAATTGGCCAGCTTGTGACAGGAATTGCGATATTACTACTTGTTTAGACGGTCAAACCAGTTTTATGAGCTACAAAATTGAAGAAGTCATTTACATTAGGATTAAGCCTAATGAAAAAAAATCTTTGAATTAAAACTAAAACATTGTTAAACCTTAAGTATTGAAAATATATTCATCTTTGACCATTGCAATAATCACCAATAACGATGTTACAACTAATGTCATAATGAGGTCCACTATTAAACCAAATACAAACCCGTTGCATAAAGTTAGCTTTATGCAACTGGTGTCACTTTATGATACAGGTTCTAGACTAATGGGAGCGCGGCATTTGACGAAAGTAGTGTCATAATTACAATTACGCAATTCGCACATCAGCTGATTGTTGAATTACGATTCATGTTTCAGTTGACTCGTGCCATCAGCTGATTGTCCCACAACGATTCATGCTTAAGTCTGCTTATGTGCCTAACCTCAAATTTGAGTTGACCTATTCCATCATTAGGTCATGACAAAAAAATCATTATTCAACAAAACAAGTCATGAGTTTTGTTTAACTTCGGGGAAAATTTTGTCGTATATTGTTGGTCGTAGATAAAGCAGTGTATGCAACGATTGTATTATGCCTTTAAGCCACTCGTGAGATATTTAGAACACGAGCGAAGCGAGTTACATCTCACTCAACTAACTTACATCTCACTCGAGGCTTAAAGACATTCATAATACAATCGTTGCATAAACTACTATTGCCGGCTTGAATGTGTTTATATTTTTACTTAACAGACCGTTTTCAGAACTTAAAAAAAGGCAAAAAGGCTAGAATTTATAAATTATTTCATAACTACATTAGGATGTGGGATAAACAACAATAGTCTTAGAATAAAATGTGATTAAGTCCATATTATGTAATTGAAACATTATTATTCATGAAAAAACTTGAAAGTCATCAAGGAAGTTCAAAAAAACTAAAAAGCTTAAGATATAATTTAAATTATGATATCCCACAACATAACTCAACGTTATATGAACATCATCTTCCTTGCTCTTTTTTTAAATTATTTAATAAGTTACCAGTTACAATGAAGAAAGAAGAAAATATAATCAAATTTAAAAAATCAGTGAAAAAACTCTTATTAGAAAAAGCGTTTTATAGTATAAAAGAGTATATGGACTACGAATTTGAAAAAGAAAATTAAAATCAAACACTATGTTTATCAAAAATTAGATAGAATAAGTTTTGTATAAGCTACATAAAATTAGGAAATATTGTAATTGCCAATGCAAATGTAAATTTGTTAAGGTGAATAAAGTTATTATTATTGTTATTATATTCACGTAGGGTCAGTCAAATGTTATTTTAGGATTCCACAATTTTAATACCTGATATTGTTTTGGTTATTATTTTACATGTTAGAAGCGTTAATACGGGTATCTACATATAAAGCCCAAACTACCCGTACCTTTTAAGAAAAACACAAGTCTAAGATCCTTCAACTTTACTTGAATGAAAGGTCTTGGTGAGAAAATCCTAGGAAAAATAATATTTTTTGATAAAATCTTTCATACGGCCACAATTATGAAGAAAAGGGCTGAACAGCTGATGCAATTGAAGGTCTTGATGCCAAGGACTCGGGGAAAATACTGAAATTTCTTGGAATCCACCAAAAAGAGAAATAACGTACAGTTCGCACAATATATACCTCCGGCTATGGACACTACACTACTAACCGAGTCATATGGTAATTTTAACACGTGATATTGGTAAACACAATGTTTGACATGCATTGGCGTTTTAGAAAATGTTTTCAGAAAAGTACCCCCTCTATCCCCCACACAAGGCCACACTACACTACAGGCCGGAGTCTCCCCCCCTCCTCCCTGATGTCACTACACCGGCCGAACCACTAGCGCTGTGTTGGAAATAACAACTAAAATCATACGAAAAACGTAAACATTTACCAAAAAATTATGACATTAGAACATTGAAATGGGTGCGTCCAGCCGCAGTCACCGGTGGTTAACCGGTTACCATAGTCACTAATAGACAAATCCACCGCATCTTGGCAATCAACAATGTCGGGTTACTTACCGAATCCACCGTAAACACAACATCGATGGATGCACAACAATGGTCGGTAGGTGGTACGTCCATCGCTACCGTTCACTTAATATAGGTTAGTATATTACCCACCGGTGACTGCGGCTGAACGCGCCCAATGTAAACAACAAGAAACAAAACTGTCAAATTTCCAATAAATCATCTGATGAAAAGTAAACAAATTACTTGCGTGTAATGTTTACCGGTTTTTAAGATTATGAAATAAAGTCATGTTTTCTTTAAAAATGTTTTCGACCGTATTTGGTTATTCATTAATTAATGCAGATTCGAAAAAATAATGGTTTCTAAACGAAAACTGAAACGAATTACTTAGGGCACGATAGTTTTAAGAGTGCGACAGTGAATCGCCATAAGAGTACATTATAAAAGCGTCTGCGATTCCGTCTGATAATGTGACGTCACCAAAAAAAGGACTCCGGCCTGTAGTGTAGTGTGACCTTGCCCCACACCTTATAACCAGCTGACTCAGCCATAGCCGGACTTATAATGCGCAAACTGTAACATATCATATATTTAATTTCGTAAGGCGATTCTTTGCGTCAAAATTGTGGGCGTCTGGAAAGCCGTAGAAAGATAGGAGGGGGCTCAAATTAAAGGTCTCTGTTCCTAGATGGCGGGAAAAATAATGAAATTGCTTGAAATTCACCAGAAAACGAGAAATAACGTAAAATATCTGCCATTTAAAAAGCATTGGGATCTAAAAACGTCTGCTTTGTTTACATAAAACATGTGATGCTGATGCTTGATTCAGAGCCATATGCTAGATGTTGACATATGGTTTTTTCAAAAGGCAGCTAACTATGCACGTTCAATGTACTATAACAAATAAATATTTTAATTTTAAGATATTCCGATTTTATAATTATGAATTTGAGCATATTAATAATTTAAAATTGTTAAGATTTAAGTACGTTTGTTTGTTTACGTTATGACGATGCCGATTTAATGCTAAATGATCTACCTTATATCTATCTGGGAAATTTTTGCGCCGAAATTGTGGGTGTTCGGCAAGTCGCAGGATGATGAGAGAGGTCTCAAATTGAAGGTATTGATCCCAGGGACTCGGGAAAATACTGAAATTGATCGAATTTTACTAGAAAATGAGAAATAACGTAAAATATCTGCCATTTAAAAAGCTTCGGGATCTGGAAACATCTGCTTTGTTCACATTAAAACATTTTTTGCTTATACTTGATTTAAAATCACATACCATATATGTTCATATATATGGTATAAAAAAATAAAATTTAAAATTTAAATTTGACCAATAAAAGTATATTTAATCTTGAATCTACCAAGACAAAGCAGTATTTATTCACGGGCAACCATAAAAACGTGTAGAACGTAGGGTACATTAACTATTTATCTAGCTCATGGTCTAAAAACCTAACGCCCGTATGAAGTGGAGCCAGAGGCTCCAACGTCGAGCTTGGAGTCGTCAACGGGAGACCATTTTCTGATTTCATCCTTACCTTTTTGCCTATTAGGTAAAAATGTAGCCTCAATCGGAGGTTTCCATAAAAAGTATCCTTTTAATGTCCGATATGTTCCGTTGAACCAAGTGGAAACACGGCATTTGTTAAAATTTGTTGTGTTACATATGTCACGACTTCCCTTGGGAAATAAATAAAGTGCTGCAATCTGTTATTAACCTTAAGAACTTTTTCAAACCATGTCCATTTGCAAACAAAGTGAACTGAGTTTGTTTTGAGATCGATGGATAGCGCCACTATTCCACAAAATTCAGCCCTCTATTATACTGAAGTAACGCCCTTTCTTAAAATTCTGATACGTACTGGCCAAACGTCAAAATATTTTTAACATTACACTTTAAACATTTAAATACGTCAAAATGTCACCGGGTTGTGAGTGTGAAGGAAATATTAAATATTCAGCATTTGTATTCCATTGTTAAGGGGCTTTTGCCCCTACAAGCCATTAGTCATATATTTAATTTCGTAAGGCGATTCTTTGCATCAAAATTGTAGTCGTCTAGCAAGTCGTAGAAAGATAGGAGAGGGCTCAAATTAAAGGTCTCTATTCCGTGATGGTGGGAAAAATAATGAAATTGCTTGAAATTCACCACAAAACGAGAAATAACGTAAAATATCTGCCATTTAAAATGCATTGGGATCTAAAAAACGTCTGCTTTGTTTACATAAAACATGTGATGCTGATACTTGATTGAAAACCATGTGGTAGGCTAGATATCAATAGCATCAGTTTGCTATGAAGGAATTTTGTACTATAATAAATAAGGGTTGTTTGAATTTTCCCTCATTAGGGGCTTTTAGCCCCTTCAAGCCACTAGTCATATATTTAATTTCGTAAGGTGATTCTTTGCGTCAAAATTGTGGGCGTCTGGCAAGTCGTAGAAAGATGGGAGAGGGCTCAAATTAAAGGTCCCGTGATGGCGGGAAAAATACTGAAATTGGATGAAATCCACCAGAAAACGAGAAATAACGTAAAATATCTGCCATTTAATAGCATTGGGATCTAAAAATTTATGCTTTGTTTACATAAAACATGTGATCCTTGTACTTGGTTTAAAACCACATGATAGATGTCGATATGTAATATGGTTTATTTAAAATTTAGCTTTAAATGTAGGTTGAACCAAGGCCACACTCAGTGGGGCCTTGGTTGAATCTACTATAATAAATAACTGTTTTTTACTTTTGATTTTCTCATTTTATAATTTAGGGGCTTTAACATCATACATTTAATTTCGTAAGGCGATTCTTTGCGTCAAAATTGTGGGCGTCTGGTAAGAAAGATGGGAGAGGGTAGTAGAAAGATGGGAGAGGGCTCAAATGTAAGGTCTCTATTCCGTGATGGCGGGAAAAATACCGAAATTGCTTGAAATTCACCGGAAAACGAAAAATAACGTAAAATATCTGCCATTTAAAAAGCATTGGGAGCCAAAAACGTCTGCTTTGTTTACATTGAAACATGTGGTGCTGATGCTTGATTAAAAGCCATATGCTAGATGATGACGTATGGGTTTTTTTCAAAAGGCAGCTAACGTAACTATGTTCAATGTACTATAACAAATAAATATTTTAAACTTTAAGATTTTTAGACTTTATAATTACGGGTTTGATACATATTTATAATTTAAAATTATAAAGAGTTAAGTACTATTTTTTCGTTTACTTTATAACGATGCCGATTTAATGCCAAATGATCCATATAAATATATATGTAAGCGAAATGTTCGCGCCAAAATTAATTGTGGGCGTTTGACAAGTCACAGGATAATGGGAGAGGGCTCAAGTAGAAGGTCTTGATGCCAGGGACTCGGGAAAAATCTTTAAATCTCTTGAAGTTTATCAGAAAGTAAGATACAGTATAACGTTAAATATTTGCCATATCTAACAACGTCTGCTTTGTTTAGATTAAAACATGAATTGTTCAAACTTGATTTAAATGGTTTATTTAAAATCCAGCAAAATAGGTTGAACGTACTATAACACGTGACGGTTTTTAACTTTTAAATTTTCTGTTTTCAAAATTTTGGGACCTTAAACTTAAAAAGCAAGAGGAACTAAATACGACTGTTACCTTTACATTGTATCACGTAGTTTTGCCAATGTAGCTGGTTGGCAGCTGATGTTGCTGAAGTAGCTGATGCTGATTTAAAGCAAAGTGATTTGTAGCACCTAAAAAGCGCAGGCTATAGGTAAAGAGAAGACTTAATTCATAATTTTTAAGGCTCAGTTCTACCAGGTTTATGTGCTGTCGGAAATGGTCATAGAACCATGACCGAGAAACAACAGAGTGTGCTGCACTAACAGCTATTGAGTGCAACGTCAGCTCTAAACTTTGATCCTACCAAAATGTTTCACCTTTAAATTCGGCCAACCCAAAGTATATTTAATCTTGAATCTACCAAGACAAAGCAGTATTTATTCACGGGCATCCATAAAAAGTATTGAACATAGGGTAAAATCCTCAATATTAACTTTACCAAGCTCGTGGTCTCTAAACCTAACTTCCTTATGAAGTGGAGCCAGAGGCTCTAACGTGGAGCGTGGGTCGTCAACGGGAGACCATTTTCTGATTTCATCCCTATTTATTTGCTTATTGGGTAAAATGTGGCCTCATTCGGAGATTTCCATATTAAGTACCCTTTAACTCTCCAACATGTTCTTTTGAACCAGGTGGAGGCTACACACAACATTTGTTTACATTTTTATGATAAATGTCACAGCATTTTTTTGGGAAAGAAATTAAGTTCTGCAGTCTGTGGTTAACCTTAAGAATTTCTTAAAACCATATCCGTATGTTTAATTATAAACAAAGCGAACTGAGTTTGTTTTGAGACGACGGACAGGCCTGGCGCCACTGTTCTAAAAAAATAGCCCTTTACTATACTGAAGTAACGTCCTTTATTAAAATTATGATACGCACTAGCAAATGTAAAAATATTTTTGATATTACACTTACGAAGGAAACACAGCATTTGTATTTTATTTTTAGGGGCTTTTGCCCCTACAAGCCACTAGTCATCATATATTTAATTTCGTAAGGCGATTCTTTGCGTCAAAATTGTAGGCGTCTGGCTAGTCGTAGAAAGATGGGGGAGGGCTCAAATTAAAGGTCTCTATTCCGTGATGGCGGGAAAAATAATGAAATTTCTTGAAATTAACCAGAAAACGAGAAATAACGTAAAATATCTGCCATTTAAAATGCATTGGGATCCAAAAAACGTGTGATTGTTTACATAAAACATGTGATTCTAATACTTGATTGAAAACCATGTGGTAGGCTGGATATCAATATCAGCAGATTCAGTTTGCTATGAAGGAATTTTGTACTATAATAAACTAGGACTGTTTGGATTTTCCCTTATTAGGGGCTTTTAGCCCCTTCAAGCCACTAGTCTGCCATTTAAAAACATTGGGATCCAAAACGCCTGTTATTTTACGTAAAACATGTGGTGCTGACACTTGATTCAAAACTAACTATGATGTAGATATAACATTTGAGGGATCTAAAAGCCAGTTTTATTATGAAGGTATTATGTACTATATTAAAGGATTTCAATCTACGTAGGGAAAATGTTTGCGCAGAAATTGTGAGCGTTTGGCAAGTTGTATAATAATGGGAGAGGGCAAAAATTGAAGATCTTAATGCCAGATGCTCTGGAAAAATACTGAAATGCCTTCAAATTTACCGGAAAACAAAAAATAATTTAATATATCTGCCATTATAAATTAGCATTGTGATCTAAAAACGTCTGCTTTGCAATATAAGCTCAGCTTAATTAAAACATCTGGTACAGTTGCATAGGTAAAAATCGGGAGCTAAATATTAACGTATGGTGGATCAAAAGGCCAGTTTACCGGAAGGTATTTTATACTGTTACAAAGTAAGATTTTTTTAAATTTCAATTTTCTCCTATCATGCATGATTAGGGGCTTTTAGCCTCTTCAAGGATGATGGTAGGGGGCTCAAATTGAAGGTATTGATTCCAGGGACTCGGGAAAAATACTGACATTGCTTGAAGAATAATAGAAAACATAACGTAGAATATTTTCAATTAAAAAAACATTGGGATCTATGACGTTTACTACATTAAACTTTAGTTTTATGTACATGTGGTAATATTTGATTCAAAGCCATAATCTAGATTTGTTCTATTTAAAATCCAGCTTACTTTGAAGGTTTAATGTGCTATGACTACTTAATATTCTTTTCTCCTATGTTTAGGGGCTTTAGTCCCTTGATTACATAAGGATACTTTTTGCATATTGAAATTGCGAGTGTTTGGCAAGTTGCCCGATTATGGGAGAGGGCTCAAATTGAAGGTCTTGATCCCAGAGACTCCGAAAATTACAGAAATTGCTTGAAGTTTACCAGAAAATAAGAAATAACGTAAAATATCTGCCATTTAAAAATGATTCGAAACTAAAAACGTGATTTGTTTACATAGCACACGTGATGCTGATACTCTAATTCAAAGCCATATGCTAGATATTGTTATGTGGTGGATCTTAAAGCCAGGTTACTAGGGAGGAATTTTGTACTACAATAAAGGATAGTTTTAATTTAAAACTTTCCTTATAATTATAGGGGATTTTATCCCCTTCAAGCCACTAATTTACTATTTGTTTACTATTCCAGCGAAACGGGACACTATCCCCTAGTTTTTATAAATAAAAAGTACAATGTATATAGATTGTATCTCTAAATAATGACATACTGATAACATTCAGCCGTTCAAAATTCAGAATGCTTTGATACAGGGTTGGTGCAAAATATCTGTAAATGTCTAAAGCTGGTCATCATCATCAATGAAAATTAGTCAGAGCTGTAACGACCACCGGGGCAACTGGGGCACCGCCGAGGGAGCATAAAACCGGACTCACCCCCAACCTGGTCCGGTTGTTATTTTTCAAAAAATGTGATTTTTCTTGGGTTAAAACGAGTGAAAATTGGTTAGACTTTTAAACAACTTTGAGAATAGAAAGGTTCCCTACAACAGTTTTTATTCGGCCATATTACCATCTATCTATCTATCTATCTATACTATTATAAAGGTGAGGTGGTTTCTGTATCCTATGTATGTATGTATGTATGTACCAAGTGAACTCGAAAAATACTGAACCGACTGGGTTGAAATTTCACACAGAGGTAAATCTTGAACCCGGGAAACACATAGGCCTATTTACTTCCTCAAGATCCCCTCGGGCTTCGCCCCGAGAGCTTCTTACGTTCATGTTTCATGCCAATTTATTTGTTTTTTGACAGTTTTTCTTTGGTTTCCATAGAAACCATTATTTCTTTTTCATTCTGAATCCGTGCAAAGAACGGATAGAACAGCTGCTAGATTATAAGAACCAAAGTCTGCAGAAACTGTGCTGTAAAGGATTATGAGGCTTGGTCAGGTATCTTATAGGTAAACCAATAATTTGGGTACTAAATAAACCGGAATGATTGAGTAAATTTAATTTGAGGCTGTAGTCCAGGCAATGAATGCTCAAAAAAAGGTAAGAAGGAATTGCATGGAACACAATTTTTGACTTTGCAGCTTTGTTTGGACTAGTCAGGAGGTGAACATATCAAAAGTCCCCATCCGTAGCCCTTGAGCGGGGGGAGGGAGGGGGGTCTGAAGGTAAAATTTTTTGTTTTTTCTTAAATATCTTGAAAATGATCAACTTTTAGTATTTCCTATTAAATTTAAAAATGAAAGAAAATTAAATTTCCTATAAGAAAAGTATATACTATGTCTATTTTGGTCCAACCATTAACAAGGAAATCACTAATTTTATTAATATTTAAGCAAATATCCCATCCATAAGAAATACATGTAAATTTATGGGTAACATACAAGCCCAAAGGCGCAACGTTTTTCTTACCTAAAAGAAAATGAACAGCATTCAGGAAATATTGACAAAATGACCAGTAATTTGACACCTCAATCATAGAAATTGGTCTAAAATAAAGGTGTTGGCGAGCTCACAAAAAACGTTATTTTTCAATTTTTTATTGCATATCTGTAAAAATTCCTTGAAAAAATAAATAACGTTTTTTATGAGCTCGCCAACACCTTTATTTTAGACCAATTTTTATGATTGAGGTGTCAAATTACTGGTCATTTTGTCAATATTTCCTGAATGCTGTTAATGTTCCTTCAGGTGGAAAAAGCTCTGACCCAAAAGCTCTGACAAATTTACATGTATTTCTTATGGAAGGGATATTTGTTTACATATTAATAAAATTAGTGATTTCCTTGTTAATGGCTCGACCAAAATAGACATATTATATACTTTTCTTGCGGGAAATTTAATTTTCTTTGATTTTCAAATTTAATAGGGAATACTAAAAGTTGATCGTTTTCAAAATATTTAAGAAAAAACAAAAATGGTACCTTCAGACCCCGCTCCCTCCCCCGCTCAAGGGCTACGGATGGGGACTTTTGATATGTTCATGTCCTGACTAGTCCAAACAAAGCTGTAAAGTGAAAAATTGTGTTCCAAAAATTCCCTCTATAACTTGTTGTTGCCTGGACTTACTGGTAAATCTCTCGGCTGCATTGCCGTGGTCTCCCTCGATTGTTTCTTCGCGATCATTTCTCGGCCATTTCGTGGCTGCCAAAGCTCCCTTATCGTCTTTTATAAGTCGACCGTTTCGTAGTCGAGAGTCTCTCGTTTGTATCGTGGCGATCAAATCCCTGTAAACCATTTGCAGAGTGGCTACTAGTCGGGAATTCGGAAAAAGTGGAAAATTCGATACTGGTAAAAAAGACACGAAACGACATAGGCGTCTTCGTCGTTGCTATCGTCGTCGGGGCCGACAAATCTCTCGATCGAATCGCAGCAAACAAATATTTCGGTAATATCACTGCCGAAAAATCATCAGTCGTTTACATCGCGGTTAGCAAATCACTCTGTTCAAAAAACCTGCGGAGAATCACCCGCTCGTTTCACGGTCGGCAAATCTCTCAATAGCATCGCTGCTGTCAAGTCTGTCTCTCTTTCCGTGTCCGTCAAATCTCTCAGTCGTTAAGCTAAGAAAATCGCTCGCTCGTTTCGCGGCTGGAGAATTGCTTGCTCATCCCGTGGCTGGGAGATGACAAATCTCTTGATCGCATTGAGGCAGACAAGTCTCTCGCTCTTTTCAAGACAGTCATATACATTCGTCACATTGCGGCCGGAATCCGAAAATCTGCCGTTTATTCCGCAGCTGGAAAATCTGTTGGTCGAATTGCTGCTGGAAAACCGCTTACTCCTTTCGTGGCCGTTACATGTTTTGGTCACATCGCGGCCGTTAATGCGCGGTCGTTTATGACAAATCTCTTGGTCTTATTACAGAAAAAAAACGCTAAGTGTTTCCACGGCCAGCAAATCTCTTGATCGCATTTTGGCCTTAAAATAATATCATATTTATCAAAGATTGTGTTCAATTATTCGTTTTAGGAGAAACTGTCGGGAATGGCAAAAAAAGTCAGGATGTGAAATCAGGTAGCCTAAAAAAGTCAGGATGTGAAATCAGGTAGCCTAAAATCAGGATGTGAAAAATGGTAAATAAAATTAAAACTGGTATTATGATTTTCACGCGCGCACGCACACGCTTGAGTAAGATATGGGGGCCCCACGAGCCAGTCTTGCCCCGGGGCCCCCAAGTTTAATGTTACGACCCTGATATTACTTTATACATACATACTTTCTTTATAATCATTTAATTATGCCATTAATTATCATTACATGTTTACTTAAATTTAAAAACTAAGACTTTTTATAAAACTGATTGTTACCGAACAAAAGAGCCCCATAGATCTAAATAAATCAAATCCAATTAGATATTGAATAGTTTAACATTTGTATTGTTGGTAAATTAAAACTGAAACGTTTTTATCTATTGATTTTGTTGTAGATTGTAATGATGAATATTTCAACCAGTTGATTTATTGATGTAATTCTTTTTTAAACATAATTTATGTCTCGTACTGCTTCACTGAATCACTTACTTTTTTCTCATAATTAATAAAGACTAAAATATCTTAAATTACTTTAAATAGTTAAAAGCCCGCAAGTAAATTTAATTGAGAAGGCCCTTTGTATGCAGCTGGAGAATGGAATTGTTCTCGAGAGACAAATGAGTTAATTCGTGTGTCTTTGTAGAGGTCTCGGACAACTTCTATTGAGTTTCGGCTAGAACTATTTTGTTTTCTACTAATGTGGCTATGCAATAAAAGCGATTTTATATACAGTGATCATAAAAAATCATAATTTACAACACAAAGACTTCAGGAGGAAGGTTTTCCCAAAGTACAAGGTTCTTACTAATGATGTTCCTGATCATAAATCATAAATATTATTGTATTAACTAAGGCCATTCATGTTGCCATCTCTTGAGTTTTGTTTTGATCGTTTTGATTTTAGCTCTTTGGTAATGCCAACAATCCTTAATTGAGGCTGATCGTGTCCCCAACTTAAAGCAGTATAACAATTTGTAGTGGATTATCACTTCAAAAATGAGTCATAAACGTCAAAAATTGTTTCAGAACTAAATTTGAACTCTTCAAGTAACCTGTACGTCTACTATTCAATTTAGTGATAGGGGGTCTACTCGGATTTGAACAAGTCAAAAATGTGCATTTATAAAAATATATTAACTGGAAAGGTGATAGTGAGCAATGCAGGAAAGGGAAACATTTACACGTTGTCCACAGGAATCTACCGTTCAATAGAAATTAACTATTAACTATTGTTGATTTTAGCGAATTTCCCCTATAGGGAAGAAGCTATTACCGTAGGTCTCATGGTAAGACCTAAGCCCGAGACCATGATAACTCTATGTGTCTGTAAGCACGATAACAGCCGTAAAAATGGTCCGAACTTTATGAAATTTGATACAGACATGTAAAGTGGTAATCAATTGGACGAGTTCGTAAACCAGCCCAATCGGACTACCGGAAGGGGGATAAACCCCACAAAAATGGGTTTTTGAGTTTTTTACATAGAAAAATAAAATTTATCGGATTTTTGTTGGCACCACTGAATTCAGCTCAAAAAAACAAACAATTTAGTATGTTGAATCACTGCTTTATGTTCATTGGTTACTGAGATATTGAAAGTGGTAAACACAGTACGTTGTCCCAATATTAACCTAATGGGAAATAAGTAAAATTCTACATCTAGCTTATTTCTCAACATATCTTGATAAAACTTGGTAAATAGCTTCTTCTAGTTCAGATCTACTAAATATTGAATTAAAACCACCCAGTTTTTATATACCTGTAGCAGCAAACCTGCATACTCATTTCCCATGTTATTCTTATGGAGCTTACCAAAACGTGTCAAATCTCGCTATGTTGGATTGAAAAATGTTGTTTTGCATTTGAAATTCGCTGAGTATGCAGGTCTGCTGCAACGGGGGTATTTTTCTTTAATAACTGTTGGTCTTTAGAACTGAATGGTCTTAAAACTTCCTATACCAATCATATTTACGATTTCAACTATGACCATCATGTAATAACCCTGTATTTAAAAATAAAAATACATAAAAAAATTACACCGACGTCCTGTTATAATATAAACATTTAATGGACGAGCAAAATTGTTCTAAAGGGCAATTAATAGGATATTCCATTACTAGGGACTAAAGTGACGCTTTTCGTACGAGGTCAACTTGCAAAATTAATTTTCACTATCTTTTTTTGATTTTCCGATGTAAAAAACTAATATTTTGGCTATAGTTTCATCAGCTGTGTAGTAAAAAGTTTCGTTCAAAAAACAAAAAAAGTGGTCTACATATTCTTGACTATATGAAGTGCCTGCTATAAAATCCTATAAAATCCTTGCACTTCATAAGGTCTCAAATATACAATGACCCACTTTCCACTCTTGTTATGAAGTATACAGGGTGTTTACGAAAAACACTTACAGACTTCGGGATATGGTTACTTACATCAAAACTAACAAAAAAGTTCCTATAAACATGGGTCCTAAAATGCTTGGTTATCCGGTCTGTAAGTGTTTCTAACATGATTCTGCATAACTTTGGAACTATACTTCAAACTTGGTACGTATATGCTGACTAATAGTACCTATTTTGGTGGGGAGTATCAAGTTTCTACTTTGTACCATTTCAAAATGTCATAATTTTTAAAATTAAAAACTTAATATCTTAAAAACCGTAGATTTTACGAAAGTTGTAAGAGAGACAAAAAAGTTGCGCAACTACATTTCCTACAAAACCATATAAAGGTCATAAAGATCAAAATACAATTAACAGAGTTATTGCAATTTTTCCAACAGAATACATGCTTGTTTTATGGCAGTTATAGCAAATCTGCTTGATTTCTGTTAGAAAAATTGCAATAACTCCGTTAACTGTAGTTCGAACTTAATAATCTTTATGTGGTTTTGTAGGAAATTCAATTGCGCAACTTGTCTTATCTAATCGAAAACTTTCGTAGAATTTACAGTTTTTAAGATATTAGGTTTTAAAATATAAAAATTGCTGCCATTTGGAAATGGTACAAAGTAGAAACTTGATACTCCGCAAAAAAATAGGTCCTATTAGTCAGCATATACTTACCAAGTTTGAAGTGTATATCTTCAATAGTTCCAAAGTTGTGCAAAATCATGTTAAAAACACCTACAGAGCGACAGACGGATAACCGAGCATTTTAGGGCCCATGTTTATAGGAACTTTATTCTTAGTTTTGATGTAAGCAACCACATCCCGAAGTCTGTAAGGGTTTTTCGTAAACACCCTGTACACTATTGATGAGTGTTTTAAAGATAAAAAGAAAAAGAAAACTAATTTAAGTATACTGTACTTTCTAACAATAGGATCAGCATGTTACGCCTTGAACTCAAATAAATATGTACCGTGTCAAGCAGAACTAGATTCTATTCATCAGTGGTTCCCAAAATGTTTGGCTATCGATACATTAAAATAAGTCGAATATGTAGAAAACAACTTTACTGAAATATCGCTTCGCTTACTGGGTTTATGTACGTATTTTTCAATATCACATCGTAAAATTTGAAACCATTTGAAATTTAAATTGCTAAATTAACAATGTTTAATAGTACGTGATATTCTGCAGCATAATCTAGTTTCTACCTTTTATCAATAAAATATTACGGTATTTTAGTTTTTTAAGCTTAATATTAAATATCTAAAATTGCTACATACGATTGTCAGGAGTAGAAAGATGCAAAATGTAAATTGATATACAAAAATATAATTTGATGTAATAAAGAATTTGGGTAGGTTAATAAAAGGATTAAAAGAAACGGATAAGAAATTAAAAATTGTATGGCTATGCTACATACAGAAATATTGTCCCATATTTGTTGTAGTAACTTAAGACAAATTTAATACTTGTTAGACTTGGAAGCTTTCTTAAGACTGATACTTTTCGTGTTTAGTAATATTTTAAGGTAGTTGCTCGTAACCGCAGCTATTGGGCAAAGCTGAAAGTCATCAACGCATGACAATAATATTAAATTGATTCTTAGTAAAATGTTGTAAAATTTTAATAATATATGACTATTTTAGACTGCCATCCAACGGTTGAAGATTTAAGCACTGTTATGAATCTTTCAGGCAATTTATCTAAAGACATATTTTTACCGCAAAAGAAATTGATTGCATCTCATCGGATGTCATGTAACTTATATGTTATTGACTTTGTCCATAAGCGTGAGATGCGTGGCATAACTGCGGAAAAGCCGCAAGCAACAGCATATGGAGGGCTGAAACGAGTATTTTATGACGTCATGAATCCGCCCGTGGCTCTACACGATCCTGTTGATTGGATCACCCCCGTCTCTGATCGAAACATTTTGAGGTATATGTAACAATATTCTTATACTTACTGCAGTGAAATTTATTCTGAGTACACAATTAAATTGGGAAAACAGAATGTGTCCGTATATAAATGTTACCTTATTTATTTTTGGCGAAAGCTGTTATATTAAGGTGAATAATGATACCGCAGTTGCTCTACATGAATATGTGATTAGTGGTTTTCCACAATCTTATGATAATTGACTGTCATAACTATAATCATAACTATCATATTGTTGGCTGTTAATAAATGAAAAAGCCGTTGCAATAAAAAAACCCCTGACGACTTAAGTTACTAGTTAGTTGTCGGATTAAACAGTTCTTTTCATAAGGTTTTAAAACTTATAAGATAGTAAAAAAGGGTTTTCCTTGTCCCCTGGTTTCGTCCCTAAATGGAAGTAGTTGGGGAGTGGTTTTATAATTTAAAGCTACCATTACTAAAATAAGAAAAATAAGTCAGGAGTTTTAGAATTTTACGACATTCAAAAGAAAACTAAAAATTCA
The DNA here is from genome assembly GCA_035578135.1 of Flexamia atlantica. NCBI lineage: Eukaryota > Metazoa > Arthropoda > Insecta > Hemiptera > Cicadellidae > Flexamia > Flexamia atlantica. The sequence goes on along the minus strand of JAQJVK010000001.1, from coordinate 80,399,280 downwards.
AGTTAATCTGGTATTCACTTTTGACGATATACCGTTATATGGAACTAGCAGCCTGCGTCACTTCGTGACTAAAAAAAACTTGGTAAAATAGGCTTTAGTTTCATTCTCATTGTGTATGGAGTTTTGCAGCGTTAAATACCTTTCAATGAGGAAGTGAGTGAATTTTTGTATTTTTTAAAGTTTCTAGACAAATTCTTTGTGTTACAGCACTGGAATAAAATGGCCAGTAATTGAAGTTCTCATCGGGGCAAACTTTTAAAAATATCTCATTACTTTATACTTGAAACTTCAATATTAGCAAGAAATTCCTCACAGAATTTGAGAAGTTCATTTACTTCATCTGACTTAAAAGTGTCCATGTATACGTTCTTACTCTTTGAAATTTTGACAATGCACCAACCCCATTTTGCATGAAATGGGGGTTAGTTTACATGGATCCTCATTGCTTGGCGCATCTTCATGTCTCTGTTTTAGAGTTTTCTTTTCAAAAGTATTGAAGCTTAATATTAATTTTTCACAAGATATAAGCATCAGTTTCTTGCATTCATCTTTGTTGGGTCTTCACAAAAAACAGTAAGATGATGGACAAACCACTGATCTACTGATGAACTAATACCTAAATAGCATTTATCAAACAACCATTCGCCGTAAAAACTAATTAATTACCTCTCATAACGGCCAAGGAAGTAAATTTTCAAATTAACCCGCTTTTTTGTTTCGCATATTAAATAAACGTCTGGCAAATTTTTACCTAAGGAAATAACATAACTTCCTATGAAAAGCCTTCATTAAATAGGCATATTGGTTTACTGGTACATTTAAAAATCGAGTAAAATAGGCAGGCTAATCGTTAACACTTCACTGTCTTCCCCATCCCAAGTACATTTACAAAATACAGGTTTTAAATTTATTTTGCGTTTTAAAAATCTTAATTTTTTAGGTTAATATTCAACTATTATTGCTATTTTAAAACTAAACCAATGTGTTGAAACATGTGTCAAAATGTATTCACTGTCAATAGTTAGTTAGAAAATCTCATCTCCAGAGCACCTCCTGGGATAATTATGTTCCTTTTTTAAGTTTCCTTTTTAAGAAAAAAATTACAGTAAATTAAGATGATTACAGACTGTTGGTCTCAGTTTCAATACGACAAATGCTCTTCCTTATTTTCTGTAGTCTTAAAAAACGCCATGTTATTATAAGAAATCAAAATCATAACGTGGAACTGACTTTTGCTAGCCCTGCATTATGTGGTATATCTCTGGAACTATTTCAAATCCTGATCATCTGTTTTGTTAGACGTTTACAGGTTCTAAAACTGATTCTAACACTGTCGCTGGAATATCAAAAGCCTCCTGTGTGAAGGCTTTTAATGGGTTATTTTCCAAACCCGCAAAAGGCACATCTAGAGGGTAGGCCTCATAGCTTTAATTTGATACCAAAAATGCGTAGAAAAATTAATTACTAAAGGTCGATATGTTCTGTACTAAATCCCAGAAATTCTTTTAAAAATATAGATTTCAAACCAAATTGGGCTATAATACTTAAAATTATTTTCGATACGGAGCTCTGAGTTGTACTGTCACACTCTTTAGTTTTACCCTCTAAAAATGAAATACGGCTCCTCAGAGTTGAAATTACTAGCTAATCTTAGCAATATTTTTTGACGTGAGTCCTACACAATCCTACACAATCCTACACAATCAGTCCAGTAAAATTTTCCTAGAAACCACCTTATGGGAGAGTTTGGGCGAATTTTGATTTTGGTTGTTTCTTGTTTTTTTTTCCTTTTCAAGGTAAGTACAGTTTTACCGTGGGAGTATGATATTCCCGTGCGAGCCCCCAGGCGAGTGCGGGATTTTCATGCGAGCACGGTAAAACTTACCGGGCGTGTGACGTACGATACTTTTCATCATACTGACTCAGCAAAAAACTCTTTCCGGACTGCTGAATTTTTGCCAGACTGCGATTACAGGAAACGGAAGTAAACAATCAGCTGATTTGCAGCAAACCGACGTTTAATACTTGGTTATTGGTTTCACTTTTTAGAGAAATGTAGTGGCAGCACTGGAGCAGTGTCAAATGTCTGTTTTGTTTGTTTTAGGTTAGGTTTGAAGGATTGAGAAACGTATTGGTTTATGCAAGGATTACGTTAAGATTGAAAGTATGTTTTTTTAGTAGTATGATGAAAAGTAAAGTATTACACGACCGGTAAATTTTACCGTACTCGCATGAAAATCCCCACTCGCTTCCACTCGCGCGGGAACCATCATGCTCGTCTGGCAAAACAGTACTCTCCGGCCTAGTAACGTAATATACGATTACATCATACTACTCAGAAAAAACATGTTAATTAATAATAACGTATTTCTTGCATAAACTATATTACGTTTCTCAATGAATTATTCAAACCCAGCCTATAATAAACAAACTACTGCCACCTGTACTGCCACTACATTCCCCTGAAGTAACAAACATGCATCAAACGTCGGTTTACTGCAATCAGCTGATTGTTTTGATTATTGACTTCCGCTATTTCCGTTTTCTAGTGCACGGTTAATTTACCGTGCAGTGATTGGCAAAGAGTAACTTATTTCCAGCCAATAGAGTAAGGCCCAGAAAACAGATGTTTCTGTCTAGTATGATGTACACAAAATTTCGTGAGGCAATCTTGTTAAGGAAAAAAACACTAGGCTCTTTTACGTATATTTTTACTTGCAAGACGAAACTCGTAAAGTTATATGTAATAAACATGAATTTGTAGGATGAAGGTATAGTTCGAATCAAATAACAAAGCCCATGGGCCACGCTGTCCATGAGCCCAATGCTGAAATTAACATTAGTCTTACGGACGTATTTGTTATTTGAATCGGCCTATACGAAAAATATTTACAAGATACACTGCTAATTTCCTCATACGAAATAACATCTCCGTATTTGTATACGAAACGTTTTCTACATTTGCATGTACATTATTGATTGTTTATACACAGATGTACAATTACTCTTTTATAGAAGACAACTCTCGTAAAAATAGTCCTTATACATTCAAACTTGGAACTGATATTGAGACTATTCTATTCGGTCAAGTAAACAAACCAGCCACATCCGTCAATTCTAATAACACTAACACTTATGGTGATTCCATAACGCTATGTATATTAATCTATTACTGTAACCCAGTAATAGATATGAGTTAGAGTTAGAGTTAGAGTATTGATTCAAACAAATTGTTTAATTCTTTTACAGCTAAATTCAAAGATAAAAGAGAAAATTAGAATATTTAAGTTCTTCTACGTGAAAGTAGTAAAACTCTCATCTTTTAGTAACATCATGACCAAACGAAATAACGCCTTTAATCCTCTTGGAATTGACTATTTTTTAAATGGTCTTATTACTTTTTTTGTTTGATGTATGCACCAAGTTAGAATTTAATCGGACTATTATTATGAAAGCTGTCTTCCATAAAAGAAAAAATTCAAATTATGTGTATACAACTATGTAAATGTTGGGCCGAGGCCCTACCATAACCCAAACGGGAATAGCTTATTCATTATATGTAGTAATTAGCTCATGTAGTAACAAATTACCAATTATTCGACCCAAGACAAACATATTTCCTTTAAAGAAATAAGGGCATTCACAAGATTTTTTTACAAGTCTTGAAACTTCCGGGCCTGCTGTATTTAGGAGCCGTGGTAAGAGCGGTATGAACTGTATAAATAATCCGCTGAAAACTGAATTGAATCAGGATTTATTGTTTAACACAACTCAACGTCTGTTGGTAAATTACGTACCTGGAACAGACATTAGGGCAGTAAGCCAAATCAACGGTAAGATGTCTTGTACTCATTTTGGTTACATCTTCTTGTTTAATTTATGGCCATTACAGTCCATAATGCCAGGGGTTGCTTTTGGTTAGTGAAGTTTACATTTAAGTAGTCCACTTTTTTAATAGATGTCAAATAGCTATTAAAATATGCATTGTTATTTTCAGATAAAATAAAATATAATACTCATACTCATAATCATAATCATACTCCTTTAAGTTTCATTAAAGTTGGTCTGACAGTTAAAAATAGTGTTATTATTGTGTTGTAATTGTTATGTAGAAAAGTATAACAGAAACAATTTTCAATACATTTTAAAGAATGATTGACAGTATTTAATCAATATTAAGATTGTGAGAAGTCTTAATAAATTAAAAAATAAAACCTATGAGAGAGAAAGTATGTTTCTACCGTACTCACGTTGATACCTAGATGAAAACTTTATACCTACTCGTACCTACATTTTATATTAGGGCAACAATCGAATGCTCAGGTCCAAAATTAAACTAGGGATTACTAGCATCGTGAACTGAAGAATTTATTCTTATTGTTATTCAGAAAGGTCATAGAAAATTCTGGAAAAACTAGCAATAATTTTAGTATGATAAAATTATTAATCGCATGAAACAAATATATTTAAAATAGGAAAATCATTTTGACAACTAAGCACGCTCAACAAGACTGATTGACGTTCACTTTACGTTAATACATACATTTCTGTGCCGTAGTTACCACTGCTGAAACATGGCTGGTTTTTCGGCTCCCAAAGTAATTTTATGAGGATTTTTATCAGTTCTGTTCCTGTTAAACCCTACTCAAACCAAAAAATATAATGAACAAAAAACTTATGTTTATTAATTTTCACTTTAAAGAATGTTTAATCAAAATTAAAGTTGATATAAATGTTTATAATATAAAATAATTTAAGTGATTTTTGCTCAAATGCAAGTGTTGATTAACAAATCTTAACGGCTTAAAGATTTAATAAAAATATTATCCTCAAAATAAACTAATAAAAAAATTAAATAACAAATTTTAATGTACGTTTGACACGTTAGGTACTATAAACTAACATCAGGTACAAATAAAACCGTTTTTCGTAAACTCACGTTGGGTTTATTTTGAGTACACGGCGAAAAATGTTTAATTTTATATTTGTTTACGTTTTTATATTTTTTTTTAAATACATCTAGATGGTGTGGACGTCTTACTTGGAAGAATGAAAATATGAGAAATGTGAGGAATATCTCTGATCGACAGCCCAATTATAGCTTAATCTAATTCCGAGAAGAATGAGAAGGCAATATAAATATAGAAAGGAATAGTGTTGGTACATTGGTAAATTTTGAGCATACACCTACACACATTGAAGAAAATAATAACATTCATACACTTTGAGTAGTTTATAATTTTAGGTTTTTTTAAAGCTTAACATCATGTGCTATTTAAAACTTAGTGACTCAAGCACATTCACTCCCAATGTCGCAGTCTCTTAACATACTTTTTATTTGTAATTCAGTACATGAAAATAATAATGCATCTTTTTATGTCAATTAAGGAAGCTTTATTTCTGTTTGGTCAACGAATTTAACAGTACTGTAACCAAGGGTGTTACAAAAAAGATCATAGAGGAGAGGTTTTAAGTAATGTAATGACAATGATAAGCCCGTCGCGTGCGGGTCTAGAGCTATCGACCGCTAACCGAGTACAAACATTTGCTCCCCCCATTTGCATAGCCTCTTTAGCTTCCTTCTGCTCACTACACAGTTTTAACATTGCAGTTTTTAGTAAGAGTAGTCATTAATAAATTTTAAATATAGTAAAATAGTATTTTGGCTGAATTTTTCATATCACGCGTGGTAACTATTTGAGTGTCACTAGACTGGCCTACTACGTGTACCTGATCATTAATATATTAAACGTCTTTCAATTAGTAATAAAGTTATAACGACTAAAGTTGAAAATATATCAAGTTGATTTTAATAAAAACACTGATAAAAATCGTTGGTTTAATTGCCTTTAATTTGGGCATATTAGCTTAATTTACAACTTAAAAGTTTAATTTATATTTTATAATCATATTGCATCAAAAAATATTGTCGTATCGAACTGTAAGTATAGTCACAATGAAGCTTTAACATTTATAAATTCCTTTAAGAAAAAAAAGGAAAATGCACCTACGTTTTACACATATTAATCTTATAAACGTTTCTGTATTTGGTTAAGATTTTAACAATAACCAAACGATATTATTGTCAACAAGACACCCTTGTTTGGTGATATTGTATATCACCCATTTAGGCCAGACCCCATCGAGTAAAAAATCCTTTTTATAAATCGTCGATCACATGGTATTATAAAGAGGAGAATATGAGTGAAAATCATGTGTATACTTCTATCTGATATGCGCACTCTCTGACTCTTGGGAGTGTAGGATGGGGACCTATCAGCCAGAGACCTATCTACACTTCTATCAGCCAGAGGGTGGCTGGTGGCGGCCATGTAGCGCTACGACCTCCGACCGCACTCCCCTACTGATATAAGTGTAGAATGGCATGTATACACTTCTATCAGTCATATCATTTCTATCAGTCTTTCTTTCTGATCGCTTAGCAGTAAGTGCGACTCCAGGACGTTATGAGTAATATGCGAGTATCATCGAACGGTGTAACGTAATAGCCAATCCAGACGCCACGTGTAAAACTACAGGAAGCGATCTTTTATAGATTGCCTTGTACACAACACGTAATACCAGTAAGTATGGAATGGGTATTTATAGGTAAGTTGGAAACATCCCTGCTTTATGAGCGGTTGGTCACACATATTTGAGATTTTATAAATAACGGGGAAGTCGCCCTTTCTTCCACAATCAGTTCATGACTAGAAAGAAAAAAAATACTTAAAGAAAAACTGCAAGACCTGTTAAGCTCTGTATCATTCATTTTGTAATTGTCTTACCATATCAGGGGAGCATAACGATTCCTTTGTTATGAGTAATCTATGAACCGGTTTTTTTGTTTTCTTTGGAAAGTAAAGCATATCTTTAAAATACTGATTTAAAATTCCATATTCCACTGATAACAATTGTCACATTATTGTGCTAATATTTTAGCTATTATGACAAAGAAGTCTAAAAAATAAAACAAGAAAACTCTCAGGATAGTTGAAGTTGATATAAAGTGTTTGCATATCTGCCTCTGGTTTGCAAAACTTATAAATGCACAAATCCAGTTTGCAATGTCTGACAGTGTGTAAATATTAAATAAACATTCCCGAGATGAATAAACAGACCAAGAGCAAACCGCTTGAGCTCCGCTGTTGGCTCAAGCTAAACTTTCTGGCCGATGCTTCCTAATAAATATTATATCTTTTTAGAGACAGGTACCTATATTAGAAATATAAAATTTACAACGCGTTTTGCATCCTTATTTCTACATTCTTAGAGCCTACCTTAGGTCCTGTATAGATTGATAACTACTTTTACAATGATATTTATCAATTTCAATAAACCTCAACAAAAAGCCTAAATATGTAATGGACGCTTAAAACATAACTTATATAGCCAGTACTTCAAATCTGATGAAAATCTTCTGATTAAAAGCAATTAGCACTATAACTTATTCACGATACGTTTGCCAATTAAGAGCTAAGAATATCACAAAAATAAATACTTACAAATTTTTCATGAGACAGAATTGACTAGAACACTGGTTTCTACGTCAATTGTTTGATTTACTTGAAACAAATCAATTGTAATAACCTAACTTTAATTCAGGTAAAACGGAATTTTTTCTAGTAATGCCCAGTTATTAAAAATAAAAACAATATTGCAATAAAAATAATAATAATAGGCTGTAATCACTAAAACAAACGTCAATAACCTAATTTAGTAATATAATTGCAGAAGGGCGACTGCAGGTATTGCGTGACTCACGGCCGGGGGTCGGTGCAAGCGCTCGGTCGGAGGAACACTGCTTTATTTAACGCACATGTTTGCAATCACGTGATGTAAATATTACAAATGCATGCCTTTGTTATTTATGTCATTGATTGATGTTCTAATCGATCGTTTTTTGTCTGTGTGTAATCAAAAGGCCTGTTGTATCAATCGCCGTTTAAAAAGAAACCTTCTTACAAAAAAATAAAAATAAAACAAACAAAAAACTACCATTGCTCTACTAGTCGTTACTTTCAAACACTAGATAGGCAGAATTGTTTACAGCTAAATCAAATCATATCACATTTCATTATCGTTAAAAAACACAATAATGTGCATAACAATTTCAGTACATAAAATGGTCAAAATGGACAAAATAACAAAAATTAAGTAAAACATTCATTTAAGCCATAATACTCCTTAAGAACTAGAAAGTCTTTTAACATTTTTACTTTCTCCCCCCTATACATAGTATATGGAGAAAGTATTGTTTTCGTCAAAACTTTTGAATTTGAGTTGTTAGTGGTATAATCGTTTTAGTGCTCCCTGAATCCAAAAAAGTGGTTTTCGGCGTGGTGTCTGTCAGTGGTGTGGATGTATGTATGTATGTATGTGTGTGTGTGTGTGTGTGTGTGTGTGTGTGTGTGTGTGTGTGTGTGTGTGTGTGTGTGTGTGTGTGTGTGTGTGTGTGTGTGTGTGTGTGTGTGTGTGTGTGTGTGTGTGGATGTAAACAAAGCTAGACACGACACCAGTGGTCCGAGTTTCATGAAATTTGGCATGTAGTTGTAAAGCCGTGGTATCTCCAGGCGTATTTTTCTTTTTTTGAATTTTTGATTTTTAAGGGTATTTACCTCATAAAAACCCTTACAAAATTACAAAAATCCAAATATCTCAAGAACGGCTCAAACGATTTTGATAAAATTTAAATGGTTTGTAGTGCTTAAGATGACAAACAAAATGAAACCACCCGCATGTCTGTAAAAATTCAGTATCAGACGTTATGGGGGTTTAAGTGTTAAAACATTAATATTTTTCAAATTTCACAAAATCCGTATCCTCTAACAAAAATATACTTGCAACCATTAAATTTGACTTGAAAAATTAAATAATCCAGTATATTGAATCATTGGATTACATCAACTGGTTGCGGAGATAATTGATAATTTATTCCGGCGGTAAACGCAGTAAGGTGTCCAATGTTATTCTTATTGCAAATATTTAAAAACCGATATCTCCGTTATTTATTAACCGATTTTGATAAAATTTTGTGAGTATTAGTGTGATAATTAATTGTTAATTTGTTTTATTTCTCTATATAAGTTTTCTGGTTTTAAATTACTTGAAGGGAGAAAGTATGTGTCAGTTTCCTGACACCGTTTATTTTAAATTCAATTGTGTTCGTTTGACTCTTAAGGGATATTGGCAGATGGTTGAAAATCTTTATTGAGGTAAAGTAGGTTTGGTTTTCAAAAAATGATATTTTGTGTTTAGGGATAGGCAGGCTGTGAGATGTTCGGAGATTATATTTGGAGGGAGGTTGTTTAGGAAAAGATTTAAGTTGCTCCTAATAAAAACTAAGCAGTTGAATATATAAATTGAAGGGAATGTTAACATGTTATCCTTAAATTCGCCTCTACATGAAGATGTTTTTCGTAGGCCAAATATAATTTGCACAGCTTTCTTTTTGGCTTTGAAGTTAGATTAGATTTTTGAACTATCATGACCCCAGATAGCAGCTCCATAAGCAAGGATAGGAAAAAAACCATAATAAGCCGTGAGGAGGATTTCACGATTTGAGAAGTACGTGAGCCTACGAAGAAGGAAAAGAATACGACTTAACCTTTTTGATGAACTGTCAATGTGCTCAATTGAGATTTGAATCTATGATTATCCCCAGAAAGTCTGTGATGAAAGATAAAGTCACTTCAAAATCACCCAAAACTAGTTGGTTCATCTCGGAACCTTCCCTTTTCCTAAGGAAAAAATTAACAACCTTTTCTTGGTAGCATTTATACCAAGACCATTTTCAGACAACCACTGCAAAACTGAGTTTGCTTCAATTGGCATTGCGTCCTCTAGTTTGTTTCGACATTTGTTTGAAAGAGTAATAGGAGTATCGTCAGCGAACAAACAAAGATTCCTTTTGGAAACACTTTTAGCAATGTCACTGAAATGAAATGAAATGAAAAATTCTTTATTCTGAATATAAATTGAAAGTTATTATAATGACCGCGATTAGTATTTACAAAGAAAGTTAATCGTGACTAGTGGATAATATTTTGACATTTGCTAGTAGGTATCAGAAATTTAAGAATGGGCGTTACTTCGTAAGAATGGGCGCTAACCGTCGTTCTCAAAACAAACACAGCTTATTTTCTTTACAATTAAACATGTGGACATGGTTTTAAGAAATTCTTAAGGTTAAGCACAGACTGCAGCACTTAATTTATTTCACAAAGAAGGTCTCGACACTTAACACAAAAATGTAAAAAAAATCGTGTGTAAAGGATTTTACCCTACGTTCAACACTTTTTTATGGTTGCCCGTGAGTAAATACTGCTTTGTTTTGCTAAATTAAATACACTGTAAAAGAGGATTAAATATACTTTTGATTGCCCAAATTTAAAGGTAAATCTTTTTGGTAGGATAAAATTTAAAGCTGATGATACACTCAATAGCTGTTAGTGCAACACACTCTTTTGATCCTCGGTCAAAACTATGACCATTTCCGACTGCACATAAAACTGGTAGAGCTGGGCCTTAAAAATTATGAATGAACTCTTCTCTGTACCTATAGCCTGCGCTTATTCGATTGTTTAAATGTTATAAATCTCTTGGCTTTAAATCAGCATCAGCTGCTACTACATGACACAATGTAAAAGTAACAGTCGTATTTAATTCCTCTTTCCTTTTAAGGTTAAGGTCTCTAAATTATAAAAACAGAAAATTTAAAAGTAAAAACCGTCATGTGTCATTATATAGTACGATCAACCTAAATAAACCATATATATCAATATCTAGCATTTGGTTTGAATTTAATGTTTTAATGTAAACAAAGCAGACGTTTTTAGATTACAATGATTTTTAAACGGCAGATATTTAACGTTATATCTTATTTTCTGTCAAACTTTAAGAAATTTCACTATTTTTCCCGAGTCCCTGGCATGAAGACCTTCTATTTGAGCTCTTTCCCATTCTCCTGCAACTTGCCAAACACCCACAATTTCGGCGCAAAAATGTCGCTTATATGATCATTTGTCATTAAGTCGGCATCGTTAAGACGTAAACGGAACAAACGCTCTTCACTCTTTATAATTTTAAAATTATAAATATACTAGACTAACTCCGTGCAGCGCAAAGCGCCGCAAAAAAATGATACTTGTACTATTATTTTCCATTACATAGACACTGGCATAATATAACCTCTAAAAAATTAAACAAATTTTATGCTATTTGTTCTGTAATTAGAAACACAATTATACACATTTAATAACCACTGAAATACTTAACTGAAATCAATTACAACATGAACCAAGGAAGTAAGCAGGCGCGAACCTAGGGGTAGATAGAGCTTCTCCCAAACATGCAAAATTTGCAAGAATTCGGAACACACAATTTTTTTAATTGAGGCCAGAAAATCTTTCAATTGAGTATTCTTCGGTAGATTTATGATTATTTCTTAGATGTTTGGCCATCAAATCTCTTTTATTGCCGTTGGTCAATCTCGGTGATTTTCTCGGTGATAATGATTTTTTTCGTGTCCATATAAACAATAGCCCCCATGAAAATTTTAAATCAGGTCTGATCAGATCTGTACAGGAATATATCAGATCTGATCATAAACCAGTCAGGTCTGACCAGGTCTGATTTGACATAATCAGGCCCGATCAGGTCTGACTAAGTATGATCCTGAATCCAATCAGGTCTGATGAAGTTTGATCCTGAATCTAATCAGGTCTGCTACGTCAATTCCTGAGTCTGATCAGATCTGATCAAGACCGATCAGATACAATCAGATCTCATCAGGTCCGATCAAGTTTGATCCTGAATCCAATCAGATCTGATGTGTTAATTCCTGAACACGATCAGATCTGACCATGTCTGATCTAATATAATCAGACCTAATCAGGTCTGATCCTAAACCCAATCAGGTCTGATGCATTTCATCCTGAACCCAATCAGATCTGATGCATTTCTTCCTGAACCCAATCAGGTCTGATCCCAACTAATGAAGTCTGATTAGGGCTGATTTCAACATGATCAGGACGGATCAGACTTGGTCATGAATATGATATCATATGATCTGACATAATCCCAACACATTAAGGTATGCGAACTAATAAGTATTTGAAGTCATGTCTTAATATTCCTATATATATGTCGATAAAATATTAAATTGAAAATGGTTTGGTTTAGAAGAAAACAGCTTCAAAGATATATGTTTTCATACACGAGGTAATTTTCTAAGAATATTTTTATTCAATAATTAATTTATAACCCAGTCAGCACACAATGTAAAAATAACGTTATTTTCACGTGAAAAAAGTAAAAAAAAACGTAAAAGTAAAAAGCGAAACATTTTTCACGTGAAAATGATAAAAAATGTAAAGTGAAAAATGTAGTGAAATTAAAAACGTTATTTTCACGTGAAAAATATGAATCAAAAGTATATCTAAAATCAAATTACATAACAAATATAACGTTTTATTAATCATATTTTTTTATTTTGTTGTTTATTCATTTCGATCTTTATACGTTTTGATTAACAAGTCTTGTGCGCTTATAAAAAACTATCATCCTCGGTGTAAAAAAATACACAAATTCTTGATACTTACTTACTTGATACTTGATACTTCTTCTCTTTCCCGTTGACTCGATGAGTTTTGGGAGCGTCATCTTGTCCTCCAATAATGGAAGGGCATTTATTCAAGGGTTTTTAGGCTTGTTCGGAAGGTTAGGTTGGGTTGACAAATTGGAGTCCGGCAGATAGTTGGCAAAAGTAGGCTATGTTACTTAAATTTGTTTTCAAAAAATTCTCTTAAACTATAGAAGCTGTTTTGAATTAAAAATGACTTTAGTTCTCTCTTAAATTTGTTTACATTATTTATTTGCTTAATTCTAGAAGGTAAAAACTGATAAATTTTTCTGCCCATATATTCAGGTTTTTTTTCAAATAATCTTAATCTGTGCTGTTCGGAAAAATTATTTTTAAATCTAGTGTTATAGGTATGAGTGGTATTTATATATTCAGGTAAAACGGATTTAACATAAACAGAAATTTCAAAAATGTAGAGGCATGGTACCGTCAGGATTCCCATGTTTATAAAATGTTCTTTACAATGCGCTCTGCAATTGAGCTGAAGAATTGTGCGCAATGCCCGCTTTTGCCAAACAAAAATGTCATTCGGATTTGCATCGGATGCACCCCAAAGGAGATGTGCGACTCAAGTAAGCAATGGTACACATTTTTTAGCAAACCTATGTTCTGCAGGTAAAGTGAATCTACAGTAATCGTTTATTTAGTCCAAACTTAAATTCAAAAATATAAAAATAATTTGTAAAAATTTAACGGATTTATAAATTATGTTATGAATTATTTATATAAAATTATTACACTATTTGTTAAATTGTTATTTGTTACGGTATACTTAATATGTTTTATAATAGTTTACTATTTAAAAAAATGCCTGACACAATATAAGCAATTTATTTCAAATTGATACAATCACCCTGCCAAAATAATATGGGCCATAAATACCAACACTAGCATGATGCGTGAATTGTGTCAAGACAAAACCTCTCTTCAGACGACGCGCGACGCCGCAACGTTAACCGGTGCGGTGCGGCGGACTGGACTGAACTGGAGCCTGAGTGTGGACGTGTGGAGTGTGGAGTGAGACGCCGGCGCCGTTGGCCTAAGTTTTAGTTAAAGTTATAACGGCCTTTAAGGTTTTAAATTGGAAATTTAGACTTAATTGCGGTCTTCAAGTAACTACGACACAATGAGTTAACCCTACTACGGGCTTTCATCGTTCTTGGTAAGTTTATACTTTGGATATTTATTTAGGCCTAGTCATGTATTGTGAAATCAAGATAACCTAACCTCAACTTTCAGCATTCCATTATAGTTGTTCTGATTAGTTGATACAAGTTTGGTAATTATGCATATCATAACAACTCTTCTAGTCTTTTCCAAAACACTCCCATGTGACAATTCAGTACGAGTTTCATATCTGATCTTCTAGGTTTATGTTTATTGTCATTGTTTACCTTTAATGCTTATAGGTTTTTATAGGTTATAACTGAAATTCTCAATAGGATTTAACATGGGCAAAGATCAGTTTTGTTTGCGGTACTCAGTTCAGATTTTGGTTATTCGATATTAACTATCAACCTATCGTGTTTAACTCAACTGATGTACTGTTTTAACAAACAACCGTCAGTAGGCTAGAGAAGAAACTTCGATAACAAACAAATACCGAAACCATTGTCAATTATATCTAGGCCTACCTTTATCATTTGATTCTCTCACAAGCAACAAACCATACCAAACGTAAATAAAAGTCAAACTAAAATTATACTAAACATAGGCCTAATATAAAAACTAAATTAAAACGTTACTATAATTAATTATCGATAAATATATTTTCGTAAAGTAACAAATCAATCGATATCAAATACAATGGAATCGGATGTTGAGTTCTGTCCAACAGACGGTACATCGAACTTCGACTATTGGTAGATCGTTCGATATTGTTTCTTAGAAAATCAGATGTTGAATCGTCTGCTATAGGAACACACGGCAGAAGATCAGATAGGCTATGAAACTCGTACCCCCTAACTAGGTATGCCTCAGCCTTATTACTAAATTTTGAACTTCTTGTTGGATACAGTTTGGGCGTTTTATCTTGAGCTATGGGAACCGTTTAGGCCTACACCTGAAGCGGTTGGAGTGGAGTGAATATCTTCAGAACACTACAGCTGATACCTAAAGTTAAATTGACATGTTAACATTTTTTAATAGCTGTCTATATACCTATATACTGTAATTTGTACTTAATCATATTTAATATTTGTTGAGATTAATTTTTCATTATTTATTACCCCAGATCATTAAGAATAAACAAATAATGTTTGAAAGCTTCGGCAACGGAATAGGCCAAAGCTCAAGACGAAACGCACCAACTGTATAACCTCTGATTATATTTTGTTCTGCTAATGCAAATTACCTATTTTACTTCTACTGTTAATTTTTGCCCGTCACTAGCACTTATCAAAGGCCTAACTTAAATATACTCTGATTGTGTAGGCCCATCAGGTGAGACCTTATCAGACTCCACCTTAATGCTTTTGATTACATTGTTTTGTTTATTTAGAATAGATAATTGATGTTTTGAAGTGTCTTGATTTGTTCTCGATGAAATCGAATAATCTTAATTTCGGTTACAGACGTACAAAAGTTTCAGATTGATAGCCAATTTCCAATAAAATTTAGACCGCTGACCAAACTGCACCCGCCTATTTGGAAATTTTGGTAATGAGTACCTTAGCCAACTTAACTTTTTAAATATTGAAGTAGCCTTCAAACAATTTACATTTGTTTATCTGCAATTTAATAATGTTTGTTTATTTTGTAATTTTTTGTTTTTTTGTGTTTCTTTTAGGAAGGAGCTTGCTGTTACATTCTTAACACCAAGAAAACATTACAAGTTTCTAGGCTTTTTGGAGAAATTGTGAGAATCGATTCAGTCTGTGGATTGGTTTCAAAACACAACTTAAGGAAAAAAAATTCAGGTAGGTTTTTAGTATTGCTTTCTGTGGGTGTCTTATGATTCCTTTTTGTCTTATATTTCTTATGATGTTTTATGATCAGCGCACGGAAAACTCCATAACATTCTTCAGATTCCTTATTGGCTCGTAATTTTTTAATCGATGTTACACTAAAGATTATTTTCATTTGGATGTTTCATCAGTCTGCGGAAATTCTCATGTGGTGTGAAAGGAATTTTAAAAAACTATGGTAGGCTATAATGATACAAAGTTTTGTTTTCTCTTGGACGATATGATGTTCCAAGGTTGACAAATAATGTTAGGTAGCAAATATTCTTGGTATTTAGGCATTTTTGCTAATTTTTAACTAATTTGCATTTAATGTAGGTAAGCAAGCGTGTATTGTAACTACAAGCTTTCTTCCTGGAGTGAAAAACTATAAATGTGAATTGTATATAAATAGGCCACGATAATTTGCAAATCCAGTGTTAACTAACACAGGTAACCTACCAAGAAGTCTACTTACTAAAACAGCAATTCAAAATAAATTTAGGTGAAACTTTAAGTTCCTTATAGCATTACCGTATCGTATATTTGACTGCAAAAAACAGTTTAAACTGATTTAACGTATTTATGACCTCAGAAAGCATTTTTCATCACTCTGTATACGAAAATTGCCCGTTACCGTACAGCTGAGATCTACGAAAACCCTCGATTTCCTTTCATCAAAAGAAATAATTATCAGCAGATTTTTCGTTACCCAAACTTTGCATTTCCGTACCCAAACAAAATTTTGCCGTACCCAAACAAACGAAGTTCCAGTTTTGACAGTTCAACCATCTGACTCTAAACTAAAATAGTCAGTTCAGCCCTATTGTGTTTGCTTATAGAGAAATGACTAAATTATGAAATGTTGGATGATTTTTTATTACAAGTTTGGTTACTTATTTGCATCATAATGAAATGTATTGTTCAAAACTCATCACAAAAGTCCCATTTCGGGGCTCGATAGTGTTTTACATGCGAGGCTTGACGCCTCGCATGTAAAACACTATCTTGCCCCAAAACGGGCTACTTTCGAGACTAGTAGTGAAATATACTATTATTTCTTTACTAAAGTAAATAAAACTCAATATCTCACTTGTTTTCCAACTTATCATAATAAAATTTGGTGTGTGGGTTCATTGAAAATTAACTATTTTTTGCTTTCCCAAGGCAGCAAAATTGCTTATTTTCTGCTACGATAAGCTAACACTCCGTTTCTATGAGTATGCAGGATTGCTGACATAGGAATGGAAAATGTTTATGTTTTTAGCCAACATCAAAGAAAAGTCAAATAGGAGATGCTATATACCAAATTTTATTGTGATAAGTTGAAAAATAAGTGAGATATTGAGTTTTATTTATTTTCCATAAGGTTAACATTGAACAACGTAACGTATTAACAACAATCAATATCTCAGCAACCAGTAGACATAGAACAAACATTCAAAGTACAAAAATATTTGTTTTTTCAAGCTGAATTTAATGGTGCAAACCAAAATTAGATTTTTAAAATTCTTCCATTTAAAAAATTCAAAAAACTTGTTTTTATTTGGACATTTTTAAAAAGATTTTTTAATTTACAAAGCATGCAAAACGTCATGTGTTTTGTTGCTGCATCTGTTTAATGTAGATAAGTTTAAAAAAAAGTTTACTTGATTGTCAATGTGCCTTTAGGAGATATTAATTTTTTTTGTAAAACAGTGTAAACGGACTAAAAATATAAAAAAAATTTAATATTTTTTCCAATGACCTATATATAGAAAGATAATTAATTATGATTTATTTTTTTCTGGATTTAGCACACTTTACTTAATATTACTGCAAATTTTCATAACAATTGGATTAAAAATGGCAAAGATACAAATTTTTTTTCTTAAGCTATGCAAGTTTATCTTGGAGCTCGGGAACAACAGAAACGACAGATTCTTACTAATTTCAAATGTCTGCAAGAAAAAAACCGTTTGAGATATGAAGCTAAAATTTTGTATTCTTCCATAGGCATGTGAAAAGAACAAAATCATCAAGTTTCATCAAATTCTGAGATGGTGGGTTACAAATCCTTTATTTTCTGGATGATTTTACTTGGAATGACCCGGGGACCAAAGGAACAATAATTTAATAGGCTATACTCAATTGTTTTGTAATTGTATTGAAGCGTGTGAATTATAATTTTATGTGTAAAACTGGTTTTTGAATGAGAAATTTTTTACAAAATGGCTGATAAGCTAATTTCATGGCTAAATGGCTGATTTGGTACCAATCCTAATAACATTTTGAGATGGTGAAGTAAAATGACTGTGTCGATTTGTCATGTAATATCCCTTTAAAATTATCTTCAACATCCTTTTTTCAGATGCAGCAAAAATGTTATCCACTAAACATAACCTTCAAGTCATTAATCAACAAGAAATTACAAAAAACTTGGGAAGAAAGCTCTATGATATACACAAACAAAAATAAACAGCTTATTTGAGTTTTTTATTGTTAAAAACAGTAAGGATTTTGGTTAAAAAGCGCAGGTCTTATGTAAAAATTCTTACAATTGTTTTTAACTTAGGCGGTCAACCGCGAGACAGTGCGGGCAACAGCGAGAGCGAACGACATACACTGTACCCGTTCCCTCTCTTTCGTTCTCTGCTATTAACTTTAAAAGTTACATGTCAGCTGACGCTGTTTTATGCAAATCATTTCCTAACCTACGGTTTAGGAAATGATGAATCACCTGGTTTATACGGTGACAAGTTCTGATGTCAGTAGCCAGTACAAACAAAGGATCCTGTTCTTCACTACAAAGAATCCTTTGTTTTTACTGGCTACTCACAACTTTACTAGTCATGTGTGCAAACCAGGCCTTTTTTTTACATAATTGAATGGTACTATTTTATTATTGAAAACAAATCAAAAAGTGATCTTCAGAATTGCTACTGTTCTTCCAAGCTACAACCATACACACACATCATCAGCATTCCTGTAACACATTTTATAATAACTAATTTAATGTCAAATTTTAATGTTAACACAGTGCTAGCAAGTTTTCAAGGAAGAGAGAGGGCATTAATACAGTGTACATGTTCCTCTCTCTCGCTCTTCCTTGCAATCAAAATAGTTTGCCAGTGCCAAGTGCCATTGCAATCGACCGCACACGATTAATAGTAGTTTATGCAACGATTGTATAATGCATGTCTTTAAGCCACGAGTGAGATGTAAGTTAGAACACGAGCGAAGCGAGTGTTCTAAATATCTCACGAGTGGCTTAAAGGCATAATACAATCGTTGCATACACTATTTTATCTACGACCAACAATATACGACAAAATTTCCCACGAAGCTAAACAAAACTCATGACTTACTAATGATAGAATAGGTCAACTAAAATTTGAGGTTAGGCAAATAAGCAGACTGAACCATGAATCGTTGTGGAACAATCAGCTGATGGGATAAGTAAACTCAAACATGAATCGTAATGCAACAATCAGCTGATGTGCGAATTGCGTAATTGTTATTATGACACTACTTCCGTCAAATGCCGAGCTCTCATTGGTCTAGAACCAGTACTCTAAAGTGACTCCAGTACTCTAAAGTCGTCATTAGAGTACTGCTTGGTTTTTGGTGTTTTAATGTATATCATTATAATGTTTATTGTAATACCATAATTGGTGCTTATTGCAATGGTCGTAGATAAAGAGATTGTTAATACAATAATAATATTATAGATACATTTTAATTTATTATATAATGTTTTAATTTTTATTACAATGTTTTTGATATATTTTGTTATAAATACCAAATAACGATGTACATCGCTTGGTTGATGGTTTTTTAGAAGTGGTGCATTTTCAGGTCCTTTGGTGTTGTTCATATCATATTTTAATATAATTTAAAAAATAGTTTTGCCCATTTTAAAGTTTTTTTTGTTGCTTTTCATAATTTTTGTGTGTATTTATTATTATAAGGATGTTCCAGAAACGTTACCGTAACTGAGCTACTGTTAATGACTTTACTTACAACTGAGTTGAGGTTATACTTTTACAACTTAGTTTTTTTTAACATTATGTTTAAAAGTAAGACAGTAATTTACAATAAACATTATAATTTACTTTATGATGGTATAGTTTAAATTATAATGCACTATTAACAGAATGTATTTGATATATATTGTCGTTTATTGTAAAATGTAATTCAACATTGCTGTTCTTTTGCTAATATAATTACAAAATATTTTTCTCAGTTTTGAAAAGTGTTAATTTTTTATTACCTATCCAAATAGAATCAGCAGTTTTGTAAAAAACTGTAAACTATTTAATACAAAAAAAATTATACATTTTCTGAACAGTCCTGATTAGGAATGCTGTCAGATCTGATCAGAATTACAATCAGGAATTGGTGCATTTTCTGATCAAATCTGATCAGAAATACACATCAGGACTGATCAGGAAATGGTGGATTTTGTAATCAGTTCTGATCAGAAATATACATCAGAAATGATCAGGAATTGGTGCATTTTCTGATCAGATCTGATCAGAAATATACATCAGAACTGATCAGGAATTGGTGCATTTTCTGATCAGATCTGATCAGAAATGTACATCAGAACTGATCAGGAATTGGTGCATTTTCTGATCAGATCTGATCAGAAATACACATCAGAACTGATCAGAAATACAAATCAAAACTGATCAGGAAATGGTGCATTTTCTGACCAGACCTGATCAGGAATCACAACATTCCTGATCAGGTCTGGTCAGAAAATGCACCAATTCCTGACCAGGAATAATCAGTTCTGATGGTATTTCTGATCAGGTCTGATGTTTTTTTTCATCAGATCTGAAGGAAAATTTTCATGGGGGAGGAAACGCTTCTGAATAGACAGTTTCCATCTCCAATAATGGGAGGTATGTCGAAATGTTTTTAAGTTGTCATAATCGTAGTTAGTTGTAATCAAGTCATGCTAACCAAACAAAAATTAACTTAATGATAATTTCAAATATGTTGTTTAAAAATGTTGGCTAATCTTCATTATACCGGGTTTCCAGCCTAAGTTTTCCAATAGCTACCATTTTAATTAAAGTATGACTTAATCCTCTTAAGCGGAAACCCATTATGTTTTTGCTGATTTTAGGTATGTATTTCAATTTTTGAAATTTCCTTTAATTTTCCAATATGGCGGAAAACTTTATTTTTTCTAATGTAACACCCTATATTTTATGATGTTTTTGATTCAACACAGAAAATTTTGAATTTGTTAACACTTACATTTCCATAACTTCTGAACCTTTATTTTTACAGACACACGGGTGGTGTTATTTTGTTTGGCATCTTAAGCACTTCAAATCATGAAAGTATTGTCAAAATCGTTAGAGCCGTTTTTGAAAATTTTGCATTTTTATAGTTTTTATTGGTTTATGGGGTAAATACCCATAAAAATCTAAAATTCAAAAAAGTGAAAAAACATCTGGAGGTATCATGGTTTGTATACCTACATGCCAAACTTCATGAAAATTGGACCATTGGTGTCATCTCTAGCTCTGTTCACACACACACACACACACACACACACACACACACACACACACACACACACACACACGCGCGCGCGCGCGCGCGCGCGGATGGAAAGACACCACAATCTGAAAACAACTTTTTTGGATTCGGGGAGCACTAAAACAAATATATCCACTAACAACTCAAATTAAAACATTTTGGCAAAAACAATCCTTTCTCCGAAATCATATTTTTGGATTCGGGCAACACTAAAAAATATTTCCACTAACAACTCAAATTCAAAAATTTTTACAAAAAATACTTTCTCCATGTAAAGGGGTCAGCATAAAAAATTAGGGGTTTCCTCATAATAAGTTTACTGTCAGACATGAAATGAAAAAGTTAGCTTGGAAAACTTAAGGCTGGATAATCGGTACCTAAAAACAATGGCATACTGATGGTAAACAATGGTTAAAATATGTTATTTGTCATGTTCTTTGAAACAAAATTTTACACATTGGGCGCGTTCAGCCGCAGTCACCGGTGGGTAATGTACTAACCTATATTAAGTGAACGGTAGCGGTGAACGTACCACCTACCGACCATTGTTGTGCGTGTTGTGTTTACGGTGGATTCGGTAAGTAACCGGACATTGTTGATTGTCAAGATGCGGTGGATTTGCCTATTAGTGACTATGGTAACCGGTTAGCCACCGGTGACTGCGGCTGGACGCACCCATTCAATCACCACTAACCTAAAATAAAGTAAAATCACAACATAAACAAACCATGCTATGAAAGTAAAACATGTGTTTTAAAACAAAGCTTTATAATCAGCTGATCTGTGCTGTCATATTCAGTTGATCAGTAAAACCAATACTTATGAATAGAAAATATTTTATATTCCATTTCTAACATATAACATGAAGGAATGTTTAACTTTTCAGGCAAATGGGCATATATAGAGTTGATTACCTTTCATTTAACACAACCTAAATGTCCTATAGAACTCCAGATCTCACTCAAAATAGGCTTAAAATTTTACCCGTGTTATTGTCTTAAGATACTTTACTTTTCGTTTTTGTACAATTAGTGGAGTAAAAGCTGAAATCGAAGCAAAATGGGCAAATATAGATACAATTATCTTTTAATTGGTAACAGTCGTGAGTAAATCGGCCCAATAGAACCATATCATAAGTTAGCTCACTGTCATAAGTTAAATTTTTCCCTATGTTAAATCTCCATAAGAAAAGTAAATTTTCCTTTGAACCCAATTAACATAAATTTGTTGAAATGTAGCATTCATCGTAGGGCTCAAAATGACATTCAATATGAGTGTGAATCATTAAAATCGATCTTTTACAATATGCCATTTTAATAAACATTTGGACCATGAACGGTATTAAAATCACTTGTTTCACATAATTTTAATAGTTATAATACTAAACAATTTAGCAATCAAATCTTATTTTTTATTTCCACCTATAAAACTCTATAATTTAAATTATATAAAACTGTTTTTTTTATCTACAGGATAATACATGATAATGCATACATTTTTATGTATACTGACCATAATAAACTAAATGTTTCTTGAGCGTTTGCTCTTTTTCTGTCGTTAGACAAAGTACCTCGTGTCTTCACAATCAGCTAAATGAATGACTGTCAAGTCATATCATTGCAAAGGTTTGGAAATGTGGATTTTTTTTAGTTTAAAAAAGCAAGATTACAAAAAAGTAAATAAAACCTGCAAATATAGAAAAGTTGAGCTTTTATTTGGTAAAAACTGCATAAAAATGGGTCCAGTGGAAGTCTCAGACGAACTGTCCAAAGGATTGGAAAATTTGATAAAAGTTGATTTTTTCTCCCATGTTAAATCTCCATAAGAAAAGTTTATTTTCCATTTTTTACCAAGTTAACATAAATATTTTCAAAATTCAAATAAAACCTGCACATATAGGGCCGACAACCTTCGTTTTGGTACAACCCGCATGTAAATCGGTCCAGTAGAACGGCCAGGGTCGCTGTCATTAGTTTTACAAAAGTTTGTTAATATATATAAGATACTCAAATCCGTAATTATAAAGTCTGAAAATGTTAAAGTTAAAATATTTATTTGTTATAGTACATTGAACATAGTTAGCTGCCTTTTGAAAAAAAACCATAATATGTCAACATCTAGTATATGGCTTTGAATCAAGCGTCAGCAACACATGTTTTAATGTAAACAAAGCAGAAGTTTTTAGAACCCAATGCTTTTTTAAATGGCAGGTATTTAACGTTATTTCTCGTTTTCTGGTGAATTTCAAGCAATTTCAGTATTTTTCCCGCCATCACGGAATCATATATTTAATTTCGTAAGGCGATTCTTTGCGTCAAAATTGTGGGCGTCTGGCAAGTCGTAGAAAGATAGGAGAGGGCTTAAATTGAAGGTCTCTACATCACGGAATAGAGACCTTCAATTTGAGCCCTCTCCTATCTTTCTACGACGCCCACAATTTTGACGCAAAGAATCGCCTTACGAAATTAAATATATGATTTACCGCTGATTCCAATATCTTACGCAGTTAGTCTAGACCATGTACAGGAAGTTAAATTTTTCCCTATGTTAAATCTCCATAAGAAAAGTAAATTTTCCTTTGAACCCAATTAACATAAATTTGTTGAAATGTAGCATTCATCGTAGGGCTCAAAATGACATTCAATATGAGTGTGAATCATTAAAATCGATCTTTTACAATATGCCATTTTAATAAACATTTGGACCATCAACGGTATTGAAATCAGTTGTTTCACATAATTTTAAAAGTTATAATACTAAACAATTTAGCAATCAAATCTTATTTTTTACCACCATAAGAAAAGTAAACGGATACCAATGCTTTACCGAGCGCCCACTATAAGTAAGGAGTTTCTTCTAAAACTCTGTAGAAATGACGATAAAGTTGTATCGAACACTTCTTAAATCAATAAACTGTATGGAACTCTATTTATTTTATCGATTCTTTAATTCATCCCTATCAACGGGTTAATATCTTACGTGATAAAAACAATACGTTGAAAATAAATGATTATTATCTTGCCAGTTGAGGCATTCAAGTGTATACATTCAAAACCTTTTTAGATATTATAAAAGAATAATAAGAGAAGTGGGTGGAATATCAGAGTGTGGTTTTGGCAATTCAATAAATCCTGAGAACAATAGAACAAAAGTCCGCTTTGCTCGGACGTGACATTATTGATAGTAGTAACTACTGTACTTCTGAAACTGCAATCAGTTGAAAATTGCTAATACGGGGAAAACGTTTTCTGTGCCTAGCTTTACCGTTTCTTTTTAAAACAAAACAATCTCAAATTATTGCTCTTGGATTGACAATAATCCAAAGTAAGTAGTTACACTAAAAGGAAAACATTTAGTATAAAGTCGCTAGAAATATTTTAAACCATTAAAAAATAGTTTATCTACGACCATTGCAATAAGCACCAATTATGGTATTACAATAAACATTATAATGATATACATTAAAACACCAAAAACCAAGCAGTACTCTAATGACGACTTTAGAGTACTGGAGTCACTTTAGAGTACTGGTTCTAGACCAATGAGAGCTCGGCATTTGACGGAAGTAGTGTCATAATAACAATTACGCAATTCGCACATCAGCTGATTGTTGCATTACGATTCATGTTTGAGTTTACTTATCCCATCAGCTGATTGTTCCACAACGATTCATGGTTCAGTCTGCTTATTTGCCTAACCTCAAATTTTAGTTGACCTATTCCATCATTAGTAAGTCATGAGTTTTGTTTAACTTCGGGGGAAATTCTGTCGTATATTGTTGGTCGTAGATAAAATAGTGTATGCATTGTATTATGCCTTTAAGCCACTCGTGAGATATTTAGAACACGAGCGAAGCGAGTGTTCTAACTTACATCTCACTCGTGGCTTAAAGGCATTCATTGTACAATCGTTGCATAAACTACTATTTACGATTCAGTGCTAACCCTCTCATGTTAATTTACTTTTGCTTACCACTGGGTTGAGCATGACGTAAAAGCTTTTACTTTTATCTTTTGGCGTAATGGGCGTTTTATTTTATATCTTTGAACAGAAGATTTTGGAACATTAAGTTTTAAACTGAATCTTTAATTCACTTAATTGATTGCAAAAGTAATAAATCCATCTTATAAAGATTACAACTTGCAAATATTGAATGCACCAAACATTTTCAGGAAAGGATTTGAAAAAAAAAAATGAGATTGATTGTTCCTTCTCCCCAAAGGGTCGCCAGAATTCAAGACGAAAATTTAAGGGGATAATTTTTCGTCGCTTATGTAATAGTTAAACAGTAAGAATTAACATTATCTAGCAGATTTCTAAAATAGGTCAAGTATTGTTTGAGTGCTATGTATAACTGACAAATGAATTACAAGCATGCACTTTATTAATAGGACGTTTCAACATAAGAAGCCATTATCGATTTGGGATATTATGCGTAATATTAAGTAAGTTTTATGTCGTAATTTATAGAACATTTAGTAGAACACCTGAAAAATACAAGTTGACTATGGTTTACAATTTTAAATGGCTTGGGTTTTTTGGTTTATTATTTGTTAATTATAGTGCTAAGAGGGTTTATAATAAATTGATTTTCATAAACTGAGTCCATCCAGAACATTTTTTAATACAGTAAATTCTACCACATAAATTAAATAGGCAACTATTGAGAGGAAAAGTTATACCACCTAACCTCCTCATTGCTAGAATTTACCTACTGCCTAAACTGCTTAATTTCCTCCAATATATCCTTGAAATAGCTTCCGTTGGAAGAGTAATGACTCGGCAGATTCGAGCGTGGATTTGACAACTCGATAAATCCTTACAGCAATAGAACGAAGGTTCCGATATTTGGCCATTGGTCACTGGCTTCACAACAATTGTAACTTTGGTAAAACAGACGGGAATCCCTACTCAATAAGCGAATTGTGTGTTTATGGATCTAAACTTGGTGATGAAAATTCCGTTTTCCGAAAAGCTAAAATTGAATTGTTAGACTGTGTTGAATGTTAATCATAAAGTGGGACTGTACTGATTTTTTCCGCTTGATAGTCCTGAATTGCGTTGGTAAATAATTTTTTTTTTTTTTTAAGAGGGTGGCGGCCTCTTTTTACCTTGCATTTGCCCCCCCCCCACATGGGCCTCAGGCCTGTGCGTGGGAGTTATCAAGCAAACCCAAGGAGTGAGCCGGTACAGTACAAAGATGATCAGTACTGCTAAAAGTATGCGGCATCATCGGGACTCGATCCTGCGATGCTGCCGCCACAGAACCGGGGCCGAGTGCGCTACCAACTGAGCCACCGACTCACTTACGCATGTACAGTAAAAATTCAGTTCCAATGTAAAAAAACCACAACAAGTAAAACTAATTTAATTTTTAGAAATTGTTGTAAAGGATACTTACTTTAAGTGTTGTCAACTTTAAGTAGTGCACTGTATATGAATTCTAATGATTTATTATTATTAAGTGCTTGCAAAGGCATGCGATGAATTTGAGTACACCTAACTAGTTGCATGAGAATCGCAGTCAAATACGAAAAAATATCAACATAATTTGATGAGAAGAATCAGTGGCGTACGCAGAACTAATTTTCGGGGGGGGGGGGGATAAACCACCAGGGGGGTTCGGGTTGGAGGTCCGGGGATATTCGTAAATTAAACTTTAAATTCGCATTTTTAGCCACTCTAGAGGCATGACAATTAATTGCTAGAAGAACTTGGGACCGAGCCTTGCTCGGTGTTATTTCATGTATACCAGTTCATCCGGTTACTATAAAATATTTCAATGTCATAAAATTGATGAATAGAAACCTCTTTATTGCTCCATGAACTCTTCATCCCACTCACTGTATTATTCCTTGATGGCTGTAGATTGCAAGCAGCTGCTATGATTACTTCATTTGTTTAAACTATCCTTGTTTATTTTTGTTGCTATCATGGCAACTCATAAGGCCAATGTTAAAATTTTACAACTTTGAAATTCGATTATTACGTTATTAGATTTTATCTGGCCAAGTATCTGCATAAAAGACGTTTTTGAGTCATGAATTACTTACTTCAAGACTTTAAAGGAAATCCTCGGAGCCGTTTTTGAGATCGTTGTGCAAACATACAACCAAGCAAGCAAGCAAGCACGCACGCACGCACATATAAGAGATAACATTGCTCATATAGGAGTATTGAATAACTCCCGAAATTCTAAGTAATATGATGTTGCTGACTAAAAACAAATATTGAGACAACTTTATATTTTGTTGGAATTGTAGCAAAACGTCTTTCACTCATAAAATAAATAATAACATATTTATGTATTAGGCCTATTACACTAAGGAACAGAACTATTACCAAGCTTCCACAAGGCCTGTGACTGTGACGTCAGTGTCGGACGTCAATGCTCAGTCAAGGTGTCATTAATATGTTTCCTTTTATTGGTAAATATGAAAATCAATATTGCAAAACTCGCTCAATTCAATAATTCAATGAGTTCGATACATCAATTAATTTTTGGTTAGCGTCAGTCTCAAATGAAACCTACAATCAGCTGATTGTTTTAATTTGCAAGAACATGATGAAAGTCTCGTTGGGAGAAATCTGTTAAGGGTAAACAAGATGTGAAATTTTGGGTTTTTAAGTATTAAGCGAGATATATTGAGCGGTATAAAGAAAAAATATAGTTCATCACACGGGATGCTTTTTGTTACTCGGTCATTTTAAAATTTTGGCTCAAGAGTCTGGGTTGAAAAACTTGACCTCGTACAAAAAGCGTCACCGTAGTCCATAGTGATGAAATATAATATTTTTTATGTAATTTAAAAGTTAGAAAATTAAAAATAAATCTCACTTTCTTAATTATTGTACTCCGAATCATTCGTTCCTGAAGTATCCCGATCCTATATTTTCCGTATGATATTGAGGAAAATAATTACTGTGAAAATGCTGGTTTTCTTAAGTATGTAGCGTTTCCTAAGTCCCAGAACCAGATCCAAATCCGACCCTTCAGAAAAAGTAATATCTCAGGAATTCGACAGACTAATCACAAACCTGCCTGGATTTCACGCGACGCATAATGGCGAGACATGGATATCACAAAACATTGGCTCAGACTAGATTCGTCTGCTGCGATATCTACTGCTGCGAATCGTCCGACTGACGAATTGTGAATTCTACTGTACGGCTGGGAGAAGACGAAAATACTTTTGTGCCGCATTTGGACATCGAGATTTTTTCCATAAATATCTCTCGTAGTGAGTCATTTGCCACGATCTGACAACGATTATGCGGGCTGTATCGCGGACGCTACAATATCTACTACAGTTGCTCTACAGTACTAATGATTATCGGAAGTTTTTGCTCCCTCGATTGGATCTCCACCACATTATCCGGTTAGTGCGAGGTGTGCTCTAACGTTAACTCACTGACATGATTTGAATTTTAATACAATCCACATAATGTTATAATGTTGTAATGTTTTTTTAAATATAAAAGTGTACCGATAATTTAGAATCACCCACACTCTGTATATCAGGCCTACTATTCCCACGGATGGATTCAATATCCCTTCTCTTTTTCCTCCCATGCCATCAAATATTAGAAATATACAGTTTAAATTATTCGAACGATTAATTAATTTTGTGAGATTAATCATGTAATAATATAAGAAATTAAATCTTTTTGTGATAGTGCATTTTGTATTTCGTCTTGGCCAGTGTTGTTTTACCTGTTAAAGGTAAATAAGCAAATTTATCTAAAAACATGTCACTATGTAGACTTACTCTCGCCAATTACTCACAATGAACTCTGTCCCGTTGATTTCCAAATTAATAATTTTTCAACTGATGATTACAATTTTAACAATTTACAAATTATTTAAGTACAGTGAATAATTTATGTACTGTATAGTGTTTTCTACTTTACGGCAAGTTTAGTGAACCACCATTACCCAATGTGCGGGATATTAATCTTCCCAAAAATTTCCTATAATCTCCAGAATTTTGGGGGGGGGGGTGATTCCCTCATCCCCCCTGGGACCGCTTACTGAAATCATTTAGCAAACATTTACTTATTATACGTGTGACGTTAACAAGTACGGCCGTTTTGAGAGGAATTAACTGTAGATCGCTATTTTATTATTATGAACGATCCAGGGCACAATATCTGGGAGGAAATATAAAACGCAGTGTAACGTATCGACATGTGCAACGTGATATATGGACAGAGTGCAGCTGCCGAGGCACTCTAACCTTTTACGCCCCATTGTGTCCGGCTGCGGTAAAGTGAGAGTTTTCTCCGGCATCACCGATCCTGAACGTATATTTGGTATAAAGCTCCTACAAGGATTGTCAAGTAGTCTTAATAAAACAAACAGCCGGCACATTCTATTTAACTTCAAATTTGAGATTGTATGCTGAGCAGACTGTTCAGACTGATCTGTTGTGTTACAGATGCTAGCTGGAACCTATTTTTGTCATATGAGTGAATTCTGAATTATTAGCAGATGACTTTGTTTAGATGAAAGTGGTTAGGGTTGTGTTGTCAAGGCAGAATTTCTTGTTATTACTTTAATGTAAATAAAATCTCATAATAAAGTAAATTATATTATTGAATGCAGCGCTAAACAAATTTTTGTAAGTGAGTAGGTAAGATTATATATAATGGATATAAAAGCTCGAACTAGTTTTATCCTGGATACTAATGTTGACCAAAACTAGAATAAATTCAAACTAAAGTTCAACCTATACCTAGAAGTATCCGAAAAATCAAAATAAATCCGGAAAACAAAAAGGAGCTTTGCTTCTTTGTGCATCAGGAGAATCTTTTATGATATATTTAAAATTTTTGAATTAGATGAAAATTCCAAGAATGATTATGATAAGTTATTGATTGCTTTGATAAATACTTTAGACCAAGAGGAAAAACCTCTAGTGAACTTATAGATAAAATCTAATAACGTAATAATCGAATTTCAAAGTTGTAAAATTTTAACATTGGCCTTATGAGTTGCCATGATAGCAACAAAAATAAACAAGGAAAGTTTAAACAAATGAAGTAATCATTGCAGCTGCTTGCAATCTACAGCCATCAAGGAATAATACAGTGAGTGGGATGAAGAGTTCATGGAGCAATAAAGAGGTTTCTATTCATCAATTTTATGACATTGAAATATTTTATAGTAACCGGATGAACTGGTATACATGAAATAACACCGAGCAAGGCTCGGTCCTAAGTTCTTCTAGCAATTAATAAATTGGTTACAAACTCAGGTAAATGTTTGCCAATTTTGAGATCAAGAGGAAAGATTAATTAGAGATTTACTTATAATTGGTATAAATTACACAGAAATAAAAGAAAGACGATTGTTATTAGCAACGATGCAGGGCACAATATCTGGGAGGAAATATAAAACACAGTGTAACGTATCGATATGTGCAACGTGATATATGGACAGAGTGCAGCTGTCCATAAGACTATAGAACCTGATAGATTTTAGCAGCTGATAGAACCTAATTTGAAACTAGGAAGAGCAGTCCAATAGTGTAGTGCTCGAGAAGTACTGTTATGTACTGTTGGAACACCTTTTGAGAGATATCGATCCTACAGACCTCCTTTTGGACTAAATAGCGCTCTAGAAGTGTTTCAAAAAGCAATGTATGGTGTTATACTCGGACTGGATGGAGTAATTTCGTATATAGACGATGTGTTAGTGTATGGTAACATTTTAAAGGAGCACGTTGAAAGGTTGACGGTTTTTCTAAAGAAGGCAAGGCCAAACAATTTAAACGTCAAACAAAGTAGAAACTTGAACATATTTAGGACACAGACTGAAACCTGAAGGTGTGACTGTGGTAGACTCAATGTAGAAGCAATACAGAAATACCCTAATCCTAACAATAAATCGGACGTTCAAAGATTCTTAGGAATGGTGACATATTTGAGCAAGTTTGTACCAAACATGTCTGACAAAACAGGTGCATTAAGGAAAATAATTAATTAGTAAGAATAGTGAATTTAAGTGTTCGGACGAAGAACAAAACTGTTTTGAACTCCTAAAAGAATCAGTAATTAAAGCACCAATACTCACTTTGATGACAGTAAGAAATCCGTCCTTTCAGTTGATACAAACCAATATGGATGTAGTTCTCCTCCAAGATGATAACCCCGTGGGGTATAGTTCAGTATCCTAAAATGACGCTCAACAAAGATACAGTTAAACAGAAAAAGAGCTTTTATCCAAAATTGCATGGCCAATTTTTGATGCAAAATTTTGATTTTGACTATCACTCCAAATTTGTTAAGATAAGGAAAATAAAGAGTACAAATGCTGAAAGTGTGATTAGTACTTTAACTCAGATTTTGAGAACACAGGGGTTATCTAGTGTGATATACAGTGACAATGGACCACCTTTTAGTAATGAAAGCTTTAAAATGTTTATGGAGTGATATAACATTAAAAACCTCACCTTCCTCTACACATTATCCAAGATAAAGCGGAATGGTAGAGAGAGTTATACAAACAGTTAAGTCAAAAATAGTAAAAACTAAATACAAAAAGAAGATTGCAATTATTTGGCTATTATTGAGTATAACAATACTCCGAAAGACAGATGTTAATGGGAAGAGTACTGAGAATTGTATGGCCTTTGTACAAAAATACTTTAAAACCACTCTACCCAACAGAAGAAACTGTAAAGAAGTTAAAGGATATACAAAAGAAACAAAAGTTATACTACGACCAAAGAGCTCACAAACTAAGAAAAAAGTATCTAGTGTACATGCAAAATGGAAATAAAAGATGAACCTTGGAATAATTGTAACAAAATATGAAAACCCAGACTAGTATATTATTAAAACAGATGAAGAGGTATATAGAAGAAATAGATTACATCTCCGCCCAAGAAAAGGGAGAGTGGAAAAGAATCCAAATCTAAATCCAACTGGCCAACCTTGCAGCCAAAACAACTAACCAAAAAAAGGATATGGCGTACGAATTATGATCTTTTTTAGATGAAAGTAGTCAAGGTTATGATCTCAAGAGGGATTTTTTCTTATGACTTTAATATAAATACAATTTCATAAGGTCAATTATATAATTATTTTAACACTCAGATTTATTAAAAGGGATTCCAGATAAATAAATAATCTCATTTAAGCAGTTTTTATCACTTCTCTTCCAAATAAGAAAACGTTTGTTTTACTTTTACGAGGCATGGATGCCTGTCCCAGTTACACAACTGCATGGATGCAGACTGTAATACAACTGGTAAACCATACATATTCTTGGGTAATTCCAAATTTTATGTCAAAAAATAAATATTTTTATTATTATAAATCCTGAGGATCTGCTATAAAACGCCTAATGTTACGTTTTTCTAAATCATCCAGGCATTTTCTAAATTATTGAAATGTATTTCGGTGTGAAATAACTCTACTCTTCGAAAAATTCCCTCTTAGTAGGTACTCATAAGGTAACACTAATATTCACATAAGTGGATCATCTATTTCAAATTCTAAAACATAGTAACATAGTAACATAGTAACAACATATTCAACAGCGATGAAAACAACATACGCATTTTTGGCGTTTTATGATCGTTACGTTTAAAGTCACATCTAAGTTTTTACAGCTTGAAAAATACAATTACATGTATTTGAAGTGTAGTACATTTAGCGTTGAAAAAGTAGAATGATAAAAATTTAACATACAACTCAATTGAAATTTTAATGCTGTTTAACTTTGTCACGAACCACTTTACTTACTTTGAGTTGAAACTCTTGCTGTTTGATCAGTGTTTATTTACCAATTCAAATTTGTTTAAGTGACTTAAAAACAAATGTTTGAATGTCATAAAAAGGAAGAGATAACTGTGTGATAAATACACAAACTTTAAAATATCCCATATTAAATGTTTCTTGAATTGACATGATGTAATTAACATCGACGTAACATACATATTTTACATACGAAATAAATAAGCCGACAGGTTAAGAGCTGTTGCACAGAATGATACAAGTTTGGAGTTCAAATATCAGTGCAGAGGCGCTCATATTTTTGCCTTCAAAATCCAAAAATCGAATTTTATAATTTTCCGACCATTAGTATTTGAACGGGTTGATTTTAAAAATGGGTCTACATGATAGCCAACTGCTTCATCTTGAAAGAATCGGGAAAACCTGAGGAGGAAACCTTTGGGGTGAAATAGTAGTGAAAATATGGTGGTTTTACGCCGATTTTAGCAGGTTTTCCCATGTTATTCTTATGGGTTAGTTATGTTATTGCAGGTTTCTAGTTTGGCGGTAAACGCAGTACGTTGCCCAATGTTATTCTTATGGTAAATATTTAAAAACCGATATCTCCGTTATTTACTAACCAATTTTGATAAAATTTGGTATGCATTTGTATGATAATTAATTGTTAATTTGTTTTATTTCACTATATATGTTTTCTGGTTTTAAACGACTTGAAGGGAGAAAGTATGTGTCAGTTTCCTGATACCGTTTTATTGTAACATATGATTAAATGTGTTGGCTTTAAAATTTAACATTGCTTGGACCATCTATTTATTTTCTTTATAATCAATTACAATACCCAAGAAGTTATTTCGCTTTTCCACTGGTAAAACAGTGTTGATAAGCTAGTTATTAGTAAAGCATATGCAAGTTGAACTTGTCAAGGGTATTAGTTCAAAGAAGAGTGTGGATGTATCTATGATTGAGGCGTCAATGATTGAGATCAAGCCGTTATCTTATGTAAGGGTGATGAGGGGTGACAGGGGCGCCATCCCCCCTCCCCCCCCCCACCGTATCATGGCAACCCACCACGCTCAGACGCTCATCCACCTTCAGTCCCTCGCGAGGCTCCGTTACGTTCAGTTGTGCTCGGTGACCTCGCATATTTTGGCTTTTGTGACTTTGGTAAGTCCTTTTATTTCGCTTGAATGTGGTAGCAAATCAAACCAGAGGTATTCATGGGAAGCGAAGAAGTCGAAATGGTGGGATTGTAAAAATGTCATAGTAATTTATCTATCTTAAGAGAGTAAATATGAGTGTTTACAACAAATTAATATATTTGATTAATATATAATATCTGATTAACTATAATATCAGTTATATATACTTAATATATAATATCTGAAGGTCTTTAATGTATTCGTCATTACATATCACTAAAAGAGAAATAATTCAGCTTATATTAAAATAATAATTCTGAAAGCTGATTGATACTATTGGATTGTCGTTCGATAAATCCCTACTTGAAAATATTTGGCTTGCCACTTCTTTGCCGAAATAACAACAGGCGATACAACAAAGAATTTCTATGTGATCTAAACGGTAATATTCGTCAATTCTGTAATTTATATAATTAAACAAGAAATTTACATTAAATACTAAGTTTTAAGGCACATGAACACCGGCATGTTAACTAACTACAATAACAATGTTTACCACTATGTGCTTAGAAATTGTAAAAGAAATCTTTAATTTATGACTAAACTGAGTTTATGGTAGGGTATAACAATTTTTGGTGTTGTATGGTTTCATTACAAAAACAAAAAATCTAAAATAGTAAATGAAATAATAATAAATATTCCCAGTCATAAATTACAGAATAAATACACGGCTTTTTGAAAATACTATAAACCAAAAGGGGCTTTCACGATTAAAATAGGAAATGAGCAAAAATTAAGTTGGTGTTGAGGATTATATTGGCTTTGTTTTTTGAAATAAATCAACGATTTTTAGGCATCTTTAAATAAATCCAATGAACTTCCTCTTAAACTTTTAGCATTAACTGTCCATCCGATCACCATGAATCTTAAAGAAGTTGTTTTATGTTCGCCTGTGGGCTTTCTGTCCTATTCCTGTTTCTAAAATCCCTTAAGGGCTCCATCCCTTTAGGCCTCCATTAATAAAAAACCTTTAAGTATAAAGTCAATGGTTTAACCGTATTGAAGAGTATAAATAAACAAATTGGGGCAGGAACTGCTTTGAATATTATAACTTAACTGAGCAGAAGCATGAACAACTGTTTGCAGATATTTCATTACATATCAGGGTATCATTGACTATTTTTAATGCCTTCTAACTCTTTCCGAGGACAGGACCAAATCAAAGCTAATTAAAGTGTAATCTAGGTATTTTCTTTCATGATTATATTTTAACTTGAAACAATAATAAAACAAAATGCAATGTAATTTTACAGAATATTTATATTAAAAAAAAATTCTTCGCATCGACACAAAATCAACTTACTAGGTCAAACGAACTTGTTATTAAATTGGTTGATATTACAAGCTTCTCGTTTAAATGCTATTTATACCGTCCATTAGGCATCCTGTCATAATAGATATTTTAACAATTTAAATTTTAAATCAGTGATACAAACGAAAAGCTGTCGTGTGTCGTCTACATATCATAGCAAGTGTTAACTTTTCTATCCCTCAGAAGCTAAGTTCAAATTGTTGGGGCCAGGCTTTGGGTATATATTGCTGATCAACAATTTTTTTAAATGTTAAAAAATATAGTTAATCGTAGTTAATTTTCATGCCAGTTTCTTGTGAACTATTCATTTTTAGTTTTTCGACTTGGTTACTATCAATCTAATTTAATTATTTTTGTTGACAATGTAACATTCGTCTCAGAATTGTAGTTAAGAATGATATTCGGTGACATATATTCCTAATGACATTCTTACAAAAATTAGATATTAATATACTTAAAAAAATGGATCATAGAGTAAATATGTCATGTGTAAATAAAGTGTAAAACACGAGCAGCCTGGCAACTATTGCGCGATTTTGTCTCAAGGTTACACTAATTCATTTAGTCTACTACCAATGTAGCCTACGTTTATATTTGAAAATAAAATTTAACTAGATTGGATGAGGATCAAAATCATGCAGACCGATGACCGAAGTGCCCGTCACATCACCGAAGCCTTTTAATCCCGCACACAAAACTGCGACAGCTAACTGATCAATCAATCAATTCGATGATTGCATGTCCTTAGAGCTTGAATAATGGTGTATTTTTGTCAATTATTCCCTGTCGTCCAGTATTAATACGTCGTGATTCATGTAAATGAGAAATACTAAGATACGTTATTGTTCTAGACAAAATGCGTTGGTGCAGCTGTTATTGGAAAGGTTGAAATTTTACAATATACATAGAGTAATTGTACTGTAAAAAAATAATAAGCTTCAATGCTTTTTATTTTTTTATTTATTTTACTATACATAATTACTTTATTTAATTTTAGTCAATTTTAATTAAATAAATATTTAATTATGTAAAAAAAGGGTACTCTGTTAATAAAAAATGATTATCTCTATAATTATAATAGTAGCCCTAACAAGTGAATGGTATTTATTATACACACACACACACACACACACACACACACATATATATATATATATATATATATATATATATATATGTGTGTGTGTGTGTGTGTGTGTGTGTGTGTGTATAAATTCGAACGGATGGTGTTTTTTGCTTCTGGGGGCCCCAAAACGAAAAGTTATCATGGTCTCGGGCTTAGGTCTTACCATGAGACCTACGGTAATAGCTTCTTCCCTATAGGGAAAATTCGCAAAAATATTGATTAGTCTAACAAGATAGTAATTTAATTTACCTTACAAACTGCTTCTCTGAAGACATTTGAAAATTTTGTATTTTCCATCATTTTTATCGAAGGAAAGCTTTAAGGTCTTGCGGTCAATCACCGTTCGCATTAAATAAACCTCCGTCATTCGGAAGTGGATTTCCATGTAAGACTTATGTCTTAGTCTTAGCCTTAGCCTTTTTACTACAATAAAACATAAAACTGGACAGACCTTAAGGTAGTTTTGTTTCTTTACTTTTTCGTTGTTATTTGTTGCCAATTTACTAGCAAACATTACCTTATGTTAGCATTTTATACAACTTTTCAATTCTATCTTTTACATATTAAATTTTTGCTGGCGATATAAGAATTATATCTGCAAATACGATTTCGTAAGTGAAATTTTTGCGTATAAACTAAGGGCATTCGGGAATTGCAGGATATTGGGGGGTAGAAGAAATCGAAGGCCTTGATCCCAGGGACTCAGGGAAAATACTGGTATTCCTTCAAACTAATCATAAAAAGAGAAATAACGTAAAGAGAAACGTAAGAGAAATAACGTAAATATTGAAAATACCCCCGTCGCAGCAGACCTACGTACTCAGCTAATTTCCAAAGATTTATTTTGTATTTGTGCATATAAAGGCTCCTACTTCCCCGTACGGGAAATTCATTTAAAGGTTTGAAATCTAAAAATGACTGCTTTGTTTACTTTAAAACCTGTCGTGTTGTTGCCAAAATCAAAATCGTGCGCTAGATATTAACATTTGGTGGGTCTAAAAGCCAGTTTATAATAAAAGTATTCTATACTATAATTAAGAAACATTGTTTTGACTTAAAATCTCTATATTATTATAATTAGGAGCTCTAAGCTCCTTGAAGCCACTAGAGGTATATGACGTTATAGAATAGGCCGGAAAGAACTGTTTTATCGTACGAGTATGATAGTTACCGCGCTATTGCCGGAGCCGAGTGTGGGATTTTTATGCGATTACCTTAAAACTTACGGGCCATGTAACGTGCGATACTTTTCATCATTACTCAGAAAAACATATTTTTAATCATAACGCATTTCTCGCATAAACTACAAGTTCTCTGCTTTACTTCGGCTCATATTTAGTTTCTGCTTCTCACTTAGTTTTCTGTTTTACTCTTTAAATACACACAAAATTTTCCCTCACCTGCATTAATAAATATCCTTACCATAAAAATTTATTTTATTAAATATTAATTAATTTTGTTTCGTTCTGCTAATAGCGCCTGAATCCTGGTGCATGCATGCACCAGCGATCAGCTCATTGCTGCAACGTTCTTACATGCTTAATTATTGGAATTTCTCACAGCTTACTGTTGTCAATGTTAATCTTATTTGATTATTCCTGTTACTAAATCAGCTATTAACGCCTGAATTCATTAAGCTGCAACATATTTACATGTGTGCGCTGGGAGACAAAGTAATCACTTTACTCCTGCTGGTAACCAAATTTTTAATTTACTCACCCATTCCATGGAGTAAAAAGCATCTACACATAGCAGGTGGGGGAAAAAGTAGTTTACAGCATTTCCAAAATTTGACGGTAATATTTGGGACCGTTTTTGAGAAATTGTACAATCAAACAAACTTTGCTTGTATAAAAGTTTAGGATTATTAAAGACCTAATTACTAATATTAAAATACTAATATTTAAATACTAAATTACTAATTATAATACTTGTAAATATTTGTTTACATAACGAAAACAACATTTCAAAACTACAAACACCAGCAAGTTAACAACACCAAAAAAGCTAGAGGCGACACCAGTAGTCCGATTTTCATGAAATTTGGCATGTAGGTATAAAACCATGATAAAAAACATGATGGCCTACTAGGTATATAATACGTATGTGATTCGTCCAGAGTGATATAGTTTATTAAGTATCTTAAGTTAGGTTTTTAATATGTATGATTATGTTTAAACTTCAGTTCTAGAGAAGCACAGTGTTATGAGTGACAAATGTTTCATTCTGTTGATTGCTGGAGTGTGTTGTCACATTGTATGTTGTTTCACTAATTGGAATTGGTATTTACACTGTTTAAATATCATTATACTCCTAACTGCTCATACAATTTCTCCCCATCCAGTGTTGAAGAAGTTGACTTTAGCAAAGTTGTGTTAATGTACAAAAAGATATTTTAATAGCAATTAAAAAAATATGATTATACTATTAAACATTCCTCCCTAGTCAGTGTTGAAGGAGTGAATTCACCAAAATTGTATCAAGGTATAAAAAGGTATTTTCATAGTATTGCGAATAAAAAAAATGTCTTGAAGTTGTGTTTTATTAGACAAGTCCGATCAAAATTCCATCGATTTGTTATGAGATTTCTTTGATGTCATAAGAAATATAAAAAATATGAATAAATGAAATAAAAACTTGAAAAAAAATTTCTCAAATTCCTATCTTTAATTACGACTTTATTTTAAGGCATTAACCAAATAACGCATGTTTCCATGCTGTTTCGATAATTTTTATTATGAAATCAACTAAGGTGTTTTGTAACCATCTTAGATTTAATTTATTTTGGTTTAAAAGTTAACAAGTATTTTTCATTAGGAAAAATATAAAGAAATAGACCGGGAGCTGGGAGGTCGAAAATTACGTCATAAGGTGCACATGTAAAAGCTATGCCGTTTTGAAGAGGCATCCTGGGGGGTTTCAAAAATGGGTTTGTTAGCCCTCAATCTGGGGGCTTTCTCCAAGGTGGACAAACTCAAAAATTCGAAAAAAGGTCAAAATTTACGTCATAAGGTGCACGGATTTGACACATACCATGTCGTGGGAAAAGTTGAGGGGATCACAAAAACACCTAGGTGGACAAAAATTTTGGGGGCTTTGACCCAGGTGGACAAACTTGAAAATCCAAAAAAATGCCAAATTTTACGTCATAAGGTGCACAAATATAATATGCGGCATTTCATTCCTCAGGTATTCAGGGACCTAAAACCGCTGAGGTGGACAAAATTTTTGGGGGCTTTACCCAAGGTGGACAAGATTGAAAATTTCATGTTTCGAATTTTGGATTTTTTTAAATGCGTCTGTACCCGCATATATCTAACCGATTTCGTTGAAATTTTGTTTGAGAAGTCTTGGCATGTAACTAAAACAATTTATATCAAAATACCTGAAAAATATATAATTTTTCACTAAAAAGGGCAATTTTTTGGAAA
Organism: Flexamia atlantica; assembly: GCA_035578135.1. NCBI lineage: Eukaryota > Metazoa > Arthropoda > Insecta > Hemiptera > Cicadellidae > Flexamia > Flexamia atlantica. The sequence continues at coordinate 80,359,347 of JAQJVK010000001.1, read as the reverse complement.
TTTTTCAATTTTTTGGGAAAAAAGTTTTTTTATATTCGTAAAAATTATCCGATCTTTATGAAATTCGGCACGGACGTGTAAAGTGATAAAAACTAACATAATCTCGAAAACTAGCTCATTCGGATCATTAGAAGGGGGTAATAGAGGGTTTTACCCCCCAAAAATGGGTTTTTTGGAATTTTTACGTTTAAAATTTTAGAAAATCAAATTTTAGTTTACGCCATCGAATTCAGCTTGAAAAAACAAACAATTTGGTATGTTTAATCATTGTTCTATGTCCATTCGTTCCCGAGATATTGAGGGTGATAAACTCAGTACGTTGTTCCAATGTTAACCTTATGGGAAATAAATTAAATTGTACATCTCGCTTTTTTCTGAACATAACTTGATAAAACTTGGCATATGGCTTCAACTAGTTAAGGTCTAATTGATTATGGCCTAAAATTCCCCGTTTTTGGATTTCCGTGGCAGCAAACTATCATACATTGTTCCCATGTTATTCTTATGGGAAGAAAATAAAATTCTCTATCCTCCTTTTTTTACATATGTTAATAAAAATAAAATTAATCCAATTTTAGTTAGCACCATTGCATTCATCTCAAAAAAACCAAACAATTTAGTATCTTAAATCATTGCTCTATGTCCATTGGTTACCGAGATATTATAAGTGGTAAACACATTACGTTGTCCCAATTGTTAACCTTATGGGAAAATAAGTAAAATTCTATATCTTGCTTATTTCTCAACATATCTCAATAAAACTTGGTTCGTGGTTTCAGTTAGATGAGATCTAATGTATTTTAGTCTAAAATCTCCAAAATTTCCATTTGTGTTGCAGCAAACCTGCATACTCATTCCCCATGTTATCCATATGGGAAATAAAATTATAGCTGTATCTTCCTTATTTTTTTACATATCTTGGTAAAACTTCGTATATGGCTTCTTCGTGCTGAGATCTACTAAATATTTAATTAAAACCACCGAGTTTTAACGGAGCTGTTGCAGCAATCCTGCATACCCATTCTCCTTGTTATTCTTATGGAGCTTACAAAAACGTGTCAAACCTCACTATGTTGGATTTAAATACGTTCTTTTGCATTTGAAATTCGTTGAGTATGCAGGTCTGCTGCAACGGGGGTAGTAGGAACTTATTTTAATGGTTGAAAATCATTAGGCAAGCCGGGTTTCTTCTCTCGGACAGAATTGGCTGATGTTTTTAGTACATTTTCAATTTCGATCAGAGGTCTCAAAGACTTTTTTTTTGCAAAATTTCAGGAGGGGGGAGTTTTGGCTCCTTTTTGGTAGAGTCGAAGAGGTTTGAGTGAAATAAGAAGAAAAATACCAAAACATGTGGGTAATTTCAACCAAACGTAGCGTGACATGACTTTTTTATATTCTCCATAAGAGTAACATAGGGAATGAGTAATCAGGTTTGCTGTAACAGGTACGTATAAATTGGGTAGTTTTAAGTCAATATCCAACTAACCTCGACTAGAAGAAGCCATATACCAAGTTTTATTAACATATGTAAAAAAATAAGGAGGATAGAGAATTTTGTTTCTTCCCTTAAGAATAACATGGGAACAATGTCTTTGAGACCTTTGATTGAAATTGAAAATGTACTAAAACATCAGCCAATTCTGTCCGAGAGAAGAAACCCGGCTTGCCTAATGATTTTCAACCATTAAAATAAGTTCCTACTACCCCCGTTGCAGCAGACCTGCATACTCAACGAATTTCAAATGCAAAAGAAAGTATTTAAATCCAACATAGTGAGGTTTGACACGTTTTTGTAAGCTCCATAAGAATAACAAGGAGAATGGGTATGCAGGATTGCTGCAACAGCTCCGTTAAAACTCGGTGGTTTTAATTAAATATTTAGTAGATCTCAGCACGAAGAAGCCATATACGAAGTTTTACCAAGATATGTAAAAAAATAAGGAAGATACAGCTATAATTTTATTTACCCTAAGGATAACATAGGGAATGAGTATGCAGGTTTGCTGCAACACAAATGGAAATTTTGGAGATTTTAGACTAAAATACATTAGATCTCATCTAACTGAAACCTCGAACCAAGGTTTATTGAGATACGTTGAGAAATAAGCAAGATATAGAATTTTACTTATTTTCCCATAAGGTTAACAATTTTGACAACGTAATGTGTTTACCACTTATAATATCTCGGTAACCAATGGACATAGAGCAATGATTTAAGATACTAAATTGTTTGGTTTTTTTAGATGAATGCAATGGTGCTAACTAAAATTGGATTAATTTTATTTTTATTAACATATGTAAAAAAAGGAGGATAGAGAATTTTATTTTCTTCCCATAAGAATAACATGGGAACAATGTATGATAGTTTGCTGCCACGGAAATCCAAAAACGGGGAATTTTAGGCCATAATCAATTAGACCTTAACTAGTTGAAGCCATATGCCAAGTTTTATCAAGTTATGTTCAGAAAAAAGCGAGATGTACAATTTAATTTATTTCCCATAAGGTTAACATTGGAACAACATACTGAGTTTATCACCCTCAATATCTCGGGAACGAATGGACATAGAACAATGATTAAACATACCAAATTGTTTGTTTTTTCAAGCTGAATTCGATGGCGTAAACTAAAATTTGATTTTCTAAAATTTTAAACGTAAAAATTCCAAAAAACCCCATTTTTGGGGGGTAAAACCCTCTATTACCCCCCTTCTAATGATCCGAATGAGCTTGTTTTCGAGATTATGTTAGTTTTTATCACTTTACACGTCCGTGCCGAATTTCATAAAGATCGGATAATTTTTACGAATGTAAAAAAACTTTTTTCCCAAAAAATTGAAAAATTTCCAAAAAATAGCCATTTTTAGTGAAAAATTATATATTTTTCAGGTATTTTGATATAAATTGTTTTAGTTACATGCCAAGACCTCCCAAACAAAATTTCTACGAAATCGGTTAGATATATGCAGGTACAGACGCATTTTAAAAAATCCAAAATTCGAAACATGAAATTTTCAATCTTGTCCACCTTGGGTAAAGCCCCCAAAAATTTTGTCCACCTCAGCGGTTTTAGGTCCCTGAATACCTGAGGAATGAAATGCCGCATATTATATTTGTGCACCTTATGACGTAAAATTTGGCATTTTTTTGGATTTTCAAGTTTGTCCACCTGGGTCAAAGCCCCCAAAATTTTTGTCCACCTAGGTGTTTTTGTGATCCCCTCAACTTTTCCCACGACATGGTATGAGTCAAATCCGTGCACCTTATGACGTAAATTTTGACCTTTTTTCGAATTTTTGAGTTTGTCCACCTTGGAGAAAGCCCCCAGATTGAGGGCTAACAAACCCATTTTTGAAACCCCCCAGGATGCCTCTTCAAAACGGCATAGCTTTTACATGTGCACCTTATGACGTAATTTTCGACCTCCCAGCTCCCGGTCTAAAAAGGTTGTTGGATGAAAATAAAGCGGAATGGAATACTTAATTCCATATAAAATATTTGACTATGCGACAAGAAAGGTTTTAAGCTGCGATGAGTGATGAATATGGGGTCGGTTTGCTGCAGTGTTGTGGATTTTTTTGGTAGTTACTCAATAACGAATGGTCCTCAAAACTTCAGAGGGTGTAGTCTTTTTACCATTATTACAATATATGCAAATACAGTTAAAGTATAGAATTTCGTGAAACAACGGTACTAATTATAAGTAGTTGTTGTGGTTATACGGTATAATAATCTGAAGTTTAAATTTTTTTCTGTTTTAAAAGGCTATTGGTTCACAGAAACAATGCATTCAGCTTAATTATTGCGTGATGCAAATTTGTCACAGGAAACTCGATTGTATGACATTGCAATTTTATTTCGTTGACAATATTTCGTTGTTGTAAATTTGGTGCTTTCAGAATTCATATAGTGCCTTCAGAGTTCAAGCTAATAACTGAACTTTAAGTATTTGGACACAGAGGGCGAACTTTAAAAAGTTTCAATCGCGATATAAATTTTTACAAAATCATTTAACTTATACGTGACATGATGTCAATATAATACACTTTATGCGACATAATTTACAATTGATCTACTATGCGCCTTCAATATATATTTCACCTCTTACCAGAGCAACTTCGCGCTGTTTTCACTACGGGCAACATCTTTGTTGTTATTATTTCAGGTGATTTATTAAATAATTTCAATTACTGTAAAAACTTTCTTACTATAGCATTTTTTTAGATTCTAAACAAACTTATGAAATCTTACTAATGTTGTTTATCCCCTTTCACTTTTCAAACGATTGTTAATATTTGTGAAGTCAACATTGCATTGTACATATTTGTGGTTAGCGGTGCAATTTTTAAACCCTGCCCATTCTTAATACACTACTGTTCATATGTACACTTTTCAAAGATACATTACCGTTATAGAAAACTTTTAGTGAAGCCTAAAACACTATAATAGTGATTACTTCTCAATGAGTCTGTAGTAGCTAATGCTCCATTCGCGTGATAGTTTCAGCAACAACCTTAATTAAGGATCGGAGTCTTAAATTGCCGTTGGAAACGAATAATTTTTTTAATCTTAATTAAGTAACTAAATTTTTTATTCTAGACACATTCATCCTATAAAGGTCTCATGATTCTTATATAACCTGGCGTTTCAGTTTATTATCTCAAATAAATTAACAAAACGAAAGATAAATAATTTAGTCTATTAAAAATATAGATATAGTGTAACTAGCACCTTCATTTAAAACCAACAGAAAGTAGCAAAAAAACTCTACTATATTATTTATGCCGTTATAATCGTATCGCCGTGTCTTTATCGAATTCTGTCACGGGTTTGCCTTATTATGGAGCTGTTTTGGGCGAAGCAGTTTTGTTACAAGCATAACTATACTTTGAATAAATTTAAGAATTTTCTTTAATGAATATTTACTCTCATTCGAGGTCAACTATTATTCTGATCACCGATTTGCGTGATCGCGTAAAGGGCATGCTCGTTACTAAATACAATCATATACAGGATTAAAATATGACAGTTATAGAATTATAAAATATTTTTTATGAAACACTATGCTAAATCACTTATAAATGTTACATTCTTTAACTTTCTCCCCCCTATAAATATTATGTAGAGAAAGTATTGTTTTCAAAATTTTGAATTTGATTTGCTAGTGGATACATTCGTTTAGTGCTCCCTAAATACAAAAAATTTGTTTTCGGAGTGGTGTCTGTATGTCCATGTCCGTGTGTGTGCGTGTGTGTGTGTGGATGTAAACAAAGCCAGAGAGGACACTAGTAATCCGATTTTAATGAAATTTTGCATGTAGGTATAAAACTTGATATCGCCAGGTTTTTTCATTTTTTGTTTTTAAGGTTATTTACCCCATAAAAACCCATAAAAACCGCAAAAATCCAAATTTCCCAAAAAAGGCTCTAACGATTTTGATAAAAATGTCATGGGTTTAGTGCTTAAGATGACAAACAAATGACACCACCCGCATGTCTGTAAAAACTTCAGGCTCATAAGGTTTTTAAGTGTTAAAAAATTCGTATTTTTCGAATTTCACAAAATCTGTAACTTCTAACGACAGTATACTTGTAACTATTAAATCTGCCTTGGAAAATGTATTTAATTGATTAAGATTAACTCAAAATAACTCAAACTTGAAATAATCATGACGAAACTTAAAGTAACACAAAACTTATTACAGTAACTCTTCTTAAGAAATAACGGAAACCATCAAATGACAGCAATAAACAAACTCTCAAAATTTCGGTAGGCTACGTCTTTGTTGATTGATGCTAGCGCACCAAGTAGCAATCCAGAAAACTACGTTCACAAAAATGCTTATTTAGCAATGCGATTCCTTCAATTTATTGTGAACCCAAAAGCATATAGTAATATATTACATAATTGTAATATATTTCACCCGTAATCTCCTTAAAATCGTGTTTTGCCGTGATTTTAATTTTATAATCTCTCGGATGGACCGGTCCGGATAATCCGGGATCCGGATAATGTGGGGTCCGGATAATCCGAGGTGTACTGTAATCTAGTGTTTTAAATTGTTAGTCTACATCATCTGGTTGCGAAGATAATTGAATTTTTTGTTTGGCGGTAAACGCAGTACGTTGTCCAATGTTACTCTTATGGCAAATATTTAAAAACCAATATCTCCGTTAATTACTAACCGATTTTGATAAAATTTGGCATGTATCTGGTTTTAAATGACTTTAAGGGCGAAAGAATTTGTCAGTTTCCTGATACCGTTTATTTTTATTATCATGGGCTTATACAATAAGATTAGGCTTATTATATTATTTGAATGTTCCTTGAAGAATGTAAGAAATAGAATTTTGTACATTATAATAAGTACAATAAAGAACTTATTTCTTCCTAGTCACAAAAATATCAGGATTAGATTAAATTTAAGTGAAATATTTTTAAAGTACACACATGTTACGACGAGTGGATGATTCAGAACGAAGATAATCTCA